>CM076582.1:354083377-354761228 GCA_034641835.2 Pinus albicaulis
CTTGAATTCCAGGGCAATCAAATATCAGGGGAAATTCCTGCAGAGGTACTAGGGAATTATAAATCATTGAAGTGCTTAGAGACCTCACATAATCAAATTAAAGGATCAATATCATTCACCCTTGGGAATATAACATCATGAACGCCCTCTGCCATATGCTATGCTCTAGCATATATTCCACCATTCACATAGCTTCTAACAATTGACATGTGGGAGCTCATACATTTTCTCATTATATAAATCTCAACAAATTTTTAGCTCCTGATTCCTCAAAAGTTAGAAATTGTTAACCCACTATTGGAGTAATAACGTAAACTTAAAGTGTTACCTTGTTTAGTAACAATGAAAACTATTGACTGTTTAATATTGACTATTTTAGAATTTGGAAGTTACATCAATATGTTGTTAATGCTTACATTTTTTTAAGTGATAGCCCTTGAAGAATGGTGGATGAAAAAGCTTGAAGAAGCGAAGAAATGTGAAGCAATGAAAGCCAGTGTGAATTCCTCCACAGAAGCCAAAGATACTGGTATGCATTTTTTCTATTCAGCTTATATGTGACTTCAACTAATGGCTTGTACATTATTTATGATGGCATAGTATTCTTTTGTGACATCAGGTTCTTTTCCTCCCTGTTCGTTTTGGTCCACAACTCTCAAATTTGGGCGTGTGTTTATACATTATGTGTTGGGGTTCCCATGAATAGAGATGGTGGCAAAAGTATTGGAGACTCATTGGGGCCCTGTTTTGGAGGAAGCTGGATTCTCATTCCATCCCAAAGCTTCAAGCAAGGATAGTGGAAAGATGCTGGAGGATGGAATTAAGATCAGTAATGAATATATGGGAAATATTAGTTTGGTGTTTGTGCTTTTCATTTCTTGGGATTTTGACTACTAGGTTAGAATCACCAAATCATTTTTTTCTCTTCACTACATTATGTCTTGAGAGCATGTTTTACAAAGTATTCATATAGCATCTTATCTATTTTTAAGTTTATGACTTGAGGATTATGGTTTCCTGACAATTTCTCTAGGTTCCTTTTTTACCATATTTAAGGTTATTGTTATGTTGCTAAATTTAACAATTTGATTAATAACATGTGGGAGAATGGAATTTAGCATTTTGCAGTGAAGAGCTGTTAAAATTCAAAGTGTTTTTTTTTAACATTTGTTTTCTTTTCCACATTTTCCTAGGTGTGTTATTTTTGAATGAGTTATATTATTTCTTTGTTCAATTTGTCCAAGGGCAGCAAGGGTTTGGAGAATCCTACCTTAAAATGGTGCAATTAAAGCCTGATGCATAGTTTGATATTATTTCTGCAGAAGATGGAATCATACCTGGTAGGCCACTTCCTTCTGAATTCCATGCAGAACGACTTACAGACTATGACAGAGCGACAATTAAATGGGGTCCGATGTACCATAAAGAAAGTGTTGTAGATTGTTGTCAGGCTTGCTTAGACCAATCAAAAGGGGAAAAAAAGTGTAACATTTTGGTTTACTGTCCATTTGAACCTGGTTTCTATTCTCCAAATATAAATCAGCACAAGCATCAAGAATGCTGGCTAAAGTAGGTAGAACTCTCATGCTTCGTCCAATACTCTAGCTATAAATTTTAAAATTGCAATATGTTAAAACATATTGACATGACTGTTTATTTTGTTTAAAAATACACAAATTCACAACATATATATGTAAAGGGATAAAAGTAGAAAAGGAAAAAGAAGAACCTATGCTTTCATTTAAAACAAAAATCCAATACATATTCATATTAAGCTCAGATCCAAACAGAAAAGGTCAAAACATCTATCCCCATTGGAAATTTTTCCACGTAAAAGGACACCAAATACTGCCTGAAACATGGATGCTGATTGAGCTATTATCAAATGGCTATCATATAAACCACAAATTTAAATTTTTTTATTTTTTCTTATTCAAGTTTGAGTTTATTTCAAGACTGCTACAATCTATGGTCATGTGCAATTATGAATTATATGTTGAGAATCTAAGGGCTATAGATTAACACAAATTCTCTTCTTGATAACTACTTGTGAGCTTGCTGAGTTAATCCTTCGTCAATTCAATTATCAAAGTGCTCATACAAATGTAGAGACAAAATAGATCTTTCTTGTAAATGAGTATTTTGCAATATAGTTGGGAAGGTAAATATTTGGTTTACCTTCCTTACATGAGGTTTCTGACCTTTACAATTCTTTCTTCAGAGATAACTTAATCATATCCTTTATTCAATATCTCACTCTTTCAGTTACTTCAACAATTACTAACCTTTAGCTAATTTTGTAGAATACGTCCTTCAGTTACCTTGGAAGTTGTATCATTCAGTTCTTCCTTTAGATAGGTCTGCAATAAAAACTATTCTCGTATTTACTATCTTTCAAACACTGTCACCTTCAGACTTATACATAGACAATCGTTTCCTTAGATCCAATTTTTTATACCTTCAAACTAGTTCTTTCTTTTAGTTGGTTCTTGCACTGTCAACTTCATAGGAAAGAATTTATATTCTTTCAAACTCAATGTAAGCAGCTATTCCAAGATCCTCGAATGTACTATTTCACTGTGTATACATATTATTGTTTTGAACTTATTTTGTGCTTTGATTGTAAATAATTCACTGTACATGTCTCTGACTTCTGTTGACCATTTTTGTAAGACCCTATGTCATGATACCATCAAACTGAAATGGCATACTTCTCATCAAGCTGTGATGGCACCGAACCAGTGTGACCTTTCTCACTATGGTAGCACGAAACAGTGATATATTTTTTACTGTGGTAGTTCCAAAGTGTAGTGTCATACTTATCATGTGATTTATTATACCGAGACTGTAGTTGACCTGTGATTATAACACTGAATATCCTCATTGTAATATATATTATACTGATATCTTTTAGTCACACCGAGCCTTGACTATAAATAAATATTTATAACTCATTCTCTTCACTACTGTGGTATCAAAATAATCTTATAAGAGTAGTACTTAATTGAGGCAAAGGAAATTTCAACACTGTGATGCCATTAAGATTGACCTTTCTTGTGAACTTGCACCTAGTTGAATTATTGGACTATCTTACTATGATTTGATCCCTTTTGACATAGGTCCTTTTAGAATGTTTCGAGTCCTTTCAAACTGAATTTGATCATAACCACAGCTCTGATACCATGTTGAGAATTTAAGGGCTATAGATTAATACAAATTATTTTCTTGATTACTACTTGTGAGCTTGCTGAGTTAATCCTTCATCAAGTCAATTATCAAAGTGCTTATACAAATGTAGAGACAAAATTGATCTTTCTTGTAACTTAGTATTTCGCAATAATTTATGAAGGCAAATCTCTGATTTACCTTCCTTACTTGAGGTTTCTGACTTTTACAATTCTTTCCTCAGAGATAAATTAATCATATCCTTCAGTCAATATCTCAATCTTCCAGTTACTTCAACAATTACTAACCTTTAGCTTCTTTTGTAGAATACATCCTTCAGTTACCTTGCAAGGTGTATCATTCAGTTCTTCCTTTAGATAAGTCTGCAATCAAAACTGTTCTTGTATTTGCTATCTTTCAAAAGTTGTCACCTTCAGACTTATATATAGACAATCTTGTCGTTAGATATGATTTTTTATACCTTCAAACTAATACGTAATTCCCATTCTTTCTTCCACCTTTTCTTAACTTCAAACTTGATTGTAATTGTTACTTAAATATCCACAGTACCTCAGAGATAGATCCACAAATATTTTCTTTATTTTAGTGTGTTCTACCCCAGATGTTAACTTAATCTTCGCTACCTTATTTACGCTATATTTCCTCAGTAGAATTTGTAAAACTTTCTTCCTTTGCACGTTGTATAACCTCAGCATGATCCACAAGTATGTTCTCTTAACCGCAGCATATGTAGGGTATATATAGTAGTTATAGCCAAGTAATTAAGCCCACCTTATAGCCATTAAGTAGGCCGAATTTAACATTTGTTTGTAGGCCAACTTCATAGGCATATCTTCAAAATTTGTAAGCCATTCTTCTGCAATGTCTTGGAGGGTATTCTTCATGCCTTTTACATGACTCTTAATTACACTTATGTACCGAATAGACATCAAGAAGAAGTCAATAGACCTATAATAAGAATCTTGCTCATGAAACCCATGAAGCAAGTAAACCAAAAATTCATTTCATTATTATTGACTTCATCTTTACGTAAGTACATAATTACATAGTCATTATAAGGAAGACCTACCTATTTACACTTTTCAACATTATAACTATATATAATTTTGATGTTTCTAGGTTGGAGATTGTACTATTTTCATTCGAGGATGCTACTATTGATGCGCACAAGGCTCTTGAGTTACCTGGTAGGATTCTCACAAAATTGGTTGTTGAAGGGATATTATTTATTCAAGATATAGCAAGGGAAATCAAGGATGGAGGTACATAGCCAGGAAGCTTATTAGAAACAAGGGGATTTTGAGTTATTTCTCAAGAATAAATTTTCAAGGTAGTCTGCTCACAATTTTAATGCCTGATCAATTTTGTGGTTTATTTGTGATTTCTCATGTTGACAAGTGAATGGTTGGTTAGCTTTTATCTCGTGCTCACATTTTTTGGTTCCTGAAGCTTGAGCACTTTATAACAAAAATAGGCAAAAGTCAAACAACACAAATGGTCCAGTGGCTCTCTCTTCATTTGCTAATATTATAATGAAGTTTTATTAGAGGCACCTTTTGTTTGTTTATTTTGGTTAGAAAAGGGTTTTCTCTTGGTTTTATGTGATTTTCAATTTATCATATGTAGCATGTTGAGAAATGGGAAAGAATAACATGAAATTTATTTTGTAGAAATTGATGCTCAAGGAAAATTGTTTTGACATTGTTGATGTTAAGGTATATGTTGTAAAACTATTTATAGTCTAATTTATGTTATATTCTAGTGTTCATTGTCTTTCATTTCTTATAGTGCATTGTATTTTCTTTTGTTTTCAGAAAATGAAATCAGTATTGATGGTAAGAAGCATGAATTGAAAAAAGAGAAGAGCAATAACATTGGAGCGACAAATGAAAAAAGAGAGAGGAGAACTGGTTTGGTGATACCCTTAGAACCAATATCTCGCATAAGACACACATATAAAGACTGATGATCAAGTCTTCATAGTTGGTGAATTCACCTGTAATGCCTTGACAACACAACGATAATGTTTTGAAGTGATGAAACATCATTTCATGTGTAAATTGTAGTCCAACTAATATAAAGTTGGAAACTCATATTGTAATATTTTAACATTTCATGTAATATAATTTATGTGGTTGAAATTATTTATAGTTGCACTTGATGTTGTTTAGTATTGTAATTAAAATATGCGACTTTGTGTTTTCATATTAGATGAACATGCACATTGTATGAAATTTTTTAAATCATACAAATTAATTTATGTTGATTAATAATGAACACAAATAAAATGAATATGTGACTAAATTAGTCATTTATAATGATTATTAATGAAATGAATATAAACTACTACATTAGTCGTTTATATAATGAATGAATGGCTACTGCAAATGACAAATTTGTGACTACAAATGATGACTAAATTTTGTATATATACGACTATTAGTAGCTAATTTACAGTATCTTATAACACGACTAAAATTTAGTCACATTTCTTCGGTCATTAATTGGTTTCAAACAATGACTAAAATTTGCATATATATGACTATTAATAGCTAATTTACAGTATCTTATAACACGACCAACATGTTGGTCATAGTTCTTTGGTCATTAATTGGTTTTCTCGGGTGATCATATAGTAATATATTTTGTTGTATATTTGGTCATTAATTGTGACATTTAATGACCAAATCAAAGACCAAATCAATGACTAAATGAATGACTAAATCAGTGACCAAATGAATGACTAAATCAGTGAAAAAATGAAAGACCAAATGAATGACTAAATTAGTGACCAAATCAGTGACTAAATCAATGACCAAATAAATGACCAAATATACAACTAGATAATAAAATTGATATAGCCAATTAATGACTAAGCTAAAAACGACCAAAAGTTGGTCGCATTATAAGATAATGTAAATTAGCTACTATTGGTCACCGACTGAAAAATAGTCATTTTAATGACCAAATATACAACTAGACAAAAAAATTGAGATAACCAATTAATGACTAAGCTAAAAATGACCAAAAGTTGGTTGTGTTATAAGATACTGTAAATTAGCTACTATTGGTCACCGACCGAAAAATAGTCGTTTATATGCAAATTTTAGTCATTTTTTTAGTAACTAATTAGCCATTTTGTACTAGTGAAGGAATCACGGTAATTGATCCATCACGATTATATATTTTGTAACTAGGAATCAATATCTTTGCATGTTTCAATTGTTGTTAGACCCACTCTAGGGTTAGTGGGATTTCCTTTGTCCGCAGAGGGGATTTACCTCCATAACACCCTCACTGCAAATACTCACGAAAATAACGTAGTCAAGGAGAGGTACTACATTGTAGGTGATGGAAAATATGTTGGGCAAGTGCCAAGATTTGAAATCATCTCCAGAATCTTCCTCAGTGATCTCCCAAAGGAAAAAAAGCTTCCTCCTCTAAAAAAATAGTTGCGGAAGTGGTGTTCTCAACCCTCCACTGCAACACCCTGCAACACAACCCAGCTCTAAACAGAAACTATGTTTTAGCTGAAGGAGGTAGCTTGCCTCAAGCCTGAATGTGGAGGAATTAAGTTCAAATCTCCCCTAAGAGGCCTCTCAAGAAAGGATATGGAATTCCTAAATAGGAATACCTTGTGCTAAGTAGCACAAAAATCTCAACTAAAAATCCGAAGAATGCACAATAGTCATGTAGACCACAAATACAATAATCAATAACATGTCTTGCTATGGCTGCCTTGCCATCTTTATAAACAAGTGTGAGCCTTATTACCTTCGGCCCCACTCGTTAGTGTTTCCTCCACCAAGGAATATTCCTCCCACTATCACTGCACTATCTCCATAGATGATCTCCACCATTCATTCCAGCATTGTTGACTTGGTCAAACTTAACCATGTCCACATGTAATTTCATCTTTTTACACATGAGGGTGTGAAATCCAGCTATCATAGTGATCCCTTTTCACATCATGAGGGATTTTATTCCTATTTTAGAAATTTATAGTCCTCCTTACCCATGTATTCATCTCCTAGGTGTCAAAAGGAAAAATCAATATTCCAATTAGTTGCATGTTGATTTTTGAATATTACAGTTACTGAAAGTCTTTGGCAGCTAAACTAGCCTGGAGACTAATTACCCTAGATAATATTTCGACATCTGTTACAAAAATAAAATACATCGATCCCATGTCAATTCAGGACTGGTTGAGAATGCCTCAAAAAAATTCTAAGAATTCCTTAATAGTGTGGAATGCAGCCATAGCCTTTGTCAAGATCATAGAACATGGACTCCCATGGAAAGTGGGGGGTGGATCCCAGGTTAGGCTGGTTCATGACCATTGGGTGGGTTGTACTTGGAGTTATTGTCTATTGAGAGAGTTAATTGAGATGATGAACCGAAGAGGATTCACTTCCCTGAGGCAGATTGCAAATTATGAAAGAACAACAATGTGGAGACAAGGGTGGTTGAATGGGGATGATCTCTAGCTTGATGCAAGATGGTTGGGGGAATGGGAGGCTTTCACACTATATCTTCAAAATTGTAGCGTAAGGATACATGAAAAGGTAGATTAGCTCATATGGGTCCATTCCGTATCTGGGATGTACTCATCAAAGTTTGGATAGAACTGTATCTTGTCACGGAAAGGATGGGGGGAACATGAGTGGTGGTACAAGCCCCTGTGGGAGTTAAAAGGGCCAAAAAAAATGAGATTTTTCTTCTCGTGCATTCTCTAGAACAAAGTTCCCATTTGGGAATTTCTTCAGCACAGGGGAAAGATTGGCCCTGGATGGTGCATCTTGTGCAAGGATAGTCCTGAAACTATACAAAATTTGCTTCTTACTTGTTTTTTCAAGATCAGCCTTTGGAACCAGTCTTTGAGGCTGCTCAAAATCCCATAGAGGTGGGAAGGACGGGAAGTGCAGGAAGCTTGGCAGGGATAGCGGAAAGAAGCTCCAAATGATAGAGTCAGAAACATCCCTTTGCTAATAGCGTGGGGAACCTGGACAACTAGGAATCATGCTATTTTTAAAGACTCTCTTTTTCCGATCAATATTTTGGATGCGGAAGGAGTATCCATATATGAATATATTCCAATTCCACCAGAGTCACAACAGACATGAATAATTCAACAAGAGAAAATTAGTGGGGATATCCCATGGGCTTATTTTGATGGGGGCTTGGACCCACAATATATATGTGGAGTAGGTCTGGTCATTCATTCTCCCTTCGAGAAAATTATCAAAGCCTCGATTGGTTTGGGACAGGGGTTAAATAACTTTGCAGAGCTAAAATATTTACATATTATTTTCTGATGGCTTTCCTTTTTAAGAATTATAGAAGTTCAGATCTTTGGAGATTCTATTTATGTCCCTATATTACTAGTATAGTCCCTTATTGTTGTTAGTGTAACCCCCTTATTTTTATTATTGTACCCTTGTAACCCCCATTTTGTTATTATTGTGCCCTTAAATTATTATTGTTAGGTCAGCTAGGATTACATTGTGGCCCATTAGGATTACATTATGGCCCCATGGACTCCTATATATAGAAAGGAGGTTTCGTAAATTGTATCATCCAAGAATTGTTCATTTATGTAATGTATTGGATGTTTCCCCCTCGAAGTGGCTTATTTCTAAGGCGTTGATATCTCTTTTATTCTATTTTTGGAGCTAGTTACACAAGATTTGGTATCATAGGTTTGGATTCTAGGGTTTCAGTGCTCTAAACAGGTCATCGTGGAATTTTCACTATAAATTTTTTTTGTATGAAGGTTAAAAATCTGAAATTATTAGTGTGCGAAGCTGAAATCCTGAGGAAATGCATCAAAAAATTTCAGAGATTCGTTCACAATAGTTTCATAGATATGATCTGTGGAAGGTAGTGCTTTTTCATCCTCCCAAATTTCATCTCAAAGAGGTGATCTTGGGAAAATATTCACAACTCTCTCTCTGAGCATCGGATTGGAGTAACGTAAAAAGAGGTCACAATTACATGGAATGTAGTTTCTTGTTTATCAATTTCAGATCCGAAGGATGAAAAAGTGACACATGGAAAGTCGTACAAGTTGGCTCTACTGAACCAGTCCATAATTAGGTCGTTGTGGGAGATTGGACACAACTTTGTCTTGGAGAATCCAAATCAGGTTAGAACTATGGCATTCGAAAGAGAACTCAGAGGGTTACGTTGGTGGAAAAATTCAAATATTGAAGTGCTGCAATTATAAAGATAATCCAATTTCAATATCGAGCTCCTCAAAAGCATGAAAAAGGTGTGCATTTTTTTTTTACCAAATTGCATAATTCTTGTTTGAAGAATCAATTTGAATTGATTCCAAGGGCATATTTTAGAATATATATCAGTATTTGGTTCTAAAATATGCCCCGAAAAAATAATTCAACACCCATTAAGCCTTCAGAAGGCTCTACGATGACTCATGAAGATGAAGAATTGAAACATGATCTATCAAACTTACAAGACCAAGTGCACCAGTTTTTTCTCTCGCAAAGAGAAACAAAAAAGGAAATGGAAATTTTGAATAAATGTGTGGAAGCGAAGATGGATGGTTTGAAGAAAGGCATGGAAGCTAAGATGGATGGCATGGAAGCTGGCATGGAAGCTAATATGGATGACATGAAAGACAACATGGAAAACATGAAGAATGAGCTAAAAGCAGACATGGAAGGTTTGAAAAAGTTGATACAAGAAATGTTTCCTAATGGTGAAAAGATAGTAGAAGAACCTCATGATGAGAAAAAAATAAATGTTAATCATGATTTCATAAACTCTAACGTTGGCGGGAAGAACCACCATATTCCAAAAATGGATATGAGGAAGTTTGATGGAAAGAATCCTATAACATGGATACTACAGATGGAGCAATATTTTGATCTTCATAACGTGCAAAACACACAAAATTTACGCATTGCAACTTTACATTTAGAACAAAATACATTTGTATGGTATCGATGGCTTTGCTCCAGTAAGAAAATTGTCACTTGGTCAATTTTTACGGAGGAAATGATAGCACATTATGAGGATACAAAGAGCAACAACTTCTTTAGCCAATTGATAAATCTCAAACAAAAGGGTTTAGTGGGGCAGCACATTGAGGACTTCCAAAAATTGAATATAAGGGTAACTGATATTCCAGAGGAACACATGATTGATCTCTTCATAGGCACTTTAAAGGATAACATCAAACATGAAGTTCATGTTTTGGAACTTGATTCATTGGAGAAGGCATTCAGGTTGGCAAGAAAAGTTGAATGTAAAATTATGGCGACAACGAAGCCTACCACTCAATTCTATAAAGAAGGAAGTGTTGCTACGCCTAGATTTCCACAAACTACAAGGTTGACACCACAAGAATTGGAAGAAAAAAGAGCAAAAGGGATTTGCTACATTTTTGATAGAAAATACACTAAAGGTAATAAGTGTGTTGAGAAGAAATTATTTTACATAGATTGTGAAGAGGAAGAAGAAAATGAACAAGAAGAGGATATACACCAGGAACCAGCCATAGAAGAGGACGAAATGAATATGACCATATCATGTAATGCACTGGCAGGAATTACCACTCCTAAAACTCTCAATATAGAAGGACATAACAAGAAGAAAAATGTAATAGTGTTGATTGATTCAGTTAGCACCCATAATTTTATTCATTGTAAGGTAGCCAATGAATTAAATTTTTTCCTATACCCACCACCGGAATGTCAAGTGATGGGTGCAAATGGAGGAACTATAAATTTCTCTAGAAAATGCCATAATATCAAGATAACCATGGGGGAGTATGTATTGAGTATTCCAATTCTTTCCATTCCTATGGGAGGTGCTAATGTTGTACTAGGGGTACAATGGTTACAATCTTTGGGGATGGTAGCTTTTAATTTTCAAGAACTTTTCTTGAATTTTTTTTTAGAAGGAAAGGAAGTCGAATTACAGGGTATTGCGAGGAAGCTGGGAAGGATAATAATCTCTAATGTCATGACAAATCTTCTAAAGAAAGAACAACGAGGCGTAATTGCACAATTATGCTCACTAGAAGTTCCAACATCAAAATCATCTATTTCTGCAGATCTCCAACAAGTCTTGGGCAATCATTCCAAGATGTTTGAATCTCCCAAAGGACTCCCACCTATTAGTGATCATGATCATGCTATTCATTTTATTCCAAGAAGTGTTCCTCCAAAAATCAAGCCTTATATATATCCTTACATTCAAAAGAGTGAAATTGAACGTATGATTGCAGAAATGTTAGAGGTGAGTATAACTCAACCTAGTCCAAGTTCTTTCTCTACTCCTGTAGTGTTGGTACACAAGAAGGATGGATCATGGTGAATGTGTTCGGATTATAGGGAGCTCAATAAGCTCACCATTAAAGATGAATTTCCCATTCTTGTGATTGATGAATTATTAGATGAATTACATGGAGCAATTTATTTTACCAAGTCGGATCTTCATTCAGGATATCATCAAATTAGAATGAAGACTGAAGATATTCCAAAAACAAAATTTCGAGCTCATGAGGGTCATTATGAATTTTTGGTTCTGCCTTTTGGCCTTACCAATGCACCTTCTACATTTCAAGGGTTGATGAATTCCATTTTCAAACCCTTCCTTAGAAAATTTGTGCTAGTATTTTTTGATGATATACTAATCTACAGTAGGTATTCGAAGGATCATGTTGAACATGTTGACGGGGTTCTCAAACTATTGCAGGAGAAACAATTATATGCAAAAACATCCAAATTTCTCTTTGGAGTAAAAGAGGTGGAATATCTGGGTCATATTGTATCTCACGAGGGTGTTAAAGTAGATCCTAACAAAATTAAAGCCATTAAGGAATGGCAAGTCCCCACAAGCATAAATTAGTTGTGACGATTTCTCAGGTTAACAAGGTATTATCACAAGTTTGTTAAATATTATGGGAGAATAGCAGCACCTCTAACAACATTATTGAAGAAAGATGCATTTTCATGGACTCCTGAAACAACTAAGGCCTTTGAATATCTTAAAGAGGAAATGTGCCTAGCACCGGTCTTAGCTACACCAGACTTCACAAAAACCTTTCTTGTGGAATGTGATGCCTCAGGATATCGAATTGGTGTTGTTTTAATGCAGGAAGGAAGACCCATTGCGTTTGAAAGTCGTCCAATCAAAGGAAAGTACTTACAGAAACTTATTTATGAGAAGGAAATGTTAGCAATATTGCATGCACTAAATAAATGGCGAACTTACCTAATGGGAAGACACTTCAAGGTAAAAACTGATCATGATAGTCTTAAACACTTTTTGGAACAAAGACTATCTTTAGAAGAGCAGAAAAAATGGGTCACAAAGATGTCGGGTTATGACTTTGAAATAATCTACAAAAAAGGAAAGGTTTATGTTACACCATTTTTTGGTCATCTAACCTTTTATCATTAGATGGACCCAAGTACACCATGTAAGACCAGTTTTACCCCAAGTAAAACTGCTTTCACTATGTTAATTAAAGAAACCCCAAAAGGAATAATTAATTAAACCATAATTTAATTATTATTCCCAATCATGTTTAACCCAAAAACAAAGAAATTAATGAGATACACCCATAGTTATCTTATTATTTTCTAGGAATAATTATTTAAATAATATTCCTTGTTAAATATGACCAAATCAATCACTATTAATCAAATAAATCATTATTTATTTGATTATATCCCAAACACTTCCTTAAAAGGATAAATAAATCATTTATTTATTTATTCCTCACTAATCAAGGGATTTGACCCAAGTCAAAGTCCCTTTCCCTCCAAAAAATAATAATAAAATATTCCATAGAGGTGGATCTAGATTTGGTTAACATTATTTTAATCATGCACCAAGATCTAGAATGACCCAATATTTTGTTATAAATAGGAGGGTTTTCCCCATCATTCTTCACCTTTTGTTGCATACTAGATCACTCTGGATCTATACACTTGGTCTCATTTTTCTGCCATTTTTGCTCCCATTGAGCTCTACCTTCTACATTGGGTTTTCTACATCTACAAGAGAGAGAAAGCTTAGATCTGAAGTGCTGAGGACTACAAAGAACCCATCCCATTGAGGAGATCTGGATACACCTTCTTGTTTCCTCCCAGGTGCCCTGTAATATAAAAATTAATTCAAAAATCGTGTTCTTGCCTTGTCTGTTGGATGCATGGAGCAAACTCTTTACTTTACTGCTTAATGTCTTTCTATTTATAGATCTGTTTGTTGCAACGCTTTAACTACTAATTGCAGATCTGAAGATGTTTTGCAGCCATTATTGTTGTTAGGGCTATTAGTTATGCGTAGCTAAAGTGGTTCTTTTTCGTACACTTCGACGAAGAATTCATACTAACAGTTTATGTTGTTGCAGATGCACTGTCAAGAAAGAAGGAAGAGGTGGAATCATTGCTTTGTGCCATTTCTATTATCCAACCAGATTGGATAACTGAATCAAAAGATGAATGGAAGAAGGACAAAGATGTATGGACGCTCATTCAAAATTTGCAGCAAGATCCTAGTACATCTGATACATTTAGATGGAAAAATGATTCCTTATGGTACAAAGATCGCTTATATCTTTGTAAGAATTCCCAACTAAAACAAAATATTCTTCTGGAATTGCACACTTCTCCTTTAGGAGGACACTCAGGATTTTTAAAAACTTACCACAGGGTGAAGAAAGAATTTTTTTGGGATGGCCTTAAATCCGATATTCGAAAGTTTGTGGCGGAATGTTTGGTTTGCCAGCAGAATAAAGTGGAAACAATTAAGACCCCAGGACTTCTACAACCTTTATCCATTCCAGGTCAACGTTGGGAGGAGATTTCAATAGATTTTATCACAGGTTTACCTAAGTCCGAAGGAAAGAGTGTCATCATGGTGGTAGTTGATAGACTTACCAAGTATGCACACTTTTGTGCATTATCTCATCCATTTAAAGCAAGTACAGTTGCTACTACATTTATGGATATAATTCAAAAGCTACATGGAAGCCCAAGGGTTATTGTGAGTGACAGAGATCCCATTTTTACTGGAAATTTTTGGACGGAGTTATTTTCTTGTTTGGGTACTCAATTAGCTCATAGCTCATCTTATCATCCTCAATCTGATGGTCAAACTGAGATAGTAAATAAATGTTTGAAAGGATATCTTCATTGTTTTGTATCTGATAAACAAACACAATGGGTCAAGTGGTTACCTCTCGCTGAATGGTGGTATAACACTTCCTTCCATACTACAAAAAAAATGACCCCATTTATGGCACTTTATGGATATCATCCACCATCCATCACATCATATTTAAGGGAAAATTCGAAGGTTCAAGCAGTGAAAGATCACATCGTGCATCAGCAAGAAGTTCTCCAACTCTTAGAGGATAACCTGAATTTGGCACAAAATCGAATGAAAAAACAGGCAGATCAACATCGGAGCGAGAGAAGTTTTGATGTAGGAGATTGGGTATTTTTATGGCTACAACCATACAAAAAAATGTCCCTCAAGCAAGCTAAGAAGGATAATAAATTATCGCCAAAGTACTATGGTCCTTACAAGGTGTTACAAAAGATTGGTACTATGGCATACAAATTGGAGCTTCCTGCTTCTTAGCGAGTACATCCAGTTTTCTATGTTTCATGCTTAAAGAAGGTTATATGTGAAAATCTTCTAGTTCAAACAATATTTCCAGAACTTGATGAGGAAGGAAAAATCATATAGGAACCTGAAGTGGTCATGGAAACAAGAACTCGACAGCTATGGAATCGATCAATTTCAGAATATCTCATCAAGTGGAAGAACTTACGCACTGAAGATTGTACATGGGAGGATGAGAATTTTATACAGAAGCACCTAGAGCTACTCAAGCATTGAGGACAACACTTTTTTGAAGGAGAGGGGCATTTTAGGTCCCTATATTACTAGTATAGTCCCTTATTTTTGTTAGTGTAACCCCCTTATTTTTATTATTGCACCCTTGTAACCCCAATTTTGTTATTATTGTGCTCTTAAATTATTATTGTTAGGTCGGCTAGGATTACATTGTGGCCCACTGGGATTACATTATGGCCCCATGGACTCCTATATATAGAAAGGAGGTTTTGTAAATTGTATCATCCAATAATTGTTCATTTATGTAATGTATTGGAGGTTTGCCCCTCGAAGTGGCTTATTTCTAGGGTGTTGATATCTCTTTTATTCTATTTTTGGAGCTAGTTACACAACATATTCTTTAAACATCGTCAAGTGGTTCAATGGGACTCAAAGGTCAATAAATTATATCTTGCTTTCATTACTTAAGGAGGTATCCCAACTCAAAATATTTTTTAATGACATATATGTTTGCCACATTTACAGGGAGCGGAACCATGAATCAAACCTTATTTCTAAGG
This sequence comes from Pinus albicaulis, assembly GCA_034641835.2. Lineage (NCBI taxonomy): Eukaryota > Viridiplantae > Streptophyta > Pinopsida > Pinales > Pinaceae > Pinus > Pinus albicaulis. The sequence goes on from CM076582.1 coordinate 354,098,965, forward strand.
AGGTAATTCGACATGATATGGGGCGCTGGATAGCTATTGAATTCAAGGATGGGATGGTTGGAAATATCGAACAAACTCTTTTTATTTGATGATCCAATCACTGCTGTAGCTTTTTTCCTTTTATTTCCACTAGACAATTTGATGTTTTTTTTCCTTTTTTAATTATATTTTAAATTCTATCTCTGTTTCGGACTGTTTTCCTCAATGAGGAGGTCTGGGAGACAAGAGAAAAACTGTTTATTTTCTAAAAAATTTTGGACAATATGTATGAACTAGACTGGTGCCTACCACCCAATTTTTTGATTGACAGAGAGAATCTAAATGACTCTGTCTTTATGCATCTCTGTTTGGGGTGTATATTTCCTAGAAAGGAAGCTCAGGGGGTTTAAAAAAGAGATGAGAATCTACTCATGTGTGAACATGGCTGAGAGGAGGAGGGTTTCCTCACACTCATCAGCAGTAAGTCCACCTCTCTTCTGGAAAATGAGGGAAATGCAATTTTTTGGAATGCACTACGCATATACTATGTAACTTTCTATGACTTAATAGATGGTTCGATTTTTTTCTTTGGAAAAAAAATAATAATACTTATGATTGCCTTTACTCTATGTTAATAAAAAAATATTTTCTTAAAAAGTAAATATAAATTAAATTTAAGTAAAGAAACAATTTAAATATGAAAATACTTTTAAAAAAACAATTTTCCATAGTAGAAGCATGATAAATGTATCCCTAACTCCAAGAACAAGCTATAGAGATAGTAAAAATATTCTTAAGACAAGAAGTCTAAGCCATAAGTAAATAAGGTAATGGGAAGTTGAAAAAGGAGACCAAACATTGTGTTAGCTCCCAAAAACACCGAAAAGCATTAATGAACATCACATGAAAAAATCATTGCTAGTTAAGGTTATAGAAAAGGAAATAGTTACCAACACAAAATTTTATTTGAAGGAAGGTAAAGGAAGGTAAATAATTGATGTAGAACTGAGTGTAGTCACAACAACTGCAATGATCTAACTAGAAGGGTCCAAGTATCTTTTGGAGGTGGAATTATTCTTCCATTAATAGATATGAGTGACGACATCCCCACTACAGTTCATTTATTTCAGTATTGAAAAAAAGAGCTAAAATAATGTGATCTAACCCAATGTTATCAAGATATTGAAGCTGTTCATAATGACACAACCTAAACCATACACAATCAATTCGTTGAGTCAAGAATAATACATCTACCTTAATGAAAAATACCACCTATATTATGGCATTAATCTCTTCAAAGATGAGTTAATGTGTGATGTTGCTCCACCCAAATATTTTTATGTTATTTTAGGAAAACCTTATATATGTAAACATTGCGAGCTTTATGAGTCTTGTCCCCATAGTGTAATTATTACTATGGGGGCTTAGTTTAATTTTGTAGGGTAACAAGGGCTTTGTGACTACTACAATTTGATTACTCTCAACAAAACGAGTTCTAAAAGGTAGTCTCCTAGAATATTTTTTTTCCCTCTTCGTTATTCAATCAGTGGGTGAATTGAAGGTCACTAGAAACACCACAAGCTTGTCATGGTTCTCCTCTAAGTAAAAAAAGTAAGTGGTTAATGTTTTAGAGCAAAGAATAACACATCTACATCAAAGAACAATACCACCTATATTACGGCATCAATCTCTTCAAATATGAGTTGATGTGTGATGTTGGTCCACCCAAATATTTTTATGTTATTTCAGGAAAACCTTGTATATATAAAAATCATGAGTTCTATGAGTCTTTTCCACATAGTTTAATTACTAATAGGGGATTTTAGTTCAATTTTATAGTGTAACAAGGCTTTTTGTGACTACTACAATTTCCTTACTCTCAACAAAACGAGTGCTAGAAGGTAATCTCTTATAAAAGAATCTTTTTTCCTCTTCATGATTTGATCAATGGGTGAATGGAAGGTCACTAAAACCACCACAGGCTTGTTGTGGTTTATCTCTAGGTAAACAAAGTAAGTGGTTAAGGTTGTAGAGACATATAGATATATCTTCACCTTGCCTAAGGGAGTTCCTCTGTAGTACTAGGCCAAACATTAAATTGTCTTGATACTTGGTTCAACTTCAACTAATGCCCCAATATACATATTTTCCCTTCTAGAGAATGATGAAATAAAATTTAAAATTCATGAATGCATCTAAAGGGCCACATTTAACTAATATTCTGACTATGTGAGAGCCTAATTATGTTGGTATAGAAGAAGCGTGGGACATGGAGACACTGTATTGAGTATAGACACCCTGGTCAAACCAATATCAAGAAAACATACCCAATCCTCTATGTTGATTGTTTTCTTTATCAACTTAATAGTTTTAAGTTCTTTAGTGTTTGTTGTGATGTTAGGCCACCAATAGGCTCGAATTGAACAAATCCTTTCTTGGAAGAAAACCTTAAAACTTAGAGGAGGATTGAATAATGGTTCAATACAATCCATAACGATAATATATGATATTTTATGGATTTTCATAAACTCTTATATGGTTCTATATTTGGATGGAATCATCATCATCAGCAAAACCCAGGTAAAGAAATTGTAACACATTCAAATGATCTTGAGCGTGCTATGACAACACAAGTTGTCTGCCAATATAAAGAAATGATAATTTGGTTTGAATATAAAATATTTTTTGTGATACGTTGTGAAGGAAAATGGGATGCATGTGTACCTAGACAATATCCAAGAAATTTGATATTATCTAGCACCGATTACTGTAATGGATCTTCATAGATCCTTTGGACTTACTAACCTCTACCAAAGGTTCATATTTCCATTCTCTCATATCACTTCACCCTTAGCTTAAGTGATAAAGGGCAGAGCTAAGGTTGATTTTTATTTTTATAGTTCATCAAAAAAATCATTCGGACATCCTAGAAATTCTAGCATATACTCCACAAAAATCCTGACCATTACTAGACCTATAATAGTTTTTTGATATTAATACATATGCCTCTGACTCAACATGGACATTTGATGGCTTATCATAGTGAAATATTATTTGATATTTTTCATATATACCGTACCTATGATAAGGATTTTTACTAAAACATAAAAGCATGTTAGTAGTGGAATCATTATAATATGGGAAGGAAATGACCATCCAAATTAATCTCAAACCCATGCAATTCATGCATGCACAAAGGGAGTTAAACAATTAACAAAATAAAAGTGGTTCATATCCTTGCAAAAATTGTGCTTGAACATAATGTACAAGAATTGTAGCACCAACATTGTTCTACATTACCTCGATTAGCCTCTAATTGTAGCACTAACTACATTTCACAACTATTATGGGTATCCTAAGTCTAGGTTGATAACATTATACAATGACTCTAATTTCTCTATTACCTAAAAGAAAATAATGACAGGGAAGCAATTTCTAGAGTTCCATCTCTATGATGAACTCCTATGCTACTCATCCCACCTTTGCGTTTGTTTAAGAGACTATTCCATGTTAATTTTGGAGGAACATTATACTTAGGTGCAAATGAAATTTGATGTCGACATGATAGTAGTAGACTAGTAGTACTTAAAAATTATTTCTACTAATGAAAGATTTGATAGGAATCCAAACAATATAACATATTGTGCACTTCCTATACCATTTCTAAACCATCCATTAGGAAGTAGGGTTTGTAATCTCCTCTACCTAGCCTAGAAAATCCCTACCAAACACTCCAGATGGATTACATATCAATATTTGTGTCCACAAAACATGGTAATGGCTCCCGATGGATTACATGTCAATCTTTTCGTCCACTGAACATGGTAATGATTGTGCATTTTTGGTTGATTAATTCTCTGAGATGGTCATTTTGGGATCATGGAAGGAGAATAGCATAGCCAAATACACTAGTAAAATCTTCTTTCAGCATGTTTGGGTTAATTTTGGGATAATTTAGACTATTAGTTTAAATATGGAAATTAGGTTCATTATTACCTTATTATCATTCCAAAGGTGTCTAATCAATAGAAAGTTGACCAAATTAACAACTTTTGACCACCAATATTGGAAAATTGGAAGTGTTCCACAAAATGGTTGTACACATATTACATATTTAGAACTACAAGAATTTATGTACATGGCATAAAATACTTCCATCTATTTAACATAGCTACAACAAACCCCTGGATGACCATATTAACGAAAATCCTTTTTATTTGTCTTTGGGGTTCTATTTATTGGCCCTCATTAATGTAGCTCTACCCATTGCATCTTCACAATAAGACTCCCCCTCTACTCAATGTATGGTAGATAGAGCAAAAAAAAATATTCAATGAATCTAGTACCTCCAATGATAGGTTCATGATATTGTGTCTAAATCCAATGCTAAATGCAAGTAGCGACGTGACTAAATTTTTCTTTGAAAACTTGTCAAGTGGATAAAATTGTTTCGTTACATTCTTTGAAAGAGTAGTGCATACACAGATAATGCCCCTTAAAAATGGATATCACAAAATCGCGAAGGCTATGGGTGCAAATGCATTTGAATTAAATATTCCCTCCTTCATTCATTTGTACTTAATACTTAATGTGGAGCTACCTTAATCATATTTTCCACCCCTATTAGACACCTTAGAGGTAGTTGAGAAGTTGGCACCCATAACATTGATTCCTAACTATATTGAGTAGGATATAATGGATTTTATCATGGACAATAGGATGAAGGATACCCATGAATGGAACATACAACTCTATTAGGTAGCATCTTCACCAAGAAAAGTGCATTACTAGGTGTAAAATTTCATAGAAGTTTCCTTATTTGATGAGGGAAATTCATGAAATGGAAAAAATTACTTAGCAAGGAGAACTTATCAAGGTGGATATTGGTGGACACTGATTCAATTACTCTCTATATTCTTAATAATGTTTTTATGGTTTTTCTACTCACAAGCTTCATGGGTTGTTTTGTGGACCTAATCAATGTTTTTTTCCCCATTAGTGGAGCTACTACTTGTTAGAAACCCCTTACCCCAACCAATGGTTGTAATCATGTTGTTATTTCGAATGAGCAACTATGTGCCCCAATGGGACGTTATATGAAAAATTTGTAGCCTCTAGGAAGTTGACGTATTAGTTTACCACCTCTAGGCCCAAAAATATTTTCACCTTTCATATTCTATGGCTAGGGTTTTGGACCTTTTCATTGAAAATGGCACCAAGAAAGATTCTAATTTAATTTCCCCTTGAATTGAATTAGAAGAAAATTATAATTCCACATCAGATAGCAACTTGTACGAGTTAACCAAGTAAGTTTGAATGGATTTATTTAATTAATTTGATTTGAGGGTCTAAGTTAAATCATGTAGAGTGGATCTTACAAAATAGGAGCCCTGATTTAGTTTATTTTTAGTTGTAATTAATTAATTTAATTTATCTAAGTTAAAGTCAGTTTAACTAGTTCCATTTTTTGGAGGAACTAGTGATAGGTCTAGTAGTCAGTTTTTCACTCTATGATCAATAAGTTAACTAATGATTCAACCATAAATAACTCATGCATGTAATAACTGAGAATTACCTAGTTGAGATTGGAGTTCAAGGGCATTGTATAATCAGTTTTATAATCATCCAAATTGTACAAGTGGTGCATGCAGTTAGAGGAAGGCCCTAGATGGATTGTGCAGTATTGGATGGAGATTTCCTTAATTAATAGGGGTAATTACCCAAGGAAAAAATGCAAGGAACTAGGGCCTTCGGTAAGTAGAAAATTGGTTAGGTATTGGCCTAGGCTTCTCAAGAAGCAGTGAGATAGATATAGATAGTGCAAAGGTTTCTCAGGTTGGAGAAAAGCATTGTAATCATCTCATATTTTTTTTGCTAATGAAATATACAAATAGTAGGGTCTTTAGTTATGGAATTCCTTAGGAAATCATTGTGTAATGTGTTGATTGAATTCTTTCTCTAGTATGCTTTGTGATTTCACGATTGTTTATTGGTTTCTGCAATTCATAGCATTTGAAAATTAGCAATTTGAATCTGCGTATATTTTATTCATTGTATCATAGCTGAAATTACTTTAGAAGAGAATAATATGATTTTGTACTTGTGGGAGGATATTTTTTTGTAAATATCTTCTTCAGAAATAGCGATGAGATTAGGATAACATTCTCCGGTCTGAGGCTTGAGTCTTCCCTTGAGAGTATCTCAAATTATATTTCCTGGAGAGACTGGATGGAATCAATCTTGGAAGACAATGGATTTATGGATTTAATTGAAAAGGAAATCCCAAAACCAGCTGCAACTAATGCACAGGATCTAGAAGAGTGGAAGAATTGCATAGCAAAGGCGAAATGAAATCTACTAGAAGGAGTTTGAGGTCATATTGTATTGAACTTCCCTAGAAAGGAAACTCCATATGCAATGTGCAAGCGATTAACAAAATTTTCTCAGAACAACAGTGACCGCAAGAAGCTAGAACTAAAGGAAAAGCTTTAAAAAATCAAGACGGAGAAGGGTGACACAATACCAAAGTACTTAACAAAGTTTACCCAATGTCGGGATGAGCATGGAAGTGTTGGTGTTTGATTTTTCAAAGATGACCTCGTCATCCTAGAACTTATTGGCCTTCTAAAGAGCTGCAACAACTACCAGTATTCAATTGACGGGAGGGAGAAGGTACCAAAGTGGGAGCATTTTTTGTTCCAACTTGGTGTAATAAGAGATTCAGTGGAACACCAGAGATGGATCCTCCTCCAAGCGTGATGATGAGGAGAAATATGCCTTGAATGGAAATGAAAATAAAGGGAAAGGTGAGGCATCCCATTCCAAATCAGATTTTGGTTAGGAAGGAAAGAATGTAGAAATTTGCTGAATAATGATTAATTATCCACCGAGACTATCCTGATCACATACAATTCGAATTTATATGCAACACATAATCTCTTCCACTCAGATCATCAAACATGCGGAAATAAAATTAAGCGATAACACATCAAATCATCATACACATTAACACAGTATGTATGGGGAAAGCTTATAGCTGAAAACCCCGCAGCTATTGTGTATATTATAATGTAGAAATCATGTAACAAACTCAGTACAATACTCCTCACAAGTACTCAGTACTTTCTCATAAAGTTACACACAAACTAGCTTGGTTTTGAACAGGTTACTGGTTCAAAACTCACCACTAATTGCCTTGCCTCTATTGCGCAATCATGGCCTGTCTATATAGAGATTCAAGGTTCAAATCTCCTTGGCTTGAAAGCGCAATCATCATGGGAAATTCCTCCAAGTGTGGTGCAAATCTCATGCACAACTGATGTCGCCACTGATAGCTAACTCCACCCTTTCATCTACCTCCTTCACTGGTCTCCACTGAACTGATCATGCACTGTAGTGAACTGATGTGTTCTTGAGTTGAATAATGAGTTACTAATTAATGAATTAAATAATATTTAATTCACTCCACTAATAACTAATTGATTAGCTAGTTAAACTAATCTCAACTAGTTCAACTAAAATAAACAGAACACAACTCCACTATCTGTCTCATTAACTCCTCCAAACTTCTGCCACTGAAGTCCAACTGAAGTCAACCATGCATGATGCCATCAAACCCTTGGGAACCACGTGATTCCTCTGCCAGATGCATGAGCCACTTCTGTAGCTCGAACTGAAGTGCTCCAAGAGAGTAAACTGAAGTTTATAGTCTAAATATTATTAAGGGTAAATAATATTTGACTTCCCTGTTTTAAGGAGAGGCAGTCTAAAAATAGACTTCGACCTCTTTGACCTCAAAAATAGAGTCTCATCTATTTTTACCAACATGACCAATTCTCCAAGAATCTCAAACTGGAATCCCCGAACCATGCTCCATATGTCTAAAAATAGACATAGTCTAAAAATAGATTTTGCGCCAGAATTTGCCTGCGGGCCCACTTAGTGAAGGCGACTTCAGTTCACTAAGCTCCATCATCTTGCTGCATTTTCAACAAAGAAGAAGGACTCATCGAAGATTAAATGTTTTTTAGTTTCATGAGTTAGTACACTATGCCACAAAGTGTACCCACAAGAAGGTCTGAAAGAAGCCCCCAGTAGGAGTGATAGGTGGAGCTCTTGCTTCAAAATTTGAGTTTTATTTTTCCCTCATCACATACATGGTGTCATCAATGATGAGTAGCTTCTGTTACCTACATAATTGAGCCTCATTCCATATCACCAACAACAAATATTTCTTCACCAACGTGGAGGAGAAGGACCTCCAGATGCACATCGATATGAGAGACGATGGAAATTATAGCACGACCGAGATCGGTGTTCTTACCTTTCAGAGGGAGTCTGGATCTCCTCTCATATTAAAGGATGTCATGTATGTTCCTGGATTGAATAATAATTTAGTTTTATTTTCTACGTTGGAAGAACGTGGCTACGATGTGGTATTTAGCAAAGGAAAGGCATTCCTTCTTCAAATTTCCATGGGACAAGTGAATAAAATCGAGGCTTAGGTAAAGAGCCTCCACAAATTGGATGTAGAATATTGTGGTACTTTGAGCATGAAATTAGAGAAGGTGAAAACTCGAGACATCAGTGAGTTATGGCATAGAATATTGGTCCATCTACACTACAGATCTTTGAATATCATGTAACAGATTTATAAAGGACTTCACAAGGGTGCACTTGAGTAGCATGATACATGCAAAGGGTGTACATTGGGGAAGTACATGAAATGCACATTTCATGATAAAGACAATCGAGCATAAGAGATCCTTAAAATAGCTCACTTAGATGTGTGTGGTCCATTCTCGACAACCTCCATGACCAAGCACATGTATTGTATGATTTTTGTAGATGATTTTTGGCACAAGTGTTATATAATTTTCATGCATAAGAAATACCATACATTCTCAAAAACATTTGAGTTCGAAGCACTTGTTGAGAAACACACAGGCAGGAATGCAAAGGCTCTCAAGAGCAACAACAATTGAAAATATGTTTCGAATGAATTCAATAACTTTTGTGCATCAGAAGGCATTCGAGGGGAGTTAATAGCACCCCATAACCCACAACATAATGCAGTTACAGAAAGGAAGAACAAAATAATTGTGGGAGATGTAGGATCGATGATACATGACCAGGGCCTATTGTTGCACTTGTGGGTAGAAGCATGCAACACAACTGTATATGTAAAAAAAAGAGTCATCGGAATCTTGGGATGAGTACACCATAGGAATATTTTTCAAGTAAGAAACAAAATTTGGCGCACTTAAGAATTTTTGGTTCATAAATGTACTGTCATGTTTCCAAGGCTGCATAGGAAAAGCTATAACCAACAACTAAGTTGGGAATATTTGTGGGGTACACTGATACACCTAACAGTATCGAGTGTACCCACCATCTCACAAGATTACAATGGTTCATATACATTTTAAATTTTATTAAGAGAAGGCCATGTGAATTGTGCTTGAGAGGGAAATTCAATTGCATGTAGATAATGGGATTTTAGCTCGAAAGGAAGAATCTCACAATGATGTGGAGAAGCCACATTCATAAGAGTAGAGAGTAGAAGCACCCACTCACACAAAGACATCTAAAGATTGAAGGAAACAGACCAGAGAGGATGAAAGGTTGATGGATGATGCTAGAGAGAATGTGGGAGCACCCACATCACAGGGTAGGCAGGGAAGGTCCCCAGATTGGTACAATGGCTACATGGCTCTTATGAGTGAGAGTGTAGAGACTGAGCCATCCTCATTTGAGGAAGAAATACAAAAACCAAAATGGGTTGATGCCATGGTAGAGGAGCATGACTGCATTATCAAGAAAATTGCATGGAAATTTGTGGCATGAATAGAGGACAAGTTAGTTGTAGGGTCCAAGTGGATGTACAAGGTGAAGCAAGAAACATATGGGAGTGCCTGAAACACAAGGCCAAAATTTTTTCCATGGAGTTATCTCAGGTGGAGGGAATATATTATGAGGATACCTTGGCTCCAGTAGCAAGTTTCTCTTCAATCAGATCTATTATTGCACTCTCGACAAAGATCTGATGGAAAATACATCAAATGGTGGTAAAGACAACTTTCTACAATATAGTGAATGAGGAAGAGGTGTACATAGAGCAGCGGAAAGGATTTGAGACCTTTTACATAGAGGTTCATGTGTGCAGAATCGAGCGAGCATTGTATGGATTGAAAAAAGTGCCTTGTGCTTTGTACACAAGGATTAAAAACTATTTCACCAGGTTGGGCTTCATCAAAATTGAAGTAGATCCAAACCTTTACCATATTGTGGTTTAAGGTAGAATATTTATTATAGTATTATATGTCAATGATTTAATTTTAATAGTTAATGAGAAGTGGATAAAATATTGCAAAGAAGTTTTGGCAAGATAATTTTGGATGAAGGACATGGGGCTCTTGCGTTATTTCCTTGGTTTGGAAATTTGGAAAAGAGATGGTGAAATATATGTCTCTTAGGGAAAATATGCCAATGAGATACTAAATATGTTTTACATGGAGAGCAGCAAACCCATGGAGACTCCTTTAACAGGGAATTGGAGGAAGGAATATGCTACTTTAGGAAAAGTGGTAGAAGCTACCATTTATAGGAAGCTTGTGGGTTCACTTATGTACTTATTGAACATACAACTTGATATGTGTTATGTAATTAACCAACTTAGTCAAGAAATGGTTAACCAAACCAAGCTCTATTGGAAGGCAAAAAAAAATGTGTTGAGATACCTCATCGGCACGAGTGAGTTTGTTCTTTGGTACAAATCGACAGAGGGAGTGAAGTTGCAAGGCTTCACCGATGCAGATTGGGCAGGGAGTCCATCCGATTAGAATAGAAGATTAGGGTCAATTTATAGTATTGGGTCAGCAGTAGTTTCCTAGTACAACAGGAAGTATAGATCAGTTACACTCAGTTCAACAAAAGTAGAGTACATGGCTCCTAGTCAAGTGACTTGTGAGGCTATCTAGATGAGGAATATTCTTGTTGGGTTTTTTGGTCAATAGTTGGATCCTACAATGATTTACTTTCACAGCCAAAGATGTATTGAACACTCGATAAATCTATTTTTTCATGATAGGTCCAATCATATCAACAACTAGTACCATAAAGATAGTGCAGAGGTTTCTCCGGTTGGAGAAAAGCATTGTAATCTTATCATATTTTCTAAATAATTCCATATACAGATAGCGAGGTTTTTAGTTGTGGCTTTCCCCATGAAATCATTGTGTAATGTGTTGATTGAATTCTTTCTATTGTATGCTTTTTTATTTCGCAATCGTTTATTGGTTTCTGCAATTGGTAGAGTAGATTAAAGTCTATTATTTTAGCATATTACAATTCACAGTTTGAATCTATGTGGATTTTCTACACCTTCAGTTTCTTTCTTTATTTTGATAAGCTATCACCATTCTAACATGTTTTAGTGTTCTGTTATTTTTGTTCATCAATAGAACTTAGTTTGCTATTTTATTCATTAATGCAAGTTTGACTTTCACTGCACTACTAGGATTCCTATTATGTTTTTCTCTATGTATGATTCTTTACTTTTCAAGCCTTCCATTTCGTTCCCTATACAAACTTAGAACATGGTGAGAACATAAACCTTATGGATTCACTCTTTCAAACAATGTAAGGTCTAATCAAGACAATTCATTGGGGATAAATGTTATTAATTACATAAGGTCATTGAAGTTTTCAGCATAGTAAAAAACTTAGTTCCACTCACATATCCCAAATATTCGTCATTTTTACATAATTATTTGAAAATCTACCCTTTTTCCAATCCTTCTCAAATAATGGTTTTAATGTGAAACTAAAATGAAATATTTCTCATTTATTATCATTTTCACTCACTTTGATAATTATAATGAGATAGAAATGTATAATGCCTTTGTGTACATCAAACTCTATATTTTTATATTACCTTTTTCTTAAAGTTTGGGGAAACCCACCACAACTCAATTGTCAAACTATTAATGACAACAACTATCACTAACTACTATATGCAAATGCATGACTCATTAGAGTTATTTAAGGGAAACCATGCCCCTTAAATGGTTTCCCCTTAAATCATTTAAGAGAAACAATACCACTCTAAATTACCAACTAATAATTTCTAAAAACTAGGCTTTATTATTATGATTATCAATTTATTTAAAATATAATGTATTAAACATTTAAGGTGAAAACTATTCAAATGTAAAATTTAAATAAACTTGTCTACTTTTATACATGTCTACACTATTTTATTAGTTTTATATAAAATTCAACATTAAATCTATTTTTCATAATAGTTTATTAAATAAAATGAATATAATATGAAAAAATAATATATTACAGTTTCTTTAGTATTAAGTTATAAAATACATGTAATAATTTTTAATGAGGAATACGTAAAATCTTGAAAACATTTAAAACAATTTGGTTTTTCATAGAATATATTTTTGTTTCGTTTGCTTATTGGATTTTCTTGCTCTAGGTCTGTATGCCTGTGAATAAAAGGCCGTTTGAATTTAACAGTGATCTGAGTTTATTTAAGCTAAAAACATATATTACGCGTTTACTTTAGTCATTTTCAATGAAGAAACAAATTTAGGGATCTGGTTTTACTAAAACCAAAATAATAACAAACAAACCGGAAAAATAAATTTAAACAATTTAAAGAGTGTTTAAATGTTTTATATTTTAATAAGTTACTTCGAAAATTAAGTTATAAAAATTTAAATATATAATTTCAACCAACTTTATAGCAAATTGAATGTAAAATATAGAAAAACAACTTAACACCTTTTGAGCTATGCCCAGAAAATATCATCAATGGTAACAATTAGGGTTTAAGCAAATGAGGCCACAAATTTTCTTGTGAGAGAATTTTAAAAAATTTGGTTGTTGGAGTGTTTCAATCACGTCTTAAATAATAACCCGAAATTCCAAAAAAATTCAAGGTAGATGTATCAAAATCTTACGGAAATTTCCATTATTTTCAGCCTTGGTCTTCGGGTATAGTGAAGGTCGGAGAGTTTCCGAATCCAGTTGGAAGCCAGGGTTTTCTGAGGGTGAGTGTTCAATGACACTGATAGAGGATCTACTTTTGAAAATAAAACAAGTGGAGATGTAATCATACCCAAAGCAGGGGTGGGGATATTATTTAGATAATAATTGAGCGCTACAACGTTAGACAAGTTGCGGTGTCGTCGATAGCGACGAGAGAAATGGAAGGTCAATCTGGTCCCCCAAGTCCCTCTTGTACTTCACGTCATGTTAGATGTTTTCACGTGTTAATAAGTGCCACTTGGATTTCATTTGCCATGATGACTATTCATAAAAATTAATTTTGGTTTATTAGGTTTATAAATTTAAACTTATATTTCTTCGATTTATCTTTTTTCCTATTTAACGACAGGAACTTTAAGATGATAATATAATAAATTTATTTTAATCTGTAATTTAATTTCAAAAAAATATTGAAGTTATTTAATATATATATATATATATATATATATATATATATATATATATATATATTAAATAACTTCAATATTTTTTTGAAATTAAATTATAAATTCAATATTAAAATTATTTTATATATATATATATATATATATATGACAAGGCTTGTTATTTTATACATCGGAAATTTTAGTCACAATCAAAGGAATATAACCCAACACATTTTCTAGTATAGTAGCGAAGATAAATAAAACCAACGTTGTGCTTGAAGTTTCTTGTCAAGATTTTTGAATATTTGTCTTTCATTTTTGTGCTTGAAGTAGCAAGTTTATCTTGTGCTTATGCATACAACATCCTCAATGAATTATCACTAAAAATTCTAAATTTTGTGTGCATTGTTGTGCTTGAAGTAGCAAGTTTGTCTTATGGTTATTTATACAAAATCCTAAATGACTTATCACCAAAATATTTGCACATTTTAACCACGACCATGTAGGGCCTACAAATAATCTTGATAATGCAATATCAACATCAGAGTAGAAGGATGAAATCCATGCTAATCATGTACCTATCCGAAATCGGCTAGAATAGCCACATGATTGTGAGGACATGAATAGGTTCGTTTACCATGATTTGGCTCAATGGTCCATCTAGAGAGTGTTGTTGCTCTGTCATCATTTGAGTCAATTTAGAAGATTTACTGCTTAATAAAAGTCCAAAAGTTGCAGAAAATTAAAAAAAACAAATAAAATTAATAAATAATCCGTAATAAACTCAATAAACTCATCACTATAACCTTGAATAATAAAAGTAACTAATAAAATATTTGCAAAAATTCACAATGAGAATATAAAAAATTGTAAATAAAAATAATTTAAAAAAATTGATATAATTAATATACAATTAATTTTCACTTTACCATATTGCATTGAATGCGAAGGCATTTATTATTGGAAATAATACATTTTAAAATGAGATGATATAAATCCCATTATATACAATATTAATGTTCTACTATCCAATACATATTAATAACTAACTATATAAAAATGTGGTAAATGCATGTTAATAGCCTAAGTGAAGTGAAATTGCCAATAAAAATATCACTGAACAAGATGTGGCATATTGTAACTGAGTTTTGTGTTTCTTACACAATATTGTCATTCACACCACAAGCCCCATTTCACATGGTGCTCTCTTCACTGATCTCTTCACACACAATAACTTCTTCCAGCGGAAGTGGAAGGTTCCGCCACAACATATTTCATTTTTTCCTTTGAAGAGGAAGTGGATGGTTCAACCACAATGAGTTTCACTAGCTTCACATCTCACCGCTTTGAGCACTTTTACCATGGCATCTCCTCTACCTTGGAAATCATACATTTCAATGTGATTCTAATTGTTCCCACAATCTCTGCGCGTGTTTTCGATTCTATTAATTAACCTTGTAGGCCTTCATCCACCATGAAATTACTATAATCCTCAACAAAATGGGACTTCACCCAACTGGCTATGTCCATCCCCTCTACAAAACTGATATCCATTAATGCTTTATTTCTCGTTATCAACTACAACATCACCACTACTTAACTGTAAAAGTCCATTTTCTCTTTTGCCCCTTCAACTCACATTTTAGAAAATAAACATAAAACACATAATAAAAAACAAGTTGAATTCATATTTATGAAAAATAAATCCAAACCAAAAATTGTTTTAACTCGTGCCATGTAATCAAAAGTACCATGGACTAAAGTGTTAGAATAAAATGATCTTATGCCAACCTATGATTAAAGAAATCCCAAAACCATAAATAAGGTGATCCATATCTAAATCTAGCAATATGTTTCTGGGCTTGATATCTCTATGTATGATTGGAGGACGACAGTCATGGTGAAGGTATGAAATCCCATGGGCGGTGCGAATGGCTATTTTGTAACGAACATTCTAGACAATGAATTCTAATTCAAATAAAGCACAGAGAGTTGTTGCAGTGAACCAAAGGAGGACAATATTCATCTTGTGAATTGATTTTGGAAGTAACAGATGGCTATTCTGTAATGAAAATCCTAGCGAATGAATTCTGATTCAAATAAAGCATAAAGAGTTGGTGTCGTGATCCAAAGGAGGAGACTATGTGAGTTGATATGATTTTGGAAGTAACCAGAGTTGATGTTGTGTAACCAGCTTCAAAAATAGAAGAAAAGAGATATCAACGCCTTAGAAATAAGCCACTTCGAGGGGGCAACCTCCAATACATTACATAAATGCACAATTCTTGGATGATACAATTTACAAAACCTCCTTTCTATATATAGGAGTCCATGGGGCCATAATGTAATCCTAGTGGGCCACAATGTAATCCTAGCCGACCCAACAATAATAATGTAAGGGCACAATAATAACAATATGGGGGTTACAGGGGTACAATAATAACAATAAGGGGGGCTACACTAACATAATAAGGGGCTATACTATTAATATAGGGACTTAACATGCTCCTCTCCTTCAAACAAGTGTTGTCCTCAACGCTTGATTATTTCTTGATGCTTCTGTATAAAATTCTCATCCTCCCATGTGAAATATTCTACAGGAAAGTTCTTCCACTTGCTGAGATACTTTGAAATTGATCGTACTTGTTGATTTCTTGTTTCTATGACTACATCATAACTTCTTTTGATATGATGTTGATCTTCCTGTTGTTTCATTAGATTCTGCACCAAAGTTGGGTTATCCTTTGAGAGTTCGAGAACTTGTTGTGGATGCTCGCTGTGATCTTCCACTAATTTATCATCCATATTAGCTATTATTTGATCCTTCAAACCATCCAACTTAGCCTCCATTTCTACTTTTAAACCATCTATTTCATCTTCGGTTGCTCTTCATAAGATCGAAACTTGTTGCACTTGGTACCGTAATTTTGATATCTCATCCTGCAATTCTTCTTCTTCATGCGTCATAGTATAGATTTCTGAGGGCTTAATGGGTGTTGAATTCTTTTTAAGAGGCATTTCAGAACCCAATACTGAAATATATGCTCAATATGCCCTTGGAATCACTTCAAACCGATTTTTCAAACAAGATTTATGCAATTTGGAAAAAAAATACACACCTTTTTCTCGCTTTTGAGGAGATCGATATTGAAATTGGATTATCTCTGTAATTGAAAATATTAAATATCTGAAATTTGGCCCTGTAGTAGCCCTCTAAAGCTTCTTTCAAATGGCATAGGTCTGATCTAATTTGGATTCCCCAAGGCTAAGTTGTGTCAAATCTCCCACAATGACCTAATTATGTACTGGTTCAGTAGAGCGAACTTGTATGACTTGCCATGTGTCACTGTTTTGTCCTTTGTCTCCGAAATTGATAGCCAAGAGACTACAGTCTGTTAAATTGCAAGAAATTTTTATGGCACTCCAATCCGATGCGCAGAGAGAGAGTTATTGAAATTTTCCCACGATCACCTCTTTGAGATGAAATTCAGGAGCCTGAAAAAGTACTACCTTCCACAGATCATATCTCAAAAAATATTGCGAACCAAGCTCTGAAATTTTTTGAAAAATTTCCTCAGGATTTCAGCTTCACACCATATGAATTTCAGATTCTGAACCTTCGTAGAAAAAAATTTATAGTGAAAATGCCACGATGACCTGTTTAGGAACTTGACAAAAGACCTAACTTCCACAGATGATCTCTCCGAAACTGTTGCGAACCAAGCTCTAAAATTGTAAGAAAATCTTCCTCTAGATTTCAGCTTCGCACCCTAAAAATTTCAGCTTCTGAAACTTTGTAGAAAAAAAGTTATAGCGAAAATGCCACGATGACCTGTTTGGAGCAGCGAAACCCTAGAATCCCAAGCTCTGATACCAAATGTTGTGAAACCAGCTCCAAAATGAGAAGAAAAGAGATATCAACGCCTTATAAATGAGCCTCTTTGAGGGGGAAACCTCCAATACATTACATAAATGAACAATTCTTGGATGATACAATTTACAAAGCCTCCTTTCTATATATAGGAGTCCATGGGGCCATAATGTAATCCTAGTGGGCCACAATGTAATCCTAGCTGACCTAACAATAATAATTTAAGGGCACAATAATAAAAAAATGGGGGTTACAAGGGTACAATAATAACAATAAGGGGGTTACACTAACAACAATAAGGGACTATACTAGTAATATAGGGACCTAACAGTTGATTTGATTTTCGAAGTAATCAATGTGGTTGGAAGTAGGGAATCCATTATGACCAATTATTTGGCCAGTTGTTTGCTCAAACCAACGATGGAAAACAATGAAAATTATTTGTTCAAAATAACAGTGGAAAACAAAAGAGTACACGAAAGTTGTCCATAATAGTTTCAAAATGAGTAGGTTGAAGTCATGGACAAAACTAGCAGATCAGCTCTAGAGTATTAAATCTATTCCATCTACTAATGAGGAGATCATGTCCATGTTCAAAAATGCTCAAAAATTAAAGTGATAATAAGTGGTTGCAACCTAAATGAACAGAAAGGTCTCGTCACTGTGATTTTAGAACCTCAAATGGTTCATAAAACAGAGGTCGTATGCAGAAGTTATTAAGGTTTGAAAACGCCCAATAAACTCCAAAAATGGACCTTTGACTCAGTTTTACTTATGAAAAAATTTATAAAAAAAATATATGTTAAAAAAATATTTTTAATATAGTTTGATGGGCTAATCATTGGGTGCCACATGGCCTACCCGGAGTCTACAACGTGGCCCCAGGCCGAGGACAAGTTAGCATAGTAAAATTTTAGTTTAGCGGCAAGATTCAAACCAGAGTCTCCCGCCTGTGAGCTAAAAGACCCGACCAACTAGGTTCCGTGATACCTCTTAACATTTATGGGTTACAAAACATATTTTTTGTTTTAAATTGGATACGGCAGAAAAATATAAGTGCTATCCCTGACGACATGTGACCCAATGCATAGAAACTTGGCCTTAAAATTTTAAAAAATATAGTGGAAACAATTTCATAAACTGTTATATGTGGTCATGTAAACATTTATTACGAGTTTGGTAGGGCTTATCCACATGGTTAAGCCGGCGGTTGTGGCGGATGTCGCATGCGACCCTACCCAAGTTAACAATAAATTCCACCCTTAATGGTTATCCCAAAGATGTCGCCTTCCGAAATTTTAGGCAGAATTGACAAACTTATCCGCTGTTAACTTAACTCCTCCACATTTAGTGAAGGTTTTTGAGGGATATTCGGAAAAAAAAAATTTGGCCATAACTCCCTCATTATTGAACGAAATTGGGTGCAAAAAAAATCAATTTTGGGTGTTTTCGACATGCTGAGTAGCTTCGCATAGATTTCAGGTTGAACATAGGTCATATTCATTAGTTTTAGCTTCAAGGAAGATCAAGGAGCCATTAAGAACATCGTGGAGAAGGCAGTGTATTGGGCTTTCTTTACCCATTTTATGTAAATGATTAGTCATCTTTAGCTAATTCATAACTTCTGAAGCTGATTTTACATAGAGTTTTTCCTAATGAGGCTTATTTTCACTTGTACTTACATTTTGAGAAAATTAATACATGAGGGACATGCCATTGGGAGCTGGACCAGCAAATGTAGCCCTGGAGGGGTGAACTGCTTCAACAATTTGCTAAGTAATGTGCTTTGTGAAGTTTATTTCTCTGTTCTTTACTATTGTAAAATGATAAAAAAATAAAATACTTGATCAATCCTCACACAGAAATCTGATTAACAAAGCCAGACCTATTTGTTTAACCTGCAAATTAAGGAGAACCTTATGCACACATTGTTATTACAATTTTGATACTTAGCACAATGTAACTAATACAATCCATTTAGATGAAGTTCATATCAGAGCTTAGGTTTTGAGCATTAGGAGAGCTAGTGTTTCTCTCTCTATTGTTCTTGTGCAAGGTTTGTTTAACTGTTTGCAAGGTTTTTGATGCTTACTAGGCTAAAGGCTCGAGAGAAGAGAAGGTCAATTGGCAAGGACTTACAGTGATCCTCAGCCAAAGAGGGAAAGAGTGGCATTATCTCCACCTTCAATTTCACCTCCAAGAGAAGCAGAAGAAGCCATAAGCATGTCTTCAAGGGAAGGAGAAATCCATGAATAATTTGATCCCAAAGAGGAAAAAAGGGTGTTTAGAAAATAATTCCTTGATTTGACAGAAATTTTGAGAGTCCTTTATCAAGAAAGGAATGAAAGGCTTGAACGAAAAGGATCCAAACTTCACAAGGAAGGAGAAGGATCGCCAAGAGGAAATAATGAGGAGGTTAAATCCAAGAAGGGTAATGGAGGAAATGGAGATAGTGGAAAGTCACCATCATCACCCTCATCTTCATCTTCATCAACCTCTACATGGTCTTCAGTACATCATTCTCACAAAGTCAAGAACATGGGTAAAATTTATTTTCTTAAACTTAATGTTAAGTTTGAATTGCCAAAGTTTGATGGTGAAGTAAATGCAGAAAAGCTAGATAATTGGATTAGGCAATTAGAGGTCTACTTAAGAATTAAAAATTTTCATGATGACGAAACCAAAATTCATCTAGCTTCATTTAAAATTGAAGGTGCAACTCTTGTTTGGTGGGAAGCCAAGACAAGGGAGGAGATCAAAAAATATGGTAAGATTATCTTATCATGGTCTGATTTCATTTCTAAAATTAAACAAAAATTTTATCCATTATCTCACATGTAGAAAGCCATAATGGATTGCCAAATTTTAAACAATTGAAAGGAAAAAATGTTCAAGTTTACACCCAAGAATTTAGAAGAAGAGCTCTTTTACTAGGAATTGATTTGCATAGCCAAGAAACTTTACTCAAGTATATAGGAGGTTTTCATACTTACGTAAGACATCCCATTCTCATTTTTAACCCTACAAGCTTAGATGAGGTTTGTGTTCAAGCCACACATTTAGAGGCGAGGGGTAAACAACCTTTTGATGGGAATGAGGAAAGTGAGTTCAAAGGAAAAGGGAGAAAAAAGAGAAATGCAAATTATAGAGAAGAGAAGGAATTTTTTTTTTGTAAAAATTGTTCTAAAACAAGCCATGATGAGGACCATTTTTGGAAACTTCATCCGGAGTTGAAACTAGAATGTTTTAAAGCCAAAGATTAAGCCAAAGAGAAAGGCAAGACATTTTCAATAGTTGAACAAGATCTAGGATCAGAATCAGGAGATGAAACACAAATCATAGCTATGGAACTAAAGAACTTGAAGGGGAAAGAGAATGAAACCAAACCCAGTTCTATAATTTCTAACTGTTACATAGAGGCTCCAAATGAAAAGAAGAGAATTGAACTATTTCATGTGAGGGTCATTTCAAAACACACAAAGATAGACACACTATTTGATAATGGGTCACAAGCAAACCTTATTTCTGAAGACTTAGTCAAGATGCTAAATCTTGAAACCATTCCACATCCTAAACCATATCATCTTGGTTGGATTTGTAAGGATGCAAATTTACAGGCTACAAAGAAGTGCATGTTGCGCTTCGCCGTAACAACACATTTTATTGACACGGTTAAATTAGATGTTGTTCCTCTTGATATAATAGGTGTGATGTTGGATAGTCCTTACTTGTATGACAGGAAAGCTATCTTTCATCACCATGAGAACAAGTACCATTTATTCAAGGATGGCAAGGAGTTTATTGTGAGACCACATCACAAAAAACTAGACTCTTCTTTAGTGAATACAGGGCATATGAAAAGGCTTGTCTATGCAAGTCAAAATTTGACTTTATTGATGATTAAACTAAGAGAAGTTGTACATAATCCTTTTCATGTTTTTTTTTATGTAAATAATGAGTTGTTTCAGTCTGAAAGCAGGTTTTCTTTGAAAGAAGATGACAAGAAGTTGCAGAAATCATCTTTGGTGTCAATCGGTATACAAAAAAAAGTGTCAATGCAAGAAGGTGCAAAGGTCCAAGAGATGGTAAAGCATCCAATCATAGAAGGAACAAAGTTCAAAAATGATCATTGTTGGTTTCAGAATGGCAGGGTACTATGGCGAGGAAACTTGGTCTAGAATCGACACAAGTACAAGGCTAATTCAGCAAAAAATTGCCATAAGGACAAGATGCAAGGTGAAAGTAATTTTCAGTTTCCTTTGAAGATATACCAATGTAGGAACAATATGTTTACAGCAAATTTACTGCAAGTTTCGAAACCGTGCCGCATGACAAGGTCAAAGTTAGCAACAGTTGGTGAATAGATTCAAGGAAAAAATTGTTGTTTCATGAGAAGCTCCAATTAATGAAATCTGGGAAATTTTAGTGGATTAAGATTGGAAGAGTGGAGATTCAGTCTCCTCATCTTCAGGTTCAGTAGTCCAGAGATATTTTTGGCTCCAAAAGCTTCCCAGTGGGGAGTTTTGATCAGGAGATCATGTCTAAGTTCAAAAATTCTCAAAACTAAAAGTTCTCATAAGTCGTTGCAACCTGAACGAACGGAAAGGTCTCGTAGCTATGATTCTAGCACCGTGAATGGTTCGCAAAATAGAGGTCATATGCAGAATTTATTAAGGTTTGAAAACGCCTAGTAAACTCCAAAAATGGACCTTTGACTCAGTTTGACTGACGGAATTTTTTATAAAAATAATATATGTTAAAAAAATATTTTTCATATAGTTTGATGGGCCAATCATTGGGCACCACGTGGCCCCAGGCCGAGGAGAAGTTGGCATAGTAACATTTTAGTTTAGCGGCAGGATTCGAAGTAGGGTCTCCTCCCTGCGAGCTCAAAGACCTGACCTACCAGGTTCCGTGATACTTCTCAACATTTATGGGTTACAAAACATATTTTTTGTTTTAAACTGGACACTGCAGAAAAATATAAGAGATGGCATGTGACCCAATGCATAGAACCTTGGCCTTAAAATTTTAAAAACCATAGTGGAAATGGTTTCATAAACCATTATATGTGGCCATGTAAACATTTATTACGAGGTTGGTAGGGCTTATCTATGCGATTAAGTCGACGGTTGTGGCGGAGGTCGCATGTGACCCCACCCAACTTAACAATAAATTCCACCCTTAATGGTTATCCCAAATATGGCGCCTTCTAATAGTTTAGGCAGAATTGACAAACTTATCCGCAGTTAACTTAACTCCTCCACATTTGGTGGAGGTTTTCGAGGGATATTGGGAAAATTTTATTTTTGCCATAACTCCCTCATTATTGAACAAAATTCGGTGCAAAAATAGTCAATTTTGGGTATTTTTGACATTATAAGAAGTTTGACAGAGGTTTTAGGTTGATCATAGGTCATATTGATTATTTTTAGCTTCGGGGAAGATCAAGGAGCCATTAGGGCCATCATGGATAAGGCAGTGTATTGGGATTTATTTATCTATTTTATGTAAATGATTAGTCGTCTCTGGCTAATTCATACCTTCTAAAGCTGATTTTACAGATAATTTTTCCTATTGAGGCTTATTTTCACTTTTACTTACATTTTCAACAAATTAATATGTGAGGGACGTGCCATTGGGAGCTAGACCAGCAGATGTAGCCCTGGAGCGGTGAACTGCTTCAACAATTTGCTGAGTAATTTTCTTTGTGAAGTTTATTTCTAAGTTATTTACTATTGTACAATGATAAGCAGTTAAAATACTTAATCAATCCTCACACAGAAATTTATTTAACAAAGCTAGAACTATTTGTTTAACCTGCAAATTAAGGAGAGCGTTATGCACACATTATTATTACTCTTTGGATACTTAGCACAACATAACTAATACAATCCATTCAGATCATCTGCATAAAGAAGAAGGAAATCAATATCATTTTGTTTTGAACTTTCAAGATTTTAAAAAAATTATCAATTATATCGATGGTATTTTGAAGATTAAAATAACTATATTGAAATATGTATCTGAAAACTTTTAAATTTTCTAAGAAAATTGGAAATATTTCTTAAATAATAATGATCGAGCTAAAGTTGTAAAACCCTTAAATAATTCTCTGAAATTGATTGAAAAATCTCAGAAAAAGAGGAAGAAAGCAATAGAGTTCAATCTATCCAAGGGAAATGAATTTCCTCCCAAAGAAAAACATAGTGATTTATAGTGAAAAACTAAAAATTTAATCAATCTGCTCACCAAGAAAAAAAAAATTACATTAAAAAAAAATTGAGGGTTATTTATAGTAGCTTTAAGAACAGGTCCATTTCTCTTTCCATATTGTGAATTATTTTATGTAGTTTTCATTTGAGTAGCAAATATAGGCATTTATTTATTTCGTAGCTCACTGATTTATGGCTTAAGGCTTTCTTGAATTTGGAATTTGGCTAAAAATCTATCTAGATCCATATAAATTTCCGTAATCAAATTTTCCGTAGATTAAGGTAACAGATTATCCACTATTCTCTGCACTAGGATACCATTTTATCATTATTCATTTAAGAATAACTCAAAGCAAATGTTGTATGCTACCCATAGTCGCCCGAAAATTCTCTGGTAAGAAAGTCTGTTCAAAGAACCATCCCAGGTATTTGGTGTGGCCTGACTGACAAACAAAACAACATAACAGCAATAGAATTTTTTTTGGAACTAAGCCGACAAATTATTTTTGGAACCGATTTCACAAAACTAACACAAAGACATATGTCAAACAGACATAAAAAAGGTTGACAATCCCTGGCCTAAGCTATTTCAAAGGGAAACACCTTCGATGTAAATATATAATTAAAATAATTCTAACTAAATAATAATTATTCACAAATTATATTAACGATTTGTAATACATCTTATAAATTAGTTTTAAGTTAACTTTTATAATTGAAAACTCAAATAGTGAAAATTAAATATTTTGTGGGAATGTAAATTTTTAGTTTTGTTAATAATATGAAACTATTTTATTTATTAATATTTTTGAAAATACAAGAGGATGCCATTATAGAGGTTACAATCGTAACTATAAGGAAACCCTTAAAATCAATTATGGTACAATAATCGATAGGAAAAACATAGAAAAGAGAAAAATATCATCCATTCTTTGCACGGAGGTTTTGTTAGTTGACTAGACCACCAAGAAGATAATATGATTGTAAATAACTTTCATGGGTGGAATTTTTATGAAGAAAATTGCGGGAGATAAAGGTATTTTGAAGGAAAAGAAAGCGGGGCGCGAGTGGAGAAGGAAAAAACTTGTACCCACAATTAGCAAGACACTCTTTGGATTAAGGAGGTGTCAAGCTACGAAATATTTATGACTTTTTTCCTACTAAGAAAGGAGCCTAGAACTCGAGGGGAACTACTCAAATTGTAGTTCAATGGTTGGGAAGAATGTGGCAATTTCTAGATACATTAAAATAAAATAAATACTCTCATATTAGTTTATAGTAGAGTTAAATTTGTTTTCTTTATATATATATATATATATATATAAACTGAAAATCAATGTGCAACATATTCAAGGCGAGCATCTGGAAAGTTGAAACCCTAGACATTCTTCCAACAGTGTAAAATTTGAGTGAGGGAATCCAAATTAGGTGCCCAATATTGTTTACATTGTATAGAGAGAGAGTTAGTTGTTAATAAAAAAACTTTGAAAGAAAAAATAGGTCAGTCTCAATACATTTTAATCGAGAAAACAATAAATGTATTTATGTGTACTAAGAAAACCTATATGGATAGTATTCATAATATTATATGTATGTACATTGGTCAATATTTTCTACAAAAACTACATAGTAGTAATTATAAGAAGAGTGGGCATAAATACATGAGAGAAGGTTAGTATGGCCATCGATCATTTGGATGAAAGGAAAATCCAGGTCGATTGCCAAAGTGCATGTAGTCCTTTTCCATGATAATAATGGCTCTGTAGGAAACCCTACTCAAAAACCCATGACAGGAGTTTACAGGGTTCCCTTGCCTATCGACTCACTAATTGTATAAGTGCTACATAAATTATCGATGCACATATGCTAAACACAGTCAAGAATTTGAACTAATTTACTGTAAAGTAAAATCATAATCAAATATTTATGCATGTAGAGAGTAATTGTTAAATAAAGAAAAAAAATCCATAATAGACTAAGAGTGTAAACCAACTAGTCTTCAACATGAACACATAAACTCTTCTTATTAAAAATATGCAATAGGGGAAAAATTACATTCCTAAAAAACATTACATAAAATAAGATTTTATTTAAACATTTTTCCACATTAATTCAGGGTCGTACCAAAATTTAAAATATATTGAGTATTCCTGTATGTTGAGAAATGATTAGTTTCAGTCGTCATAATTTTCGTACTAATTTCAATATGTATCCTATGTAAACTCATGAATGCTCATAAATTATGGCTTTTATGCTCATAAAAAACCATAAACTCTCATTATTTATGGTATTTTAGGTAAAACCATGTTCTTCGGGCTCTTATGGTTTGCTAGGTCTTAGAATTTATTAGCATGAGTCAAATGAGTCAACATCATTTTTATAAGACCCTTTCGAGAAATTTGGAAATTGTAAAAAGAATTGGATTTTAGTCTATAAAGTCCTGGAATCTCCAAAAGTACAAGTCAGACTAAAGGAGGGAATTTGACCCCTTGAGATGGCTATAAAAAGAAGCAATTTGACCTCGTTTTGAATCACTCACTCACAAGTTCAATCTACAGGAGAAAGAGTTCGATCTGAAGCTAGGAAGCCGCGAGAATGAGTGTGAAGGTAAAAGAAGAGGAAGAAGGATGAATTTTATAGTTTCTGAGCTTTATCTCTCTCATATATGGATAAATATATGGTTTATGGGCTGCTGTATGAGGCCAAAATTGTAGGTCCAAGTTGATGGAGTATGAAGTGCTGAATCTGTAGATGGAAGAGGAAAAACCCTTGTCTAGATCTTTTTGACCTTGGAAGAGATATACTTGTCTAGGTAGGTCTCACAAGGAGTATACATTACGTTCCCAATAAGTTGCAGGGATGAAGTAGCAAGGTTGAAGTTGCGGTTCGAGTAGCAGTAGATGGGAAGTCAAAGTTACATAAGCTGACAAGTTGAAGTTCCAAGGAAGATATTTTTTGGTAAATAAAATGATGAAAGGGATGACCTGGTACTAGGAGAATGAATTGGTCTTCGGATTCGGCAAGTGTATCTCATTTGAGGTAGATTCTAGGAAGAGAAGAGTTTCTAAGTTCTCCACTCAGAGGGTTTTTTTCCCTATATAAGAGCCTGCATCTTTGTCTTCCTTTGTTGATATTGTTTCTTGATATTGTTTGATGAATACATCTAATGAGAGAACATAAAGAATATGACTTAATATTCAAAATCAAGCATCAAGGATAAAAAAAGAAGTTATAATTGGTGTCACTTTACATTTTATAACATAGTATCATA
This sequence comes from Pinus albicaulis, assembly GCA_034641835.2. NCBI lineage: Eukaryota > Viridiplantae > Streptophyta > Pinopsida > Pinales > Pinaceae > Pinus > Pinus albicaulis. Next base: position 354,125,752 of record CM076582.1, read on the forward strand.
GCTAAGGTGAGCAAGGAAAGGCAACTAAAAGGACACCACAAATAATTGTTCATCAAGGGATAGAAAGCTCTCAGGGCCCAAAAAAATAATATTGTCTCCTGAAGGGATATTTTTAAAGGTCCGTTGGTTGAATACCTTCTGATCTATGGTTTGTAGATTGAAGAAAATGAAGGACTACACCAATCTTGCTAGGAAGGTGTTGATCTTGAAAGAGGAACTCTGTCTACATGGCATCAATATTGGAAGTTGTTAGTGGAAGAATCCTAAGCAACATCTTTGAAGGGCATCATTAAGAGCTCTCCAAATATCTTGAAGATATCAAGAAGGCTGGAGATATTATTCAAGTATCACATTATCTCATAATGGATAAATATTCAAGTCATATAGGTACTTTCTTCAAGTAGAGGAATAAGATCATTGGAGCTTCAAACTATCTCGCATGGAAGAAAAGGACTAACTTGATACTCATATAGAAATATGTAATGGCATATATTTCCAGGGAAGTTACTAAACCGAGGAAATATAAGACACAAGGGCTAGAAAAGAAAAAGAAAGGGGAAGTAAGAGCTCAAAGAATCATAGTGGAAGCAATCAAGGATTCTCTTGCTCCATTTTTCAGCAAAGCCAAACACTTCCAAGCTAATGTATGACAATATAATGAATTTATAATATGTAAGTACAACAATTAAAAATATGTCATTACAGAAAAATCTATATAGAATGAAGAAATCAAAGGATGAGGATATGGCATCGTTCCTCGGGAGAGCCTATTAGCTAAGAGACCACTTTCAAGGAATTTGGGAACCCATCACTTAGTTTTAGGTGATCATATTTGTTCTAAATACATTTCCACTGGAATGGAGCAACTTCGCAACAAGTATCTAGTCGAAGAAATATTCAACTCGATTTGATGAGTCGTGGTAAAAATGCATAATATAAGTATCAAGGATAAAGGTCAAGGATGAAATTAGATCAGTTGAGTAGTCTCAAGCCTTTATAGCTTGAGTGGAGAAGTTGAAGAAATGAAATTTTGGAATGTCTTAGAAGAAACATATGTCCAAATTATAATGCTTTGGATGTAATGAATTTTAACACTTTAAGAAGAACTATCTAGACAAAAAAAACAATATGAGAAAGGATATTAGTGAATATCATGTGGTTGAAGTAGTGGGAGAACCTAAGAAGAAGGAAAAGAAGGAAGAAATGAAGAATATTTAATACTAAAAGGAGGTTCATTGACTTCTATGTTCTTTATGAATGTTGATTTCTCTTTATATAATATGTTTTCATAATAATCATGGGATAAAAGCATATAAATAGTAGCATGATTATGATTATGTTGCTTATTAGAGATAATCTAGGATAGAATGTTGGACCATTTTACATAATTTTCATCCAGATATTATGTAACATTGTGATATAGGTTGTCATATTCCTGATGAGTCAAGAAGGACCTTCATCTTGGAAAGTACTTTGGAAAGGCGTCATGATAGAAATAGTCTGGATTCTATGTAATGTGGAAACGTGTTAGTAAAAAAAAGGGATGAAAGGTTTTTATGGGTCAGGATGAAATTTTTTTGTATGCATAGCTAGATGATTGGATGAAAGAATATGAATGTATGGTGAAGTAAATTTGGTTATGAATGTTATGCTTCAATGTTTATGATGTTGGAATAATATTTTAGTTACTCTATATAAATAAATTTTTACTTTCTATAAAATATGTATATGTTATTGATTAACATCTAACATAATCTCTCGAATAAAAGTTGTAACTTGGTAATAAAGTGATTTCCTTGGGCACTCCATTGAAAGAAGGAAAAATTCAAGTGGATATGGTCGTTGAGGTTGTCAATGGAATGAGAAGTTCACGATGGTGAGGTAAGCCTATTTAATTTATTGTTTGGTTATCTGGATAACATATTATTTTATGTTTCTAGGAAAAGAATGTTGCAGGAATATACGATGATAGTTGAGATAGGCTCAACTATATGGATGGAGAATGTTGAATGTATGGTACCTGGAAACTGTAAAGTCAATATGAATCCATATTTGGATTGAAAGGGTAGTTGTACGAAGAATATGACCTGTAGGTCAAGGATTATCACTTTTCATATTAAAGACTAGGAAGGTCCAATTCAATAACTTCATGATTGAAGAAGAATGTTATGTGCAAGATAGATGACCTACATCATGTCACAAGAATGAAGAGTATATATGGTTCCATGATACCTCTAAAAGCAGCATGCTCGATGCAAGATATGTGAAGGAGAGAGGGGGCCATGTATGTATGGAGAATCGGTAAATGATACTCTGATGAAGACAAGACATGAGACCTCTGATGTTGGTTTCCATTACTAGAAGGAAGGAATCTCATATGGTTTCATAGGGAGAAAATGGAGTCTCCTGGAATAGGAGCAATGATTTATTCAATATTAAAGGAGAATATGGATGTAATCTCTAGTTTGAGAGGGAGTTGTTTTTGATATCACGTATGCATTATTCTCTCCATGTGATGAAGAGATAATGATGAAGGATTGGATAAGAATGACTGGTTTCCTTGAGGATATATCTTCCAATAAAGGAAAGATATTGAAACTCTTTTAGGATAGGACATGAATCCAAGAGAAGAGTGGCCGAAGAGGATAAATGTTCTTTGAGGAATTAGCTATAGAGATCCAAGATATGAATAGTCCTAAAAGGACATACCTTGTGGAAATTCGGATGAGAAATTTACCTTCGAGGGGTTTTGTGGTATCACACATAAACCCTCACATCATAATGCTCTTAATTAAAGAAAATTTTTTCTAGCTAGGCCTCATGGATAGTGTTGGTCATGATGATGATGCTTACGATGTAGCTTATCAATCCAAATATCCTTGAGAACTCTTGAGTTTGAGATATGATGTTGTACTCGTTGTACGATTATGAATACCTCCCTAGTTAAGAGGGAGTGTTGAGAAATTTAACTATTTTCGTTTTTCATAGTTGTTGTACTCATTTAAATATGTATACTATGTAATAAACAAAGCTCATTCATACAAAAAACAAAAAACTACTATTAAATTATGGGTTGCATGGTCATTATTGATTTTATTTTATGTGAAATCATGCTCTTCGTGCTTCTATGGTTTGTTCGGTCTTAGGATTTATGGTCATGAGTCTCAGGAGTCAAAATCATGTTTATAAGACACTTATTGGAAATTTGTAAATTGTAAAAGGAATGATTTATGGGTCTAGAAAGTCATGGAATCTCTAAAAGTACAAGTCAGCCATAGGATCCTCAAGTCATTATAAAGGAGGGAATTTGACCCCGTCATGAAGGCTATAAAACAAAGCAGTTAGACCTTGTTTGGAATCACTCATTCACAAGTTTTATCTACAAGATAAAGAGTTTGATCTGAAGCAAGGAAGCTACAATAAGGAGAGAAAAGTTCAAGCAAGAGGAATAAGGATAAACCTTCTTGTTTGTTGGGCTCTATCTGTCTCACATGTGTGAAAGTATAGGGTTTCTCGGTTGGAGTAGGAGGTTAAAATTACAGGTTTGGGTTTCTGGAGGATGAAGTACAAAATATGTAGTTAGAAGAATGAAAACCCTCATCTAGACCTTCTTACCTTTGGAGAGATATCTTTCTCTAAATAGGTCTTAGAAGGATGTTGCATTAGGGCTTCCAAGAAAATGCAAGGCCGAAGTAGTAGGGTGAAGTTGCAGGTTATGTAGTAGTATTTGGGAATTCAAAGTTACAGAAGTAGGTAGGTTGAACTTGCAAGGTAAACTTGTTTGGTAAATGACCAAGGAAATGGTTAACCTCGTAATAGGAGAAGGAATTGGTCTAGATATTGGGTCAATATATCTCCTTTGAACTATATTCTAAGATGAGAAGAGTTTATCAGTTTTCCCCTTCGAGTGTTTTTTCCCTAGCTAAGAGCTTACATGTAACTTCCTCCTTTTTTTATTGTTTCTTGATATTCTTTGATGAGTAAATATAAATAAATATTCACGAAGAAGTATTAAGGAAACTGAAACTAAGTTATAATTGTTGCCACTTTAAAATTTCTAACATTCTCTACATAAAGAGTAAGGCATCATACAAGAAGTTTTATAACTATTCATGACATAATCTTTCAGACATGCTTTTATATAACTCAAAATTATAAAAATGTAAAATGAAATGGAAAATCCTCAATTTTTAAAGATTACCATTACTAAAAAAAGTTTCAATTGTAATTTAGCTTGATGGGACAAAGCCCTTCATACTCAGAAAGCATGGAAGGAATGAGTGAAGAGAATTACTGAAAGATAAATGAGCAAAACCTAGCTATAAAATAGATTGTGAGTGTGTAACTTCTAATAGAACCCCAAGAAAGAATAAAGGACTACCCTACAAAATACATAAACCCTTATTTAGACAATGGATCCATAAAGAAGTTGATAAAATAATAGATTCAAATAAAATTATGTAGAGAACTCACGTGCACAGAAAAAGAGGTAGAAAATATCCTCAATTATTCCAAGACAAAGGCAGGTTTTTCAACGATAATCGTATTTAAATAAAGGAAAATATCATTATCAAAGAAAATAGAATTATGTTTTAAAAATTGTTGTTTCTAGAAAATGACCATTACCTCCAAAATAGTTGTAAGAGGAAGAAGTGAGGCAAAGAAATGGATGGAAAACAAAAAAAGAAACTACTACCAAGAATTGAAGAAGACATTTATCTAAAATTATTTATCATAACTAGAGTGAAGAGGTCAAATTTATGCCAAGTGCACACACGAAAAATCATAGCCTGAAGAAAAATTCGAAGAGAATACGAATACATGACAAAGTTAGTAAGAACTTGGCATGAAAATCTTAGCTCTGTTGACAATTATGGACATAATCACCTTCAAAAAAACTTAAAAAAAAGAAATCCATGGAGTTAGCCATCAAAAAAAAGGAAATTCCTTACTATTTTAAATTCTCTCCATAGCTTTATAGCTCCACCCTGGAACAAGGTAATAAAAATAACACAATCGATAGAGGAGCAGAGGGTGGACAATTATCGTAATAGTACCAGCTTTCATCTACATTTTCAAATAGATCAAAATTGATCATCATCATCTGAAGTATGGGATCACACAATTGGGTTGTGGTCCAGCATGTGGTCTCCTACAATGTGACCCTATCACATTGATGAAGAACAAGGTAACCTCCATTTATGAGCTGAGGTGCCACAAAATCACTCCAATCACTCAGAATATTAACAAAATGCAATGACATAGTTTTTATAAAGCCACCATAGTGGTTATACATGTTGAATTAAAATATTCCATACTTGGACATGTGTTAGGTCAAAGACCTAGCATGGTCATGATCTTGAGCCTAGTAAAAGATAAGGGCTCAAATTAACATGAGAGTTATGGAGTAGTCTAGAGAATCCAAGAACCATATCTAGTCCTAGCATGGGGTACAAGAAAGATTTAAGAATGAAAAATGAAACAACCCTTCCAGATCAAAATAGAAATAAAATAATATGGTAAATGATTATTTTCCTCTTTAAGTGATATCAATAATTTAATGAGTTATTTGTGGAAAAATGAGGTAAGAAGTAACTAGTGATTATTAATTTGGTAAAATTAGGAGCATGTACATATGGTACCAAAGAAAACATGCTACAACACTATGGCGTATGAGTTTGGCCATGATTATTCATTTTTAAATGAATTATTTTTTTTCACAGAAGGAGTAAAAAAAGGAGAACTGATGGCATAGCCTCAAAGACAAACACATATAGGAGAAGATCAGATTGTGTACATTTGGGGGAACAAGCAGAAGTTCCTATAGTTGAACTGATGAATATAGCTAAAGATCTAAGAATGGATCTAGTAAGCCTCCGTGTAGGATGTACCATTTTTCATCCATCTATATTGACTTGAATTTGTCTTATTTTTCCTATGTCACCCTTTTTTATGATATGTTTGGTCTATTATCATTTTTTTGACTAAATAATGACATTGTCTATAAAGAATATTTTTCAAGTGATAATATAGGATCGTTAAGTAACTTCCACCTAGTTTTGGGTTACTCATGTGATGGTTTGGAAATAATGGATTTGATTGGTTAGAAATGATTGAAGCATGGAGATGATTACATGAAATTTTTGAGAATGTTGTTGCTACTGGTGTCATTACTTTCAAGGCCATGACATATCATTCATATAATATTATTGTCATTTAAGAATGTAGTCTTTTATTGATGATCAAGAGATAAAGTGACAAGAAGCCAACTCGATAATAAATAGAATCTAAAGTTGTTATAATAATTTGGGAAAAACTGGCATAAGTTACTTTTTGAATCATAATCGTTGTAACGACATTGATATGGGAAAAAATATTTTATCTTAATATGTACTATTTACTTTTCAAGGATCCTTTTCTATTGTTTGGTTTCTCAACAATTAGTGAAGAGTAGGGATTATATCAAAGTGTACTAAACTATTGTGCCACTAATAGTTTGAACGTTTCTGTGGTGTGAGTTTTGAGATTGGGGATTCAGAATCTCCAGAGTATCACTCTTTATAAACATACTATGCAATTTTCCATTTTTGAATTTTTAGCCTGTGTGTGATCCTTCATAACCATGAAATGTGAAGGAGAGCCCCCTTCAATAGTTAGGCATTGCAACTTTTTTTATTAGTTCTATTACTCTAGGTATTTCATAGTCATTTTTTTATTTGATTACATGTGACTTTTTTTCATTTAACAATAGTTAGTGTATGAAATTGTTTACAATCTAGTGGTTGTCATTTAGTTGTTGATACTTACTGGATGGTTGAATTACTCTTATTTACAATCAGGTTCATTCCTTATTTCTTGCAAAGTTTTTTCCTACAGTTACTTGTAACATGATCCAATTAATGATTTGTTGGTGATTTTCTTCATATTACTTGTAGCGTGACTTGTTTAACATTGTTTGTTCACTCCTGTTACTTGTATTTATCTTGTTTTACATAATGTTCTGGTAATGGTTTGCATCTTAGCTACTACTTGTAGAATATTGATTCAATAATATATGGCTTTAATCTCAGTGTGATGATTCTTGTTTATTTATTTTCACAACAAAAAAAATGTGATTTTTTTAGGCTTTGATACTTGGATTAATTTTCTTTAACATCCTATATTTTATATTCTAAGTGTGGTTGGATCTGCTTCCAAAAAAGCACATGTTTTAAGCTCAATGGAGTATCTCTGAAAGACATGCAAAGCTTGCTTGAAAGGCTGCATAAAACAAGGGGTTTATTGAACCACCATTTTTGCATAGTGTCATTTCATGTGTTGTTGCAAGAGCATACTCTGCAAAAGAAAAATGGGATATTTCAAGGGAAAAAAATTAGGGGCTAGAGTTCACTAGGGGGTAGTTTTTCTAATTTTTTCCAATAAATAGTTCACTAATTCAAAAAGAATATTCACTCAAATTTCTATAGGATAATCTATTTTTTCATGCAAAATTACCAGAATATTCTAGAATCTAGATAGAATCCTTAGGGTCCTGAAGATTTATATGAAAATATCACCTATATATTATAGTTTCAATGTTAAGAATCAATACGAGTTATTGTTATTATGATAAATATCTTTCTATTTAATATGAGAAATATACATATTTTGATGTTGAAGAATATAACTACTGTCAGTATTCATAATTATATTTGAGTCATTTGTTGTTAATGTTCAAATGACTGTAAACTAAAAGGGAGGGATTATCAATTATGGTATTTTATCCAATTATTTCATGCAACTTGACATTTTTATTCTCAAGAAAGAAAACCTAAAATAAGGATAATGACCATGGTTTATTTCATGGTTTTTTTTTCTATCCTTGAGTATGCCTTAATGTGCTGCTCGTTTGGGTGTTTTGGGGGATATTTCATTTCTTTTATCTCTTAGGCATAAAATATCCTAATTTGGAGTACAAAATTTGAAATATTTAATTTGTTTTAAATATCATAGATATTAGTTGTTTCCATTCTATTTTTAATGCTTCCCTAAGACCCCCAAAACTCCGTCAAATAAAATTTCCATTGCCCATCAAACTTTTTGGGCATTCTTATTTATTGTTACTTTTTCATAGGAAAAAAACAGTAAATTGTATTAATAAAAGTAGTTCAAATTTCGTATGCATGGATTTCTCAATTGTTTTCAGACCTTCAATAAAAACCATTAAAGTCATATCTTTCTATGTTTTATCACCTTATATAGTCCTTAGGTCTATGTCTAACATATTGTTCAAACATTTTAATTGATACAAAAAATAAAAATCACTGATTTTTTATGAGTTTCCTATCTCTACATTTATGTCTCTATATAGATTTGATACGAGAATAAAAACCATGAAAACAACATTAGATGGTGAGATAAAACCTTCAAATTGTAATAAATCTAGTTGTTTGGATCGATCCATTGGAAAGAACTGATCATTTGATCATACTTGTCTCAATACTACTTCCCTATTTTAATAAGCCATCTGCCACCATGTCATGTTCTCTGTGGATGTGTGAAAATGAAATCCTCTTAAAATACTTGTTCTATAGTCTTATCATCCTCATCTGATTTGATAGCATAAAGGACTCGAAAGTAGATCGCATATTTACCCGATGAATGATCACTTTAGAGTTTCCAAAGGCATCAATATCTTACATAAAAATCCATTTGGCACAAATTATAACTTCCCATAGGGCCAATAGCTCTGTTATATTCTTTGATCCTGACCCAGTAAACCAACAAAAATTAAATACCTCTCTTAGTTTTAGGGCAATGAGTTCCCCAGTTCCACAAATATTATTTGTTGATGTCCCATCAAAAAATACTACGAGGTAATTTTCCCACACATCATTCATTTAATAGTGGCAACTAGAAAAATTTTACTTGGCAGGTCCTATCTCAAGAAAAAAAGTCAAGGCCTTTAGGGAAGCATCCCAAACATCTAGCTCTTTATTGTAAAAAATCCTAGGTTGCTGATCTCCCCATATCCTCCAAAAATATAAAAAGGAAAAGATTTGTGTTCTTTATACTTCATAAAAATATTTTTGTTCTTTATACTCCATGAAAATCTTTGTGTTATTTATACTCCATGAACCATTGTTAAAGGAAATCAACAATGGAGGACCAATAGCAACTAACACTTACATTGAGCAATTGGTTGACCCCTATCTAGACTGAAACCGCACATGGGCACAGGAGAAATATATGTTGAAAATATTTTCTACTATTATAACAAAAAATACATTTGTTTGGGCCTTGAAATCCTCTTTTATGAAAATTATCCCATGTCATAATATTTTTATGTACAACTAACCATACAAAAACACTTCATTTTTTGTTGAATTTCCAATTTCCATGATTTATTGAACCATGTGGAATTAGAGTCGAGGAAACTCCTCTATATAATAATTGAATATAATTCTTTTACCTAAATCTATCCATTCGTAACATTCCTAGCTGACCATTCTTATTTATCATTACCACCGAATTTCAATGCATATTCTTTAAAAGTAAGTAGATTTTCACCCTGAAACTATTTCAACATGTGTCTCATCACTCCCTCCTCATGTCTGTAAAATTAGAGTAAGAAATTAGTGGTAAGTACATGTGTGCTTAAGTGAAGCTAGGTCATATTATGATCTTATGGAATTATAATTTCCAGCTTTATGGAATTGTCGTGGGATCATTCATTCTATTGTTTCTTGCAAATAAAGCTGCATTTTCTGTTTGCAGCAATACAATGTCTTTTCAAGTCACAATTTATCTCATTATATTATACCTCAGAGATCCGGTTGAGATATCACCTTGAACCTCTAAAGTTGATGTTTTCAAAAAATCTTATTGGGGTTCAAGGAATTTATAGTACACGTTTTGATATCATATTAGATTTTTATATATCACTCTACAAAATTGTCTATAATAGTGATCATGGGCATCTAAATTAAAGCAGGAAACCCAAGTACTATTTATTTTCTCCATTCCTTGAATGTATATTATATTGGGCATGGCTCTACATGCCTTGAATGAACCATAAAATTTCATTATTATATTGTTTTTTTAGTAGTTTTATAGGTGAGTTAACATAACTCTGAATAAGTAAGAAATCTCTCCCCGCGCCTCAATTCATGAAGGTTGTTTGGAAATTTATATTGTATTCTTATATGATGGTAGGAATTCATAAGGTCATTAAAATAGAATCTATGTTTTAAATTATGATTGATATAGACTATGGTATGGCATCACCAAACAATTCTAGCAAGATACTTTTTGGTAGGATTAAAATTATTAGATGATTATGGTGGAAGAGATTTCAAATTGAGAATCTCTACTACATAGTATACAATTCATGGAAGTAGACTAAAACCTTCCCTTGAAAAAATTGCATTTTGTCTAATGGAAAGATTCATAATGTTAGAAGAAGGTACCAAATACTCACATTGGGTGGGCAATGTCCAGGCATCAAAATATAATTATGCAAAGAACTTATCAGAAGGTGGGATCTCTCAAGTACTTGATACAAAAAGATTGAAGAAAAAATAAATAATTGGTTCTTCCATTGTACAAGAAGAAAGTAAACGTGAAAGAAAAATTCAAGGCAGGAGTTATATTACCAGCATTTGAGAAAGCTATATTGGAAAAAGGACCCAATGTAGTTGTCTCTTGGGTTACGAAATCAACATCTGAGAAAGAAACACTAAAATCTATGGTTATGTCTTCATCATCAGAAACAAGTTTGTTAGAATCACCAAAATTGAAACATGCACCTAGAGAAGGGGGTGTTTATCAGGTGAATGGTGAAACTATTTTCAAACATAGATAAAAATAAGTTGAAGCATTGCAAAGCTCATGTAAATTAGAAAAATACACTCTAAAATAGTTTCCAAGTGGAGATAGCATTGTCGAGGCATTATAAGAAAATAAACCAACGAAATCACTAAGAGGCATGGATATGTATTAGGTAATTGGTGCGGTAAAATAACTATCTATAATTTATGTATTTTTTTTCAACAAATTTTTCATGTCATAGGAAAAAAAATGTGGCCATACTCTCCGAGCACACTCAATAGAAGTTTCTATCAGCAAGAAGAATTAAATATCAACTTAACAAGATGAGGAAAGTATATTGGATGTGTCCTTGCCTACACAGTCGTCACAACAACATTGAAAACATGGGTATAATCACCATAAAAGGTAGTGTTAAAAATAACATGGGTGAAAAATTAAGTGATGGTACCAACAACATTGCAAATTCCATACCAAAGTCTAGAGAATGTGCCAAAGCTGGTGAAAAGGGAGATTTTATCAAAAGTGCTAAGACTAGTGTTTGTACTATGCAGAGGCAATAATCGTAGCGGGGTCGGTAATGAAAGGACTTGCAATAATTTAAGAACCAGTTTGAAGAAGCATCAAAAGTAAAATTATTTAATCTAGGAATCCATAAGAGAAATTAGGATGAAAGATGGAATTTTAGGGTTGAGCCATTTTAGGTTGCTCAAGAGGCTAGGGTGTGCTGATATTGGAAATGTTTATCTTTGTTAGTTGAGTCGTATAACATGCTATTTTTAAATGAAGGTGATGGATAAAGGTTCTCTAGAAATTAAAAAAATGATTATGAGAGCTCAAATTGACCTCTAGATCATCCTTTTCTTCCAAAATTATACGCACACTTTGATGTAGACAAGTTCTCATGGCTGGTTATGGAGTATTTTCTAGGAGGAGATATACCCATGCTTCAACAACAACAACCATGAAAGAAATTTTATGAACAAGAAATTGAGTATGTGTCTCAAACCCGGTTAGGAAGATGCTTGTTACATATATATCTTATATATATTACTGCATTTGTGAAGTTGTGACAAAAACTACAATTTTAATCAATCTGATCACACAGAGTTACCAAAGTTATATGATTTTTGACCTATACACATAATCATATTTAAATTAAAAAATATCATTTGTTTTGGGATTATTTTCTTTCATTAACCTCTTTCTCTTGGTGGTTGTGCATTTCTTTTTTTTAAAGTTATGCTAAAAATTACATAGATTTTTCTTCCCTTTTTGTTAAATGAAGGACATCTAGGAAGGCACTTTTCTGAACAAGAAATTTGGTACGTGCTTCAAACCCTGTTAAGATTATGCTTGTTACATATATATCATATATATATATATTAATTCCTTTGTGAAGTTGTGAAAAGAACTACAATTTTCATTCAATTTGATCACACATAGTTCCCAAAGTTCTATGACTTTTCACCAATAAACATAATTATCGATAAATGAAACAATATCATTGTTTTGGGATTGTTGCCTTTCATCAACCTCTTGTTCTTGGTGGTTGTGAATTTTCATTTTTTGAAATTATGCTAAAATTACATAGATTTTTCTTCCATTTTTGTTAAATATTTTAATTTAAATAAATTGTATGTTATTTTCCTTGTGGACTCTAAATAAGAAGGTGCCATGCATGTTGTCTACAGACGGAAATTTTCTTATTGTGCATGGTCTTTACATAGAGGATTGTGAAGTTAATGGAAGTAGAGAACTTGATTCTTAACTCACTATGATGGACCGTAAACTAATGTGTGACACAGTTGTAATGGTAAACTTCTGTGGTTGAATATTCCCAATTTGCAATGTTTGGAGACTTATTTGTTTTCTAAAACTTATCGTGTATTGGGTAAATGGTTCTAAGAGTTGGCATAAGCCCCGATCCCTTCAGGAGATCATTTATTCCTATTTAAGGCATATATAATGTTGAAATTATAGTTAATCCACATTGAAGGTCACGTGCCAACATTCAACATGATTTATTTATGGCTTATTAAACCTACATATGGGTAATTAACCCATCTTATTGTATTTGTCTATTTTTGGCTAAGGCTAAGCTAGTTAACCTCTTGGGGCTAACATCCAAACCATAAAAGAGGTGGATAAATAAAGCACACTCATTCTCTCAAGTTTATTATTGATAAAGGCCTAAGGGCATCCTTCTATACAATTCTCTTTTGGAGTTCATATGTTTTGTTATGGTGTGATATTCTCTTGTAATGTTGTTCTAAATATGTTGTGTTTTTCTATTATGGATTAGGGTTTACTGAAGTTTTCATCGTGTAATTTTTATATATTCTATGATATCAACATTGTATCATAGCTAGTGTGGAATTTTCCTTCTCTATCTAGCTGTTGGGTCAATTCATTGTTGTAAACTAACACACATATTTATTGCCAATCCCAATTAGTGGAACTTAGAAGAATCCCCAAAGTATATGGGTTTCGGTTGTGATCAATTTAGAATATGGTTTATTAATGATTTAAGGAAATGCATATTAAAAATATAAATCTAACTTAAGCAATATCTAAATTCATATGTGTAATTAGAAGCAGAGGAATCTCCTAACTTAAGAGATTGGGTTGTCCTTCTCTAACAAGATTACCATATGAGTTAGAAATAAAAAACTACTTAACTAAAATATAGATTGAGATACTTGAAGAAATAATTGAAGAGGCTCCTCACTGAAGAGTTCCTAATTGTCCTTCATCATAGATTCATTTATTAGTAAAGCTATTTTTAAAAACAAGAATTCATGAAAGAAGGAAAGATGAATTATAGTTTTTAGTTTCTTGATCAGATATAAAAAGTATTTAACTTAAATACTATGTTGACTCTTCATATGCAGAATAGAAACAAGATTAAGATCCATCAGGAACCATGTAAAAGAATATAAAAGCATGTAAAAGCATGTAAAGACATGTAAAGGTGAATTCTAACTGAAGATCTTGATTAGATAGAAGGAATGTCTAACTTAGACATTTGTTTATCCTTTCATATGAGATTTAAGAATGATCATTAGATTCATCAATACTCAGAAAGCTAATTCAGAAACTACAACTACAAATTAAACTAAGAAGTGTACTTAACTCAGTGTGGGGGCTCTCCATCCTTTCCTCACACATTGAAGGTGAATTTAGATAATTAAAAATTCAATAAATCAACCAGCATATAACAACAAAAAATATAATATAACATATCCTCAATTATTTCTGCAAGTCTTAGGAAATAATATTAAATCACACAAGTTCTACAAACATCTATATATCAAGCCTTCAAGGTTTGATGCTTAAATAGATAAAGTATCCAACACACTCATATAAAATAGATCAAATAGTCATAAATATCCTTATATTATCAAATCAAGTCGAATTCATCCATCAAATCCAGAAAAATCTAGAAAATCCCACAAAATAGGACATTTGACCTAGTTTCTAGGGATCCTCCATAAAGGTAGGTCATGTTTGGCCACCTTTGGCCGGGCATATTAAAGCTCGGTTTGACTGTAAAAATAGGTGTAATATTATTCTTAGTTGCCAAGATTTCTAGAAACATATCTAGCTCGAGCCAAAGTGTCTTGCACATATGCAAACCATAAGCCCATTATGGGAATTTTTGATGTTGTCTAAAAATGCTCTTAAATTTCAATTTTTACAAAAACATCTAATAATTGAAAAACATAATTTAAATACCTGTGTATGCATATTTTGGTCAATATAAGGTGGATAATATGGTTAATATATGGATAATATGAAAAATACGATGTATTTCGTAAACAAAAGAGATAAAAAAATGAGGGCCAACATCTCCCCCAAAATGATGATCAAGCATGTCCTCATGCTTGCTTTTTCCTCTTTGACCTTCTAAGCTTAGATGTTGATCCCATTATTGATCCTGAAACTTCCTTCAATGCTGTATGTAGAAGAGAATCCATGTATTTGTCTTGTTCTTTCTTGGATATGGAGGTCTTAACCTTTTGTTTCTCATATTTGGCCTTCCAAGAATTTTTCTTTTGAAGCCACCTGAATGCCTGTGTATAGAGAAGATTGTTTTTGGTTTTCAAATTTCCCATTATTCACTTATCTTCTCATTTTATTTAAATAATTTCTCATTATTTGTCTTATAGGTTTCATTTTCCTCCATCAGTTGCCTCTACATGATTTTTCTTATCTCCAAGCTGTCTATTAATTCTCTAACTCTTGAAAGGTTTTGATCTTCCTCCTTAGTATATTAAGATATTGAAGTATTTTTAACCTCATTATTTTAAAAATAGGAATCTCTTTCTATAGGATTTTCATACACTTATTTTTGCATCCTCTCAAGGATTTCATTAGCCTTTTTTGTTAGAGATGTTTCTATGACTTTTACCTCTGGTTCTGCTGAATTATTATTTTTCTGCCTCCTGGAAATAGTAAAAAATGATGTTTATTTCTCCATCATAATTGTCTCATGCTATTTCTTTGACCTTGTTTTAGTATAAAGAGGTGAATTCACAATATTCGTTGTTTCCTATATTGGTTTAAGTTTGTTTTTAGTGACTTCTTCTACAAACTTATTTTCAAGGAAGAAATTTTCCCAAACCATTCCCTTAACTTTCAACTAGTAGTCCACAAGGATTTTTAGGAGCCCCTCATGAATAATTTGGGCCTCTTTGGGTTTGGTCTCAAATTTTGTGCTCTCAATGATCTTCATTAATTTTTTATAAAATAAATAGGTCAGATTTATCCTTATAGCTCCTTTGATATGTTGTAGTAACTTGACATGATAAAGGTGTACTACACTATATCTCTTGTCATAAGTAAAGAACTTATGAATTATAAAATATATCTTTTCCTAAGGTTCATTGAACCACTCCTTTGGGATCCCCTTTGACATAACAAAATAACCCTTCCTGTTTTTATCCAGAAATAATGTCCAACCCTTGTCTTTGCAATGTAATCCCTTGTGGTATAGCTTACCTGAATATGGAAAGTCTAAAGCTTCAGAAATATATTATGGAGTCAAAGGGATATGTAGACTACCCCTGATGGTTTCATCCTGTTTGTAATTTTTTATAAACTCTCTTGTGACATCCTCATTGTTCCCTTTGGATATTTGAAGAAAGCCTATTAAACTGGATTGATAGAGTTTCTCAATTGTTTCTCTACTCCAATGTTCAATTTGGAAGTCTTTAGGTTTTGTTCTTGAAGCCATTTGGTCTGAAAACAATTTGATGTAACCATCTACTATCATTAATTTCATCTTTGTAAACAAAAATTCAAGTACTAAATGTAATCATGGTAGTAGGCTTACCTCTTGTTTTACTGCCCTTATCAATCAATGCTCTGTTTTCCTTCTGAAAAATGTGAGCTTACTGCTTCAAATAAACACAAGAATTGATAGAGAGGTCTAACAAAACATAAAAATTCATGTTTCTATTATCCTAGTCTCCATTTAATTCTCTATCCTCCTTTAAAAAACAATCCTCTGCCTCTGTTTTGAAAAAAAAAATTTGACTGTGTAAAAAAAAATTGAATTTTTTTTTATACAACAGTGTCTTCCACTCTTCAATTTCATACAAATATTTTTTCAAAACATAACATGATATTTATAATTCAAACTCACTGTGTATACAAGACAATAGCTAAACCATTTCATCAAAAATATCATGATAAATTCAATTTTTTTCTTCAAACATTCTCCATACTCTGTCCTCTGCTATGTAAAAACATGTTTAACTGTGTCTTCTAACTCAATTTTTTCTCCACAAATTTTGTTTCGAATGCTTCTACTAAGTGTGCTAATAAAATAAATATATTACACAACTCAATTAAAACAAAATCACTGTGCAATTTGAAATAGAATTATTCATTGTCTGTTTTCAATTTATTTTGAAATAGAAGACTGCATGTGAGGGCATCTTCAAGCTTACCTATCTTTGCAATGATCCTTGTGATCTTTTACTATGATCTGCATGATATTCCATCTAGTACAACTGAGGTCTCTGTTTGTTTCAATCAGTGCCAATCTCATTAAAATCCTCACTGATTTACTCACTTAATCAACCAAAGATTTAACTGTTGACTGGTGGCAGAGTATGTAGGAATGGTGTCAAGTGTTTATGAATGGTGTCACAAACAAAATATAACGGAATGACAGGCTTTAAAAATCGAAATGGAAGACTCCTTTTATAACTCTCAATTTTTTTTAATAATCCTGGGATCTATTCATGCAACCATTTGTTGTTTTAAACAACCAAATCCACATTTACTTCTTACCTTCTCCTTCACAGGATTTTGCCTCGTGATACCGCGGTTGATTGACAACTTTTCTGTATTTGTTGGCTTTGAACCTCTAGTTAACTCCCTTATCACTTCGTTTCTCTTATTTGCTATATTTTCTGCCTACTTATCTGCATTTTATATCTTCTATTCCCCTGACGAATTCTTCATTGTCTTCTCTCCAGTTCTGCGTTTTATTTTTTTTCACAGAGTTGTAAACATGAATGCATGCTTTGACTACATTCTCTCCCTCTCTCACTGAGCCTTTGGAAAGAGATGATGGTGAAAATACAGCATAAATTTCTTAGCAATGGTCATTTCAGGTCTTAGAAATGGCATAAATGGTCTCATATGTTTTACACAATGTTGTGTTATGGCGTTTAAAATTATTTTGACCATTCACTAACCACCACTTGACCAGTTCATGTGTGTCTTTTCCTTGACTGTCATGTTGGCTCTGGTGTACATTATGTCCTTTGTTTAATTCATTATGCAGCTCGTTTCATGTTTTTTTTTATGACCGTGTCTGCTTCCATATTCTGCATCATACTGTTTGCTTCCATACTCTACATTATCTCCATTTGCATATGCACCATCATACTACATCACCATATGCTATCATCTATTCATTCGTCCACTGCTGCATGCATTGCACTCTCATCATAGTTTCATAGCATAGCATATATCATCATTGTCATGCATTTGGTTTATCAGTGCATCATACTTTAGGTTAGTTGCATTCACTCTTTATATTATGATTTTTCACTTTGCTCCATTACCTTAGCTCGTCACCTTTTATGATTGCTCTCTTTTTACATTGTTTTGACATTTGAAATAGTTGCGCTATAAATTTTGAACTTTGGGTTTTTCTCTTTTATTTAATTTTTAAAAATTGACCAATTTAATTGTCACATTTTTTAAAATTAAATATTTATCATGTTACTAACCTTTTTTTGTTGTATTGTAGGTCTTCCAAGGGTTTAATTTCAACATTTTGTTTATGAGTCTCTTGTTTAGAAAAATAGGATAGGGTATGGTATGGATAGACTATGTAATGTTTTATTGAGTACTTAGGATAATGGTATGAATATGAATATGGATAGAATAGGGTTAGTTAGGATAGTGGTATGGATATGAATATGGATAGAATAAGGATAAAAATCATAAATGATAGAATGTAGATGAATGTATAGGTGATAAAATGAAAATGAAATTTAGGTGTTGTAGGTAATGTAGATGATGTAGATGATATAGATGAAATGTAGGTAACAAAAATGCATAACCAGTACTAAATTAGCTTTACAATTCTAGAATAACTTCGAAAAAAATATAAATGTTAAGAGAAATTTTTACTTACTGTACTTGTATTCCCTCAAACCATTTGATGTTCATGATGGTCGACATTGTGTTTATAGTTACGACGCCTCTTGTAGACTATGTAGAACTTTTACTTCTTCTTTGCATCTGATTTTATTTGAAATGATGTTGTTCAGGTCCCTTCTGCAGGTTAAAGATTGACATTTCAGGTCCCTTTTGATATGATCTTCATTTGATTTTATCTCAGGTCCCTTCTAAAATTTTGTATTTTCAGGTCCCTTCTGGTGTATTTGCAATAATGTTTGAAAATTTCTTCTTTCGTAATGATACAAGTCCATTTCTGAATAATTTTCTCAATAAAATTTCAGACCCATTATGTATATGTCAAATGATGTACTAGGTGCCTTTATAATTGTGGTTCATATTCCATCTTCAATTCAGTTGCTGAAAACTACTTTCATAGTTTTTTATTACACACCTTTCCCTAAGCTAATGATTTCACTTGTCCTCAACTCTGCAATGTCTTGGAAAGTATATCTGCAAAAATGTTAAGTAAAGTAAAATGAAAACAAAAAAGAGAATTCATGTTGGCCAAACAAGTTGGTTTTTTGACATGAATTCAAGTTTGTATTGTGCCAGTTTCCTCGATTTTCACAACGAGAGTCTTTTATTATTATTATTATTATTATTATTATTTGTTATTATTTATTTTTATTTTTTTATCATTCTTATTCCTCTAGAATTATGGAAGTAATATTTCTATGCTTCCCCATTAGTTCCATATCTGAATCCATTTAATATTTTCTCAGAAAATCTTCTTTATTTATAGGCTTATTGTAGATTTTAAGCCTATGTACATTGACAACAAATGAAACAGAGTTTCATCTATTTTTTTTTTATCTTGAAAGCTCCATTGTCAAAGATTTCTTCAATCTCATATCGCCCAAGCCAATGCGTCATAAATGTTTCTTTGAAATATTTGAACTTGGAGTCGAGCAAGAGTGCCCAATCTACTTTCTGAAATACTTTATTATTTAGGAATCAATCATGCCATTTGATCCTTTTTTCTTGAACAAGATATGTGTGTTACACTTCTTGTTGTCATATTTCATCCAGTTGATTTAATTCCATAATTCTGTGTTGATGTGCCTCAGACAATTCCATCCCTAATTTTGTTGCCAGCTTGTATGTATGTACTTGAAATTACATGGGTAATAGGACTTATTTTCCATACACTAACTAATATGTATTGAACCCAGTTGTGTTTTTCCAAGTTATTTTATATGCCAATAATGCATCTCTCAACTTCTTTGACTAGTCCTTTCTGTTCAATTTTATAGTCTTCGTTATGATGTTTTCTAGGAATTTGTTTGTTGATTCCACTTGTTCATTTGCCTGCAGATGATACAATGCTGATTTTCGATGTTTGATATTGTATTTATCTGTAAGATCTTGAACAATTTTTTATGTGAATTGTGTGCCTTGGTCAATTACTATCTGTCTTGGAACTCCATATCTTACAAATATCTCCTCAAATGGAAAAAACCCAACAATATCTTATGTTTCCCATGCTACTGCCTTTTTTTCCACCCATTTAGTTACATAATCTATACATACAAGGATGTAATTCTTTCCATTGGATGGAGGGTTAATTGGTCCCACGAAATGTAAAGCCCACTGTTCAAATGGTTCAATCAGTACTTTTGGCTTTAATGGAATTTCATCTGATGCCACTGGTCTACCAATTCTTTTGGCAGCTGTCACATATTTTCACAGAGGCCTTGGAGTCTTTAAAGATGGATGGCCAGTAGGAGCCAAGTTTCAACACTTTCTATCTTGTCCTCGTATCTGCAAAATGACCACCACATGGTTCATCATGGCATGCTTTAAATATTTCAATAATCTCATCTTCTCTTACACATTTTCTAATCATTAAATCAACAAAAATATAAAATACATCTCCATTAACCCAGCTGTATCTAGCACTTTCTCTGATTATTCTTCTTTTATGTTTATTTGTGTAATGAGATGTTAGGATGCTAGATGATAAATTGTTAGCTATATCTCCAAACCATGGAGTTTTTACATTTATAGAAAATAGATGTTCATCTGGAAAATTATCTGATACTGGATTTGGAACACCAGGTGAATGTGTTATTGATAGAAAGTCTGCAACTTGATTATATTTTCTTGTTCAGTATTATACAGTAATGTTAAATTCTTCCATTACTAACATCCATCTAGTTATTCTTCGATTTGTGATTGATTTTTTCATTAAATATCTTATGGAAAAATGATCTGTGTGAATATAAACTTGATAACCTATTATATAATTCGAAATTTATTCACTACATGTACTATAGGTAACATTTCTTTTTCCGTAATAGTGTATTTCAATTCTTCCCATGTTAAGTTTTTGCTTATGAAATATATGGTGTAATTGAATTGATTCTCTTTTTGTCCAAGTGATTCTCCAATAGCGGTATTAGATGCATTAGTTGAAATGTGAAATGGTAAAGACCAATTAGGTCCTCGAAGAATGGGTGCAATTGGTAATTTTTCTTTCAATTTGTCAAATGCATATTGAAATTTATTTTTCCATTGGAATTCCACATCTTTTGCAAGTAACTTGAATAATGGAAAAGTTGTTTTACTGAAATTTTCAATATATCTCCTATAGTAGCTTGTATAACCCAGGAAGCTTCTAAATTTTTTTTGTGTTATTAAATAAAAATTGACTTGAATTTTTGTTGAGTCCACCTTAATTCCTGAAGAGGAAACATGGTGTCCCACCACTATCCCCTCGGTTAACATCATCAAACATTTTTCATTACTAAGTGATAGATTTATCTTGATGCTTCTTTTTAACATTTTTTCAATATTTTGTAAACAATGATCATATGTAGTACCATACACAGTGAAATCATCCATGTAAACCTCTACACACTCATGGATCAAATCAAAAAAGATTGTAATAACTGCTCTCTGAAAGGTAGCAGGTGCATTACATAAACCGAAGGGTAATACATTGTATGCATATGTTCCCCATGGGCATGTGAATGTTGTCTTATATTGATCTTCTAATGCTATATTTATTTGATTATATCCACTAAATCCATCTAGAAATGAAAAGAAATTATTTCAAACTAATGAATCTAACACTTGGTCAATAAATGGTATTGGAAATGATATTTCAATGTAGCTTTATTGAGTTCTCTGTAATCCTCACAAATTCTCCATTTCCCGTTTTTCATAGGTATTACAGCTAAACCTATTGACTATCTGAAATAAGATAGATAAATATGACTTGTAATAGTTTCTTTTATTCTTCCTTCACTATTTCATTCATCATGGGATTCATGTGTCTTTGGGGTTGCCTTAGAGGTTTAATTTTATCATCAGTGTAAATGTGATGGGTACATGTTCTTGGATGAATTCCGGGCATATCTTTGTAATCCCATGAAAAATATTTTGAATATTTTTGCAACAATGTTATTAGCTTTTCCTCTCTTGATGACAGTAAATTATTACCAGTATAAAAATGTCTTTCAAGACTAATTTCAATGATTTTGATATTTGAATTGGTAATTTAATTTAGAGGAAAAAAAATTTCTAATGTATTTTACAATGACTGTATAGTGAAATTTTCCTGAAAACATTCATTTAAAAGATAACTAGCAGCTTCACATTGAGTTACTCTAATCTGCTCTGAAATATTTGGTTATGAGATGAATAGATCTAATAAGTCATCATTTTCTTCCTCCTCTCTAAAATTATAAACTTGATTAAGACTGAGAACAGATTGAATTTCTTATGGTTCCTCTCCATCAAGCCATGATAATAAAGATGGAGACTGAGCAGGAGGATATAATGTAACATGCTTTATTTCATCTCCATGTGTAATAATCATACTTCCTTACTTGGATCTAATGTAAGCATCTGTAGTGGCTAACCATGGTCTACCTAAAATTAAGGGACGCCCTCCTAAATTTGTCTTTTACTGCAAAATCAAGAAGTCTACAGGATACTTCCATGAATCGAGTGAGACAATGATATCTTCTAATATACCTTCTAGGACAACTTTAGATCTGTCTGCAAGTTCTAAAACTGTAGTAGTAGGTCTAATGTTGTTGAGATTCAAATGTTTCATAGTCTCAGTAGTCATAACATTGATAGCTTCTCCCAAGTCTATTAAAGTATTTGGAACTAAAAAAAATTTAATCGAAATGGTAACCATAGGAATTCTTGGATCAACATATTTTTCAATGAATGTATTTGTAGACATCAGACTTGATAAAATTCCAATTACCTGGATTGTAGGTGGATACTTCTTGCTTCTTCCAAATTTCTTAATGCATAATTCCTTTATTTTTCTTGCATATATCAGAATGTATTTGATTGCCTGCAATAAAGGAATTTTAACATATGTGTTCTTCAATTCATCCAGAATATTAAATTCAGGTAGAGATATTGGAATATTCTGTTGTATCAATCTCTCTGGATATGGTGGATTTTATGTCATAATAGATTTACCTTTCTAAATTTTCTTTTCTAGTTGATATTGTTGACTTTTTTCTCCTTTTTCAATTTCTTCTTCAATTATCGGAGGAGAATATTTTTGTAACACCTTCCTAGACCTTAGGTAGACATATTCTATGAGAATAATTGAATAAGTATGATAATATGTTGCTTCTTCCACATGATATGATGGCCTATCCACCTTGCTACTTGAATTAGCTACTAGATGAGCTGGCAGTTGTGTTGGTATAGGAGGTGGTTGGTTAGTGGGAAGCTGAATTTGTTGTAGCTGAGTTAGCATTGGTTTTTTTTGAGATGGATATGGCACTGGTTGATGTTGTTTGAATTGTTGATATTGAAGAAATGGTTGTGGAGGGTATGCTAGTTGATATTGATACTGCTAAGGATACATATGTTGTGGTCATTGGTTTCCATAACCATATCCCCTCTAGCCTTGTGTAGGTTGGTTTTGATATTGTTGTGGTGGCCAAGCTTTCCATGGCATTGGTGTATTCCATGTATTCCAAGGAAATTGAAAATTTTTAGGGTTTTGTTAAGGGAATTGTTGAGGCATACTTGGTTTACAAGGTCTCCTTGGTGCCATATAGTAGAGATAATCTACTCCTTGCACTTCTTCTCCTTGAAATTATTTTAATTTGGGACATTTTTCTGTTGCATGATTTTCCATGCAAATTACACACACTTGTATACCTTGCAAAGGACATTCCCTGAGTGGATGTTTTTGCCTACACTTTGGAAAAAGAATTCCTAATATTTCATCTTGCTCTTCTTTCTTTTTCTTAGCTTTCAAAATATATACTTGTGTTCCCAAAGTGCTTAAGAGATTTGTTTTGAAATTTTCTAACAAGCTTCCTATCTCTACTCTTGTTACTACACTTGTTGTAGATTTGGAAGATTTTGATGAAATATCTCTCTTTCCACCCTTTTCTCTTCCCCTAGAGTATTTTTGACATAGTTCAACAATTTCTTCAAATGGTAAATTGGAAATATCTCATTTTCCCATTACATTAAGAATGTCTAAATCCTCATCTCTGATACCCTTAAGAAAAATAGTGTGGATGGTATCAGGAATAAGAGAACGATATTCGGATTTCCGTAAATTGTTAAGGAATCCTTCCAAATATTCTTCCAAACTTTTGTTTTCCTGTTGCATCTTTCTGAAAATATCTTCTTTCAATTCTGTAGTCCTATAGCAAGCTTGATACTTTTTAATTAATATTTTATTCATATCATCCAAAGAAGCTATTGTATGTTCTGCTAATCCCATGAACCATTTTAAAGCTGTTGATTTCAAAGTAGCAGGAAAAATTCGAAGCTTGTCTATGTCATCATTATATGCATAAGTTCAACATAAAGATATCAAACTCAAACATGAATGCATCAGGATATTCTGTTGATATTCCATAGAAGTTAGGCATTACAGAAGGTGGAATGTTTTTCATTTTTATTTCTTCTTCTAATATTTCTCTCGCATATAAAATAGGAAAGCCAAAAGTAGTTTCCTAAACATTGTTAATTTCTTTCTCATTTTCTTGTGTTCTTCTATTTTAATTTTCTCTTCTTACTTCTTTCTCTATCCTTCTAAGTGCTTTAGTTTGTCTATCTTCCTCTACCTTTCTTTCTTTCTCATTTCTTCTTTCTTCCTCTCATTTTCTACGCCATTCACTTTGTTGTCTTTCATATTCAAGCCTTTGTTTAGGAGTCATGTTTAGTCTAGTTGATCCTTCTCCTTTTTCAGCCATTTCTTGCTCAAAGATGTGTAGTGTTTCAATATGTGGTTAAATTTGTATTTCTTCCACTACTTTGATTTCTTCAAGGACAAGTTTCTCTAGTTGTTCAACAGTTGGTTTTATTGTGTCTTTTTTTTCCATACGGAAGAATTTTCTTTAGGTGATTGATTTTTATTTCCCTATAAAGGTAACAAGATTTTTATTTCAACTAAAGTTAATCTTTGTCCTGATCTCTATTTTTCATCTAACTCTTCTATAGTAGGTCTTCCAACAACCGATGTTCTTAGTCCCATGGATGAATGAGCTTTTGGGGGGTTTTGTTTCATAAATTTACCTTTTTGATTTCTACCTATAGGCATAGGAAAACATTACTTGAAAGAAAAACTATGTTTTTGTTGTTTTTGGTGAATTTTTTTTTATGCTTTTGTCTCCCTATTTTGACTATTTCAAAACATGCTTCCCAGGCAACAGCGCCAAAATTTTGGGTCAATTTTCTGTTGTAAACTAACACAAGTATTTATTATCAATCCGGGTTAGTGGAACTTAGAAGCATCCCCAAAGTATATGGGTTTCGGTTGTGATCAATTTAGAAGATGGTTTATTAATGATTTTAGGAGTTGGATATTACAAATATAAATCTAACTTAAACAATTTCTAAATTCTGATGTGTAATTAGAAGCAAAATAATCTCCTAACTTAAGAGATTAGTTTTTCCTTCTCTAACAAGATTACCATATGAATTAGAAATAAAAAAATACTTAATTAAATGATAGATTGAGATACATAAAGAAATAACTTAGGAGGCTCTTCACTGAAGAGTTCTTGATTTTCCTTCATCATATATTCATTTGCTAGTAACGCTATTGTTAAAAATAGGAATTCATGAAAGCAGGAAAGATGAATTCTAGTTTCTAGTTTCTTTATCAGATAGAAGAAGTATTTAACTTAAATACTGTGTTGAATATTCATATGTATAATAGAAACAATATTAAGATCCATCAGCAACCATGTAAAAGAATATAAAAGCATGAATAAGCATGTAAAGATGAATTCTAACTGAAGATATTGCTTAGATAGAAAGAATGTCTAACTTAGACATTTGTTTTTCCTTTCATATGAAAGTTAAGAATCATAATTAGATTAATCAATACTCAGAATTAATCAAAATAAACAAATTAAACATAAGTAGGCTAATTCTAAAACTGGAGCTACAAATTAAACTAAGAAGTGTATTTAGCTCGGTGTGGGGGCCCTCCACCCTTGCCTCGCACATTGAAGGACAACTCAGATACTTAAAACTTCAATCAGTCAACCAACATATAACAGCAACAAATATGATAGAAAATATCATCAATTATGTCTCCAAGTCTCAGAAAATAATATTAAATCATACAAGTTCTACAAACATCTATATATCAAGCCTTCAAAATTTGAGGCTTAAATAGATAAACTATCTAAAAAACTCATCTAAAATAGCTAAAATAGTCATAACTATCCTTATATTATCAAATTATGTCAAATTCATACCTCGGATCGAAAAAAATCTAGAAAATACCACAAAATAAGAGTTTTGACCTAGTTTCTAAGGATCCTCCATAAAGACAGGTCCTGTTTGACTGCGTTTGATCAGGCCTATTAAAGATAGGTTTGAATGTACCAATGGTATTACTCTTATTCTTAGTTCCTAGGCTTTCAAGAAACATATCTAGCTCGAGCCCAAGTCTCCTACATATGCAAACCATAAGACCATTACGGGAATATTTGATGTTGTCTAAAAATGGACTTAAATTTCAATTTTTACAAAAGCATATAATAATTGAAAAACATAATTTAAATACCTGTATATGCATATTTTGGTCAATATAAGGTGGATAATATGGTGTATATATGGATAACATGGAAAAATATGATTTATCTCATAAACAAAAGAGATAAAAAACAAGGGCCAACACTAGCACTATGCAAAGGTTGTTTCAAGTATGAAACTAGGGTTTTAGTACTTTTTTTGGGGAACAAAAAATGGAGTTGTAGGGGTTCTTAACTTTTTTATCTATTGCCCTAATTCATTGGTAGGTTTTTTTATTTCCATTACATTCAATCGAATATTTCCCATACATATGACCTTTTCTAGGATGAAGCACTCATATTTCCTCTCTTTTCAGCCAAAGTTTTGTAGTTTTTCGAACAACACTAGTATTTTGTGAATATATTGAGTGAAGATGGATTTTACGAAGTATAAATTTGGAAATAGGCCCAAATATCATATATGGACTTATTAAATGAGAACCCTTCTTGGTAGCATGGATTTATGGATATATTTGTAGAAATTACTTCTATCTCAAAGTGATAACAACTATGACCTTGTGTGTCTAAAGAAGGATGAAGCCTTGGGGTTGATCATTATTTATGTGGAGCTATACCTTGTGCATCTAACAAAGGATAAAATAAATTGTGAAGTAGATATTCTTTCTACAATTTTTATTTATAGTGAGGACTATGTCATTTGAATTGAAATTGAGCTCTGTAATCACAAAATGGCATGTTTCTCTACCATTGAGAAGTTTATTTCTTGTTTTATGAAACTAAATATTATAAAATAAAGTGTGAAGATTATATGATTTCTAAAACTTTTTGGCATAGTGAAAACTACGTCATTTGAGTCGAACTTGAGCTCTCCAATCAAAAAATGGCAGATTTCTCTATTGTTGGAGTTTATTGCTTGGTTTATGAACCTAAAGATTGAAATTCTTACGTCTTGTGGATGAGTTAGAATGGATTTACTATTGATTTTTTGGGATTGGTGATTCATTATGTTGGATCCCTTCTCTATGGAATTGGGTTAAGCTCACAATGATATACTTAGTCCCAAGACCACTACTTCTCTTGGGGTAGCTAAGTACTACCTCACCTTTACTGATGATTATTGTATGGGTCCACAAAATCAAATCTAAGGATGGGGTGTTTGAAAAATTATGGTAATTCAAATATCTTGTTGAAAATCAATGCGAATAGAATATATAGTGTCTTTCGACTAATGGGGTAGGCGAGTAAATTAGTAATTCTTTTTGAAAAAATGTTCACTCTCAGGGAAAATCTTGGTAAAATAATAGTGTGAGTGGGCATACAAAAATATTAAAGGGATATCATAATAACACAAATACTCATGGAATTATTAATATGACCCTCTATGATGAGTTTCAGTTGTAGAAGCATGTTATCTCACATTTTAGGATCTCTAGATTAGTTGTTTATGTCCACTCACCTCACAAAAGGTGTAATAAGTCACATATCAATTGTACTACATGTAGGACATTGGTTGGATATAATTAGACTTATTATGGGTATCATTTCTATGGCTCGACCTCTCGCTAGTTGATGGAGCCTTGTGACATATTTTATTATCTTTTTATTCATGTTTTTTCAATATCTCTTATGTCACTCCTTTCTTCTGATGATTCTTAACATGTATCTATGAAAAATTCTTCTTCTCTTGTTGGTTCACTTGTTGACGAATCTAATCTAGTTATAATGCGCATTTACACATCTCTATCTAATGTTGGTCCACACTTAGGTACTCCAATTTCATCCTCTATAGTTATTGGACAATCTATGGGGACTAATAGGACGTCTTCCTCATCTTGTCCCTTCTCTCCTCTAAATGTTTCATCCAATATTATGTGATTAAAAAAGGTACAATATTATATAATAAAAAATTATACACTTCATGTGGATGAAAATTTGTTTGATAATTACGGTGATGATAGTCCTTTAATACATTGTTTCTACACCCCCCCCCACTAAGTGGTTGTCTTCATCTTAATGAAGGATATCCTTCCATTCATGTCTATATTCTATATGAAAATCTTATGTGGATGCAAAATTTGTTGATGTGGATGATGATGATTATCCCTCTAGTACATTGTTTCCTTATATTTCTAAGTGTTTCATTGCAAATATTATTGATGTTGTTGCTTTCCTTGGAAGTCCTTCATCAAGTGATTTCGAGTTCTCTCCATCTTGGATTTTATTTCTGTTAATATTTGTCCTCTTAAACAACATTATTTTTTCCATCATAGGATAATTGATAATGATTAATTCTAATGAATTTTGTGAAGGTTTTCCTGGGGAACAAAATGTTTTTTTCAGACCCTATATCAATATCAAGGGGATATCGATCTACTGTGATGATCCGTGGATGCTTATTTTTTATTTAATATGTTCTCTATGGCCACTTGTTAAACATAAAGGAGGGTGCTAAGATTATGGATAATATTCACTTGAGGCAATGTTCTGACCTTCTATGTTTATGTATTGATGAATTGTTAAGGGTTCATTTGGACGATCAACTCGCATTATTGTATTTGATTATTTTTGGTTAAGGTTGAAATTCGCCCTCTCGGGGCTAGAGCCCAAACCCTATATGTGTATTAAATAAAGCACACTATTCGCTGATGATCATACTCTTAATTTTTTAATTTATAAAGGCCTAAGGGCATCTCTTTTAGAAAATTATTTCTTGGAGTTCTTGTGTTTGGTTATGGTGTGAATAATTTTATATAAGTTTACAGTTCTTTTCTATTATAGATTATTTTTTGTTGAGGTGTCCACTGCTAATCTTGTATCTACTTATGATCTTAACATATAAATATTTTTTATGTCACATATCAAGTGTGTTTAATTCCTACCAATGCTTAAATATATGCCGAAATATGAAGAAAAATGTAATCTACGCAACAATGAAATATTCAGTTCAATGCTTATTGTCTAAAAATGATAACATACTCTTTGACATAAAACATTTTAAGCATGCAACTATCACTATTGAAGTTTTTGTTTGGAAGAAATGTTGGGAATGTTGATTCCTCAAAAGTGTAAACTAAAGGTCAAAAAAAACCTTGAAAGGACTAGGTAAACATTGAAAATATTAGTATTTTCCCATTATGTCTAGCCTAAACTGAAGAGTGATACCTTTTATTTTCAGAGTACTAACTATTTAACACTAGGAATCATGTATATGTTAATTGAGTAACTATCGGTTAAATGAAATTATATCATTATGGTGGTTGGATCGATTAGGAAGGAAAAATACTTGAGTTATGGATAAAAAATGATTTGACTTTATCACATGAAACACAACTAATACAATGAAAAATTATATGCCAGGTCTTGAGTTCATTTGTATGTTAATTTTTTCTCATCGTATCTAAGTGATGCCTATCATTGGTAGCATTGTGAAGGCTAGAGATATAATTTGGAGGTCTTCAATATTGTGCATGGATTTTAAGATAAAATAAATATAAAAAAGGAACATGATGAAATTAAAAATAATTTATGGGGTCGATCAAGAGTTCATAATTTTTTCCTAAAATTGAAAGTTACAGGATTGCTTTGAAACTAGGATGGTTGCATATATCTCATCTTTCTGATTCCAGCATCGTGAACGGTTCAAAAAACTGATGTAGTATGAAGAAGATATCGCATTCTGATTGAAAAGCCAAATAGGTAAAAATTGCGACAGTTTGACCAAGTTTGAATGGGAATGCAGAATCAGCAAAAGGGAATATTTTAATGAATATTCATTTCCTTATAATGAATTACACGATGAAAAGTGGAACCATTTGATTGGTCGAATTGGTTGTACACTGGTTTGGAGGGCCAGTTAAAGGGTGCCACGTGGCTAGCCCTTATGTTTCCATGTGTCCCCTTAATGGTGTATCAAACATTTTGTGAGGTCCATAGGGCTCTACCCCATGACCTCTGGTACGCATGCACAAGTCTCCACCAGTTGAGCTGCACGTTGGTTCTTAACTATCATTAGAAGCGACTTTTATTTATGTTGTAATGAAGTCATGCTTAGGGGTCGGGGACCACCGACGATCCCAACCCGCCAGCGGTCCCTACATGGTGGTCACATATAAGATTACAATTGTAACCTTAAACTCTGTAGACAAGCCTCCAGTTCACAAACCTACAATCAGTTTCAGAGTTGTCACATGCCATTTTCTAAATGGTTACATATTTGCACTATTATGCGCTAACCACCCTTTTAAACTGAAGCTTCAACATGCAACCACAATTATATGCCTCAGGTTTCCGCCTTCGGTTATGGTTAGTTCTACAGGTTTGGGGTGCATATGTGGCCACCCCAACCTCTAGGATTTATTGCTGCGGTTATTCCAGCGGGGTATTTGGTGAGTGCCCAAAAATTGGTGGTAATTACTAAATTAACTCCAGTTAAGTAGAGTTCTCCACTTTTAGAGGAGTTTTTCTAGGTTTAACTGGGAAAAAGAATAGAATAATAAATTTTTTCCCATTCAAAGTTAATGAAGATTCATTTTTTACTAATTGGAGAATTCCTGAGCAATTGGGTCAGAGAAAACAGACATTAGAGGCCTATAACTACATGTATTTGCAAAATTGTGAGCATAATGAAAGATGGACATGCCATTGGGAGCTAGACCACTAGATTTAGCCCAGGAGGGGTGAACTGCTTCATCACGCCTACTGTGTAAATTATATGTGGTGACTCATTTATCTGTTTACACTGTTGTTCAATGTTATTTGTGCTTATTTTCATGCTTCTAATTCACTAAAATCATCTACAATTCATGGAAAAACACCTCAATCCTGAAAAAAAATAATGAGACAAGTATGCACATGTTTATATACTGAAAATACACTTAGCACAAAAAAACTAATACAGTCCTTTCAAATCAGATTGGTATCTAAGCTAGAGTTTATTCTCTGGTATTGTTTAGTGCAAAGAATTGTTTAACTGTTGACAAGTGTTTAGATGCTTACCAGGCTAAAGCTCAAGAGAGGAGAAGGAAAATTTTTGGGAACAGAAGGGTCTCAAGAAGAGCCAAAGCAAAGGAGAGAAAGATTTCCACAATCTCCACCACCTAGTTCACCTCCCAGGGAATCAAAAGCTACATTAAGCATGCCTAAAGAGGAAGGAGAAATCCATGAAGAAGTTGATCCCATGGAGGAAGAAAGAGTTTTCAAGAAGAAATTTCTTGACATTACTGAGATGGTTATAATCCTTTATCAAGAAAGGAATGAGAGACTAGAAGGAGAAGGATCCAAACTTCACAAAGAAGGACAAGGTTCTTCAGGAGGTCACAATTATGAAGGTAAGTCAAAGAAGGGAAATGAAGGCAATGGAGGGCCATCATCCTCACCCTCATCATCATCATCCTCTACTTCTTCTTTAGTACATCAACCACAAAAGTCAAAGAACACTGGTAAAAGTCCTTTTTTAAATCTTGATGTTAAGTTTGAATTACCGATGTTTAATGGTGAAGTTAATGCAGAAAATCTTGATAATCGGATTAGGAAATTGGAGGTCTATTTTAGAATCCAGAATGTTCAAGATAATGATACCAAAATCCAATTATCTTCATTAATAATGGAAGGTGCAACACTTGTTTTGTGGGAAGCCTAGACAAAGGAGGAAATCAAGAAACATGTTAAGATTATTCTATTATGGTTATATTTCATTAGTGCAATAAAATTTTTTTTTATCCATTAGCTCATATGCAGAGAGCCATAATGAAGTGGTATAACTTTAGCCAATTGAAGGGACAAAATGTGCAAGAATACACCCAAAAATTTAGGAGAAGAGCTCTCTTATTAGGGGTAGATTTTCAGAGCCAAGATACATTGCTCAAGTACATAGGAGGCTTACATAGCTACCTAAAACATACTATTCTCATGTTTAACCCCATATGTCTAGATGAAGTATGTGTTCAAGCCACGCATCTAGAAGCTAGAGGGAAGAGCATTTCTGAAGAGGGTAGAAAGAAACCTTTTAAGGGTTAAAATAAAGAGAAGACCTCAAAATGTATAAGTAAAAATAAAGAATATGTTAAGGAAGAGGGAGAAAAATTGGTTTGAAAACATTGTTCAAAATAAGGCCATGATGAAACTCATTGTTGGAAATTACATCCTAAAATGAGGCCAAAGAAACCCAATAACAAAGGGAAACATAAAACTATTGCTACAAATAAACATAATTTAGGAGATGATCCAGGTGATGAATCTAATATTATAGTCATGGGATTGAATAACATTAAGGGAAAAGAAATTGAAACTAAACCCAGTAATGTTACATCAAACTATCACATACATGCTCCAAATGAAGAATAAAGAATAGAATTGTTTCATGTGAGGGTCATATCCAAGCATACCAAGATTGACACATTGTTTGATAGTGGGTCACAAGAAAACTTAATCTTTGAATACTTGGTCAACAAAATTAACCTTGAGACCATACCACATCCAAAACCATATTCAATAGGCTATCTTTGTAAGGATGGAAATTTACAGGTTTCAAAGAAACGTATATTGTGGTTTGAAATCACTGCAAATTTTGTTAACACAGTTGAATTAGATGTGGTTCAATTGACAAAATAGGTATTGTGTTGGGGATTCCTTACTTGTATTGTAGGAAGGAAATATTCCATCGCCATGAAAATAACTATCATTTATTCAAATATGTCAAGGAGTACATTGCAATAAGACAAATATTTCTCTATTTAATGTTGGACAGGTAAAAAGGCTAGTAAATTCAAGTAAGAATTTTGTTCTTCTTATGATCAAGCATAATGTTGATGTTAATCATGAATCATTTGAGGGATGTGATCCTAAATTGAAAACAAATTTATATGATGTAGTTAATGCACATCGTGAGATGTTTCAGGAGCCAATACGATTGCCTCCAAAAAGAGAGATTCAACATGAGATTCAGTTGCAGCAAGATTTTCCTCTTCCAAACATTGGTATGTATCACATGTCGGTAATGTAGAATGTTGAAATATAGAGTCAAATCAAAGAGATGTTGGAAAAAGGAATCATAAGGCCAAGCACCTTTCGATGTGGTTCACCCATAGTCTTGATACCAAAGAAAGATGAGACTTGGTCCATGTATGTAGATTTTATAGCTTTGAACAAGATAACGGTAAAGAATCGTTACCCACTCCCAAGAATAGATGTTTTTCTTAATCAACTGAAAGATGCAAAGTTTTTCACTAAGTTAAATTTACTAAGTGGATATCATCAAGCAAAAATTACAGAAAGTGGTATATGGAAAACTGCATTCAAAACAAAACAAGGACTCTTTGAGTGGTTAGTTATGCCATTTGGTTTGTGTAATGCACCAGAAACTTTCATGCGTGTTATGGATAGCGTTTTGCATCCATTCCTTGATGAACTTTTTATTGTATACTTAGATGAAATATTGATTTTCATCAAAACAAGAGAAGAACATGTCTTGCATGTGAATATAGTGCTTGATGTTTCGAAGAAAGAGAAATTGTTTCGTAAGATGTCAAAGTGTCAGTTTGGAAAGACTTCTTTGGTCTATTTGGGACATATTGTAGGAGGAGGAGAGTTGAGAATTTATCCTTCTAAAGTCGAATCCATTATGAATTGACCCAAAACCAAAACAGTTACTGAGGTAAGAAGTTCCTTAGGTGCAACTCAATATTGGAGGAATTTTATCGCTAAATTTTCTTCCATCACAGCCCCTATGCATGTAGTGACAAGTGTGAATAAATGCTCCCAATGTGAAGACAAACAACATCAAGCTTTCGAAGCTTTAAAAGGAAATATCAGTTCAGCTCTAGTGCTTGCATTACCAAATTTAAGACAACCATTCGAGATACGAACTGATGCTAATGATTATGTCGTGGGCACGATCCTTTTATAGCATGGTAAGCCTATCGCTTTTCATTCTGAAACATGTAATGGTGTTGTGACTAATTATCCTCCATATGATGAAGAACTATGTGCATTGGTACAAAGCATCAAGAGGTGGAAACATTTCTTTATGGGTAAAGAGACCATGCGCATATCGATCACAAACAATTATAGTACTTGCAGTCGAAAACAAAATTGCACCAATCTAGACATTTCAGGTGGATGGGATTTCTTCAACAATTTCACTTGGTTATCGGGTACAAGAAAGGTATTTTCAATAAATTTGCTAATATGATTTCAATACCAATCATTAATGCATCTACTTTACTAAAAAATGATTCTATTGTAGATGAGAGTTACATAGAACAATATGCACATGCCATTGATTTTTGAGATGTGTATGCTATTTTGAGTGAAGGGAATCAAGTTTACTACTAGACACTTTGGGGTAGGCAAAATAATGGTGCATCTATATATTTATTTCTATTGGCCTCGTATGATATATAGTGTGTCACGTTTTATAAGAGGTTTTTCTATGTGTTGAACAAGTAAGCCTAGTAATAGGAAGCTTGGGTTGTACATGCCACTACCAGTACCATCAAGGCCATGGGAGAGTGTCTCCATGGGCTTTGTTGGAGGTCTACCTATGTCAAGAAAACAAAATGATTATGTTTATGTAGTTGTGGATAGATTCAGTAAAATGTGTATACTTATGCCATGTAAGAAAACCATTACTGCTGAAAAAATTGCTTGGATTTATTTTCCACATGTTCGGGTTCATTTTGGATTGCCAAATTCTATTGTAAGTGACAAGGATTCCAGATTCATTAGGAAATTTTGGTAAAATCTAGGGAGTGTGATAGACACAAACTTGAAAAATATTACTGCTTTTCATCCGCAAACCAATGGACAAACTGAGGTGGTGAACAAAATCGTTGTTCATCCATTGGGAGGATATTGCAGCGAACATCCTAAGTTGTGGGATGAACAACTGCATTACATTCAACATGCTTACAACTGGGCAAAGCACTCTTCAACTCAAACATCACCTTTTGAAGTATGCTTTGGGTATTTGCCAAAATCACCATTAGAGTTCATCTTTGGTAAGGATCTTACAATATATGGCCATAGTGACATTGACAAGGCTTCAAATTTCATTGAGAAAATTCATATTATACATCAAAAAGTTCAAGAACAACTTGAGAAAAGTCAAATAAAATACAAAGAGAGGCATGAAAAACATATATTTAATCACAAGTTTCAAGAGGGAGATGAGGTATGGTTTCACATTAGCGAAGAAAGGATGCAAAGGGAAGGTAAAAATCTCAAACCCATTCGATATCGTCCTTTCAAGATCATAAATCAAGTTGGTAATAATGCATTTCAACTTGACTTGCCTTTATATATGCAAATATATTCAGTTGTTAATGTTGAAAACTTACGTTTCTATGAGCCATTTTTGATCAATCAGCAAGAAAGTGATGTTCAACAACCTTCTATTAAATATTTCTTGCCAGAATTTGTGGATGAGTTCAAAGAAGATACAATTCTTGGTAGGAGGACAAGAGCATCCAAGAGGGGAAATGTTGACTACCTTCATGTTGGGCTTAAAGGCATTAAACCAAGAGGGGAAAAGTGGATAGAGGTTGGAAAGGTGAGGTATTTTTACCCTCATCTACTAAACATGTAATCAAGTCTTTTGCGATCCAAAAGCTTCCCCACGGGGAGGAGTGATTATGAGTTCATAAATTTTTCTCAAAATTCAGAGTTACAGGATTGGGATGAAACTAGGATTTTTTTGTAGATATCGTATTCCTAATTCCAGCACTGCGAACGGTTCAAAAAACTAATGTCATATGAGGGAGATATTTCATTCTGATCGAAAATCCAAACATGTAAAAATTGTGATAGTTGGACCAAGTTTGACTAGGAATGCATAGTCAGCAAAATGGAATATTCTAAGGAATATTACTTTCCTCAGAACCAATTATAGGATGACAAGTGACACTATTTTATTGTTCAAATTGGTTGTATGTTGGTTTCGAGGACCAATTAAAGGGTGCGACCTCGCTAGCCCTGAGGCTACCACGTGTCCCCTTAATGGTGTATGAAAATTTTTGTGAAGTTCGCAGGGCTTGACCTTGCGACCTCTAGTAGGCATGCACAAGTCTCCACCGCCCAACATGCACGTTGGTTCTTAACTATCATTGGAGGGTGCTTTTATTTATGTTGTAATGTAGTCATTTTTGGGGGTTGGGGACCTCCGCCGGTCCCAACCTGCCAACGGTCCCCGTGTGGTGGTCACATATAACATTACAACAATCACCTTACACTCTGTGGATAAGCCTCCAGCCCGCAAACCTGCCATTAGTTTTAGAGATATCACATGCCATGTTTTAAATGGTTACATCTCTATGTGATTATGTGCTAACCACCCTTTTAAACTGAAGTTTCAACATTCAACCATATTTATGTGCTTTGGGTTTCCACCTTTGGTTACGATTAGTTCCGCAGGTTTGGGGTGTGCATGTGGCGACCCCAACCACTAGCATTTATTGTTGTCGTTATTTTGGTGGGGTATTTGGAGCGCGCCCAAAAATTGGCAGTAATTGCTAAATTAACTCCATTTAAGTGGAGTTCTCCACTTTTAGTGGAGTTTTTCGAGGTGTAACTGGGAAAAAGAGTAGGAGACTCAATTTTCGCCCATTCAGAGTTAATGATGAGTCATTTTTTACTAATTGGAGCATTCTAGAGCCAGTAGTGTAAAGAAAACAACAATTAGAGGCTTCTAACTACATGCATTTGCAATTTCTTTAGCATAATGAAAGATGGACATGCCATTAGGAGATGGACCAAGAGATGTAGCCCAGGAGGGGTGAATTTCTTCATCATGCCTACTATGTAAATTATATGTGGTGACTTATTTCTATGCTTTTCACTATTTTTCAATGTTATTTGTGATTATTTTCAGCCTTCTAACTCACTAAAATCATCTACAATTCATGAAGAAACACCTCAATCCTTGAGAAAACTAATGAGATAGGTATGCATGTTTATAAACTTAAAAGATAGTTAGGACAGTAAAAATAATATAGTCCTTTCATATCGGGGGTCCTTTCTTATGTCCCTTTCTTCCAAAAAAAAATGATTTTTATTCCCCATCGAACTAATTCATAAGGATATTAAAATTTATTTATAGTTCTGGAAATAATTTTACTAAGCTTAAATTAAAACTTGTTTAGCAGTTTTCCTAGAAAAGTATTCTAAACACTATTGAATGAAGTCTCATGAGAGCTCCATTTTGTAATTATCTTGATAAAGAACCTTAACTGCGGGTTGATATGGATTGTTTTTGGGAGGATGGATCATTGGATGACAATGTGGAGTCATTTTTTCATGATTATACAGATCTAGGGGATCTAGATGGGAGATGCATGGAAATCACTAAAGGTATCAGAAAAAGGTCCAATATAGAGTAGTACAAGTAGGGAGATGACTACATCACTATAAATGTTGCATCAAGCAAGAAATAGTGAGACTATTTGTAAATATTCTATCATTATTTGAGGTTCCGTTGATATTTGTTTCCATACTTTAGCTTAAATGAAATGTTATAAATGCAAATCATATCAACATATCGACACATTGTTTTAACATACAAGTTTTTTCTTTACTGATTTTGGTTTCCTTTGTAACATTCCAGCTTAGGAAATTCCTCAATATTCACTATAATTCTGGGTTTATAATTGAATTTTTCGATGAAATTTTTCCTCAAACAATTTTCTTGAACAATGTTGTAGGTGAGAAGTATTTACTAGTACCCAAAAAACATACACACAGTGACATATAAATGTGGAAATCACCCCATGACCATGAATAATATTCTAATGAGTTCAAAATTATCACAGAAAAGTGATAAACTTCAATACCATTAGAGTTTTGAGCATGTTATGAGCCTTTGAAATGGAATATCAATGAAATGATGCACCAAACAATTTATGGGAGAAACCTAGTTTATTGATGGCATCATATCCTTTAATACCTAGCCAACGTACACAAAGACCTTCAAAAGACAAAACTTGGGTGGCTTTCCACAACATTTCAACATCTATTCTTCGTGTTTTGTTCCTTTAGTGCCTTCCATTCATATGCTCAATTAGAATAGATATACGTGGAGGCTCCTCATTGGTTGTATAGGGAATTTCGAACCCCTTCCAAGTGTTGACTTGACCTAGGAAGGTAAGAATTCTTCCACAATTTCACATGCTAGTTTGTTGTAGCAACTCGAATGGTTCTAGAGAAATATTGCACCAATATCTAAAAAACCTTCCTCCAAGGATTAAATACACCCAAGTACCCCATAATATTTCTTTAAGCATGTCCAACAGAGATGAAAGATAGTATGGGAAAATTTCATGGCTTTTCAAGCTATTTTTTTTCATGTATTTAGTGTTAGTTTATCCATGTAGTTTTCATAGTGTTCTGACCAGGGTGCTCTTCCTTTACGTGGGTTGTAGTTAGAATACTATATGATAGTGTTATGTATAACAAATAATTCCATCCTTTAGTGGTCTATACAATAGTGTTGAGGGTACACTAGTATTTTTGGAGAGAGGTATGGTGCTCTAGGGTACACTAGTGCTCTCTTTTCCATATATTGTTACACGTGAAAAATTACAGACTCGCCGTTATTTTTACCTAGATAATAAAATGATGACAAATTTGTATTTTTAAGTGACAAAGATAACTATTTATTTGAACTAGACCTTGAGCCCTTCAATGTATCCTTTCCTCATGCAACAAGACCATCTTTAATTGCAAGTGGAGTTCATTTTTTGAAGTGATGTTCATCTTCAATACTATTACATGATAAATAAATCATGTAACCATTCTTGGATATCCTTCAAGCACACAAATACCACAAACATATCATTTTTATTTCCTTGGTTATTACATTATATAGCTATGTTTTATAGTTAATTTATTATTCTTCTCTGCATAGTATATGTCCATCAAATAGGGGTGATGGATGACCTCACTCTTTTAGAGATATATAATATGAATTGATTAAAAATTCACAGGTCTATTTTGACTCTCATCAATCTATTTCACTTCTTTAGATAAAAATGTATATTCAAATACAAACTCAAATAAAATCAAACTAAAACAAAGAGGCCTAATTATGAATATGTTTCTCTCTCCACTACCTTATAATGTAATTTTTCTGAGTTATACATGAATTTCACTGACAATAACCTAGATTTATATATTTCTTACAATGCCAAATTGATCACAATAAACATAGGAATATCCCATTAAGTATGACGTAAATATGATTCAAATATTCTCACCTTTAGCCCAAGCTCATGGCACAATAATTTTTGAGGTGTGAATTTTTGTTAGAGGCATTGTTTGTTTGTTTTCTTTGGCTAGAAAAATTTTTATTCTTGGCTTTTCTTACTTTCATTTTATCATTTGTAGAATGTTAAGAAATGGGAAAGAATAACATGTGACATTTATCACACAGAAACTTATACAAAATGAAAGGATACAGAGTTTAACGAAGCTATAGTCAACTTTGGTAAAGGAAGAGGAAAATCCTAAGATATTTCCTAAGAATACACCATATAGAGAGTTTAACACAAGTAATATATGGATTTTTGTTTTTCATATATATCATTTTTACTGCTCAAGATATTTTAGAAATAAAAATATTAATATTGTAAGAATTGTTTGAGGACCACAGTAAGGTAGATTTTATTGGTGTATAATTTCATGGGATATTATTCTTAATAGAAGTCATAAATGGATAATTATGTATATTGAGTTCTAATTTCGTGGGAGCATATTCTTAAATGAGCCACAAATGGAGAATTATTTATAATGAGTTCTAATTTCATGGAAGATTATTCTTAATAGAAGTCATAAATGGAGAATTTTGTTCTATTTCTAGACCACTGAGAATGCTTTCTTTAATTCGTCAGAGTATATGGATGTCAAGACCTCCTCCTTTTTGGGCTTCTTCCTTTCTTCCAAGTGCCAGTCTTAGGAATGCGATGTATCTTAATGTAACCTTTGGGAACGAGATTCTTTTTAAAATAATACTAGGTTCTAATTTCATGGGAGTTTGTTCTTAATATAATCCATTATTTCTCCTTGAAATGGAAAATTAATACCTCCCATTTTCCTTAATCCTAGACAACTACATTCACATAAAATAAGCCCTCAAATGGAAAACCGAGCATGAAAAATGTGCAATAGAGGATAATGGTTGTTACAACAACCCTCTTTAGATATGTCTTTCTCAAAATGTTTATCTATAAAACCACAATGTTTTCTTCCAAATTTAGGAATGTTTGCTACCAAATTCTGGCACATTTTCTCATTTAAGGAAAAAATATACAGATTGTTGATCAACTATTATGATCATACATCTCAAACTTTTAATGGTACATCTAGGCATTCCCCATGGAGGGTATAAAAAATTTCTCCAATAAAATATACTGCACGTAGGAACAATAACCATGTATTTATAGTATGAGCTACGAAAATCACACGAAAGGAAGCACACTTTTTCAAAATAAATGACCAACCAACATGTGTGAATAAATCCTTCCTAAAATCATACACATTCAGTATCCTTATAAGTTAAGCATTTTACGAAGAACGTAAAATGTTCCTTCTTTTGTAAGTACAAAGATTAACCCTTGGTGAAGTTGAAAATGCATCGTTCCTTGAACTTGGGAGGCATCTAAGAAATATTATGTTATTACTCAACATCCTTCATCAAACATGTGTTCCAGGTCCATGTTACTTTAATATTTACCTACGAAATCCCCTACAATAATGGATAATTATCTCTAACTTGAAGTACAACCAAAATCCCTTCCATCCCATTGTTGAATGCAATGAATCTTGCCAATAGAATAAAGGGAGATACAGGGGAAACAGCGATAGAAATGGTTCTTGTAGTAATTATAGGATAACTTATGTCCATAGGAATAGTATCTTGCAAAATGATCATAGGAGATGGCGCAAACATTTTGTAACAACTTACAGGGAATGAAGTGCTACTAGGGCCTCAAGAGAGGATAATTTTTCATCTCAAGGCTTAGAAGTAAGATTGTAAACACCACAATTGTTATGTTTGTAATTAGGTTCTTACCGAAAGATGATATATCATGTAATGTTCATAAGGCCCATCTACATGTCTCAAAAAATTTCCTCTTTATGCTCCTTTAGGTAACCGATGCAAATTCATATTACCTTGATGTGAGATGTACCAAGATAAATTTTTCCAAATGTATAACCTTGATAAATTTGTTGCACAACACCCCTAATTGCGACTACATATCTTAGCTACATAAATTTCTTTGTAGATGAGCTACCTTCAATTCACCAAATAACCCATATTGGATTTTGTGGAAAAGGTATATTTTTATAGCTTCTTTGTGGGTAGAATTTATAGCGCTAGAAGGGATACACATGAACAAGATATTGGAAACTATAAGAGACTATAATAGTTGTTTCTGTAAAACACTAATGGAATCTGTTTTGAAACAATGTAACTGAATTTTATCTGGGTTCTATACTTGTACAATTAAATCTAGCATGCTTGAATTTCCATTGGACCAAAGTGTTAAAATTAATCAATTAGATATATTCTTACCAAAAAAATAAGCAAATTTGATTTATGCTTCAAGTGTCAAATCGATCTTTGCAATTCTTCAAGTATGATTACTTTGGTGCTTTTTCGCTATTTACTAGTGCATGTCATGCATTCCCCTTCAAATTCCTATATTTTATCGATAGTGTGTAATATCGAAAAGGATCATTATAGGTAGTATGAACATGTGTGGTCATATTATTATATCATTTCAGCCTGATTCAAGGAGGGGCTTAGAAAAATCAACCTTTTACCTCCCCTGGGGTCCTTCACCTAAATTAGTAATTCATTCCACTTAACCAATGTTAAAAGAGGAATGTTGGGATTTTATTATTAGTTTGTGAATTTTTAAGGAATGGGTATATTTCAATAAGAACAAGAGAAAAAAAATCAATTAGAAAGACACAATTTGTTTTAAGGACCTCATATATTAGAGGATAAATATTTTCTCTCCAACTAGGGAAGATATTTTTAGTAGTAAATATTTATGGACCATATCAAGAAAGGATAAAATTATGAGATAAATTGTAAGTATGAAATTTTTAAGCACTAGAACTCTGATATTAAGGGCGGGCCTCAATCTTACAACAAAACAAAAAAAAGGCATTACAAAATGATCTTCATTCTAGAAAAATCTTTGCACAATTTCGAGGGAGTTTTCCTTATTTATTCTAATCATATTAAGATGGATTCAACCTAGAGTAAATGAAGGATTGGAAAGGAAACAATAAATGAAAGTTATATAGATTCATGGTGTCTGAAGTAGTGATGATAAAATATGAAAGAATTAGATAATGGATTGAGCTAAGGGGGGATTCATACCATTTCATAATTATGTTTTAAATTAAGGGGAAAACAAGCTCTATAGTTCTTTAAAATTCAACCCAATATTTGTCAAAGATGAAGGGTTCATAAAAAATCCCCTTACTCCTTTCAAATTCAACCCAAGATCGGTCAAATATGAGGGTTCATAAATCTTGTGCAGGATGGGGTGAGGTATGATGAAAATTTAG
This sequence comes from Pinus albicaulis, assembly GCA_034641835.2. NCBI lineage: Eukaryota > Viridiplantae > Streptophyta > Pinopsida > Pinales > Pinaceae > Pinus > Pinus albicaulis. Next base: position 354,168,828 of record CM076582.1, read on the forward strand.
TGGAGTAAACAAGTATTCAATTTGTTTTTGATTTAAAAAGAGTCAAAGGGTGTGTATCAAATTGGGAACATGGTGGAACATTATTAAAATTTTTATCAGGTTGTAGTGTTCACTAGGAAGATATTCGTTTCTTAAAAGAATTTATAGGTGGGTCTTTTATATGTAGGGAGAATACAAAAAATTCCTTTTTGAAGATATTTTCATAGATATGAAAGTGTAGTGTTATCAAGCAACGAGTTTTTTTTCAGTGTATGTGGGTGTGACCTCCGTTGTTTTGCATCCCTAGAAACTTGCAAGACTATAAGTAGTCTTGCACCAATTTCGTGTAACGGTTATGGTGGTAGAGGTACTCTTATTATAGGCTCACCAAATGACGGGCCTTAAAAGCTTAAATATAGAAGAAAAAAACCAAATCTACAAAAAATATGCCCAATGTTGACACAACTAGGACACCAAAGTAACACCTGTTTCCTAGTTGACAAATATTTTGCAATTAATTATGATTAAAATCCACCGTATTTATGGATACATTTGCAGAAACAATTTCGGTACCATACATTTAGCCTACTTGACAAATCTCCAATTTTTTTTACAAAACTTTAAAATATTTGAATATTATTTCTTGTAAATATTTATGAGTATTTGTACCATGCAGTTATAATGCTTGAAAAATGTCCATTTTTCAACAAAATTAAAAAATATTTCATTTGAATTTTACTGGACTCTAGTGTGGGAAGATTACAAGAATTTGGAGTGGAAAAAGGATGGGGAGAAAATGCATAAAATGTCTTCGATATGATTCATTTGTTGTTGGATATCCTTCACACACTTGATCCATCAACTTCGGAAATGTTTATAGGAAGGATTCCTATGTTTTTTATTTTTGTGAATTTTCACCTCCTGGTTATTTTGGGAAAGAAATTTTACGAATGCCATATACTGGTGGACATGTAAATAGAATTTTTATAGTTGGAATGCCCATTCCATGATATGTTGTATTTTTTTATTGCAGTTCAAACTTTTTCTTTGATTTTCTTGTCTTTGAATTATAAAATTGAAAATATTTGGTATCATATCCATTTAAACAACATCCAAAACTTGAAGATAATAATAATATTACAGTTTCTTTATGTTAAAATATGTTCATGACTATTTGAAAAGAATATTTTCATGTTCTTATTTGAGGATTGGTTGTGTATATACTTGACCAAGTTGGTGCATTACAGAATGAAGTGATATTGAGAATCAAATAACAAGGATTAGACATCGCACCTTGGATTATTGTGGTAAATTTTTTCTCTGCTACCCACATTATTAATACTATATTTAGATTAATAGTGACCTTATATGAGAAAATATTTTTCCTTCTCTGTTGTGCATTTAGGTTCAATGTTGTCTTTTGTTTAGTTTCATTCCTTTCCACTACCTTGCAATGATGTTATTTTTATGAATTATACTTGAATTTAATTTCCAATACCTAAATTATATATTTATTTTAGCACCATATTGACATCACAGTAAACATACTAATATCCCATTAAATATCACCTAAGGATGATTCAAAGAATCTCACCTTTACCTAAGCACGTGGTAGAGTAATTTATGAGGTGTGAATTTTTATTAGAGGCATTATTTGTTTGTTTGTTTTAGTTAGAAAATGGTATTCTCTTGGTTTGATGTGAATTTCAATTTACCATATGTAGCATGTTGAGAAATGGGAAAGAATAATGTGCTACATTTATCTTGTAGAAACTGATGTTGAACGAAAGGACAGAAAGTTAACTAAGCTACAGTATGCTTCGGTAAAGGTAGAGGAACATCTTAAAAGCTTGCCTAAGAATACATGATATAAAAAGATTGAACATAACTAATATATGCATTTTTATTTTGTAGATATTTCTTTTTTCTACCCAAGATATCATAGCGAGAGAAATATTGATATTGTAGGAATTGTTTGAGGACCTCATTGAGGTTGAATTTTCTGATGTACTGCTTGATTGATAACTTCTCATGAAAGGAAGGCTTTAAATGTGAATCAAAAAGTTACTAAAAAAAATCAGATTCAAATTTTATAGATATAAAAGATTAAAAAAAAAATGTCAATGTCTTTTTTTGATTGTTACATGAGTCTAGTGTGGACAACTTACATGAAATCTTATTGGAAAGAGGATAAGGAGAAAATTTAGAGCATGTCTTGGAGATTCTTCAAGAACCTAAGCCATAAAATTTGGAAATGTTTCTATTAGGGATTCCTATGGTTTTTAATGTTGTTATTTTCTCACGTCATGATTAGTTTTGGCAAGAAAATGTTCTAGGAATGCTAGACAAGATATCGGTAGACACGCAAGAATTTTTTTTATAATTGAAATGTCCATTCCATGATATCCTCTCTTTATTGTTTGATTATGTTTTGAATGTTTCTCTAGATTTTGTTTTGTATTTTAAATATGAAACTTAAAATACTTGGTATCATTTCCATTTAAACAAAAAGCAAAGCTTGAATATGAAATTAGTATTACACGATATTGATTGAAATGTTTTTAGTTGTTTTGTGATGCAGGAGCATCTAGTCTTAGCCAACAATGTGATTTTGTGTTCACATGTCGTGGCTAACAAGAGGTGGAAAAAAATTTGATTATTGATATTTTATTTAGTTTTAATTGTGAGAATTGAGTTGTTTTTGTTTCCTAACTTAATTAGGAATAAAATAACAATTCGTTCTCCCTGCAAGGAGATTAAGCCAAGTAGGATAGAGCTTTTAGATAGGATAGAAATTGTTTGTTAGAGTGGTTCAGCAGGAAGCTAAAAAAATACAAAGAAAACTGATTTTAGATAGATATATATAAGCATGAATAGGTGTGAGAATAGGTGAGGAATAAGTGCGAGAGAAGAGTGAGAGAGGTGTGACGGACGAGTGGCAGACATAAAAAGAAATGAAAAATCCAACTATTGCAGGACTAGACTCTGTGTATTTGCATTGTTTTAATTCCAATTATATTTGTATGTTTATTCAATTTTTTTTTGTTAAACTGTCGTTCTAGTATTCCTATGTTGAGTCAGAATTTCATCGCGGAGAGGCAAGGTTTTCATTCAATAAGTTTAGGTGAAGTTAGACTCACATTCGTGAAGCTGCAAATCGAATGTTCATAACTATTTTGAATTGATAGCATAGTGCACTTGTAGAAGGGTTGATTGGTGGAAAGAAAAAGCAAAGACAAGTGTGGACCCTCATTTATAACAAAGACCAACGACAGAGATTTAATCGCACTTAGAGTGTTTTCGCAAATCGTGTTTAGCATTAACACATCACAATGATAAGTTATTTTTGTTACAATGCAATGTCATTTCCGATTGCATAAGATAGGGTGGAACCATTATATTCATTTATAAACTGTACGAAATATAATATGTGTGAAGTGCGAAATTGTAGAATCGTAGGTATCGTGAAATCTTAAATTGGTAAGGTTGTGAAGAGGTAAATTGTAGAAGTTGTGAAGTTCGATTCACTTTCGATTGGTCACCGTGTTGTGGGGACCTAGAACCATAGTTCTACATGTATTCTGATAATTTTTTTGCATGTTTGCATCATTTGGTATTAGAGAAGAAATTGAGTTGTGTTCTCAAATATTGTAGCAAATATGCTACCTAGGAGAGGAGCCAGAATAGGTGGGGGAAGACCGGAAGCCACTGTAGTTTTTCTTGAAGAGATTTCACACATTCGTACAAGGATGGATACAGTGGAGATTGCTCAGAGAATAGCACCTGATGAAGGAGAGGTTAGCGCAGCAGAGTAAACTTTTGAGGAAGAAGAAGTGGTAGAAGATGAGGTAGTTAAATTTTTCAATACATTAGCAAAGGTTAGTGGGAAACCAAGAATGCAGATTCCTTCATATGAGGGGATCCTTAATGTGGACGAGCTAATGGATTGGATTATTTCAATGGATAATTATTTTGACTTGGAATAGGTCGAAGATAAAAATAAGGTAAAGTATGTAGCTACCAAGTTGAAGGGCCATGCATCAATCTAGTGGGATGAGCTACATACATCCAGGGTTAGAAAGGAAAAGCCTAAGATCAAGAAATGGGATAAAATGATAATAAAGTTGAAGAATAATTTTATTCCAAAGTACTATCAATTTAGTCTTTTCAAATGGTTGCAGAATTTGAGGCAGGAAGGAATGACTGTCAATGAGTATACAGAGGAGTTTTACAAGTCGAGCATTAGAGCAGGACATGTTGAAGATGATATGGAAAAATTAGTGAGATAAATAAATGGTGTAAGGTATGATATACAGGATGAAACCAGTTTGTTTATTCTGAAGACAATTGAGGATGCGTACCATGCAACTTTGAAGGCAGAAGAGAAAATGTCGAGGAAACAAAGTCAGAGGAATAGAGGTAAAATTCGAGCAAGAGGAAGAGATACTTTCAGATCAATATTTCAGCACTCTCAGAATGAAGCAGGAAGTTTGAGTAGCAAACCACCGAAAAGAGGATACTTTAGTAAAGGGATATTTGCACCCAGAGGTAGAGGCCAAGGAATAGAAATTTGGTGTTATACATGTGGAGAATGGGGACATGGATCATGCGACTGTCCTCATAAAAAACCATCAAATCAATAGAATGTTAATGTAGCTGAGACAAAGGAAGAAAATCCTCAGGTTATAGGAAAAGAAGAACCAACTAAAGAGGGATAGTCTTTATTTCTCGAAAGAGTATTTCTTAAGGTAGAGAAGGAAGAAAATGGCCCCCCCCAATGGAAAATTTTATTTAGGACTGTATGCAAGTGTAAAGAAAAATGTTTCAAAGTCATGATTGACAGTGGAAGCACTGATAATCTTGTTTCCACATAGATAGTCGAGAAATTGGGGTTGCTTAAGATAGTACACCCTAATCCCTACACAGTGTCATGGCTACAGAAGGGACGCCAGATTTTGGTGCCAAAACAGTGCAATGTAGAGATTCAGCTGTACATATAAGGATTTCATACTGTGTGATGTGATGCCAATGGACGTGTGCCATCTAATGCTGGGAAGGCCTTGGCAATTTGGCATAAAATCCATTCATGATGGCAAAAGGAATACTTATACCATAGAGAAAGATGGAAAGAAGCACACATTTCTACCTTTGAAGGATGAAGCAGATAAAGAAGAAGCTAGGAATAATGTTATGATGATTAGTGGAAAGGAATTGTTGTAAGAAGTCAAGAAGGAGAAAGAAATGCATTTCTCTGTTGTGGGTAAAACCAAGGTAATTTTGACTTCTACGAATTTAGACAATATGCCCGTGGAAATTAATTTTTTTTTGGATTATTATGCCAATATATTTGTTGATGAATTACCAAGTAAATTTCCACCAATGATAAGTATCAGTCATCACATAGATTTAATACCTGGTGCAAGTTTACCAAATAAAGCAGCATATAGAATGACCCCTCGGGAGGATGAATAAGTTGGAAGATAGGACAGGATCTACTAGATAAAGGACTGATAAAACAAATTCTTAGTTCATGTGCAGTACCAGCCATGATTAGTCCAATGAACGGACGTGAGTGGCACATGTGTACTGATTCCAAAGCCATAAACAAGATCACTATCAAGTATCGATTTCCATTTCCATGCAGAGATGATTTAATGGATTGTTTGAGTGGGTCAAAGTATTTTACTAAAATAGAAATGAAGAGTGGATGCCATAAAATAAGGATTAGAGAAGGAGATGAGTGGGAGATTGCATTTAAGACCAACAGTGGATTGTATGAGTGGTTAGTGATGCCTTTTGGTATCACTAATGCACCAAGGAAATTTATGAAACTAATGAATGAGATCTTGAAAGAATATGCAGGTAAATTTGTGATAGTATATATTGATGACATTCTATTTTTCAATCAGAATAAGGAGGAGCATTTGGAGCATATCAAGATGGTGTTAAATACTATGCAAAAGGATAAACTTCTTATAAATTTCAAGAAGTGTAGCTTCATGAAGAAGGAGCTCATTTAATTGCAATTTATAGTCTCAGAAGAAGGCTTGAAGATGGACCCAGAAAAGATCTCTAGGTAATACTAGATTGGCCAACTTCGAGATGTGTATTTGAGGTAAGGATTTTTCATGGTCTTGCAAGTTTTAAAAGAAATTTTATTAGATATTTTAGTCAAATCTGTGGACCACTAATTGAAACAATTAAGGAGAGAAACTAGCCATTTAAGTGGACATAAGCAGCAGATTGGAATTTCAAGTTGTTGAAAAAGACGATCACTGAAAGACCTATTTTGGCCTTGCCAAATTTTGATAAAACATTCCAAGTTGAGACTGATGCTAGTGGGATAGAAATTGGAGTTGCCTTGATTCAAGAGAAAAGACTGATAACATATTTTAGTGAAAATTTAAATGAGTACAAGAGGAATTATTCATCCTATGATGAGGAGTTCTATGTTATTGTGTAGGCTTTGAAGAAACAGAGGCATTATTTGTTTCTTAAAAAAAAAAAAATTGTACTCAGATAACCATGAACTATAGTTCACAAATAATCAGCCGAAGTTGAACCAAAAGCATGCTAAGTAGGTGGATTTTTTGCATATTTTTACCTTTTTAATCAAATACACAAGTGGTAAGTCAAACAAAGTTGTTGATGCTTAGAGTAGAGTAAATCTGGTTATGCATGAATTGAATATTGGCATTTTGGCTTTTTAAGAAATTATTGATATGGATGAGGAAGAAATAGATTTCAAAGAAATATATGTAGTTGTTAATAATGTAGTGATTCATAATAAAATTCAATGGTTGGATTACATGATTCAAGGAGGATTGTTGTTCAATAATAATAAACTGTGTATAACTAAGTGCTCCATGAGCGAAAATCTTATTAAGGAAAAACACTGTGGAGGAATGTCTAGACAGTTTGGATAGGATAAAAAAATTTCTCAAGTAAGTGATTTTTATTGTTGGCCAAAAATTCAAACTGATATCAAAAATTTTGTTGAGAAGTGCAGGATTTGTCAACGTGCCAAACAAAGAATCCAAAACATTGGATTATATTAGCCATTGCCAATACCCAATAGACCTTGGGATGCTGTTAGCATGGATTTTGTTTTAGGTTTTCTGAAGACTGAAAGAGGAAATGATTTCATCTATTTTGTCGTAGATAGGTTTTCAAAAATGGCTAAGTTTATTGCTTGTAAGAAAAACAATGACGCAACTCACATTGCTAATTTTTTTTTCTCTGAAATTATAAGGTTGCATGGACTGCCTATGATTATTGTTTCAGACAGGGATACCAAGTTCGTAGGACACTTCTGGAGGACTCTATGGAAGAAACTAGGTACAAACCTCAGTTTCAGTTCATCCTATCATCCTCAAACGGACGGAAAAACTGAAGTGTTGAAGAGTTTAGGAAACATATTAAGGAGTTTGGTTTAAAAAAATCCAAAGAGATGGGACTTAGCACTTTCTCAAGCCGAGTTTTCCTATAATGATACTTCTAAACAAAGTACTTGAATGAGTTTTTTTCAGATTGTTTTTGGGATGCATCCAAGAGGGGTATATGAACTTAGAGGTTTGAGAAAACAAGAGACAGAGAGTGGAAAAGCTGAATAATTTGTAGAACAAGTACAGAAGTTGCAGGAAGATTTCAAGTGAAGCTTACAAAAAAAATACCCAAAAGTATAAACAAAGAGCTGATATGAAGAGGACTGAAAGGGAGTTTCAAGTACAGGATTTAGTCATGGCTTATCTAAGGAACGAAAGGTTTCCAGTCAGGACTTATAATAAAATGAAAATGAAAAATATAAGTCCATGTAGAATTTTGAGGATGTTTTCCTCAAATGCATATGAAATTGACTTACCAACAAGAATTGGGATATCACACATATTTAATGTTGGATATTTGTACCCTTACAAAGAAACAAAGGAATAACTATAAGAAGAATCTACAAAAGAGGAGGACTAGACTTTGAATTGGAATGAACAGATGTGAAATACAACAACGTAAGAAGTGGAAGCCATTCTAGAGAAAAGAGCAGCAAAGAGGACCAGGGGATAAATGTATTATAAATATCTAGTCAAATGGAAAGGACACCCAGTGGAATATGCTAGTTAGATTACAACAGTAGAGTTACAAAAGTTTAATACAGATCCTAAAATATTGATGGATCAATATTTTATTCTCCGGGATTCTGACGTAGGGGCATCCGAACTTAGCCATCAATGTGATTGTGTGTTCACATGTTTTGGCTAACAAGAAGTGGAAAAATGTTGATTATTAATATTTTATCTAGTTTTAATTGTGAGCAATCAGTTGTTTTTATTTCCTAACTTAAATAGGAATTAAATAGCAATTGATTCTCCCTGCGAGGATATTAAGCCAAGTATGATAGAGCTTTTAGATAGGATAGAAATTTTTTGTTAGAGTGGTTCAGTAAGAAGCTAAAAAAAGACAAAGCGAACTGCTTTCAGATCTATATATATAAGCATGAATAGGTGTGAGAAAATGTGTGGAATAGGTGCGAGAGAAGAGTGGGAGAATTATGACAGGTGAGTGGTAGAGAGAAAAAGAAATGTAAAATCCAGCCATTCAAGAGGTCAGCTCTGTGTATTTTCATTGTTTTAATTCCAAGTATATTTGTAGTTTTATTCAGTTGTCTGTGTCACACTGTCATTCTTGTATTTCTCTGTTGAGTCATAATTGAAACAGGCATAGGTGAGGTTTACATTCAATAAATTTAGGTGAAGTCAGACTTACATTTGTGAAACTGCAAATCCAACATTCATATCTATTTTTCCTTGATAGCACAATGTACCCGTAGAAGGGTTTATTGTTGGAGCGAACAAACAAGGACAAGTATGGACTGTCAGATCTAACAAAGATCAACGACAGATATTTAATCGCACTTAGAACATTTTCACAAATCATAGTTTACGGGTTTAGCATTAACACATCACAAAGGTAATTTGTTTTTGCTACGATGCAATGTAATCACAAATCACATAGGATAGGGTGGAACCATTATATTAAGTTATAAAATGTGCGAAATATAAGATGTACGAAGTGTGAAATCGCAGAATCGTGGGTATTGTGGAATCTTAAATTGGTACAGTTGTGAAGAGGTAAATTGTAGAAGTTGTGAAGTGTGATTCACTTCCTATTGGTGACTGTGTTGTGGGACCCTAGAACCACAATTCCACGTGAATACTGATAACTTTGCAGCCTGTCTGCATCATTTTGTGTTAAAATATTTTCATTAATATTAGAAAAGTTTACTTGCATGTTTTAATTTGAGAACATGTTGTTTATATACTTGACCAAGTTCATGCATTAGAAAATGAAATGTTGTTGCAAATTAAATGACAAGGATTAGACATCACACCTCAGATTATTTGTTTCGATAATTTATCTATAGCTTGATCTTTTTAACATGTAACTTAATTGAAATAATTGTGCCTAAGCTTTCCCTAAAGGCTGAATACTAAATTACCAATGTTTTTTTTCTATGGTGACAATTTATTTTCTTTGTTTATACAGGTGATATGGACTAATAGTGACCACTATCTCCCAAATGAATAAAACTTGTTCCAGTTTATTGCTTTTATGGGAAAAAATGGATTTGACATTTTTGATGTTGAGGTATATGTTGCATAAATCCGTTATAGTCTACTTTAGTATATATTATAGTGGTAATCATATTTCATGTATTACACTCTGTATTGTATCTTATTTTTCTTTCAGAAAAGGAACTATGTATTGTTGGTAAGAAGCATGAATTCAAGAAATAGAATAATAATAACACTGGAGAGACAAATGCAAAGAGAGAGAGAGAGAGAGAGGGAGAAAAGAATCGGTCTGGTGATACCCTTAGAGCCAATATCCCACACAAGAAGCACACATAGAGATTGATGGTAAAGTCTAAATAGTCGGTGAATTCACTGGCGATGCCTTGGTAGTAGAATGATAATGTTTTGAGGTGATGAAACAATATTTCCTGTGTAAGTTGTAGCCCAAGAAATATTAAGTTGAAAACTCATATTGTAAAACTTGAAATTTCATATAATATACTTTGTGGTTGAAATTATTTATAGTTGCACTTGATATTGTTTAGTATTATAATTAACATATGTAATTTTGTGTTTTCATATTAGATGAAAATGCACATTGTATGGATTTTTTTTTAAATTTAGACACAAAATCAAATGAACTAATTTATGTGGATTAATAATGAACAAATGAAATAAATATAAAACTACTAAATTATTAGTTTATATTTATTAATGATGAACACAAATAAAATGAATATACGACTTAGTTGTTTATAATGATTATTAATGAAAGTAAATGAAATTAATATAAACAACTAAATTAGTTGTTTATATAATGAATATAAAACTACCAAAAAATATAAATGACTATTGCAAATGATAAATTTGTGATTACAAATGATGAATATATTTTTGCATATACACGAATATAAATTGCTATTTACAATATCCCATAACACAATCAAAATTTAGTGATATTTCTTTGGTCATTACTTGGTTTCAAATGATGACTAAAATTTTCATATATATTACTATTAATAGCTAATTTATAGTATCTTATAACACGACCAAAATTTTGGTCATTATTTGGTTTTCTCGGGACATCATATAGTAATATATTTTGTTATATATTTGGTCATTAATTGTTGCAATTAATGACAAAATCAATGAATAAATTAATGACCAAATTTATGACTAAATATACAATTAGACAATAAAATTGAGATAACCAATTAATGACTTAGATAAAAACAACAAAATGTTGGTCAGGTTATAAGACACTGTAAATTAGCTACTACTAGTCACCGATTGAAAAATGGTCGTTTATATGAAAATTGTCGTGTTTTTAGTAACTAATTAGCCATTTTGTACTAGTGAACTCTAGTTATTGTAGCATGCTTTTTTTTTGAATTCAGTGTGTTTCTATCATGTAATAGAATTTTTGTAGTATCCACATTCCTAGTTCTTCTAAAAGAAGGAATTATGTTGTGAAATTAATCTAATAGGTGAAGGGGAGTGTATCCTTTTCCACTAATAAATCTCAAAGAAACTATAGTTTCTGGATAAAAGTATTTGTAAGTTTGTTAATATTAGCTACATATTTAGTGTGAATAAATTTATAATGGTGTGAGAGCAACGAAACAATCTTGTTGCGAATTTGTAGCATTGAAAAAACTAATTATCTCTTGATAGTTGGGTTCCATGAATTAGTTCCTATGAAACTATGATAGCTACGAGACCTAAGAGAGTGTCATGTTATCTTGAGTCTATTGATATATGAGTGATTAGGGGAGGTCCTAGAATAAGAACCTAGGAATTATAGTTTTGTTGATTTCTATGAGAGTAATCCAAATGAAATTTTAGCGAAGAGAAGTATATAGTAAAGGTGCATTAGACAAATCACAAAATTAAATATTTCTAGATGATGGAGCCATAACATCTTTGGAATAAAATTTGTAAAAAATAAGGAAAAGAGGATGCATGAAATAAATCAATAGATGTAAAATAAAATAATGAAATTGTTAATGAGGAAAAATTAAAGCTATTAATAACAAGAAGAAAATGATAAAAAAATTAGTTTTTGTGAGAACGAAGAGAAATAAAGCTACATGAAGTAAAGAGAGTATAAAAGGTTACTATTGAAAAATAAGATAGTCTTTGTGATGATTTGTTATTATATGTGGGGTTACAAATAAATTCATGATCAAATGAGATGCTAGTTTTGGTGGTGGTTATTGAGAATTGTTAATTGAAGATCAGATTATAGTCATTGGTATGAGCCTAAAATGTGTGATTTGAAGTTGTAACGTGAATGGTGGATACGTTTGTTATGAAACCTACTCCAAAAATAAAATAAAATAGAGATCAATGCCTTAGAAAGCAATCACTTCCAGCGAGAAACCTCTTTTATAGTACATAAATAAACAATTCTTGGATGATTCAAATGACAAAACCTCCTTTATATATATAGGATTCCATGGGCTCACAATATAATCCTAGCCAACCTAAAAATAATAATGTAAGGGAACTATAATAACAATATGGGGGTTACATGGGTACAAAAATAACAATACAGGGGATACACTAACAACAATAAGGGACTACACTAGTAATATAGGGACCTGACAAGTCCCTCTCCTTCAAAAAAGTGTGGTTCTCAACGCTTAAGTAGCTATGGTTGCTTATGCATAAAATTCTCATCATCCCATTTAGAATCTTCAGTGGGTAAGTTCTTCCACTTGATGAGATACTCTAAAATTGATCGATTTCGTAGCTATCAAGTTCTTGTTTCCACGATTGCTTCAGGTTCCAATATGATTTTTCCTTCCTCATTGAGTTCTGAAAATATTGTTTAAACTAGAGGTTTGTAAACTATAACCTTCTTTAAGCATGAAACATGGAAAATTGGACGCAGTGAAGAATAAGTACGAAGCTCTAATTTGTACGCCTAGTACCAATCTTTTGCAACAACTTGTAAGGACCATAGTACTTTGGCAATAATTTATTATCCTTCTTAGCTTGGTTGAGGGAAATTTTTTTGTATGGTTGTAGCTGCAAAAATAGCTGGTCTCCTACATCAAAAATTATCTTGCTCTGATGTTGATATGCCTATTGCTTTATTCAATTTCGTGCCTAATTTAGGTTATCCTTTAAGAGTTTGAGAACTTGTTATTGATGCTCGATGTTATCTTTCACTACTTGAACCTTATAATTTTCTCTTAAAAATGATGTGATAGACAGTGGATGATATCCATAAAGTGCCATAAATGGGGTCATTTTTGCCGCAATATGGAAGGATTGTTATACCACCATTTAGCGAGAGGTAACCACTTGATCCATTGTGTTTTTTTATCAGATACAAAACAATGAAGATATCCTTCCAAACATTTGTTCACTCTCTTATTTTTCCCATCACATTGAGGATGATAAGATGAGTTATGAGCTAGTTGAGTACCCAAAAAAGAAAATAATTTCATCCAAAAATTTCCATTAAAAATGAGATCTCTGTCGCTTACAATAATCTTTGGGTTTCCATGTAGCTTTTGATTTGTTTCCATAAATGCAGTATCAACTGTAATTTATTTAAATGGATGAGATAATGCAAAAAAGTGTGCATACTTTGTACGTCTATCAACTACCACAATGATTACACTCTTTCCTCTGGACTTAGGTAAGCCTATGATAAAATCCATTGAAATATCCTTCAAACATTGACTTGGAATGGATAAGGGTTGTAGAAGACCTGAGGTCTTAATTATCTCAACTTTTTTTTGCTGGCAAGCTAAACATTCCACCATAAAATTTTGAATATAAGACTTAAGGCCATCCCAAAGAAAACCTTTCTTCACACTGTGTAAGTTTTTAAAGATGGTGAGTGTCCTCCTAAGGGACAAATTTGAAATTCCAAGAGAATATTTGGTTTTAGTTGGGAATTATTACAAGGATAAGAGTGATATTTTTACCATAAGGAATCATTTTTCAAACGAAATGTATTAGATGTAGTAGGATATTGTTGCAAATTTTGAATGAGTGTCCACACTTCTTCGTCATTTTTCAATTCATCCCTTGCTTCGGTTATCCAATCAGGTGGCATAATAGAAATGTTACAAAGAAATGCTTCCACCTCTTCATCCATTCTTGAGAGCGCATCTACAACAACATTTAGCTTCCCCATTTTGAAGATGATTTCAAAGTCATAACCCAACATCTTTGTGACCCATTTTTGCTACTATTTTGAATATATTATTTGTTCCAAAAATTATTTAAGACTGTCATGATCAATTTTTACCTTTAAATTTATTTCCATTAGGTAAGGTCACCATTTCTTCAGTGGATGTAGTATTTCAAAAATTTCATTCTCATAAATAGTTTTCTGTAAATACTTTCCTCTTATTGGATGACTTTCAAAAGCAATGGGTCTTCCTTCTTATATTAGAAAAATGCCAATTTGATTTTCTGAGCCATCACATTCCACAATAAAGGTTTTTCTAAAGTCTGGTGTAGCTAAGACTAGTGCTAGGCACATTTCCTCTTTAATATGTTCAAAGGCCTTAGTTGCGCTAGGATTCCATGAAAATGCATCTTTCTTCAATAATGTTGTTAGAGGTGTTGATATTCTCGCATAATTCTTAACAAACTTGCGATAATACCTTGTTAACGTCAGAAATCCTTGCAACTGCTTTATGGTTGTGGGGAATTTCCATTCCTTAATGGATTTCATTTTTTTAGGGTCTACCTTAACACCCTCGTGAGATACAATATGACCCAAATATTCCACCTCTTATACTCCAAAGAAACATTTGGAGATTTTTGCATATAATTGTTTCTCCTCCAATAGTTTGGCACCCTATCAACATGTTGAACATCATCCTTCCAAGAACTATTGTGGATTAGTATATCATAAAAAAAATACTAACACAAATATTATTAGGGTTTCAAAATGGAATTCCTCAACCCCTGAAATATATAAGGTGCATTGGTAATGCGAAAAGGCATGACTGGACATTCATAATGACCCTCATGAGTTAGAAATTATATTTTCGGAATATCTTCAATATTCATTCTAATTTGATTATATCATAAATGAATATCCAACTTGGTAAAATAAATTTCTCCATGTAATTCATCCAATAATTCATCAGTCAGAGTAATGGTAAATTTATCATTAATAGTGAGCTTATTTAGATCCCTCTAATCTACAAACATGAACCATGATCCATCCTTCTTCTACACCAATACTACTAGAGCAGAGAAAGAGCTTTGGCTTGGTTGAATTATACTAGCCTCAAACATTTTTGAAATCATATGTTCAATTTCTCTCTTTTGGACATATGGATATTTGTAAGGCCTAATGTTTGGAGGAACACTTCTTGTAATCAAATGAAAATCATGATCATGATCATGAATAGGTAGGATTCATTTGGGAATGTCAAACACCTTGGAATGATTTTCCAAGACTTTATGGAGATCTTGAGAAATAGATTATTTTGATGTTGGAACTTATAGTGAGCATAATTGTGCAATTACGCCTCGTTGTTAATTTTCGAGAAGATTTTTAATGACATTAGAGCTTGTTATGTTTCCCGGCTTCCCCGCGATACCCGGTAATTCGACTACCTTTCCTTCTGAAAAAAAATTCAAGAAAATTTCTTGAAAATTAAAAGCTACCATCCCCAAAGATTGTAACCATTGTACTCCTAGTACAACATCAGCACCTCCCATTGGAATGGAGAGCATTGGACTATTCAATACATATTCCCCCATGGTTAGCTTGATATTATGGAATTTTACAGAGAAATTTATAGTTGCTCCATTTGCAAGCATCACTTGAAATTCTAGTGTTGGGTATAGGAAGAAATTCAATTCCTTGACTACCTTACAAAGAATAAAATTATGGGTACTACCCGAGTCAATCAACACTACTACCTTTTTCTTCATGATATGTCCTTCTATATTGAGAGTTTTATGAGTGGTAATTCCTACCAATGCATTATAGGATATGGTCAGACTCATTTCTTCTTTCTCTAGGGTTGGCTCCTAGTCTATATCCTCTTCCTTTGAAGTATATTATTTATTTTCTTCCTCCTCTTCAAAATCTATACAAAATCTTTTTTCTTAGCACAGTTATGACCATTAGTGTATTTTATATCACAACTATAATGATGCCCTTTCACCATTTTTCTTCCAATTGTTGTGGTGTAAACCTTGTAGGTTGTGGAAGTCTAGGAGTAGCAACACTTCCATCTTTATATATGTGAGTGGTAGACTTCCTTGTTGCCATAATTTTACATTAATTTTTTCTTGAAAACCTTAATTCCTTCTCCAATGAATCAAGTTCCCAAAGGTGAACCTCATGTTGGATTTTATCCTTTAAATTCCTTATCAAGATATAAATCCTATGTTCCTCTGGAATATCAGCTACCCTTATAATCAATTTTTGGAATTCCTTCATGTGCTCCACCATTGAGCCCTTTTGTTTGAGATTTATCAATTGGCTAAAGAATGTATTGCTCTTTCTTTCCTCATAATGTCCTATTATTCCCTCCGTAAAAATTGACCAAGTGACAATTTTCTTATAAGAGAAAAGCGATCAATACCATGGAAATGTATTTTTTTCTAAATGTAAAGTTGCAATATGTACCTTTTGTGTGTCTCGCACATTATGGAGATCAAAATATTGCTCCATATGTAGTATCCATGTTACGAGATCCTTGTCATCAAAATTTGTCATATCCATCTTTGGAATATGGTGTGTCATCCATCCAACATTAAAGTTTATGAAATCATGATTAACATTTATTTTGTTCTTGTCATGGGTTTCCTCTACTATCTTTTCTCCATTAGGAATCATTTCTTGTATCAATTTTGTGAAACCTTCCTTCAAACCTTCCATGTATACTTTTAGATCATTCTTCATGTCTTCCATGTTGTATTTCATTTTTTCATCGTTGTCATCCATCTTAGCTTCCATGTGATTCATCTTACCTTCCATGTATTTCTTCAAACCATCCATCTTATCTTTTGTGCCTTTCTTCAAAACTTCCATTTCGTTTTTTGATTGTCTTTGCAAGAGAGAAATTTGGTGCACTTTCTCTTGTAATTTTTATATATCATGTTGCACTTCTTCCTCTTCATGAGTCATAGTAGAGTATTTAGAGGGATTAATGGGTATTGAATTATTTTTAGGGGGCATTTTACAACCCAATACTGATATATATTCTTCAATATTTCCTTGGAGTCACTTCAAACTAATTTTTCAAACAAGACATATGCAATTTGGAAAAAAATACACACCTTTTTCTTGCTTTTGAGAAGCTCGATATTGAAACTGAATTATCTTTGTGATTTCAGATCTTCATTATTTGAAATTTGGTCTTGTATTATCCCTCTGAATCTTCTTTCGATTGCCATAATTCTAATATGATTTGGATTATTCAAGTCAAATTTATGCCCAATCTCCCAAAATGACCTAATTATGGACTAGTTCAGTAGATCGAACTTGTACAACGTGCCACGTGCCACTCTTTCCTCCTTCGGCTTTGAAATTGATACACAAGAAATTATAGTCTGTGTGATTTCGAAAACTTTTTACAGAATTCCAATTTGAAGCTTAGAGATAGAGTTATAACAATTTTCCCAATATCACCTCTTTTAGATCAAATTCAGGAGCTTTCAAAAATCCTAACTTCCATAGATTATATCTCCGAAAATATTTCCAACCAAGATCTAAATTTTTTACACGAATTTCCTCAGGCTTTCTGCTTCTCGTGGTAAACATTTCAGCTTCTAAAAATTCGTAGAAAAAAAAGTTATAGTGTGAATTCCATGATGACCTATTGGATCATGGAAACCCTAGAATCCAAATCTCTCATACCAAATGTTATGAAACCAACTCCAAAAATAGAATAAAAGAGATATCAACACCTTAGAACTCAGCCACTTCGAGAGGTAAACCTCGTTTAAATTACATAAATGAACAATTATTGGATGATTCAAATGTCAAAACCTCCTTTCTATATATAGGAGTCCATGGGGTCACAATATAATCCTATCCGACCTAAAAATAATAATGTAAGACCGCAATAATAACAATATGGGGTTATAGGGGTACAACAATAACAATAAGTGGGCTACACTAACAACAATAAGGGACTGCACTAGTAATATAGGGACCTAACAACAAGAGGTACACCTATTGAAAGTGTGACATGGGGAAGGAATATAACACTCTATGTGATGGGTGAATAGGATCCTTGACTAGAAAGGTAGGTTTTCCGAGAAAATGTTGTCAGAAATATTCTTAGAGGCTCAGCTCGTGTGTTTAAAGGAACATTTCAATATTTTTTCGATAGTATTTTTTTATTTTTGTTAGATCATGGATAGAGATTGAGTGACATTAAACTCAATAGGAAATGATAATGAAAAAAATACATATAATATTACAGGAATGAAATATAAAGGACATGTTGTTTGCGTTAAATACTATGAAGATGAAATTATTTTATTTCTCTTATCTTGATATTTATTTGTTTTTGTTAAGGAAATATATGAATATGAATATGAATCATACAATATAAAATAGAAATATGACATGTAATGGAAGGAAATTCCTATACGTTACAATAATTTCAAATCACAAATGTTGTAGAGGATGAAGATATTTGAAGGAAACACT
The DNA here is from genome assembly GCA_034641835.2 of Pinus albicaulis. Classification (NCBI taxonomy): domain Eukaryota; kingdom Viridiplantae; phylum Streptophyta; class Pinopsida; order Pinales; family Pinaceae; genus Pinus; species Pinus albicaulis. Next base: position 354,187,029 of record CM076582.1, read on the forward strand.
AAATTAGAAGAATATCTCATGAAAAAAATTGACCTAGGAGGAATCATGAGTGAATCTGTTAAGTTTTGTGGAGTACAAAACACACCATTTATATTTTTCTCAAATTTTAGGGTACCACCGTCTTTGTCACATTTTTAATATTTTCATTTGTATTTTCTTTAAAAATCACATTCATTTTCTGTAGTAGTATTTTTTTATTCACTTATTTTTATGTCACCATTGCATTTTAGAAGTCCTAAAAAGCATTAATTAAATCCCCTTCCTCACTTTATCAAGAAGAAAAAACTAAAAACTCGAAAAAGGAACCATATCACAACATTTTCTCCGAAGTGTCAATGTAGCCATCAATCATGACTAAAATTTGTTGGGTGCAATAAAAAAATATCAAAAAAATTCACGAGTCACTAATAAAGCCATCTATGGTCAATGGAATCCTTTGCTTGTTATAACAAAAAACCATAAATATTTCATTAGTCATTATGAATTCATTAATGTTTGAAGAAATGATTTGGGTTTTGTATACACAAAGCATGAATGTTTTGTCAGTTGCTAACAAAGCCATTCATTTTTGGTGAAATAATTTTAGTGCCAATATTAGAATGAAACCTTTTAGATGAATGCCAATGGAACTTTTACCAAAGTAATGATAGGAAAACTTATCCATTATTTTCATAAAAAATCATTAAATATGATTCACGGGTGACACAATGTGGACTTTTCTTATGTCAATGTTCCATGTAGTCCATATTATAAGACACATAAAAATATTGCCAGAGATTTTACATAAAAATATTGCCAGAGATTTTGTATACATCATCCTTTTCATCATTTTCTACACTCCATATCATCATCTATACAATCAAGGGTTTTTTAATTGATGCTTTCTCTTAATCACTTTTTAATCCATTGTTGTTCAAAAACAATCTTTTGAGCAATGCATTGATGAACAAAAAAAAATTGGTTCATATTGAATGAAGCTAGAGTCTCACTCATTGAAACCATTTGAGCATCAAAATTGCATCACATTTTTTTTTATGCTACTATAGCCTCTACGAAATTAATTATAGGAAATCCTAGTTCTCTTTTTTATCATTCAAGGTCAATTTTAGACATAGGTCCAATCGTGTGGATATTTCCTACATCACATCCATACAATCCACATCATCAACCGTATAGAACTTTTATTCATGGTATGTGGTTTCTTTATCATCTTCATCATCACCGACATCATCATATATATCATATTTCCATACACTTCATAAGATGAATGGTATGGTCAAAGGAATTTTGGTCCCAATATTTCTCATGAGAGTTGATGATTAATAATAATGCTCCAAATTCTCGTAACCCAATATCATAAGATAGATTGAAGCCGAATGAATTAGATAAATAACATTGATCCTTTGCAATAATATTCCCTAGAATATGTTTTTATGCGTTTTCCCAAACATGACGAACATATGAAAATGTAAAAATTCCTACCTTTCTCTTGAATGCCTCTAGACATGCTAAAGTGCAAAAATTTTTTTTTTTGAAAAACATCAAAGACAAGGTTCCATCCACCCTACATCGAAAAGTGTCATTGTGACTAGGTTGTCATCCATAGTTAAATATTTTCTTGGTTCCTCATCCAATTTCCATTACATATCCTCAACTCTAGGTCTAGTGTACTTACTTTCTAGTAAATTTTGTCTATTTTCCCTTCCTTCAACATGATTATTTTCTTAGTAATAGGAAAAAATTTAATGAACCTTAAAATCCAATTTTTTTCATGTAAAATTCTTTCAAGGGAAACCCATGTTCAAAAATATACAAATAAACCACAAAATAAGGGACAAAAACCAACAAAGACAACTAGTCTAATTCAATTATTAAAAGAAGAGCTATAGCTCGCGACTCAAATGATTGGAATGGTTTCAAAATAATTAAAGTAAAACAACAATTATATTATGCATATCACTTCAATTTTATAGGGACATGTCCAAAATTTCATGGTCAATGAAATAAGAAAAACTTATAGACTAGAGGAGTTGATAAATATAGAATTACACTTAGACCAACAAAGAGAGTAAAGATCAATTGAGTATACTAATGGATTAATAAAAGTGCAAAGACTTGTCACCTTTATGGAAAACATGAAAATATGGAAACATCAAAATTACTAAAGCCATCTTGACTCATAATACTATTAGCATTTTCTAATCTACCGTATATTGTTTAATATATTAATTTTAACAATGTAACGATAATAAGTAGATGGTCGGTTATCTAAGGAGGGGAACTAGTTCAAATTGAATTCAAAAAGTCTCTTGAAGCAAGGAACATTTTGTTCCTGAAGGTTTCTCTATAAATTATTTCTCAATTGTGGACTATAATACTCCTGAATTGAGGTCACAAGAATCTAGTTAGAATTTCAATTCTATTAAGCTCTCTTGTATGATTAAAGAAATTATTGGGTGTTATTTTTAGTACAATTTATTAATTAATTTCTTATTCATTTATAATGTTGAATTTTTTATTATATACATTAATGAATGTAAAATTATTCATGTAATCATTGTTGGATTAAATGGAATTTTTTTTGTGTTTCCTAGGGGTATCTTCGTAGTTGTATCTCACTATAGAAATATTTCCTAGAGGAACAAATTACAATCACAAATTTATTTTTAGCTAGTTCTTACAAGAGTTTTCTTATGGAACTAGTGGTTTCCTTATTCTTATTTTATGATTTGTAAAGTTTGTCATGCCATAATTATGCTTCTTAATAGAATTAGTTGCTACAGCCCCCAAAGCTACTATTCACTTGTGTTCACTCTTCCTACTGTCTATCTTTTAGTTTCCAACATTCTCCAAAATTTCTTAGATTAGTTTTATTTCTTGCCTTAATAAACATAAAAAAAATAATAGAAGAAAAAATCACTTTTAACTCATTAATGAATTCTATCTTAAAGGTTTCTATTCCTTAACATGGAAAACCATTCAATATGAAATAAGGGATACTCAAACTAGCCATCATCCTTGGGTTTGATCCCCACTGTTGAGTTATAAAAATTCAAACCCCTTAATAAGTTGAAGATAGATGCAACTAAAAAAATTGAAGACAGAGGAAGTACCTATTGGAAAGGAAAGTGAAAAGATTACAAATTTTCTAGAGGAAGAAAGATTTGTTGTGAAAGAATAATAAAAGTATTGCATGCTAATGACGATAATATTTTAAGGATCGAGCGTAAAGGTGTTTCTTAAAGATGAGGGCGACTAGAGGTATGTCTCTTACGATTCATGAACATGAATAAAAAATCACGTACTATGGAAGTTAGTGTGTTTCTCATTTCTGGTTTAGACAATAAATTATAAATGTGAAAATTTGACTCCATGTTATGTAATTTCAATCATGAATGGTTGGGGAATCAAAGTTACGTTGTACACTACATGAAAAAGGGAAGTGGAATTTCTTTAATCGGATGTGAGTAAATCTGAGTTGTGTAGGTGATGCATGGTTGAGGAGCACCTAACCAACACTTGTGGTGATTAAGAAAGACATACAGAGATAAGTAGTAGTACCAAAAGGGAGATGTAGTAGAAATCATATCAAAATTATATATTTCCATTATAAGAGTATTATGTATTACTGCAATGGAAATGACAATAGAAATAATTAATTTAAGAGGAAGATGCATTGTGTTCCCTACATGTGGAAATGCAACAATGGAAAATGCAACGCTGATGAAGGTAACAATGTTGAATGTTGCATTAGGTAGCTAGGGATTGTAATACTTTAACTCATAAGCATAAGGACATACCTTCTAAATAATCTAGGGAATCTAATGTAGGAACATCAAAGCTAGTGTTAGGAGGCTAGCATAAATATTGCTACAAAACCAAAATTAGTTGCTACAAAACATAGGAATACCATAGGTAGTGATAGTGTTGTTCTATAGAATTGATAAAAGATAAATGTGTTACCAAAATGGAAAGGGTTAAGCATTATAGATGGGTAGAAGAGAGTCCAAGGAATGTGTTGAAGGAGAGCACTAATTAGTGGAAGTTGGAAGGTTACACTCCAAGAGGTGAATCACCATAGAAGATGAAGATGGGTCTTTAGCCACCAATGAAAAGGGTCAAAATGAAAACTAAAGGGCATGAGAAAATAAATAAGAACATAAATGTAAATAGTTTTCTAATGATAAATAAATACAACATGATGATTTAGCTAAAAAGGAAGCTTGTAAAAAGAATAGAAGTTGGTTATGTGATTATATTGTATGTTTCTTTTGTATCTATAATTGTATATTACCTTCTATTATGTGGATGATTAATATTGTAAGGGTGCATAGGATTGTTGTTTTAGAGTGAACGATTTCCTTGTTAATCCCTAGCATTTTATATGTATGTTTGTATCAAAATATCAAGCCAAATAATACATTTTTCCTAAGTTTAATAATTGAGGAGAGAATTATATTACTGAATTGAAACATGATTAAATTCTATTATGTAGGATGCTCATAAGATGAAATTTCCTGCTAAATATAAATATGGGTATAGAATTTTGGCAGATCATGGAAAAGTGTATGTATAACCTAAATATGGGAAAACCCTCAATGAAAAGTACCGACGAAGAGTATGCCAACGATAGAGCATTTTGCAGAGTATTTAGCGTATATAGTCGTCAAACATACGGCCAACAATAAGATTCTAACACTTTGGTCTATCGTTGACGTCTTGCGAGCAAATCTTTAGCGGTAATATTCCAAAAGACAAAAGAGAGATCAAAGGAAGAATTTGTAGGAGTTCGCTTTGATTTATGGTTTTCCCCGTTGAAGTCTTAAAATTAACCTTGATTTAAGGATTGGAGTAGTCTATAATGCGATTTTTTGAAGGTTTTTAGGGTAGTTTTTTCTGGTTTAATTTCTCTAAAGTCCGGTAAGAATTTCTTGAAAATAGAAGTTTGATAGGTAATCTTGCACAATCGAAATGCCTTGAGAGTTTTTTAGGCTGCTGAATCCATATATAGAGTTAAAAAACCAATTTAAATAATAGAAATCAAAATTTTACCTCAATTTTTTTCACACCCAAAAAATCTCAAAAACAACTCCGGAGACTTTAAAATATAATATTCGGTACTTAGAGTGCCGAGGGCTGCGTTTTAAAGTTTAATGGCGTTTTAAAGTTTAAAGTTAGACTAACATCAACCCCAGAGTCTACACGTGTTCCAAGAATTTCTCGGAACCAAGTGCCTTTCGGGCAACCAAGGAACGTTTCATGGCCTTTCAGAATTATTTTATAAGTAAAAATGATATACATGCTCTTGAGAGTTAATTTTTTTATTCGACAAATGATAAACTTTATCACGATAATTGATAATAGGAATGACTTCTCCCAATTTGTTTGGACTTGAAATCTTAAATTTATTATTATATGATAACTTTTCGATTTAAAAATAACAATTGAAATAATGAAAAAGATTGCTCTTATACCTTTTTCAACAGGAAGACGCCAAAAATAAAAAATAACAAGTGATAAAGATTCCGATGATTTAAAATTTATGATAATTTTATTTGAAACTAATAGAATAGTTAGGATATTTATTTATGATAATAGTATATTTATGACAATCTACTTTGAAACTAACTGAATATTTATAACAATTTACTTTGAAACTAATAGAATTTATTTTCATTCTAATATAATAGAACCTGGTTTCTGAATGATTTAAAACAATTAATAGTTAAAGCTTAATGGCTATAATTGTTTTGTACATTTAAATATATATGAGGTAAAATTAGTTTTTTTTTAATTACAAGTTTAACTAGTTAACAATTTCACTGAGAAAAAGTTGGGTTTTTTTCTAAAATATTTGAGAAATTCTAGTGATAAGTGTTAAATTATAGAATTTAGTGTTCCTAGGAGTTTTAATAGTGGTGAAACTATGTTTAATTTCAAAATCATTATTGAAGAACTATAAACTTTAAATTTTGCAATTCAAAAAACAATAAAATTCTAGTAAAAAAATATCTTATAGACAAAATTATTTCTTCTTTAAACTGCTCCATATAAATATATTTTTAAATAATAATAAATGAATTAATAATTTTGAGAATTTCTAAATTCAAACTTGTGTGATTCATATTATAAATATTGAGAAACCTTTAAATAAACATGATTCATGGTAAAAAAAACCACACTAAATAATTAAAAACCCCTAAAACTAAAAACATGGAAAATCCTTAAATTATTTAATCAATACCTCAAATTTACTATTGAAACAATTTCTAATAAAATCTTATCAAGAGCTTAAAAAATCAGACTACACTAAACTAATAGTTTTCAATACATAGCCCGAAGTACACATGGAGGCTTAACCTCACCATTTATTATTATTATAAATTGTTGAGAGGAATAGGTTTGACTATGTATATGTTTAACGCGTATGACTGAGGGCTTTATGCGTATTTGCTAATTTGCAATGAATGTATCCAGCTAGCCCTGTCACATTTATATGATAGAGAAATAATGAATTATATCAGGGAGTATCTCACCTGAATTATAATCCTCGTTGAATGGAATTCAAGTCGACTTTCTACACACCGACATTTGACTGTTGACCCTATAAGCTAGGAGAAAAAAAGTAGATTAGTCTATTAAAAAAATAAACTAAATTAGTTTTGAATTATTCTCCCGTTTACCGAGTAGCCGTCGTTGGCCAGGAATTCTCAGCTCGATGAACGAACTTTTCGTATCTAGGGTTTATAAATATGGCCACGTTTCTGTGCATTTTATGTGTATATATCATTTTGTGTGGTTGCAGAACCTCACCGAGAGAGTTTCCAATTTCATTGCATGGTACAGAGGAGAGAAAATCAGAGAGAAAAAAGTGGATCTGATCATGGGGACAAGAAGTGGGCTTTCTGTGTTTGGTTCGCAGGGGAGATGACACTGTCTTTATATTTATACCATCTCTTCATTTATTCAATTGGAGAATAGAGTGTAGATGTATGAAGGCAGTGTCTTCTCTCTGCTTACCAAACCTCCTGTTCCATATATATATATATATCTTTTTCATTATTATTTCTAGTATTGACTATCTTGAGGCAATCCCTGTATTCCCATGGCTAAGCACATTTCTAGTTCTTTGGGTTCTGATAGAATGTATTAGTTTTGGTGGACATGCATATCTAGAGTTGTGGGGTTTTGTTGCTGCTAACTCTGAAGGCTACTGAAGAAGGAATTAAGCCTGAAGCTCTTCCAGTTTGGTAATTCTTTGAATGGATTAAAACGTAAAATTATATTACTTTATATCCGATTTGAAATGATGTATTATGTTAAATATAGATGATAAGAGGTTAAATTGTAATGGGCATAAACATATATGCGATTAAAGCTATAAATCAGGTAGTTTTCTGAAATTATGTATTATGTTTTATAAATGGTAAGAGGTTAAATTGTAATGGGCATAAACATATATGCTATTAAAACTATAAATCACGTTACTTTTTCTAAGTAGTTAGGATATTGGTGTTTTTAATAATATTTATGTTAAAACTGTATCTTAGTCAAATATAGTCTTTACTGGATATAAAGAAACAGGTTAACAACCTTACACCCAGATATTTTAGTCAGAGTGGTAGTTTTTGGGCTAATCATTAATAGCGGTAACTTTTGGGTTAATCATTTTAGGGATATTGGTTTTTTTAATAATATTTATGTTTGAATGTATCTTCGTCTTAAAGTAAGATATTGAATTGTGATTTATTGATTAATAGAAATGTGATTTATTGGTTAATAGATTTTTTTCTAATAATATTTATGTTAAAACTGTATCTTGGTTTTATATTAACACATGGAATATAGTCTTTAGTAAATATAAAAAAATATGTTAACAACTTTAAATGCAGATATATTTAATCAGAGAGGTAGCTTTTGGGCTAATCATTCATTCTGATTTATTGATTAATAAAATTGTGATTTATTGGTTAAAATGTTTTTTTTTAATAATATTTTGGTTAAAACTGTATTATCTTGGTTCTACATTAAGACATGGACTATAGTCTTTAGTAAATATAAAGAAACATGTTAACAATTTTACACCCAGATATATTTAAGCAGAGTGGTAGTTTTTGGGCTAATCATTCAGAGTGGTAGTTTTTGGGTATTTAATCAGAGTGGTAGTTTTTTGGCTAATCAATCAGAGTGGTAGTTTTTGGATTAATCATTTTAGGGATGTTAATTTTTTTTAATAATATTTATGTTTGAACTGTATCTTGTCTTAAAGTTATTGTGACTTATTGGTTAATAGAATTATGATGTATCTTGGTCTTAAAGTAATTGTGATTTATCGACTAATAGAATTGTGATTTATTGGTTAATAGGAAAACAAGTTAACAGCTTTAAACCCAGATATGTTTGGTCAAAGTAAAACATCCTTGGATGATATAATTTGTGATTTTCCTTAAATTATTTAATAATTATGGTGAAGTAGCCATTGTTAATGAATGGCCGCCAATAATAACCATCTTCATTGCTAATTGGGAAAACAAAAAGAGTTAACCTTCCTTACTGCAATTGAGAACTACCACTATGTACCTTCCTGAAAGTGTTATCAGAGAAAATTTTGAAATTCGCTATTAAGTCGATTCCATTGTTCAGTGATTAATCTCCGGCGATGTGGTTGAACGGAAAAGCAACGAGGTAAAGTTGATTTCACCCGTTGCGATTAGGGCTTCTACCATTCGTGAAACTTTTCGGAAAGGATTTAGTTGCATTTCTTCAATATAGTATTGGTCTTTGGCTTTAGTGAGGCCCGGGGTTTCCAATTCCAGTTGGACTCCATGTTCTGTAAAAATCTTATGTCCAATTCCAGTTGGACATAATCTTCTTTTGACGAGAAAGAGGACCTAAGCAATCACAGCTGGGCCAATGGTATAATAATTGACAACGTTAACGTTCGAGATGTGACCTTGCTGTCTATTGTCTATACAGACTGGAATGTCAAACACCAACCTCAAGTTCCTCTTGTGAATTTTGTTTTTAATAGATTTTGTATAGCTGTAGATCCCAAGAGATTTTATTACCTATAAATTACAGATTGTGTTTTCTTATTCTTCATTATATAATGATTTTGGATTGCGTGTTTAAAAGGTTAATTCCAATTAGAGAGATATTAGTTTTATATATCATATTTTGAAATTACATAATATTAAAAAGGATATGATTTAACAGAACGGAATGTCAAACACCAACCTCAAGTTCCTCTTGTAAATTTTGTTTTTAATGGGTTTTATATAGCTCTAGATCCCAAGAGATTTTAGCGACTAAAATATTATTACCCATCAATTACAGATTATGTTTTCTTACTCTTCATTATATAATGTTTTTGGATTGGTTTTTTATATATTTTATATAGCTGTAGATCCCAAGAGATTTTTCCGACTAAAATATTATTACCCATAAATTACAGATTGTGTTTTCTTATTCTTTATTATATAATGTTTTTGGATTGCGTGTTTAAGAGGTTAATTCCAATTAGAGAAATACTAGTTTTATATTCATATTTTGAAATTAGATAATATTAAAAAGGATATGATTTAAGTAGAGGTAATTTCAAGTTTATATGGAGAATAAGATTTAAAATTATTTCGTTAAGTACTTTAAGCTATTTGATAAGAGGCTGTGTGGTATGCTTTTTTTTTTAATAATAATAGGTTAGCTTATATTTATATATAATAGTTATGATTGTTTTTACTCCGGATTAATAATAAATCAATTTTTTAAAATGTAAATACAAATTAAATTTAAGAAAAGAAATCCTTCAAGTTTGGGAATATTTCAAAAAAAGAAATAATTTAAATTTGGGAATACTACTAAAAGGAAGCACAATTTATATTTAGAAATTCTCCTATATTAAAATTATTAAAGTTTTTATTTGTGTAATAAATCAATATTGTAGCTATTATTTTAGTGGTAATTGTGAACTAGAGATTGTCTCTCAATGAATAGGTTGCCTTTATGATTTAATAGGTTGTTAGATCTAGTTGGATATGAGATATTCTCTCTAAGTAGTTGGAAACTTGGAATATTTTAATTATTCTATCTTAAAGTAAATCTTCATCAATTTTAGTGTGTGGAGTTACTTTGTACCCTCCCAATTGTCTACATGGTATGAAAGTTGTTATGATATTGACTCTCCTTTGAAAGGGATCCATGGTCATGGGATCTCAATGTTACCAATCCTTTATAAAACTAGAGGACCAATGCAAGTGGGAATAGATTATTTTGTGAGTCTTGTTATGGTTTTCTTGTAGTAGTGTCCTACGATTTGTTAGTAGAATTATAATTTATTTCTCCATCATTTCATGGTATCCACCTTGTATTAGTGGAGGTTGTGTAGCTTGTAATAGAAATATTCATATTATCGGCATAATTCACAGTTTTAATTTAAATATGGTGTTCCTCAATAAGTGCCATTAAGAATGTTGTTTTGCTAAGCATTAAGCAACTTAATGAAGAGTAGATCAAATTAGTCAATGTGTCTAGTTATTTGTGATCCCAATGTGTACAATCTATAATTTTTCATTCATTAGCACTCGCTAACGAATCCTAATGACTGTATTGGGAGAAAAAATTGGAGGTATGGGAGAAACATTGTGGATATTAATCTATGGAATTTCGATTACAAGTAACTTGGCTGGAATTTTTCCATGCCCTCAAAGACGAATTCTACCTTATTGGGAGTGATGATGATTTTTACAGGAGACAAAAAAATCTACATTAAGAAACTTAAAGACCAAATGGTGTCATATACACCAATATCCTCCATATCTTGAAGTCAATTTAGAGTATCAAATAATCCAAGTACACCTGGTTTTGAAGTACCATAGTTTCCTACACATGTACACACAAACAAATTTGGATTTCATCCACATATTTTCAATAGGATTCACATACAGATATGTTTTCAAAATCAAGAATTCAAGGAAATTAATAAGTGGGAGTTTGGGTGTGGAAATTTTCCATAGTATAATAATTGTAAATGTATCCCTAACTCCAATAACGAGCAATAGAGATAGGAAAAATATTCTTAAGACAACCAGTCTAAGTCACAAGTAAATAAGGATAATGGGAAGTTGAAGAAGGACACCAAATGTTGTGTGAGCTCCAAAAAACACCACAAAACAGTAATGAACATCACATGAAAAAATAATTTCTATCTCAGCTTATATAAAAGGAAATAATGCCCAAGAAAAAAATTGATTTGAAACAAGATAAATGAAGGTAAATAATTGATGTAGAATTGAGTCTTGTCAGTACAAATGCAATGATCTAACTAGAAGGGTCCAAGTATCTTTTGGAGGTGGAATTATTCTTCCATTAATAGATGTGAGTGAAGGTAGCCCACTACATTTCATTCATTTTAGTATTGAAAAAAAGAGCCAAAAGAATTTGATCTAAACCAATGTTATCGAGATAATGAAGTTGTTCATAATGACACACACTAAACCGTACACAATGAATTTGTTGAGTCAATAATAAGGCATCTACCTCAACTAACAATACAACCTATATTATGGCATTAATCTCTTCAAATATGAGTTGATGTGTGATGTTTCTCCACCCAAACATTTTTACGTTATCTTAGGAAAACATTATATATATGTAAACATCATGTTTTTTATGAGTCTTGCCCCATAATGTAATTATTAATATGGGAGTTTAGTTCAATTTTGTATGGTAACAAGAGTTTTTATAACTACTACATTTTTCTTAATCTCGACAAAACAAGTGCTACAAGGTAATCTCTTAGAATACATTTTTTTCCTCTTTATGATTTGATCAATGGGTGAATGGAAGGTCATTAAAACCACCACAACCTTGTCATCGTTCCCCTCTAGGTAAAAAAGGTAAGTGATTAAGGTTGTAGAGTCAAGAATAAGACATCTACCTCAACAAACAATACCACCTATATTAGGCATCAATATCTTCGAAGATGAGCTGATGTGTGATGTTTCTCCACGTGGATATTTTTGTGTTATTTTAGGAAAACCTTGTTTATGTAAAAATGATGAATTCTATGAGTCTTGTCCCCATATTGTAATTATTAATATGTTATTTTAGTTCAATTTTATACGGTAACAAGGCTTTTTGTTACTACTACAATTTCCTTACTCTTGACAAAACGAGTTCTAAAAGGTAATCTCTTAGAATAAAAATTGTCTCTTCTTCGTGATTCGATCAGTGGGTGAATGGAATGTCACTAAAACCACCACAATCCTGTCATGGTTACCCTCTAGGTACAAAAAGTAAGTGGTTAAGGTTGTAGAGTCATATATAGATATTTTGAATTTTCCTAAGGGGTTCCTTTGTAGTACTAGGCCAAACATTCAATTGTATTGAAACTTCGTGATACTTTAATTAATGCCCCAACATACATGTTTTCTCTTCTATAGAATGAGGAAATTAAATTTAAAATTCATGAACGCATCTAAAGGGCCACATTTAACTATCTTCTGACTATGTGAGAGCCTAATTATGTTGGTGTAGAATAAGGGTGGGACATGGAGACTCTGTATTTACTATAGATACCCTAATCAAACCACTATCAATAAGAGATACAAAATCCTCTAGGTTGATGTTTTTCTTGATCAACTTAATAGTTCCAAGTTCTTTAGTGTTTTTTGTGACGTTATTCCACCACTAGCTTCCAATTGAACAAATCCTTACATGGAAGACAACCTTCAAACTTAGAGGAGGATTGACTAATTTTTCAATAGAATTCATGAGGATGATATACGATATTGTATGTATTTTCATAAACTATTATATGATTCTATATTTGGATGGAATTATCATTATAAAAAAAAACCTAGGTAAAATATTTGCAACACAGTCAAATGATCTTGAGCCTCTTGTGACAACAAAAGTTCTCTACCAATATGGAGATAATTTGGTTTGAATATAAAATAGTTTTTGTGATACATTTTGAATGAAAATGGGGTGCATGTGTACCTAGCCAATAGCCAAGAAATTTAATATTAATCAACACTGATGACTCTAATAGATCTTCATAGCTTCTTGGGAATTAATAACCTCTACCAAAGGTTCATATTGTGATTCTCTCATATCACTTCATCCTCAGCTCAAGTGAAAAAGGGTAGAGCTAAAGTTGGTTTCTCTTGGTATAGTTCATAAAAAAAATAATTTGAACATATGAGAAATTGTATCATATGCTCAACACAAATCTTGACCATTACTATACCTATAATTGTTGTTTGATATTAAGACATATGTCTTTTATTCAACAGGGACATTCGATGGTTTATCATAGTGAAATTTATTTTGATATTTTTCATATATACATTACTTATGATAATTTTTTTACTAAAACATAAAAGAAAGTTAGTAGTGGAGGCATTATACTATGGGGAAGGAAATTATCATCCAAATTAATCTCAAACCAATGCAATTCATACATGCATAAAGAAGCTTACAAAATTACCAGCATAATAAGTGGTCCATATCCTTGCAACAATTGTGCTTGAACATAATGTACAAGAATTGTAGCACCAAAATTGTTCTAGATTACCTTGATTAGCCACTAATTTTTGAACTAACCACATTTCACAACTATTATGGGTATCATAAGTCTAGGTTGATAGCATTATAGAATAACTCTAATGTCTTTACTACCTAAAATACAATAATCATAGGGAAGCAAGTTCTAGAGTTCCACCTGTATGATGAACTTCTATGCTACTCGAGTCACATTCATATTTTTTAAGGGAGCATTCCAAGCTAATTTGGGTGGAACATTATACATAGGTGGAAAGGAAATTTGACATGGAGATGATAGTAGTAGTACCTCAAAGTATTTCTATTGACAAAAGCTTAGATAGGAATTCAAACAATATATGACATTGTGCACTTCCTATGCCATTGCTAAACCATCCATTAAGAAGTAGGGTTTGTACTCTCCTCTACCTAGCCTAGAAAATCCCTAGGAGACACTCACGATGCATTGCATGTCAATATTTCTGTCAACCAAACATGGCAACGATTTTGCATTTGTGGTTGATCAATTCTCTGAGATGGTAATTTTGGCATCATGGAAGAAGAGTATCATAGCCAAATCCACTGGTAAAATATTCTTTTAGTGTGTTTGGGTTAATTTTAGGATACTTTGGACTATTATTTTAAACATGGAAAGTAGGTTCCTTATTACCATCTTATCAATCCAATGGTGTCTAATCAATAGCAAGTTGACCAAATAAACAGCGTTTGACCCCAAATATTGGACAAATGGAAGTGTTCAAAAAAATGGTTATGAACATCTTACATATTTACAACTACAATAGTTTATGTACATGGCATAAAATAATTCCATATTTTTAATAGATCTATAAAAAATCGTTAGATGACTATATTAACCAAAATCAATTTTTTTGTGTTTGGGGTTCTAGATGTTGGCCCTCATTAATGTAGCTCTACCCATTGCATATTCACAAGAATATTCCCTCTCTACTTAATGTATGGTAGATACAACAACAAAAAATATTCAATGGATCTCGTACCTCCAATGATAGGTTCATGGTATCTTGTATAATTCCAATGCTAATGAAAGTAGCGACATGACTACATTTTGGTTTGGTAGAAGTTTCAAGTTGATAATATTGTGTCATTACATTCATAGAAAAAGTAGTCCATACAAAGATAAGGCCACTTCAAAATTGATATCACACAATATAAAAGCCTATGGCTGCAAATGAATTTGAATTAAATATTTCCTCCTTCCTTGGTTTGTAATCAATATTTAATTTGGAGCTACCTTAATCATATTTTCCACCTCTATTAGACACCTCAGAGGCAATTGAGAATATGGCACCCACAACACTCATTCCTAAATATATTGAGTAGGATATAATAGTTTTTATCATGGACACTAGGATAAAGGATACCCACCAATGGAACATGCAACTCTATTAGGCAACATCTTCACCAAGAAAAATTCAATAATAGGTGTAAAATTTCGCAGAAGTTTCCTTATTTGATGAAGGCACTTCATGAAATGGAAAAAATTGCTTAGTAAGGGGAACTGATCAAGGTGGATATTGGTGGACATCGATCCTTTCCATTGATCCAATTATTCTATATATTATTAGAAATTTTTTTATGGTTTTTCTACTCAGAAACTTCATGGGTTGTTTTGAGGCCCTAAACAATGTGTTTTTGCCATTAGTGGAGCTACTATTTGTTAGACATTTCCTTACACCAACCAAATGTTGTAATTATGTAGTTATTTCCATTGAGCCACTATGTGCCCCAAAGGGACATTTTATGAAAAAATCGTAGCCTCTAGGAATTTGATGTATTAGTTGACCACCTCACGGCCCACAAATATTTTACCCTTCATATTCTATGGTTAGGGTTTTTCAACTTTATGTTGAAAATGACACCACGAAAGATTCTGATTTAATTTCCACTTGAATTAAATTAGAATAAAATTGTAATTCCACCACATAACAACTTGTACGAGTTAACTAAGTTTGACTTAATTGGTTTAGTTAATTGGAGTTGAGGGTCTAACCTGAATCATGTCGAGTGGCTCCTGCAATATAGGAGATTTGGTTTAGTTTTTTTTTGAGTTGTAATTAATTAATTCAATTTATCAATTTTAAAGCCATTTTAACTAGTTCCAATTATTGAAGGAACTTGTTAGAGGTATAGTAGTGAGTTTTGAACTTTATGATCAATCATTTAACTGATGATTCAACCATAAATAACTCATGCATTCCAGAACTTAGAGTTACCTAGTTGAGGTTCAAGTTCAAGGGAAATGTAATATCAGTTGTATAATCATCCAAACCGCACAAGCAGTGCAAGCAGTCAAAGGAAGGCCCTAGATGGATTTTGCAATATTTGATGGCGATTTTCTTGATTAATAGGGGATAACTAGCCAAGGAAACAATGCAATGAAATAGGGACTTGAGAAAGGATAAAATTGGTTAAGTATTGGCCTAAGCTTTTCTAGGAAGCAATGAGATGGATAGAGATAGTGAAAAGGTTTCTTAGGTTGGAGAAAATAATTGTAATATTCTCATATTTTCTGACTAATGAAATATAAAAATATTAGGGTTTTTAGCTATGGATTTCCTTAGGGAATCATTGTATAATGTGTTGATTGAATTACTCCTATTGCATGCTTTGTGATTTTTCGATCGTTTATTGGTTTTCACAATTGGTAGATTATATTCAAGTATATTTGTTTAGCATATTACAACTAGAAATTTGAATCTGCATGGATTTTATACATGGTATCATATCTGAAATTACTTTAGAAGATAATAATATGAGATTTTAATTACGAGAGGAAACATTTTTGCAAATCTCTTCTCCATAACTAGAAGTCGGATCAGGATGGCATTCTCCGGCCTGAGGCTCAAGTTTTACCCCGAGGGTAGCTCGAAATACATTTCCTAGAGAGACTAGATGGAAGAAATATTGGAAGACAATGGATTGATGGAGTTAATTGAAAAGCACATCCTGAAACCAACACTAACTAAAGCATAGGATCTAGCAGAGTGGAAGAAGTGCATAGAAAATGCTAGGTGAATTCTACTGGAAGGAGTTCGAGATCATGTTGTCTCAAACCTCCATGGAAAGGACAGTCCATATGCAAAGTGGAAGGCCTTGAAAAACTTGTTTAATAAAAACAGTGAATGCAGGAAGCTAGAATGGAATGAAAAGCTCAGAAAAATCAAGATGGAGAAGAGTGAAACAATACCAAAGTACTTGACCAATTTTACCCAATGTCAGTATGAGCTTAGAAGTGTTGGTGTTGCAGTCTTTGAAGATAAGCATGTCATCCTATAACTTCTAGGCCTTACCAATATTTGGAACAACTACAAGGATTTAGTTGATGGGAAGGAGAAGGTACCAGAGTGGGGGTGTTTTTGGTCCGACTTGGTCCAATAAGAGATTCAACGGAACACCAGAGATGGACCATCATCCAAGCGTGATGGTGAGGAGAAATATGCCTTGAATGGAAATGCAAAGAAAGGGAAAGGGGAGGCATCCCATTCCAAATTCGATTATGGTCAAGAAGGAATGAAGGATGACTCATCGAAGATTAAATGTTTTCACTGTCATGACTTGGGACACTATACCACAAAGTGTACCCATAAGAAGGCCGGAAAGAAGCACCCAGGATGAGAGACAGGTGAAGCTCTTGATTCAAAATTTTAGTTTTATTTTTCCCTCATCACATACATGTTGTCATCAGTTATGGGTAGTGTGTGGTACCTAGATATTGGAGCCTCCTGCCATATGACCAACAACAAAGATTTCTTCATCGACCTAGAGGAGAAGGAACTCCAGATGCACATTGAGATGGAAAATGATGGAAGGTATAGCGTGACCGTGATTGGTATTGTTACCTTTCAGAGGGAGAATAGATATCCTCTCACATTGAAATATGTCATGTATGTTTTAGGGTTGAATAATAATTTAGTTTCGGTTTCTATGTTCAAAGATCATGGCTAAAATGTGGTATTTAGAAAAGGAAAGGCGCTCCTTCTTGACATAGCCACGGGACAGGTGAAGAAGATCGAGGTTCAGGTAAAGAAACTCCACAATTTGGATGTAGAATATTGTGTTACTTTTAGCATGAAATAAGAGAACGTGAAGTGTTGAGACATTGGTGAGTTATGGCATAGAATATTGGGCCATATACAGTCATGAAATTTGAATATAATCCAGTAAATTTCTACAGGACTTCCCAAGGTTGCACTTGACTAGTGTGATACATAAAAATGATGTACATTGGGTAATACATCAAAGCCCCCTTTCATAATAATGAAAATCAAGGACAAGTGATCCTTAAAAGAGTTCACTTAGATGTGTGTTGACAATTCTCGACAACCTCCATGACCAAGCATAGGTATGATATGATTTTCGTAGATTATTTTTCACGCAAGTGTTAGATATTGTTCATGCAAAAGAAAGGCCAAACAATCTCAAAAAATTTTGAGTTAAAAGAACATTTTAAGAAAGACACAAGAAGGAAAGTGAAGGCTCTCAGGAGCGACAATAGTGGCGAATATGTGTCGAATGAATTCAAGAAATTATGTGCATCAGAAGGAAATCAAGGGTATTTAATAACACACCATAACCCATGACATAATGGATATATAAAAAGGAAGAAAAAAAATAATTGTGGAAGATGCACGAGCGATGTTACATGATGAGGGCCTACCGTTGCACTTTTAGGTGGAAGCATGAAACACAACTGTAAATGTGCAGAACAAGAGTCCTCATCAGATTCTTGAGATGAGTACACCATAGGGATATTTTTCAATTAAGAAAGTAGATGTGGTGCACTTAAAAATATTTGGTTCATCAGTTTACTAACATGTTTCCAAGGATGCATGGAAAATGCTAGAACCAATAACATATTTGGGAATATTTTTGGGGTACACTGATACACCTCTAACTGAAATCTAGATTAGGGGCAAAAATTTTCCAAAAATTAAAACTTCTCATAATCACACCAAAATAGAATGATTGAATTTGGCCCATCACAATGAATGTGGCCCAATTAATTTCACTCAAAACAGAGTCTGTATGAGGAAGTTAAAGCCTGCTGATCATCATTTCAAACAGATGAATATTAAAAAAAATGGTCAAACAGGGTCACAGGTAAAAATTTGGGTTTCCAAAGGCCCAATGAGAGGACCAAAAGTTTCATATTCTCATTGGCCCAAATTCTGGGCACATGGGAAATTTGTGATTGATTTAATTTTTAAGCCATTGGGAAGAGGACACGTGGCTAGCCCGGAGGCCGCCACGTGCCCCCCTCCAAGGCCGAACTTGAATTTATTTTGGCAGAATTTGAATTTAATTTTTGGCGGGAAATCTGTATTTAATTAGGGTGGAAAATTTTTTGGGCAGAGGTTAGGTTTGAACCCGCGACCTCCCCAACACAACCCACAATCCTTGCCATTGTGCTATGTGTTAGTCCTTGTAATATATAGCGCACAATACATATTTATGTTTTGGTAGAGGTAAGAAGGGACAGCCACAAAGGGCCATCCCTTACCACAGAACCGTGTCCCGAGAACTAGATGGAGCGCTAATTCTTAATGTGCGCAATTAGCTTTTCAGTATGGGTTGATTAACCCTTAAGCATTATTAGTGAGCTAATCTGAAATTCAATCGGATTTTTAATAATCGTGCTTAGAGTGATAATTTCCATTTAAACTGTACAGTTATTTTTAATTAATCCTGAGATTAATATTGAGGATAATTTGGCGGAGCCACCAAATCCAGAGCTACCCGTAGATTTAGCTGCGTTAACGAGACTTTTTCTAGTTTAGGAGGAGATTCCTAGGGAAAAAAGAATGAAGCATAAATTTTTCTAATTTTGACCAATTTTGGCTCAATAAGAGTCATTATTAGATTATTTTGATGCTCTGAGCATGATGGAATAGGTTTTATAGGCTTTTGAGAAATTTTTAAAGTGTTTTTCCCACTTTGAGGATTAACGAAGATTGGGGCCACCAAGAAAGGAGGGCATGCCTAGATCTGCTGAAATCCATTTTCAGATATTGAAGAGTGTATTTTGAGGTTTTTGGGTCTTCTAAAGCTAATGGAGTAGGTTTAAATGTAGTTGGAGCACTTTAGGTGCATGTAATAATATAATTGACCATTAATCCAAAGAGGGCCTAGCCAATTCAAGCAGTTCCATGGAGATGTAGCCGAGGAGAGGTGAATTTCATTATCAACTATTGTGTAATGTGTTTGTTGTGTGTTATTTATCTGCATTTTATTCATTGTACATGAAATTTTAACTGTTAATTAAGTCATAAATTGTTCATAAAAATACAAAAATACTTGAGACATAAACCACTTCATAAATTGCTAATTTGAGACGATCCTAAACACACTATTTTTATACTAATGATGGAGCTAGAAAAACAAAAATACTTTTCCCATATTTAAGTCAAGTTGGTATCAGAGCAAGATTTAGCTCATTTTATCCAAGGTTAGCTAGAAGAATTAGCTATTGGTTTTTGAATTTGTTCAAGGCGAACTTAACTATGTGCAAGTTTGTGTCTATCCCTTCTCTCCAGAAGAAGTTCAAGATTGAGAGGTCAGTTCATAGATCACAAAAAAATATTTGTATGTGTTGCAAGTGTGATGGAAGATTCATTAAGAACTATTTCTAGTCAATATTCCTTAGAAAAACTCTTTGATAAAGAGATGTTGCAGAAGATCTACATTATGAATTTTATGGTTCAAGAGATGAATGACGAGAAGAGGGAGAGCATTATACTTCAAGAGAAGTTTATTGCCATGAAGTAGGAGAAGCAAGAGATTCTTTAAAATATGCATGAGTTGGAGACTCAACTCCATATTGCAAATGAAAACCTAGCAAAGTTGCATGAGACATAGACTCAACTCCATGATGCAAAGGAAACCTTAGCCAAGCATGTGCTTGAAAAATAGGTAAGAAATTCAACTTTATCTTCAATTTCTTCTCAATATGAATGTGTAGGTGCTTTTTAAAGACACACTAGAGGAATAAGGTCGAAATTATTGATGAAAATTGGTTATGAAGGTAAAGGATTGGGTAAACATGCACAAGGCATTGTTGAGCCAATTGTTGTTGAGGAAATGCCTAGGTATTTGGTTCTTGGTTATGGAAAACATGGCGGAGAAAGCTCTAAATCCAAGGATGCACATGAAGGTGTTCCAAGAAGGACTTTCATTTCATGTTCATTACCTCAAGCTTGTGAATATTGTGTTCTTTACAAGAATATTCTCATAAGCATGAAACTAATAATAATTACAAACAAGAGGATGATGAAAGATCTAAATTCATTGAATTCATTGTTGGTATTCCGAAGATAGCCACTACCACATCAAATTAACCTCCTCAACAAGGAAACAAAGGTGAATATTCAAGGTATAAATCTGCCTTTAATCAAGTTGCTTTTGATTATGATAAACATGGTAAATATTCACATAAGATTTGGAAAAATTTTGCATGTTACTTTTGTGGTTTGAATAGCCATAATGTTCCAAGATGTTGGAAGAATATAGCCAGGGACAAGAAACTTTATAAACAAAGGAGGTAGAAAGAAAAAGGTCCATTGGACAATGCAAACCATGTTGAAAAGAAAATGCAATTGTTCTGCACACATTTCCCTAAGCACGGTCATGTTCTAAACAAGTGTTGGACTTTGTATCCAACAAGTCATCCACGAAATTTGAAGAAGGTGCAGAGAGAGATTGGAAAGAATGGAAAATAATATTCCATAATTGATATGGGTTTGGATGATTCACATTATGATGAAGTGCAGCTGAAAGAAGTGACATTGAAATGGTTTGGTAAGAGATGGTTAGATTTCTTATCCAATTAATTTTAGCTCCCTATATTACTAGTGTAGTCCCTTATTGTTGTTAGTGTAGCCCCCTTATTGTTATTTTTGTACCCTTCTAGTCCCCATATTGTTATTATTGTTCCCCATATAACCCCACTATTTCTATTGTTGTGCCCTTACATTATTATTGCTACGTCGGATAGGATTATATTGTGATCCCATGGACTCCTATATATAAATAAGGTCTGGTCATTTGAATCATCCATAATTTGTTCATTTATTTAATGTAAAGGACGTTTCCCCCTTGAAGTGGCTCATTTCTAAGGCATTGATCTCTTTTTTATTTTATTTTTGGAGCCTGTTTCATAACATTTGGTATCAGAGCTTTGGATTCTAGGGTTTCACTACTTCAAACATGTCATCATGGAATTTTCACTAAAAAAAAATTTCTACAAAGGTTCTAAAGCTAAAAAAAGAACCATTTACGAAGAAATTCTTAGGAACGTCATGTAAAATTTTAGATCTTGGTTCGTAGTATTTTCAGAGATATGATCTGTGGAAGTTAGTGTTTTTCTAGGCTCCCAAATTTCATATCAAAGAGGTAACCCTGGGAAAATCGTCATAACCCTCTCTCTATGCATCAGATTGAAATTATCTAAAAATTGGCAGAAAGTGCATGGACCGTAGTTTCCTGGGTATCAATGAAGGAGAAAACAATGAAATGTAACACACCGTACAAGTTCTCTCTACTGAACTAGTACATAGTTCGGTCATTATGGGAGACTGGGAATAAATTTGTCTTGAAGAATCCAAATCAGACCAGACCTATGGAATTGGAAAGAAGACTCAGAGGGCTACTAGAAGATTAAATATCAATCCTCATAGATCTTAAATAATACACATATATCAGTTTCAATATAGATATCCTCAAAATGAATAAAAAGGTGTGTATTTTTTTACAATTTCATAAGTATTATTTGAAGAAATAGTTTAAATGGATTCCAAGAGCATATTGAAACAAAGATATTGGTATTGGGTTCTAAAATCGCCCCTCAAAAGAATTCAACACCCATTAATCCCTCAGAAGGCTCTAAAACGACTCATGAAGACAAAGAAGTGCAACATGATATATCAAAATTACAAGACCAACTACACCAAATTTCACTCTCACAAAAAGAAACAAAAAATGAAATGGAAATTTTGAAGAAAGTTGTGGAAGTTAAGATGGATGGTTTTAAGAAAGGTGTGTAAGTTTTGAAGAATGGAATGGAAGCTAATATGGATGGCATGGAGACTAAGATATATGAAATGGAAGCTAAGAGAGATGAAAAAATGAAAGAAAACATGGAACACATGAAGAATGATCTAAGGTTTGACAAAGTTGATACAAGAAATGATTCCTAATGGAGAAAAGGTAGTAAAACAAACTCATGATGAGAAAAATATACATGTTAATCATGATTTCATAACTATAATGTTGGATTAAAGATCCACCATAGCCCAAATCTCGATATGAGGAAGTTTGATGGCAAGGATCCCATAACATGCATACTACATATGGAGCAATATTTTGATCTCCATAATGTGAAAAACACTCAAAAGTTATGCATTGCAACTTTAAATTTAGAAAAAAACACATTTATATGGTATCGATGGCTTTCCTCTCCTAAAAAAATTGTCACTTGGTCAATTTTTACAGAGGAAATGATACCACATCATTAGGAGACAAAGAGAAGCACCTTCTTTAGCTAATTGATAAATCTAAAAAAAAAAGGCTCAATGGTGGAGCACATTGAGGACTTCCAAAAATTGAATATAAGGGTAATTGATATTCCAAAGGAACAGAAGATAGATGTCTTCATAGGGAGTTTAAAGGATAAAATCCAACATGAGGTTCACCTTTGGGAAAATGATTCATTGGAGAAGGCATTGAGGTTGGCAAGAATGATTGAATGTAAAATTATGGCGACAAAGAAGCCTACCCCTAACATCTTTAAAGATGGAAGTGTTGTTACTCCTAGACATCCACAACCTATAAGGCTGACACCACAACAATTGGAATAAAATAGATCAAAATGGCTTTGATACAGTTGCGATAGAAAATTCAGTAAAGGTAATAAGTGTGCTCAGAAGAAATTATTTTACATAGATTGTGAAGAGGAGGAATAAAATGAACAAGAAACTTCAAAAGAAGAGGATATAGACCAAGAACCAACTGTAGATAAACAAGAAATGATTCCAACCATGTACTGTAATGCATTGAAAGGAAATATCACTCCTTAAAATCTCAAGATAGAAGGACATATCAAGACGAAAAAGGTAATATTGTTGATTAATTCAAGTAGTACCCATAATTTTATTCATTGTATGGTAGCCAAGGAATGAATTGCTTCCTATACCTAGCACCAGAGTCTCAAGTGATGGTTGCAAATGGAAGGAATATAAATTCCTCTGGAAAATTCCATAATATTAACCTAACCATGTGGGAATATGTATTGAATAGTCCAATTCTTTGCATTGCAGTGGGAGGTGTTGATGTTGTACTAGGAGTAAAATGGTTACAATCTTTGGGGACAATAACTTTTAATTTTCAGGAAATTTTCTTTAATTTTCTTTTAGAAGGAAAGGAATTTGAGTTATGTGGTATCGTGGGGAAGCTGGGAAAGGTAATAAGCTCTAATGTCATGAAAATGCTTCTGAAGAAAGAAAAATGCGGCATAATTGCACAATTATGCTCACTATAAGTTCCAACATGGAAATTATCTATTTCTCTAGATCTCAAAAAGGTATTGGACAATCATTCGAAGGTGTTTGAAACTTGCAAAGGACTCCCACCTATTCATGATCATCATCCTACTATTCATTTGATTCTAGGAAGTGTTCCTCCAAACATTAGGCCTTACAAATATCTTTATCTCTGCTAAGGTCCCTTTAATTTGCAGATTGGCAAGATCAAATGAATAGGGGTAATATCAAACCAATATTTGGAGTCCTAGAACCTAGCCTTCCTAGAATTAGATAGGGCTCTCTCTATGCTTATATAAAGGATTTAAATTGTTTTATTTTAGAGTTTGATTTTAGGCTAGTTATAGGGATTATGGTTTTTTTGTTGTTTTAGTTGGGTAGGTTTTCAAAGGGAAATAAGTAGAGTAAGAGAGGATCAATCCATTGGGCTATGGAGTCTGTAAAGGTTTTGAAAAGTATAAAAAGGAGTCAAGGATAGTTGAAAGGGAAAGTTGACGAGGCCAAATGGATCTAAGTAGGTTTTGAGGGAGTGAAATGAACATGGAGGAGAGAATATAGTAGGTTAAGGGGCAATCAAGGATTCTTTAACAAAATAATAACAAGGAAAATATTTTAGCATGATTAGCATAGTAAAAACATGAAGATAAATGAAGGATTATTCAACCAAATAATGCTAATCAGACCTTAAAAACAACAGATAAGTAAGATAAGAGAGTAGTGAAGGATTCTGTAATACTTGCTTGCAAACAAATATAAATTTAACATAACATCTTAGTAACACTAAAGAGAATTCAAGGATCATTTAGCAAAACTTTGAAGAAGAAAACATAGAAATCAAGGAAGCAGGAAGAAGTAGGGTGACAAGAAGGCAAATCCTATTCTCTATTTATGTCCTATAACTAAATGAACTATAAAAATAATGAATAAATGAAGAAAAAAAACACAAATATGGAATACATCACCATATAACCAAGATTAATGAATCCTAAGAGTGAGCTCAATCCACATATGCACATTACAAAGCCATCATCAAGCACCAAAGCCAATTTCTCTTCAATCTCAAATTTTGTATATCACTCTCAATAAAAATTCAACAATTACAATTAGGCCTCAAGGCTCTATTTAACCAAAAAATGAGGAGGTGGAAACCCTAAGAGGCCTCTAGAAACCATAAATGCATCATAAATGCCAAATTTTTCCATTAAGACCATGCAAGGCGCAAGACACAAAATATATAATGTAATAAATGAAAGATAACCTAAACATAACTCCTCAACAAAATCTGAAATGATTTGCCCAAAAAATCTCGGAAATATCCTTCAGTGTGTTTTGTTGACTTTTTTTGCAAGGGGGAAGCTTCAAAGGTCTGAAAGCGCAGTGCCTGCACAGGAAAACTGAGTCATATTGCAGACAAGTTTTGAAGGTCTTCCCGATGTCGTAATTGGCTCCGTCATGGCTCATTGGAAGGTATGTTGAGCCTAATTTCCAAAATTCCCTTGTTTTTTTTATTGGGTTCCATTAACCTATTCAAAAATCAAATCTCCCAAGGCTGTTGAAGGCACAACGCTAATTTCTGAAGGCATAGCACAAGTTTCTAAAGGCGTAGCACCTTTCCATAGAGGGAATTTGGAGACCTTATAGGGGTCCAAAACGGGACCATGATAGCTCGTTGGAAATATTATCCTGCCAACTTTCCAAATATACCTTTTTCTCTCCTGTCAAAAGTTGATTCTACCAAGACTGGTCAAAAAGCGCTGAATGATGGTGCATAAATGCATAGTGCTGGTGCAAACAACTTTTGGATGCCTTCCTCAACTCCAAATTGTGCTCATGATAGCTCATTAAAAATATCTTCTAGTATAGTTGTCATTTGACTCATCAAGAAAGTCATTTGGACATTCCAATTATGAGAAAACCTTATTTTCCCAAAGTCACTCCAGAAGTGTAGCAATTCTCTCGTCACACCTGATTTTTTTACATTTCTCTAAAACCATGACACCTGTGTAAAATCTAAACTCTTTTTTTCTTCTTGGAACTATGATGGAAAAAACACTCTCTCAC
Organism: Pinus albicaulis; assembly: GCA_034641835.2. NCBI lineage: Eukaryota > Viridiplantae > Streptophyta > Pinopsida > Pinales > Pinaceae > Pinus > Pinus albicaulis. The sequence goes on from CM076582.1 coordinate 354,213,206, forward strand.
GTTTGTTAAATTCATCACTTTTCGTAAGAAACCTAATTTGAAGCGAAACTGGCCTTATGAGTGACAAATGTCTGGACTCTTGCAATGAATTCTTGGAAAATGATGGAGGCATGATGTTTATGAGTTGGTATGCCTTTATTGTTACTGATATGACCTATCATATGGATCCTATTCTCCTATTTCTTTTTTCCATAGCAAGCCCTAGCTTAGTTGGAAGAGGAAATTAGGGTTTGGTGTAGGCAAAACAGGGGATTTAGGACTACCTTGTAGAGGGAGGGGAATGAAAGGGTTAAACATTTTCTAAATTCTTGGGGAAATTTTGGGGGATAGGGATAGATGTTAGAGAGAAGGGGAAGTGGAATTTCAAGGATTGAGTGAGGGGAAGGGGTCCAAAATGGAAAAACACAGACCTAGTCTCAAAAAGCTTCAAATTGTAGCAATAGGCTAGGTTTTGTAGAAAAATGATGAGTTTGAGGGATATGACTAATGGGAAGTGTTTAGGAAGGTATATTAAGGATAGGGGAAAATGAGGAAATGAAGTTATAAGCATGAAAGGAGGCTAACCAAGGTAGGTAAAAGCACATAATATGTCTTTTAGGAGCAGTAGGGTGAGCATGGAATGACAAGCTAGTGGAATAGTGCAAAATTTTCTCTAAGGATAATGAAGGCAGTGAGATTTCTAAAACTCACAATGTTCAAAGAATGTTATTTTTAGAAATCTAGAACGAATATTTATTCATCTACAGATAATGAAAAATATTGATGACTAACAGTGGCTCCACTTGAGGAGGGTAGCTCCTTTTCAAGAGGTGTCCAGGACCTCAGAGTTCAAATCTCTGAGTTTTGAAGACCAGGACCTTACTTGCACTTTGAAAATCCTTCTCCCTTCATTTTTTAATGTTATCTTGAAGCTATGATCTTAAAATTAGAAAGACATGTTTGTTTCAACCTCATTTCTACCTACCCATCCTACTTTTCCTAACATTTTTTCTTCTTTTGGATGCACTTGGACTGGCAAACCCTTGACATTATTTTATTTTGAAAGAAACACCAACTATCTACTTGTACCCTTATCACTTCCAGCAATTTAGATTAGGCTAATTAATTCTTTTATTATCTACCTAGACTACTTATCTGTCAATATTAAGATGTTTGGCAAATTTTATTCTCTAACCTACTAACATGAAATTGAAAACATGATCAAACCAAGTTTAAACAATTTTATTTTCCATGGGCTATGGAATTTAGACAAGCTACACATAGACATTATTTTTTGTACAATCAAAACTACAAAACATGAGGGCTATGATCTATCATCTGTTATGTATCTCTCTCTTCCCTTCAGTTCAGATTTATGCATTTGTAACCAAACTTATTTTTTTCCTAATATAATCTACTGAGAAGTCAAGCTTAGATGGTTTGACAGGACTTCTTTCACTAACATATCAGCAGAAATTAAAAACATGTTCAGTCATGATTAGGATAGATGACTGAACAAGACTCTCTTTTCTTAGATAGTGGCATTTAGACTTGCACAATTTTAGAAGTACTCTTTTTTGGTGTGGGGTTGTAACTCTTATTTTCATATTCCTTCTTTTTCATCTTTTCTTTGTTTTTGGGTTTTCATTTTCCTAGATTAGCATTCTAAAACTAAAAACTAGAAAGATGCTCATAGTCCTGAGCTTATTTGCGTACCTGTGTATCCTAAGTTAACCTACTTAGGATTTACATTCATTTGGTGAACTCCCTTGTCGAATATAACAAATAAAGTAGATGATTCCATGAGTAATATTGGTTCAGATCTTTGAGTGTGCTGAAGAAATCAAAAGGCCACTCACATCTTACTTGTCTTTGAATAGTAGTGCCTAAAATTTTCTTTAAAATTTGCATAAAACTGCTTCTAACATACTTTACTCTCTCTTTAGATGTCTCCAAGAAATATGAAAAGGTATATTGAAACAATACCTAGCTTTGACTATTTGAAAAATAAGTTTCATCGAAGACTATTGCTTCCTCGACTTGGCTATGCTTAGGATTCTTTTGAACAATAAACTCTAACTCCTCCTCATGTTCATCTGTGTTGGCAGCTTCATCATATATAGAAATGTTGTCTTCTAAAAAATCTGATGTATTCTAATTGAGTGGGCTGAAATATGTGTGAAGGTCATCATGTTGATGAGAAGATGTATCTTTTGGCAACAAATCTTCTTGAGAAGGAAGTGTAGCGACTCTCATGGGATCATCAGTTTCCAAGACTTTATCTGCAATCTGAAATTCAATGGGACTTGGTGGCTGCAAATTTGGAGTTGAGGAGAGTTCTATGTCACAAACGCTTCCCTCAACCATTTTAGGAAAAGGCTTCTCATTGACATCTTGCTCAAGAAGTTCATCATTCTCCCCAACCTCAACATCAAAACTGAAAGACTAATGATTTCCAATTAGAAGAAAGTTATTTCTGATTGACTGAAATGAAGTAGAACAAAGAGTCAGAGATTTTTCACTTACTTCCAGGTTTTCCTCATCAGTGTCATACGTGACCTGTATTGGCTGATTACTATTTTCAAGCTGATGACATTGAACTTCATCCCACAAATCAACTGCTGATTGCTCTGCAAGATTAGCTTCTGTTTGGAGAACTTCATCATCAGACTGATCAAACTTTGGAGAATCATCAACATAAGTAATGTCACCAATAAAACATTTTGGATTACTAGGAAAATACATAGAAATTTTTTGTTAACATGAAGGTTTAGAGGCTAGCTACATGCTTAGAATCGGAGTTATTTCCTGTTCAGTTAATAGAGGAAGAAATTTTTCTCTTTCTTTGGATAGCACTACATTATTTCGCTTTCTCTTGTGAAGGTTGATTCTGAGGCTGAATGTGTTCTTGAGCCTCACCTAGAAGAAATGACGAATCATCACTTGTGCTTTTAGAGAGATCCCGTGGGTTCTCCTCCATATCTTGTTTGATTTCATCGTCAACTAAATCTTCTTTATTGATGTGAAAGTTTATTGGAGAATCAAAATCATGAATAGCTGCTAAGAGATCTTCATGATGCAAATTTCCTAAATCTTCATCAATATATAGAAGGTATTGTAATATATCCTGAGACTGATCACAACAATTTCAGCCAAGGATAAGGATGGAGAATTTTCTTTATAATGATCACAAAATACCTTGTGGAAATATTTTAAGGAAAAAAAGCTACCAGGTTTTATCCATTCATACCATTCCCTTGATTTTCCTTCCAATGTCAGCATGAACATTTTCATAAGGAAATCCTCATTCCATTCAAATTTTAACTTCCATACATGTATACGATATTTGATGAGATGTAACAAGGGGTCGTCAATATTTTCATCTTGAAATGTAGGCAGGTTTTTGTCCCAATTTATCTAAGGCATTTGTGTGGGAACCCAGGGAAGTGATCTCTATTCATCAGAGCATATCTCCATTGTATCCTTGGATCCATGTTTGTAAATCAAAAAGGTTCACTACATCTTTTAAACCAGTCTAGATTCCTCTAGTAGTAGAGTCTTTAAGTCTATTGAGAGTTGTGGAGTCGCTAGGTGGATGATTTAAATTTTTTTGTCCACCATCGGCATGATTAATGCATTCCTAGGGGAGTCTTTGAGAACTATTGGGGTTAGTAGGCCTACTGGAGGCCAATGGAGTTTCCAGGTGGAGGATGTTTAATGTTTTAAGGATGTACTTATTGTCCACCATCAACAAATGAATACCAATTTAAGGATGTTTGTGCATTTTTTGAGGTCCTAAAGAATACTTAGATTTTCATTGACTTGGAAGGGTCCCACCATGATTGTCACTATGTTAAGCGATGAGGTGGAGATGAATGACTGGATACTATTTGACAAGGGTTTTCTAAATTCTTTTAAGGAAGTCTAAGGTTGTTACTTACATAGAAATTCCCACCGTGATCGCCACTATGTTATGGTCCCCGTAATTTGCAGATTGGCAAGAACAAATGAAAAGGGGTAACATCAGCCCAATCTTTGGAGTCTTAGGACCTAGCCTTCCTAAACTCAGAGAGGGCTCTCTCTATGCTTATGTAAAGGATTTAACTTGTTTGATTTTAGAGTTTGATTTTAGGCTAGTTATATGGATTAGGGTTTTTTTGTTGTTTTGGTTGGGTAGGTTGTCAAGGGAAATAGGTAGATTAAGAGAGGATAAATCCATTGGGCTATGGAATCTGCAAAGGTTTTGAAAAGTATAAAAATGAGTCAAGGATAGTGCAAAGGGTAAGTTGACAAGGCCAAATTGATCTAAATAGGTTTTGAGTGAGTGAAATGAACATGGAGGAGAGAATATAGTAGGTTAAGGGGAAATCAAAGATCCTTTAAAAAACTAATAACAAGGAAAATCTTTCAGCAAGATTAGAATAGTAAAAACTTGAAGAGCACTGAAGGATTCTTCAACCAAACAATACTAAGCAGACCTTAAAAACATCAGATAATTAAGCTAAGAGAGAAGTGAAGTATTCTCTAATAATTTCTTGCAAACAAATAGAAATTTAACATAAGATCTTAGTAACACTAAAGAGAATTCAAGGATTATTTAGCAAAAATTTGAAGAAGAAAACATAGAAATCAAGGAAACAGGCAAAAGTAGGGTGCCAAGAAGGAAATTCCTATTCTCTATTTCTTTCCTATGACTAAATTAAGCATAAACATAATGAAAAACTGAAGAAAAAAAAAACAAATATGGAATACATAACCATATAACCAAGCTTAATGAATCCTAAGAGTGAGCTCAATCCACAGATGCACATTCCAAAGCCATCATCAAGCACCAAAGCCAATTTCTCTGCAATCTCAAAGTCTATATATTACTCTCAATAAACATCCAACAATTACAATGAACCCTCAAGGCTCTATTTAATTAGAGAATGAGGAGATGGAAACCCTAAGAGGCTTCTAGAAACCATAAATGCATCATAAATTCCAACTTTGTCCATTAAGACCATGCAAGGCCCAAGGCACAAAATCTCTAATGTAATAAATGAAAGATAACCTAAACATAACTCCTCAACCAAATATGAAATGATTTGCCCAAAAAATCTAGAAAATATCCTTCATTGTGTTTTGTTGAACTTTTTGCAATGGGGTAGGTTCAGAGGTCTGAAGGAGCAGTGCTTGCACAGGAAACCTGAGTCATCTTGCAGCCAATTTTTGAAGGCCTTCTTGATGTCGGAAGTGGCTCCGTGATGGCTCATTGGAAAGCCTGTTGAGCATAATTTCCAAAAAATTCCTTGTTTTTCTGATTGTATTCCACTAACCGGTTCAAAAATAAAATCACCCATTTTTGTTGAAGGCGCAGTGCCAGTTTCTGAAGGCGTAGTGCCAGTTTCTAAAGGCGTAGTGCCAGTTTCTGAAGGCGTAGCACATTTTTGCAGAGGGAATTTGGAGGAATTCTCGGGATCCAAATTTGGCCCATGATGGCTCGTTGGAAATAATATCCTATATAATTTCCAAATATATCTCTTTTTATATGATTGGAGTTTATTTTATCTGTCAAAATTTGATTCTCCCAAGACTGGTCAAAAAGTGTTGAATAATGGTGCAAAAATGCGGAGTGCTAGTGCAGACAACATTTGGATGACTTCCTCAAATCCAAATTGAGATCATGATAGCTCATTGGAATTATTGTCCACTATATTTTTCATTTGATGCATCGAGAATGTCATTTGGACAATCCAACTATGAGAAAACCATATTTTCCCAAGGTTACTCCAGAAGTGCAGCAACTCTTCCGTGACACCTTTATTTTTTACATTGCTCTAAAAAAATGACACCTGTGTAAAATATGAAGTAATTTTTTCTTCTTTGACCTATTATAGAGAAAAACCTCTCTCAATTCTGTTAAATTCATCTCTTTTTGGTCAGAAACATAATTTGAATCGAAATTTTCCTTACGAGTGACAAATGGCTTGACTATTGGAATCAATTCTTGGAAAATGATGGAGGAGTGATGTGTATGAGTTGGTATGGATTTATTCTTGCTGATGTGACCTATCATATGGATCCTCTTCTCCTATGCCTCTTTTCCATACCAAACCCTAGCTTAGTTGGAAGAGGAAATTAGGGTCTGGTTTAGGCAAAACCGAGGATTTAGGACTACCTTGTAGAGGGAGGGAATGAAGGGGTTAAGGGTTGTCTAAATTCTTGAGGAAATTTTTGGGTATAGGGATAGATGTTAGAGAGTAGGGGAAAGTGTAATTTCAAGTATTGAGTGAGGTGAAGGGGTCCAAAAGGGAAAAACATAGGCCTAGTCTCGAAAAGTGTCAAATTGTAGCAATAGGCTAGGTTTTGTGGAAAAATGATGAGTTTGAGGGATAGGAGTGATGGGAAGTGTTTAGGAAGGTATATTAAGGATAGGGTAAAATGAGGCAATGAAGTTATAAGCATGAAAGGAGGCTAACCAAGGTAGGTAGAAGCAAATAAGAAGTCTTTTTGGAGTAGCAAGGTGACCATGGAATGGCAAGCTAGTGGAATAGTGAAAAAAATTCTCTAAGGATAATGAAGGCAGTGAGATTTATAAAACTCACAATTTTCAAATAATGTTGTTTTTAGAAAGCTAGAACCAATCTTTAGTCATCTACAGATAATGAAAAATACTGATGACTAACAATGTCCAAAAGAGTGAAATTGAACGTATGATTGCAGGAATGTTAGAGGTTGGTATAATTCAACCTAGTCAAAGTTCTTTCTCTGCTCCAGTAGTATTGGTGCACAATAAATATGGATCATGGAACATGTGTCTGGATTATAGGTAGCTCAATAATCTCACTATTAAAGATAAATTTCCCATTCTTGTGATTGATGAATTATTGGATGACTTACATGGAGCAATTTATTTTACCAAGTTGGATCTTTGTTCAGGATATCATCAAATTAGAATGAAGACTAAAGATATTCCAAAAACAACATTTCAAACTCATGAGGGTCAATATGAACTTTTAGTTGTGACTTTTGGCCTTACCAATGAACATTATACATTTCAAGGGTTCATGAATTCCATTCTAAACCCTTCCTTAGAAAATTTGTGTTAGTATTTTTTGATGATATACTAATCTACAATAGGTCTTGGAAGGATCATGTTCAACATGTTTATAGTGTGCTCAAACTATAGGGTGAGAAACAATTATATGCAAAACCTCCAAATGTCTCTTTGGATTACAAGAGGTCAAATATTTGGGTCATATTGTATCTCAGAAGGGTGTTAAGGTAGACCTTAAAAAATTAAAGCCATTAAGAAATGGAAACTCCCTACAACCCTAAAGCAATTGCGAGGATTTCTCGGGTTAACAGGGTATTATTACAAGTTTGTTAAGAATTATGGGAGAATAGAAGCACCTCTAACAAAATTACTGAAGAAAGATGCATTTTCATGGACTCCTTAAGAAACTAAGGCCTAGCACCGGTCTTAGCCATGCTAGACTTAACAAAAACCTTTATTGTGGAATGTGATCCCTTAGGAAATGGAATTGGTGTTGTTATAATGCAAGAAGGAAGATCCATTTCTTTTGAAAGTCGTCTACTCAAAGGAATTTTTTTACAGAAATATATTTATCTGAAGGAAATGTTGGCAATACTACATGCGCTAAAGAAATGGGGACCTTACCTAATGGGAAAACACTTCAAGGTAAATTTTGATCATGATAGTCTTAAATATTTTTTTAAACAAATAATATCTTGAAAATAGTAGGCAAAATGGGTGACAAATATGTTGGGTTATGAGTTTGAAATCATATACAAGAAAGGAAAGCTAAATGTTGTTGCAGATGCACTCTCAAGAAAGGCTGAGGAGGTGGGAGCATTGCTTTGTGCCATTTCTACTATCCAACTAGAATGGATAACCAAAGCAAGGGAGGAATGGAAGAATAGCGAAGAAGTATGTACACTCATTCGAAAGTCGCAGGAAGATCCCAATACATCTGATACATTAGTTGGAAAAATGATTCCTTGTGGTACAAAGATTTCTTCTATCTTTGTAAGAATTTCGAAATAAAAAAAAGGTTATTTTGGAATTTCAAAAATCTCCCATTGGAGGACACTCGGGATTTTTAAAAACTTAACATAGGGTGAGGAAATATTTTTTTTTGGGATGACGTTAAATCTGATATTCATAATTTTGTGGTAGAATATATGGTTCACCAGCAAAACAAGGTTGAGACAATTCAGACCCCGGGTCTACTACAACCTTTACCCATTCCAGGTCAACGTTGGGAGGAGGTTTCAATGGATTTTATCACAGTTTTACCTAAGTATAAAGGAAAGATTTTAATCATGGTGGTATTTGATATACATACCAAGTATGCACACTTTTTTTCCATTATCTCATCCATTTAAAGCAAGTACAGTTACTACTGCATTTAGGGAAACAATTAAAAAGCTACATGGAAACACAAAGATTATTGTAAGTGACATAGAACCCATTTTCACTCGAAATTTTTGGACGAAATTATTTTCTTGTTTGGGTACATAACTAGCCCATAGCTCATCTTATCATCCTCAATTCAATGAGAAAACTAAGATACTGAACAAATGTTTGGAAGGATATCTTCATTGTTTTGTATCTGATAAAAAAACACAATGGGTCAAGTGGTTATCCCTGGCTGAAATGTGGTATAACACTTTGATCAAAATATGGATCAAGGCCTAAAATTAGCTAAAAATTCAAAGTGATCGAAATTGCTTCCATATTGAATGATCAAATAGATTTCTTTTCCAACATTACAGTGGAACTTGTTTCACCCAAATACGAGTTCGTATGACTGATTTATCGTCTGCTATTTGTTTTAAAAAATAGGCATAAAATATGTAGAATAGGTACAGTGATGTTGTGGCAGGTACAGCCAGCATTGCAGGAATATTTTCTAGATTACATCCAGTAAAATTGTGATAAGTGTCGTATTTAGATTCGCCATATGGGTTAACTGAAGAGAAAAATTTCACAATGACCTTCAAATTATTCCTAAGTTGGAATTTGAATTTTTTTAAGGGTTGGAGTGAAACCCAACTAGAGGGCACCACGTGTCCTCTCTGGTGGGCCATATCCTAACTTTAAGGTCGAATGACAAGTTTTGATGTTTGATTGGACTAAGTTTCATAGTGGAAATTTAAGATATATATATATATATATATATATAGTTTCAAACCTATATAATTTGGCTGACATTACTAAGTTTAGAGAGCCACTATTTAGATCTGGAGCAATTTAGTTTGCGGGTTGGAAAAAGTTAGCGGCTGGCCTCTTTATTTATCGGAGCAAAATTTTATGACGGAGTCGGGCCTCGAACCCCTGACATGTAGCTTGCAAACTGACTGCCATACCATCTATGCTCTACGGTGCTTCTTACCCCTATAGACTTCCACTTGGAATTAACACTGCCGACTCATTGGGGTTTGGAGGGGGTCAGCCCCCTCCCCATGTGACTGGAAGTGGGCGACAAGGAGCTTCGATGAATGATCCGAATGGAAAATGACATCAACCCATGGTATTCATCTACCCATGTTATCCATCCACCCATGGAATTTACCCATGGTATTGTAAATGGCATCAACCCATGGTATTCATCCACCCATGATATTTATTCACCCATGGTATTGTAAATTACCCATGGTATGTATCCACCCATTGTATTCATCCACACATGGGATTTACCCATGGTATTGGAAGTGGTATCTACCCATGGTATTGGCCTATGGTATCTACATATGTTATTGTAACTAAAAAAAGGCTATAAATAACAAGCCTCAGTTTGTAAAAGGGAAAATTTTCCGCCACAATGTAGCTTCTATAGTATTCTCTGTTTTAATAAAACAAGTTTCTTTGTGGTTTTATTTTCTTTGTGTTCTCTCTTTTTTTCTGGCCTTCTAATTTTGCAGATCTTGTCAGATCTATTTTAAATTTTTAGATCTTAGGGACCTCCCCCCAACATCCGGATCAGTGGTATCGGAGCGGTCTGCTTCTTCTCGATCCTTCTTTGCATGTCCCCAATGAGGTCGGGGTATAAGGAGCTAGGGCTTGATCTGGTGAAACCCTTGCAAGATCAGCCTCGCAAACCTCGACGGACGCCCATGGGGGACGAAAAGAAAGATGAGGGAGCAGGAGATCCTATCAAAATATTGCTCGAGGAGGCCCTCGAAAAACAAAGGAACGTGATGATGGATAACTTTGCTCAGATCCTTCAACGGCTGCCCACCGGCGGCGCATCTGCATCCAGTAGCCACTCTGAAGTGGCGACTCCTTTTAAGGTACAAGTAAATTTTTACATTCCCATATTTGAGGGTCAAATAGATGCAGATGTCGTAGATATATGGTTGAATCTATTAGAAGGATATTTCTCTTTTCATGACTTTTCAGACCGGGAGAAGATTATTTTTGCACTCCTCAAAGCTACCCCCCATGTTAAGGACTGGTGGGAAACCTACTGTGAGAACAAGGACCAGACAGAACCCTCTCTGTTCTCGGCCGTGCCAACTTGGAATTCTTTCCAAGACGCCGTCAAGGAACAGTACTATCCCGTGGGGAGCTATGAGGACAAGTACATACAATGGACCACGCTGCGACAACAAAGGGATCAAGATGTGCATGAGCTGACGAATCTGTTCCATACCCTGCGCACAAAGTTGGGTATCAAAGATTCAGAGAAACATCTGGTGCTAAAGTATCGCGGCTGTCTGCACAAATACATTCAGGAGGAAATGGAGTTCCTTGACATCTCCTCGCTTGGTACGGCATACCGGTATGCTGCCAAGATTGAGCAGAAATTCAAGCAGAAGAAGCGAGACTTTGGATATGCGAATCAAAAGCAAGGGAAAGGTGCTTCCAAACCGCAGAACAAAGGACCGAGCCAAGGCATGGCAGCTAAAGACAACTCATCGAAGCCACAAGAAAAGAACAGCACCGCAAATCCAAAGAAGGACACGGGAAAGTGGTGTGAGTTCCATAAGAGCTCCACTCACAACACAAGTGAGTGTCGGGCCAAGCAGTCGCTAGTGGCCGAGATACGGGATTCTGAGTCAGATGCATGCTCCGACTCCGAATCAGAACCTGAAAAGGGGAATGAAAAAAGAGAGAACACAAAGAAAATAAAACCACAAAGAAACTTGTTTTATTAAAACAGATAATACTGTAGAAGCTACATTGTGGCGGACAATCTGCCCTTTTACAAACTGAGGCTTGTTATTTATAGCCTTTTTTTAGTTACAATACCATATGTAGATACCATAGGCCAATACCATGGGTAGATACCACTTACAATACCATGGGTAAATCCCATGTGTGGATGAATACCATGGGTGGATACATACCATGGGTCACTTACAATACCATGGGTGAATAAATATCATGGGTGGATGAATACCATGGGTAAATTCCATGGGTGGATGGATAACATGGGTAGATGAATACCATGGGTTGATGCCATTTTCCATTCGGATCATTTGGTATTGTAACTAAAAAAAGGCTATAAATAACAAGCCTCAGTTTGTAAAAGGGCAGATTGTCCGCCACAATGTAGCTTCTACAGTATTCTCTGTTTTAATAAAACAAGTTTCTTTGTGGTTTTATTTTCTTTGTGTTCTCTCTTTTTTTCTGGCCTTCTAATTTTGTAGATCTTGTCAGATCTATTTCAAATTTTTAGATCTTAGGGACCTCCCCCCAACATCCGGATCATATCCATAATATAACTGAAATAAAATACTAATTCTTTTCCTTTATCAGTCCTTACTTCTACCTTTTCTCTTTATGTACACACACCAGATCCATTGCCACACCCATCAAGCACCCAATGACTTCGTTTCTCTTCAATAACATACACATACACACAATGTACATCAGAACACATACATTCACACATGGCGTACAATACCACACCACACAATACATAAACCCGCACCTAAATACCACACACCTACAACCGATGTACAATACAACAAAATAAATACACCTACACCAACATACAACACATAAACCTACACCCAGTGTATGACACAAAACAATACATACACCGGAATTCAGCATACAATATAATAGAATACATACACCCATACCTCTATACAACATATACACCTACACCTGGTGTAAAATACAACAAAATACATATACCTACACTCGGTGTACAACACAACACAATACATATACACATACATAGTAGAACACAAAGAATACACATGTCACAATACCACGACTACACGATGCACATACATAGTGCTTCATTCCCGCAACACAACATGTATGACATGCACACCATACCACATGTATACCAACAAAATATGCACAACATGTCACAGTACCACGTGTACACAACACTACCTGCACAACATGCGCACAACATCACGTGTACACGGTAAGACCTACATAATGTGTACACAGTACCAAATTTACACAACACCACATGCACGATATGTACATGACACCACAAATACACAGTTCCACATGCACAACATGTACACGACACCAACTTCATACACCACCACATGTACAATATGTACACAACACGGCATGCACACAAAATCATAGGTACACTCATGCACCCAAAACCATATGTATGACACGCACAAAAAACCATATGTAAATAGCACTTCATATACAACATGTACATAGCACCATACGTACACAACTCCACATATCCAACATGCACATAACTCCCTATGCAGACAACACCACATATCCAGCATGCACATAGTATGATATGTACACAACACCATATATCGAGCATGTAAATAACACCATCTGTAACTAGCTTTACATACGCAATATATACATAACACCATATATAAATGGTAGGCATAGAACATCATGTGCACACAACACTACATATGTTGCATGTACACATCACCATAATTAAAATCACTTAATATAAAACATGCACAACATATACAAAAAATATTATTTCACATCCATAGATCACATACTCACCCCAGAAGCAACCTTTATTCAAGTGTATTACCACTATCCATGCTTATCCTAGCATGTTGTAGATCACAATACTTTCACTTTGGTGATGGAGCCCATAGCATTATCTCTACATAACATAAATATATGCATAGTACAATAATATAATATCAATTCATGTCCACATCATACTTACCTCATAGATATGTCAGAGTTACTCTTCCCACTTGATTCCTCATAAGTCCAAGAACCTCTTCATGCCATTCACTTGCATAAGCACTGATTCTTGCACAAGAATGATCCTTTAAAACCTTGTCATACAAAGACAAATATAAATATATACATACATATTATTATTAGTGTTATAATCATTAACATAAAAAAATCATGATCATGCCAGACAATCACACACACACACACACAGATATATATATATATATATATATAAACATTAACATCATGATCCATGATGACCCTATCAGACAAAAAATACATACATGCATACATACATACATGTATAAAAATCAACATAATCTTGACCACAACACAATTGATAGATATTATAAGGTCTAGGTCAGGGAGTTGTAACTACATAATTGTAAGAACAAGTTGTAGCTTGCCTTGTGAATGAATTAAAGAGATATTTTTGAAGAATTTATTTCTTCCTTGGGTGTCATTGGAATTTTTTTATGTCATGCTTATTTGAAATAATTGTTGAAGTACCTTATGACTTCCTAATGTTCTTTCTCCAATGAAAGAAAGTTTTAGTTTCGTAAAATTCCTATAATACTGATTCACTCCCCCCCCCCCTAGTATTTTCTTCGTTTCTAACACGTAGTGCATTAACTAAAGCGTTATGTTAGTTACTTTTTTTACATAATATGTTTTTCTTGATAATATAGATAACGTTTTTTTTGTTGACTCGATCAAACCATTTTCCCGTGGGTAGTAGTTTTATGCTTGGTTGAAAAGAATACCATTTTCTAATGCAAGCTCATAAATATTTAACGAAGAAAAATATGTTTCATTATTAAATACAAGAAATGCATGAATTTCAAACCTAGTTATGATGTTATTTTTGATAAACTGGATGACTTCTAGATCATTAACTTGTCTTAATGGAAGTACTTTTGTCCACCAAGTAAAATAATTTGTTGTGGTTAAAATCTATCAGTGTTTCTTTGATGAATGAGTAAATATTTCTTTGATAACATCCAATCCCCATTATTGAAATGGTTCCTCAACTTCTATGGGTGATCCAGGTGGACATTGGTGGCCACCCACCTTTTCCATTTGGACCCCCACCATCAGTTCTTTCAGTTGTTCACTTTCAACACAACTTACTATTTTTAGTAGGTTTTTGAGTCCCGAAGTTCTGGAGCCATTTTGAGGCCCTAATGATCCAAGTGGATATTGGTGGCCACCCACCTATTCCATTTGAACCCCCACAATCAATTCTTTCAATTTTTTAGATTCAACACAACCTACTATTTTTAGCAATTTTTCGGGTCCTGAACTTCTAGAGCTGTTTTGAGGCCCTAAATGTGGGTTTTTGGGTAATACGGAAGAAAAAATGGTCAATAGAACAATTTTTCTCACTGAAAATTTGTATTCCTCGGATATATATTTATAAAGAGGTATTGAGCATGTCAAACAGAGATCATATGCCAAATTTACGTTCCTGAGAAGATTGATGTACCCATTTACCCAAACGGGACCTGCAGTTTTGGCGCTTCATCTCCTAGCATTAGGTTTTTGGATGTTTAAGGTTTTTAATTATTTCTCCATAATAAATAGGCCTTAAAGCCTCATTTTAGCACATTTCAGAGGCCTGTAGCTACTAAATATCTTCTCAGAGATACACTACCAGCACCGTAGCTGGTTTATTTCCATTATGTCTGTAAGCATATTTCTGTTATTTGTTATTAATGAAATGAAATATTATTTCTATTGCATATCTGTTTTTATGTATATTTCTATTTATTATTGCATTCTTGCATAAATGCATATCAATGGGTAGAAATGGGGAGACTCACTTCTAATCACGACGAAAATACCTTTGACACACTCAAAAATTTCACCTTATGCATGGTGGTATCACCCACGAAGTGTGCATCTGTTGGTTCATAATGTATATCCTTCAACACCTTTTATAAATATGGAGGCTCTAAGCATCTACTTAGGACACCATTATGGTGATTTCTAAAAAGCACACCATGCACAGGTTGATAAGATAAATATTTAAGATGAATTTCCATATTCTTCTTGTTTGATAAATGCGAAGGCAAGGTGTTGTGCTCTAATTATTGTCATATGTATTAAAACCAAGACATGGTTGTAATTTTGGGAATACATTTCTAAACATTATACATCTCTATTTATTTTTCTTACCATGGAGGATATTCTTTTGATGAATCCTTTTCTTCAACTGCAAGTCGTTTGAGACCATGGACTTTGAGAGTGTGAACTTCTTTGAACTGAAGATCATATTATTGTAATAATGTCATCCAATTCACTCTCCTCTCACCCAAATCTTGTTGTAAAAAGAGTGTTCTAATTGTTGGATGGGGCACATATAGAATCATATGATATTTCAGGAGATAAGGCCTAAAATGTTTAACTGTCTTGTAGACAACATATGATTGCTTTTAAATTACTACATAATTGTGTTTGATCCCTGTAAGCCAACACTCATGAAATATATAGCTCATTAATTTCCTTGATTGTGTTTAGTGTTAATACGACTGCAATACATGTGTCAGTGTAAAAATTATATAACAATAAATACTTTCCAAAGTTTATACGATAAAAGTCTCGACCATCAACAATGGCTTGCTTGATGTGGGAAAATCCATATTTCTGCATTTTATTCGATCTACATGTAGCATCTTATTTATCATTTCTTTTAATGGTTTTTGCAACAACCCTGGTTAAAAATACATGTACAAAAAATTATAAAACGAAGGTCATGGGACATGTATTCCAAGTTTTATGGTGATCAAAACATCCTATGAGTGTTGATTTTGGTCATTATGGTTAAAGGAAATTGGAAAAGGAAATGGAAAAATATTTGGAAAGGCATGGGGAATTAATTTCCATTTTATTTATGAAAATAATGGAAAATAGGAGAAATAGAAGGTGAAAGGTCACAAGTTACATGTTAGGAGGAAAATCAAGGAAAATAATGTAAATTGAAGAAAATAGAGGCGTCATTGATAAAATAGCTCCTCAGGATAAGTTATAAATATTTTTCTCACACTTATGGCTCTCATTATATTCTCTCTCTCTCTTTCATACTCTTGGATTCTTAGATTTTTCTTGGAGAATTTTTGGAGGAGTGTGGCATACTTTGGATTTGGAGCAAGAATGAAAAGGAAAGATATGAAAGCACAACAGGACATTGGGATCAATGACTAGAATTGGATTACTTTGCAGGTATCAAGTTGCATGTATGGTTTCCTTGATAGTTTTTGCATGCATGGTACATGCATATGGTTAACTTTTTGCATCCTGTTATTGGCATGGAGCATTTCCTATACTGACAGTGGATTTTCCTAGCCTTGGAATTTCGTCGATAGCCATGGTGTTGTGGGTTCATTTCATTCCTTGTTTTTATGGTTATTTCTCATGTGATTTTGGTTGTGGGTAGAGTTATTAGTTCTTGGAGCTTTGATTGGACAAACACATTGGAATCCCTAAAACGGCTTGGTTTGAGCTACTATTCTTGGAGAATTGGTTGGAGAGATGCTTTGGAAGCCTTGTAAAAAATTGGGTTGAGTTACTAGTCATGGAATACTTAGTTGGAACAAAGCTTTGGAGCCCTTAGTGGGTTGAGTTACTAATCCTAGAGCCTTGGTTGGAAAAATTCTCTGGAGCTCAGGAAGAGGTGTGGGTTGAGTTACTAGTCCTAGAGCATTAGTTGGACAAATGCTCTTGATCTTAGAAAAAACCGTGGTTTGAGATACTAGTCGTGAAATTTGGGTTGGGACAAATGATATGGAGCCTTGGAACAACTTGCGTAGAGACCAATATGTGATGGTTGGGATGTCTGACCATGAGGTGGAATCACTGGTTGAGGGTTGAGGTGGTTTGGCCTTTAGAAGCCCCGATTTGGTTTTGATGGATTTGGTTTATGAGATCCCACATTCATTGTTGGAATTGGTATGGGGGAAATTGGATGAAGGGATATTTGGCTCAACCATGTCTACGTTCAGGTGGAATGTGGAAGTCCCATACTTGGTTGCATTTTTATTTTTGCAATAAGAGTTATTTTCCTCTTGCATTAATGGGTAAATATGTTTGTTAATTTATGGCTTATATGGTTGTTATGTTCTTATCATTTCTATTTCTTATATGTTTCTTATGACTAAGTTTTATGATGGTGATGAAGTATGTCTCTCATTATGTTTTGATTCATAAATGAAAGAACAATGTATCTATGCCTAAATAGATGATAATGCAGTGAATGTGATGAAGCAACAATTATTCTTAGTGATTCTCAGATAAGCATGACACCCCTATGTTTAAATATTCTATTTAAACCCATAGATTACATACATGTCACATGTTCGATGAAATTACTATTATGGCTAGTAGGGGTCTAGTCCAACGAAGCCCTTGTTCAAATTTTTTCTTGTGGACCATTGTTTTGATGTGATATTTCATTTATAAACTTTTCATTGGGTTATGGGCAAGGAACTAGGCTCTGGGCTTGATAAAGTGGCTCAAATATCAAGAACGATGGCACAATCATGTTGCGAAAGTCCCTAGACACATGCATGCATATGATGTTGGAGCATCCAGAGCCTTCGAGACGCACCCATGCCTATATTGTGGGATCGTCTGGGGGTTTGAAGGTCTAACAACTCAGTGGGAACTAGGGGCTACATACCTGAGAGGTTGGGTTGGATCCTATTAGTTCTTCTGCTAATGTGGAAGGTCTTTTAATGTGCTTCCATTGATTTCACTTCCTTAATAACACCTAGGTGGTTGAATAAGATCATAGTAACTATTCCACATGTTTACACCAGTTGACTAGTTACGTGGGTAGATGTGGGAGGAGGGTGTTACAGAGTGGTATCAACGCATGGTTCACCCCTTGGAATGGATGGGAATTGTGTGTTGGTCACGTATTCATGTTGGTTTCATGTGTGTTAATCATCATTTTTGTATATATGCTTTTTGAATATGCACGATGTCGGTCATGGTTGTAGTACTGTCACCATGTGAAAGAAGATGTTGTTGTTGTGAAGTGCGTTGTCATAAGTGTACGATTAGTTATTCATTGCTATGTGTTTTTCATGTATACATGTTAATTACATATCTATTATGTATGTTTTGGGACTATGTCCTTGGTGTGTATGCATGGTGTGTATGCATGGTGGTGGTCATCGTTGCATCTATGTCGCCATGTGGAAGTTGATGTTGTTATTATTGGATGTGATCATCATGGGCGCATGTTGGTTATGAATTTTTTATGCATGTCCACGTCTATATATTGTTATACAATAATTTTCATGGTTATAGTTGTTTTCGATGAGTTCATTGTAGGAATTTTAGGTCATCATGATGTTCTTGAGATGTTATGATGTTGATGTGTTGGCTAAGATAGAGAAAGAGATGCAAATCATCAAAGTGAAGTTGCAGCACTAGAATTTGGGGTAAGAGAAGATTGTCATACATGCATTTAATGTTGGGAATGCAAGTATGTTATTTAATGGATTTTTATATTCCTTAGTTTTATATACAGGTTTGTCATTTTATTGTTGTTGAGGTTACATGAATGGTAGATGTTAGTGAACTAGTGTGGTCATATGCATGTTTTTCGGATGTGTTTTTATATGGATTGTTGTTGTTTTTTTATGTTAGTTAACTTGATGATTATCATATATGTTGTTGATGAGTATGTTATACGTTGACTTTTTGTTGTTCTATGCTAATTAATTTGATGATTAGGGCTATTGTATTAATATTTTGATGTTATAAGTATCATGTTGATTTGGATTGGCCTACGTAGATGGTTAGGGTTATTACATTCATGTATGAGTCGATATATTTGTGATATTGTGTTGAACTAATCAAGGTTGACTGTGGATATGTCATTTTTATGCACGAATGACAATTTTTTATGAGTTTATGATGTGAACATGTTAGCTAGTTATTTTTATGGATATCATGACCTTATTTATGATTGATTTGATATGTTGTGAAGTTATATCATGCTAATTAGATCGATTGTGTAAACAATATAGGCTCCCTTGAGATACGTTAAGGTATGAGTTTTCTTATGTCGTATGCTTGGTGCTTGGCTATTTTATTATTGTTGGGCCACTAATATGTCATTATTATTATCACTTTTTAACACCTATTTCATCCATTTATACTCTTATTTATTGTGTCATTTACCATAATTTATCATATAATTCCATTTTATGATTATTTATGCTCTTATGGATAAATATTATTTCTTCTCCTTTATTTTTAATAAATTGATGATTATTATGCATGATTTTATCAATGATGGTTTATTAATATATTTTGTAACAACAGTCACCATTTTAGCCTTCAAGATATTTTCCAGATTGTAGATTTGATCTCCAGATCGTCATCAAATATTCCAACTCAGAAATTCGCTAGAATAAGAAGTGTCCATTTTGTGTTGGATATTCTGGGAAAATGGAGAAGAAACTGGAAAATTTGAAACATGGGTTTTGTCCAGAATGGACCAAATTAACCTCAATGAAGAACAAATTTCCCAAATTCTATTTGTATTGAGAGAAATAGAAGGTTCCCTGAGGATTATTTTCCCATATTCGCTGTTGTGGCCATTTTCCAAATTCGACTTGTTCCTATTGAATGGTTGATGGAAATATATTTTCTTGCTGAGCAAGTTGTTGGGGACAATCCAATATTGTTATGAGGGATCACATTTACTATTTACTTTCTCCTTTTTCTAATTATAAAAGTAGAGCATGTATTATGTATTGGGGGGTATTGAGGGAGACTTTTCCCTATTCTAATTTTTAGAATTTTTCATCGACTCTTGTTAATTAAAACAGAGAGCGACTGATGTAAATGTTATTTATGTCTGATTAATACAAGAATGTGTTGCCGTCCCATTTCTTAACTCTAGAGTAAAGCCCAGCGGCGTTTCACTTGTGGTTAAGGGCCCGACCCTAGTGGATCGATCTGTTGTTTGTATCATTATCTTTCAGTTATCGTTGTGTGACATTTTGTATTTGTTTTCGTCTCATTTTTTACGTTAATTGGTTTACCATTTAATTTCTTATTGTTATCAGTGTGTTACATTAAAGAATTGCATTGTTGTTCCATTCTAACAAGAATCTTCATTCCCATATCATTTATCTTGTTATGCTTTAACAGAGCTTTTCTATTCAGTATTTGATGTTCTATTTCAGTTCCATTCCATTTGATGTTTCGTTTGACTGCTGTTCATTTCAGAGTGTTGATCAAGAGATTTTGTTGTCAACAGTATTTGCTTCTTAATAGGAATTGTTGTTTAATAGAATTTTTTGTTCAATTCCAGGTTTTTGTTCATTTCCGATTCGTTAGTTTACAGATTGCAAAGAGTTTCCTTTTAAAAGTTCTTGCATAGTTTACTTTCATTAGTAGCATTTAGTTCAAATTATAATTTCATTTAATTGCTTTAAAGCAGGATTATCAACTGTAAAGAATACTGGTTATTTCTACCTTCGTTCTCAGATTGATTATCTTGTTTTCATTTGATTTTAATTCCACCAGTTTCTAAATGAAAGAGTTATCATTACTGCATCCTTCACTGATGTTTGTTGAGTGAATGATTGAATTTCAGATCATTTAAGGTCATGTCATTGTAGTTAGATTTCTTTTCCAAGCATATGTTTACTCTTGTATTTACAACACTGTACTACATATTACAAGGCATTACTCTTATATTGAATTGCAGCCTCAGACAGAGTACACTCTTGAAATAAAAAATCGTACCTGGATTGATAATTAATGTAGGATAAGTAGAAGTTAAAAAGAAACTTTTTATACCTCAATGTTTTGGCGCCATTGCTGGGGAGACTGTTCTATAGAGTAAATACTTGTTAGTTTTTTTACATAATTCATGGATTAGGGGAGCCCGATCACCTCTGTTTCTCCATGATTTAATCTTTTATTGCAAGTAGACACTCATTTTTTTGCAGGTCTTAGGAGAAAAAAGAAGGTCAGTTTATGGACGAGCGATTCTTGAAAGAAATTTTAGTGAAACAAGTGCATTTGATCCAGTTCATTACCTAACAGATTGATAAAAAAATAAATGAAGAATTGATTTCCATTTGAAGATTCATGTCACTTCTGCCAAAATATTTTTCAAAAATATCATTTTTTTTTCATTGACAGATTCATATTCCTTTAGGAAATAACATCATAGCCGTTGTTACTTAATAAAGTGTTGTTTCTTTCTGATTTCTTTTATGTTTTTGTGTTTCAGGTGTTGATCCCTTCAAATTGTAGTTTGTGCTCCATTGACAATTGAACAATAAGGACCCCACCATGTAAGTTTCAAAACACAATTCTTTGGTAGCACCAATTCTGTAAAAAAAATATTTTTTCTTGAAACCTGTACATCAATTTTCCTTTCTATTTGATTGGATTTGATTGATAATATATTTTACATTACTTTTGTTCTTTGCTCTATTTTTTTCCTCTGTTGTTCCCTACAACAATTTCTGCATGCATTTTCTTTGTTGTTGGGAACAACACCTTTTTGTGAGCCTTTACTTTTCATGTTGTTCCTCTTAAGGAACAACAACCATCCCTCTTAAGGAACAACAATCTTGCGTGCTTGTATTTTTTTGTTGTTCCTCTTAAGGAACAACAGCCGTTCCTCTAAAGGAACAACACATTTGTGTGTTTCTTTTTGTTGTTCATTTCAAAAGGAAGAACACTTTTACCGCATGTTTTTGTTGTTCCTTTTCAAAGGAACAACAGTTTTTGCTGCATGTTTTCGTTGTTCCTTTCAAAAGGAACATCATTTTTTGCTGCATGTTTTTGCCGTTCCTTTCCATAGGAACAAAAGTTTCCCACTTGTTTTGTTGTTCCTTTCAAAAGGAGCAGCATGTTTTTTTTTCCGATTGTTTCGGTTGTTCCTTTCAAAAGGAACAACATTTTTGTAGATTTTTTTTGTCGTTCCTCTTAAGGAACATCAACTGTTCCATCTAAGGAACAACACTTTTTGAGTGCATTTTTCTTAATTTAGAACAAAATTTTGAGGATTTTTGTGAGTTCTTCATGACTCTTTTAAAGGAAAACATACAATTTATGCAAGGACACAAAAATTGTAATTTGTAAGAAATTGTTTTGTAGTGATAAGAAAAGGAAAGGACACACCCATCTATATCACTTTTCTGTCTTTATTTTCACTAAAATTAATATGATCGGTCATCTTTATCATGTCGGTTCTTCCCTAAATCTTCATAACTCTCTTTGATTTTTATCTATTGAATAAGAATAAGGGCAGACTTTCTCTATTGAGATGTTCATTCTTCTTCCACCTTCCCTACTCTTAAGGAGTGTTGAGCCATCCTCTATACATAAATAGGGAAGTGATACATAAAAAAAGAAGAAGAAAAAAATCTCTATATGATTACTAAAAAGTCTATGATATGGCAGATGGAGGATAGTGGGTCTCATCAAGAGACAACCTACCATGATCATAAGGGAGCAGTGAAGTGGCATTCCCATTATGGCTACCACACCAGGGATATGATCCAATGGACAACTCAGAAAAATAAAAATTTCTTAGAACAAGAGGTCTCATCAAGATCTGGCCTGCCCACCTTTCACTCCTTCCTGGAGAATGGAATTTTGATTCATCTGGTTCCCAAGACAGCAGAGTGACCTCCATCATGACGTCACACAACACTTCCCTAGGCATAAATACAGAATAATGATTCCAAGAGTGAGAAAGAAACTTTGTCAAGTTTTTAGAAACCTGTGGGAAACAGAGCTCTGCTGATGGTATTGGAGTCATATTTTTCACAAATCAATAGTAATGATAAACCATTTTCTTATATCTTTATCTAATATAAAATGAGAGTATGTTCTTAAACCCCTTGTTCCGAACCTCTTATGCATGAAATTTATTTATAAATTGATCATAATGGTTTATGTGGATAATCACCACATAAGTATTTTTTTCACATCAGCTATCCTTTTCCCTTATTTTCGAATCATTGCATAAAAATTTCCATATCTACTCACGATTTCAAAATATGCATTGATTTCAGTAATGCGATAATTTGTTGATCATATCATAAGTATGTATGTCTTTCCATGCTGTACAATTGATGTCCAGTACGCTGCTCTTCTATTTTCCGGTCGAGGGTGACCTATCATCTTTTAGGGGGGGGCACAGATGCCTTTTAAATATGCCTGCATATGGGTCAAATCCTAATATTCATACTATATTTCTACAAAAAAAATTATGATTGAAATTTTGGCATACATCTTATCTATTTCTCTTCAAAATTAACATTGTGGATTCAAGAAAATAGCATGCAAGATCGTGATTTGGTTACAGGAGAACAACAAGTAGGGGGGGGGGGGGGGATTCTATGCGCAGCATGACCACCCTATTGTAACTACTAGAAAAGGCTTGCGCAACTCATGAACACGCACAATTCTTCAGACATGATGTGCTTGCATGGCTTATGCATTTTGCATCACTTTTTGTATCTGCTCATCCTACATCAGCTTCAACAAATGCCAGTTCCTACATGTCATTCCACATTTTTTTCAGAGGTAACACTTGAGGTAAAATAGCATAATTTTCTGATTTATTATGAATTTAGGAGAATTTCATGAAAATCCATTGAGCATTATTTATCATCATTCATTCCACATCTTTACCACTTCTCATTTTCAGAGACATATCATCTTTCAGTTTGGGGGAGGGTTTCATTCCTTCATTTCTTTCTTATGACCATGTAACTAATATTCTTTATCATCCATTGATATTCTTATTCATTCTCAACACCTCCCTTATTCCTTTTTGTTTTACACCAAGCATAGATTTCAACAAATTGTAGCAACCACCTCTCTTTGTTTTCTAGCATTGCATGAGGACATGCTAATTCTTCAATTTGGGGGAGGAATTGCTATACATGATTGATGTTTTCTACTTTCTTTCTCATTTAAGGCATACAATTTCATTTTTATACAGTAAAAAAATTGATTTGCATACATCTTTAAAACTATGTACTAAATTCTTGTGATTTCTCGATAACAAAGAGGTATCATTAAAATACACAAACCCAAATAATTTCATGCTAAATTAGTTCATAAAATTTCAAAAATTATGCACTATCACCTACAACCATTTTGTTTATATCTCATGATCCGTGCATCAAAATGATCTTATTTTTGAGAAAATGGTTAATGAAGTTTGTTGTTACTCATATCACATTTTTTTTGCAACTTCATATACATATAGTTGAACGTCAACTGTAAAAATTGTTACGTCTTCATCAAGATTTCTAAAATTGAATATTCATTATTCGAGGAAAAAAAATCATTTGTTCCATCAATTTCATGAGTTGGGATGAACAATCTTTTTTCTTGGTTAACACATGAGTTTTGTCTTTGGGTTGCATGAGGACATGCAATATATTTAGTTCTAGGTTGCATGAGGGCATGCAATATATTGAGTTAGGGGGTGTGTTGCGTCACTAATATGTCATTATTATTATCACTTTTTAACACCCATTTCATCCATTTCTACTCTTCTTTATTGTGTCATTTATCATAACTTATCATATAATTCCATTTTATGATTATTTATGCTCTTATGGATAAATATTATTTCTTCTCCTTTATTTTTAATAAATTGATGATTGTTATGCATGATTTTATCAATGATGGTTTATTAATATATTTTGTAACAACACTCACCATTTTAGCCTCCAAGATATTTTCCAGATTGCAGATTTGATCTTCAGGTCATCATCAAATATTCCAACTCAGAAATTCACTGGAATAAGAAGTGTCAGTTTTGCGTTGGATATTCTAGGCAAATGGAGAAGAATCTAGAAAATATGAAACATGGATTTTGTCCAGAACGGACCAAATTAACATTAGTAGAGAACTATTTGCCCAAATTCGGTATGTATTTAGAGAAATGGAAGGTTCTTTGAGGACGATTTTCCCAGATTTGTTGTTGTGGCCGTTTTCCAAATTCTTCTAAATGCAATACCAAATTCGACTTGTTCCTATTGAATGGTTGATGGAAATATCTTTTCTCGCGATCAAGTTGTTGGGGACAATCCAATATTGTTATGAGTGATCAAATTTAATATTTAATTTCTCCTCTTTCTGATTATAAAAGGAGAGCATGAATTATGTATTGGGGGGTATTGAGGGAGACTTTCCCTATTGTAACTTTTAGAATTGTTCATTGACTCTTGTTAATTAAAACAGAGAGCGACTGTTGTAAATGTTATTTATGTCTAATTAATACAAGAACGTGTTTTCGTCCCATTTCTTAGCTCTGGAGTAAAGCCCAGCGGCGTTTCACTTGTGGTTAAGGGCCTGACACAGGTGGATCAATCTGCTATTTGTATCATTACCTTTCAGTTATCGTTGTGTGACAGTTTGTATTTGTTTTCGTCTCAGTTTGTATGTTAATTGGTTTACCGTTCAATTACTTATTGATATCGGTGTGTTACATTAATGAATTTCATTGATGTTCCTTTCTAACATGAATCTTCATTTCTGTATCATTTATCTTGTTACGCTTTAACAGAGCTTTGTTGTTCAGTATTTGATGTTCTATTTCAGTTCCATTCCATTTGCTCTTTCATTTGACTGCTGCTCATTTCAGAGTGCTGATCAAGAGAGTTTGTTGTCCATAGGATTTTCTTCTTAATAGGATTTGTTGTTTAATAGAATTTGTTGTTCAATTCCAGGTTGTTGTTCATTTCCAATTCGTTAGTTTACAGATTGCAAAGATTTTTCTTTTAAAAGTGCTTGCATAGTTTACTTTCATTAGTAGCATTTAGTTAAAATTCTATTTTCATTTAATTTCTTTAAGGCAAGATTATCAACTATAAAGAATATTGGTTATTTCTACCTTCGTTCTCAGATTTATTATCTTGTTTTCATTTGATTTTAATTCCATCAGTTTCTAAAGGAAAGAGTTATCATTACTGCATCCTTGATTGATGTTCGTTGAGTGAATGATTGGATTTCAGAGCATTTAAGGTCATGTCATTGTAGTTAGATTTCTTTTCCAAGCATATGTTTACTCTTGTATTTACAACACTGTACTACATATTACAAGGCATTACTCTTATATTGAATTGCATCCTCAGACAGAGTACACTCTTGAAATAAAAAATCGTACATGGATTGATAATTAATGTAGGATAAATAGGCGTTAAAAAGACACCTTTTATACCTCAACAATTATGTCGTCCATTTAGCGTTTGAGTGCTTGGTGTCAATAAAATGTACAGGATGGACAAAGATGATACATTAAAGAGTGGTATATCTTTGAGTACCCCTGAGAAGAGGAATAGTAGTCATGTATTTTACTGTAGCTCTACTTCTAGGATACATCATATTTGTCACCTCTAGCATCGTTATAGCAGGAGTGAGAAGGAGTATTTGTGATAGGAATTCAAGAAATCCATGCCTCTTACTTTTGATGTTGAGAGAACCAAATTAAAATATGTAGAAGCATGGCCACTTATAATGAGAAAGTTTTTCAAACATCGTGACTACTCATAGAATATGAAATCCATAATAGTTATTTTCAGTCTCAAAATAAAAGCAGATATCTAATGGGAATATGTTAGGCATGTGAGGGGCATCAGGGAAGAGAAGTTGACTTGGGAAGAATTTGACAGATTCTTCAAAAAAAACTATCTATCTGAGAGGTATTATGATGGAAATGCCAACGAATTGTATGAGATTAGGATGGGTTCAATGTCATATGAAGATTATAAAACCAAATTTATAGATCTATTAAGATATGTTCCATATCTCAAGGATGAGAAAGAAAAGATCCAAAGATTCATTAGTGGATTTCCATTAGCATTCAAATATTGGATTTAGTTTGATTACCCTTGGCCATTGGAGGAAACCATCACGAAATTGAAGCATTGTTATGAATATTCAAAGAACATATGTGATTTGAAGGGAAATGAGAATAATAAAGGAAAATGGCCCGAGAATTGAGGAATATCTTAGGATGCAAGTGATAAAGGAAATACAACTCCTCATAAGAAGTCCAATTCTAACAAGAAATGACATGGTTCTTAGCCTTTGGAGAGGAATAATAAATCTATTGGAAGAGAACCATTGAAGTGTTGGACTTATGGTGGAGACCATCAAAAGAGGTATTTCCCATAGTATAAGGTTGGTAGGCCTCAGATCTACAGTGCTTAGGAGGCGTGTATAGTTGGAGATGTAGGTTAGAGCATTTCTCAGATCCATGTAGTAGTTGATAACAGATAGGAACACCACTAGGCATCCATTTCTAAGATGGAAGGTAAGATTTCCTATCAAGTTATTTCTAATTTTACTTATATAGGATCAAATTATAGATCTATTAGTCTTGAATTGTTGGATTAGTGTAGTTTGTATAAGGAAGTGTAGAATCTTGGTTGCTGTAGTTGGGTACTGGGACGAAGAGAAGAGATCATCATTGAATGAAGTCTTGTTCATTTGAGCTTAATGGAATGCCTACAAAAAAAAACATAAATTTTATTCCTTTAGCTGCATATAACATTATTTTGGGCATGGAATGGTTGTTTAGTCAAAGGACCAAGTTATATTTTTATTATAGGTACATTAAGTGTTTGGATGAGGATGGAGAAAATATATTCTTGTAGGGAAAGAAGAAGCCTACATCAGTGAGGATGGTTGCAACCATGCAAGATAACTGTAGCTGTAGAAAAGGATGTTTATTGTTTACAGTACATATCTCTAGTGACAAAGTGTTGAATGATGAGGATGGTGAAGTCCTGAGGAGGTATCCTATATTACAGCAGTTTCAATATTTTTTTACTATAAATATTTCAGAGCTACTCCTTCATAGAGTTGATGCCAGGAGCAACACCAACCTGTAAGGCACCATACAAGATGAAAACTCCCAAGTTGGTTGAATTGAAGTTACAACTTAAAGAGATGCTTCATAATAGATACATAAGGCCAAGCGTATCTCATCGGGGAGCATTAATGTTGTTTTTAAAGAAGAAGGATGGTACTCTTAGATTTTTCATTGATTATAGGTAGTTCAATAGAGTCACTATCAAGAAAAAGTATGCATTTCCTTAGATTGCTGATTTTTTTTATTAAATGAAGGGAGTTGCATTATTTTCAAATATTGATTGGAGATCAAGATATCAATAGGTTCTCATAAAATAATAATACATCTATAATACTGGATTTTGATAAGGTATGGTCACTATGAGTTTTTTTTCGTTAATTTCGATCTTACCATTCGCCCAACCACCTTCATGTGTATGATGAATTATGTGTTGCACTCTTAACTTGAGAATTTTGTGATAGTATTTGCTGATGATATATTCATATATTTAAATAATGAGGAAAATCATACAGAGCATCTAACAACAACATTTATATTGCTAAGAGAGCGTAATTTGTATTCCAATATCACAAAGAATGTGAATGAGGTTATATCATTCAAGGGAATAGTAGGTTATTACAGGAGTTTCATCAGGAACTTAATTAGTATTTTCAATCCTAGCGCATGGTTGCAAAGGAAAGGAAATAAGTTTGAATGGGCTGATGAGTGTGCATTTGAATTTGAACAGTTGAAGAAAATTCTTAGCAAATCCTCAATTTTGAGGATTACAGATCTTGATAAAGACTTTGTGGTTTGTACATATGCCTACAAGAAAGGACTTGGTGGAGTCCTGATATAGGAAGGGAAGGTGGTTTTCTATGCATCACAAAAGTTGAATGAGCATGAGGATAATTATGTAAATCCTGATCTGGATTTGGAAGCTATCATTCATGCACTGAATGTGTGGAGACATTACCTCGTTAGCATGAAGCGAATTTTAATAAGTGATCATAGTGGACTGAGGTAGTTATTCGACCAACCCAATTTGAATGCAACGCAAGCTATATGGTTGGATAAACTCACTGAGTTTGACTTTGAAATTAACTATATCATAGGAAAATAAAAATGGGTTGTGGATGCTCTTAGTAGGAGAGTACAGGTGAATCATATTTTAGTTGTGAGCTCCTTTGAGACAAATTTGGAAGAGAATATCTTGCATGCAGGGTGAAATTATGAGACGTATCAATCACTCAAGATTATATTGAAGTAGAAAGGTGAGGGTGATAAGGATGAGGAGTATCACCTCACAGAAGATTACTTGGTTACTTTTAGGAGAAAGATCTATGTACCTAATAGTAGTTAATTGAAGAAGCTTTCTTTGAGAGAGTTTCATGTAAATCCATATTCATGCCATATAGGATACCAAAAATCTTTGACAAGTATTAATAAGTTATACTATTTTCCTAATTTGAAAAAATAAGTGGTTGAGTTTATTGTTAAGTGCTAGGACTGTCAATAGGTGAAAGCTAAATAAAAGAGTCTAGATGGTATACTACAACCTATTTCGATTCCAGAATGAAAATGGGAGGTTATTTCCATTGATTTCATTATAGGGTTGCATGGGATATTAGGGTACGATGACTCTATCAAGGTTGTGGTTGATAGGTTGAGCAAGTTAGCTCACTTCATTGTACTAAAGTCTACTAATTTGGCTATTGAAGTGGCTTGAGTATTCATTGAGGAGATAGTGTGGTTACATGGAGTTCCCAAGAGGATTATATTAGATAGATATGTCAAGTTCACTTTTAGGGTTTGTATGAAGTTTTTTTTAGGCTTCAAGATAGAGTTAAACTTTAGTATATCTTATCATCTGCAGATAGATGGGAAGTCATAGAGAATCAACATGGTCCTTGAGGATATGTTGAGTATGTATTTCATTCGTCAACAAAGGAAGTGGGAGGAGTATCTTCAACTAGTGGAATTTTCTTATAGTAATGGGCATCAAGAATCCTTGAAGATGACTACATTTGATGTTCTCTATGGGGGTAATTGTAATACTTCTATCAACTGCAGTGATCCATTAAGAAGGGTGTTGATTGGACTAGATTTGTTGAGACATATGGAGCATGAGATGTAGGTTATCAAAAGGAATTTCAAAGTAACATGGGATGGCTAGAAGAGATATTTGGATCAACATAGATTGTTCAAGGAGTTTTATGTTGGAGAACAGGTGTACTTATGTATCAAGCCAAATAATGGATCCTTCAAACTTTTATCATGTGCCAAGTCGGAACCGTGGTATCGTGGGCCTGTTGAGATTCTTGAGAGAATTTGATGAGTGACATAGAGACTTGATGTTTCTTCATCAATGAAGTTACATGATTTTTTTCATGTTTATATGCTTAAAAGATATTTATAGAATGTTGATCATGTGATTAATTGGCCTGTATTGTTAGTGGAACCAAAAGGATAGTTCTAGTGATATACTCAATGCATCCTACAATAAGAGAATCTCATGCTCCGGAAACAGCAGTAGAGAAAGTTATAGTCCAATGGAATCACGCAGGGCCTAAGGAAGCTACATGGGAGATGGATGATTAGATGCAGACACTATATCCTTCTTTATTTGTTGGTTAAAGAAAATTTTCTTAGATATATATTGTTAGGCCCATATATTACTAGTATATTCCCTTATTGTTGTTAGTGTATCCCCCTTATTGTTATTGTTTTACCCCTGTAACATTCATATTGTTATTATTGTGCCCTTAAATTATTATTTTTAGGTCGGCTAGGATTATATTGTGGCCCCATAGAATTCTATATATAGAAAGGAGTTTTTTTCATTTGTATCATCCAAGAATTATTCATTTATGTAATGTATTGGTGGTTTCTCCCTCAAAGTGGCTGATTTATAAGGCGTTGATCTCACTTTTCTTCTATTTTTGGAGCTAGTTTCACAACATCTGGTATCAGAGCTTTGGATTCTGGGGTTTCGCTGCTCCAAATATGTCATTATGGAATTTTCACTATAAAAAATTTTCTACGGAGGTTCAAAGGCTGAAATGTTTAGACCATGAAGCCAAAATCATAAGGAATAACGTCGCAAAATTTCAGAGCTTGGTTCATAATAGTTTCGGAGATACGATCTGTGGAAGTTAGGGATTTTTTAGGATCCCCAATTCCATCTCAAAGAGGTGATAATGGGAAAATATTCATAAATCTCTCTCTGAGCATCGGATTGGAATGCTATAAAAAGTGGCTATAAGTACACAGAATGTAGTTCTTTTTCTATCAATTTTAGAGATGAAGGAGGAAACAGTGAGATGTGGCAAGTTGTACAAGTTGACTCTTTTGAACTAGTCCATAATTATGTCATTGTGGGATATTGGACATAACTTTGCCTTGAAGAATCGAAATCGGGTCTGACTTCTGGCATTCAAAAGAGGATTTCGAGGGCTACAACAGAGCCACATTTTAGGTATTGAATATCTGAAATCACAGAGATAATTCAGTTTAAATATCGAGCTCCTAAAAAGCAATAAAAAGGTGTGTATTTTTTTCCAAATTGCATAAGTCTTGTGTAAAAAAATCAGTTTGAAGTGATCCCAAGGGTCTATTGAGAATATATTTCAGTATTAGGTTCTGAAATGAATCCTAAAAATAATTCAACACACATTAAGCTCTCAAAGTACTCTACTCTGACTCTTGAAGATGAAGAATTGCAACACGATCTATCAAAATTACAAGAGAAAGTACACCAAATTTCATTCTCGCAACGAGCTGCAAAAAATGAAATGGAAGTTTTGAACAAAATCATGGAAGTGAAGATGGATGGTTTGAAGAATAATATGGATGGTTTGAAGAAAGGCGTGGAAGCTAAGATGGATGGATTGGAAACTAATATGGATGGCGTGGAAGCTAAGATGGAGGGCATGGAAGAAAAATGAAAGAAAACATGGAAAAAATGAAGAATGATCTAAAAGCAAACATTGAAGTTTTGAAAAAGTTGATACAAGAAATGATTCCTAATGGTGAAAATATAGTAGAGGAAACTCATGATGAGAAAAAAATAAATGTTAATCGTGGTTTCATAAACCCTAATGTTGGATTGAAGAACCACCATATTCCAAATATGGATATGAGGAAGTTTGATGGCAAGGATCCTATAACATGGATACTATAGATGGAGAAATATTTTTATCTCAATAATGTGAAAAACACAAAAAAGGTACGCATTGCAATTTTACATTTAGAAAAAAATACATTTGTATGGTATCAATGGCTTTGCTCCTGTAAAAAAATTGTCACTTGGTCAATTTTGATGGATGAAATGATATCACATTATGATGATACAAAGAGCAACAACTTCTTTAGCCAATTGATAAATCTCAAACAAAAGGGTTCAGTGGTGGAGCACATTGAGGACTTCCAAAAATTGAATATAAGGGTAATTGATATTCCAGAGGAACAGAGGATTGATGTCTTCGTAGGGACTTTGAGGGATAACATACAACATGAAGTTTGTGTTTGAGAACCTGATTCATTAGAGAAGGCATTCAGGTTGGCAAGAAAAATTGAATGTAAAATTATGGCAACAAGGAAGCCTACCACTTACATCTATAAAGATGGAAGTGTTGCTACTCCTAGACTTCCACAACCTACAAAGTTGACACCACAACAATTGGAAGGAAAAAGAGAAAAAGGGATTTGCTATAGTTGTGATATAAAGTACTCTAAAGGTCATAAGTGCATAGAGAAGAAATTATTTTACATATATTGTGAAGAGGAGGAAGAAATTGAAGAAGAAACTTCAAAAGTAGAGGATATACACCAGGAACCAACCCTAGAAGAAGAAGAAATGAGTCCAATCATATCATGTAATTCATTGGTAGGAATTACCACTCAAAATCTCAAGATAGAAGGACATATCAAGAAGAGAAAGGTAATAGTGTTGATTGATTGTAGTACCCGTAATTTTATTCATTGTAAGGTAGCCAAGGAATTGAATTGTTTCCTATACCTGGCACCAGAATGTCAAGTGATGGTTGCAAATGGAGCAAATATAAATTTCTCTAGAAAATTCCATAATATCAAGCTAGCCATGGAGGAATATGTATTGAATAGTCCAATTCTTTCCACCCCAATGGGAGGTGCTGATGTTGTACTAGGAGTACAATGGTTACAATCTTTGGGGACGGTAGCTTTTAATTTTCAAGAAATTTTCTTGAATTTTTTTTTGGAAGGAAAGGAAATCGAATGACGGGGTATCGCAGGGAACCCAAGAAATATAATAAGCTTTAATTTCATGACAAACCTTCTGAAGAAAGAACAATGGGGTGTAATTGCACAATTATGCTCACTAGAAGTTCCAACATCAAAATCATTTATTTCTCCAGATCTTTAAAACGTCTTGGACAATCATTCGAAGGTTTTTGAGACTACCAAAGGACTCCCACCTATTCATGATCATGATCATACTATTCATTTCATTCCAAGAATTTTTCCTCCAAACATCAGGCCTTACAGATATCCTTATGTCCAAAAGAGCAAAAATGAACATATGATTGAAGAAATATTAGAGGCTGGTATAGTTCAACCCAGTAAAAGTTATTTCTCTACTCCAGTAGTATTGGTGCACAAGAAATATGGATCATGGTGCATGTGTCCAGATTATAGGGAGCTCAATAAGCTCACTATGAAAGATAAATTTCCCATTCATCTGATTGATGAATTATTGGATGAATTACATGGAGCAATTTGTTTTACCAAGTTGGATCTTCGTTCAAGATATCATCAAATTAGAATGAATACTAAAGATATTCTGAAAACAACATTTCAAACTCATCAGGGTCATTATGAATTTTTGGTCATGCCTTTTGGCCTTAGCAATGCACCTTATACATTTCAAGGGTTGATGAATTACATTTTCAAACCATTCCTTAGAAAATTTGTGCTAGTATTTTTTGATGACATACTAATCTACAATAGGTCTTGGAAGGATCATGTTCAACATGTTGATAGGGTGCTCAAACCATTGCAGGAGAAAAAATTATATGCAAAAACATCAAAATGTTTCTTTGAAGTACAAGAGGTGGAATATATGGGTCATATTGTATCTCACAAGGGTGTTATGGTAGGCGAAGTAAAAAAACTTAAAGTCATTGGGAATGGAAAGTCCCACAACCACAAAGCATTTGCACAAAATTTCTGAGTTAACGAAATTGTTTTCACGAGGTTTGTTAGAATTATGAAGCCATAACACCTCTAACTGTATTATTGAAGAAAGATGCATTTTCATGGACTCTAGAAGAAACTAAGGCCTTTGAACATCTTAAGTATTATATGCTAGCTGGATCTTAGCTTCATCCCTTTCACAACTTCTTGTGGAATGCTTGATGCCTCGGAAATGGAATTGGTGTTGTTTTAATGCAAGAAGGAAGACCCATTGCTTTTGAAAGTCTTCCAATGAAAGGAAAGTATTTACAAGAGCTCTTATGATAAAAATGTTGGGAGAATACATATATAAAAGTAGAAGCATTTACCTAATGGGAAGACACTTCAAGGTAAAAACTGATCATGATAGTCTTAAATATTTTTTGGAACAAAGAATATCTTCAAAAGAGTAGCAGAAATGGGTCACAAAGATGTTGGGTTATGACTTTGAAATCATCTACAAAAAAGGGAAGCTGAATGTTGTTGCGGATGCACTCTCGAGAAAGGATGAGGTTATGGAAGAACTACTTTGTGCCATTTCTATTATCCAACCAAATTGGATAGCGAGCTTGAGGATGAATGGAAGAAGGATGAAGAAGTGTGGACTCCCATTCAAAAGCTGCCACAAGATCCTAGCATATATGATACATTTAGTTGGAAAAATGATTCCTTATGGTACAAAGATTGCTTGTATATTTTCAAGAATTCCCAACTAAAACAAAAGATTCTTTTGGAATTGCACACTTCTCCTTTAAGAGGACACTCGGGATTTTTAAAAACTTACCACAAGGTGAAGAAAGGATTTTTTTGGGATGGCCTAAAATACGATATTCAAAATTTTGTGGCGAAATTTTTAGTTTTCCAATGAAATAAATTTGATACAATTAAGACCTCGGGTCTTCTACAACCTTTATCCATTCCATGTCAACGTTGTGAGGAGATTTCAATGGATTTTATCATAGGTTTACGTAAGTTTGAAGGAAGGAGTGTCATCATGGTGGTAGTTGATAGACTTACCCCGTATGCACACTTTTATGCATTATCTCATACATTTAAAGTGAATACAGTTGCTATGGAATTTATGGAAATAATTCAAAAGCTACATGGAAACCCGAAGATTATTGTAATTGATAGAGATCCCATTTTTACAGGAAATTTTTAGACGGAATTATTTTCTTGTTTGGGTACTAAACTAGCTCATACCTCATCTTATCATCCTTAATCCGATGGTAAAACAGAGATAGCGAATAAATGTTTGGAAGGATATCTTCATTGTTTTGTATCTGATAGGCAAGCACAATGGGTCAAGTGGTTACCTCTCGCTAAATGGTGGTATAACACTTCCATAATGCAACAAAAATGACCACATTTATGGCACTTTATGGATATCATCCACCATCCATCACATCCTCTTTAAGGGAAAATTCTAGGGTTCAGGCAGTGGAGGACCACATCGAGCATCAACAAGAAGTTCTCCAACTCTTAAAGGATAACCTAAATTTCACACAAAATCGACTGAAACAACATCCAGATCAACATCACAGTGAGATATGTTTTGATGTAGGAGATTGGGTATTTTTACAGCTACAACCATACAAAAAAATGTCCCTTAAGAAACCTAAGAAGGATAATAAATTATAGCCAATTTCTATGATCCTTACAAGGTTTTGAAAATTATTGGTACTATGGAATACAAATTGGAACTTCCTACGTGCATCCAGTATTCCATGTTTCATGCTTAAAAAAGTTTATAGGGAAAAACTTCCAGTTCAAACAATATTTCCAGAACTTGATGAGGAAGGAAAAATCATATTAGAACCTGAAGCAGTCACGGAAACAAGAACTCGACAACTATGAAATCGATCAATTTCAGAGTATCTCATCAAATGGAAGAACTTACCCACTAAAGACTCTACATGGGAGGATGATAATTTTATACTAAAGCACCCAAAGCTACTGAAGCGTTGAGGACAACACTTTTTTTAAGGAGAGGAGCATGTTAGGTCCCTATATTACGAGTATAGTCCCTTATTGTTTTTAGTATAACCCCCTTATTGTTATTGTTGTACCCATGTAGCCCACATATTGTTATTAATGTGCCCTTAAATTATTATTGTTATGTTAGCTAGGATTACATGGTGGCCCCACTAGGATTACATTGTGGCCCCATGCACTCCTATATATAGAAAGGAGGTTTTGTCATTTGTATCATCCAAGAAATGCTCATTTATGTAATCTATTGGACATTTCCCCCTGGAAGTGGTTGATTTATAAGGCATTAATCTCTCTTTTCTTCTATTTTCGGAGTTGGTTTCACAAAATATATGTGTGTGTGTGTGTGTGTAATTATAAATACAATATCAAGTTGTGTTTACAAATATCCAATAAGTAGTATTCTATCTTGTCTTTTAGCAATTCTATTTGGTCATAACTGTCATAGAACACCAACGACGGTGTTCCCCTTAGGGGGAGGGGTTTGTAACATCCTTGGGGTGATTTTCCATGTAAATAAATAATGTATAGACATTATTAAGGAAAAAATAAAACCAAGGTCATGGGAGATATATTCCAATTGGAATGATGGGAAAAAAATTAAACTATGATCCACTTGTGGTTAATTATTATAAGGTATGAAAATTGGCATTGGTACTAAAACAAGAAAAAGGGAATTAATGGGGAACTAGTTATTATAGGCTAGCAATGACATATGAAAAAGTGCAAAAGAAACAAAATTAAATGAAATAAATTCCACTTTAGTCAGTGGGAAGAGGAAAATACAAGAAAAGGAGGAAATAGTAAAGGAATATGCATGCAAGGTAAAATCAAGAAAAAAGGAAAAGGAAAAGAAAAGAAATTAGAGAGATGTCATTCTAGCACTCTATTTTGGGAAAATAGAGGAAAAGAGATGTGAACACTACAACAAAGGAGAGAGCACTCGGAAAACACTTGGACACAATTAAGAGACAATAAAATAAAACAAGGAGCACACGAGGAATTAGATCAATAGAAATAAAGTGCATTAATAAAGAAAAGAAAAAGAAATAAACAAAATACTTTGTGTAGGTAACAATGTGCATGTTGATTAATATTCCTCGGATGATGATGCAGGGTTGATGAATTGGTTTTTTGGTTATTCTGCTATCATTGGCATGGGGATTTTCCTAAATTCATAGTTACATACAACATTGCCTTATGTCATTTCTTAGATAGCCATGAAGCAATGGGTTTATTACTTGGTTGAGCTTTTGATTTCTAGTATATTTTGAATCCTGGTTGAGGTGGTTTCAGGAAAATACCAAGGGTTGAGGGTCGAGATGGTATTCTCTAGGAATCTCTTGAGAGTTGGGAGGAGACATGAAAATTCCTCTGGGTATGGTGAAGAAATTCCAAGGCATACAAGCTTGTATTGGTTTTGGTGATTTCTAGACCTTGTATTAGGTGAAATAATTGTGGTATGAAGGTGGGGGTTGTTTCCTTTGGATTCCCTATTTGGTTATGTTTTGGTTGATACCATGTGATACAACACTCATTCTTGGAATATGGCATGGGGGTGATTAGCTAGAAGAAATATTTGGTACAACCCCATCTATGGTCAGGTGGTACATAGGAAGTCCTTTACTTGGTTGGAACTATGCATATGTTATTATTTTTTATTATTTAATGAGATCAATGAGCACAGGTTTGATTTTAATTTGTGATTATGTGACTAGTTTGTCATGGATTCATTCTAGATAAATTTTAGCTACGTGCATGATGCATTTCTTATGATGTGAAAATGTCTTGTTATAGATTTTTCTCATTCTTGATAAGATATTGAATGTTTTATATGGATGCATGTGCTAATATATGTTACTGCAACTAAATATGAGAGGGAAATATTACTTATTGATGAATATATGAATAAACTAATGAAACAATGGAAAAAATATGTATTCATGACTTACAGATAGCATAGTCTCAAAGTGTTTGACTAAATGATTAACATGTGCTAGGAAATTTTGAACAAGAGTAGAGCTTGGGACAAAGCATATATATGCTTAGATGTTGTTGACATAATTTTGGATAATTATAGGTAGTTTTCCTATAGGAAATCCCTAAATTTTTGGAACATAGTTTGTGGATTCTTGCACAGAAAAGGGAAATTTTGGCCACACTCGCATGGAGGATGGGTTGTGTGTGCAGATGGAAGTTTCTAGTTTTACTCATAGGTCGTCATGCCTATGATTGGAATCTAAATTGAGGACAAAGAAAATTTCTAGCTTAGTAAAAGTTCACTAGTGAAAATTTTCTGACATTTATATGATCATGTGTGTTTGAATGTTGTGGTAAGTTTTGGACATGTGGGCCCCATTTCCATAACTAGATCTTTGATTTTTGATCTTGCATAGTAACTCTCAGATCATTTTTACCCTGGTAAGCTTGAAAAAGTGGGTAAATATGGGCTGGCATGTTACATAGAGGGGACAACTAAAATTACCACAACAAGATATGTCTCACCATGAGAGGGACCACCTAAACAAGATAAAAATGAAGAAAACGTGGTGATAGACCTAGTAAAAGGGTTGATTTAGCATGATGGTATAGTTGGTCATGTAAAATTCAGTTATGTTTTGGGATTTGTCTTAAATAGTGAAGTACAGTTGCAAAACCAAATTACATAGAAAGTGATACACACAAAAAGAGTTCATCAAGATATAATTTCAGTCTATATTTCGTTATGACTATGAGAATGAAAGAGACATTTGTTGCACTATATATTATTGTGGCCAAGTATATTGCAATTGGATTAGAATTTTGGGAAGTAGTATGGCTTCAAAGGCTAATTCAAATATTATCATAATAAAGTTTAGGTGATCAACATGATGATAATTTGAAGCATTGTGAGATTCAATACGAAGACATGGTACAAGAAGAAGTAGGGTGGAATGTAAATATTACTCTACCATATAGAATATTACTGGAAAATTATATATCCCGAGGTGAATTATATATATATATACTTCAGTGACAAGTTTTTGAATTTTTGAGAATATCTCTCTCATTAAGGGAGATTTTTGATGAGATAAGATTGTGGATAAGAATTATTTGTATGTTTAGTATATTGACTAGAATTGGGAAAAATGGTCCTAGAGGCCTAGAATTACTCAAATAGAGTGTGGCCTTCCAACATCAATTTCATTAGCATCAGACCCAAAATTACTCAAAAAGAGTGTGGTATTTGGAGATTCACCATGTGTTAGTTATCGACTAGAATGATGGTGAACGAAGAGTAGTATGTATCCCATGTATCGAAAATACCATAATTATGGGGGTTAGTTGATGATAATGATGTTCCAAGTGTTAGTGTGACATCCCCAAACTAGGTTTCCTTAATGAAAATGAAATGTAAATGTTTTTAAAAATATAAGATATGTGTTGACTGAAAGGGACACATATTCTAGAGTTGAAGGGATGTATTTCTTGGGATATGAAAGGTTTCCTTATGTAGGAAATATGGATTTTTTTTGGGACAACCATTAAAGGCTCGTTGGTGTATGTTCTTAATAGACTAGTTCTTGAATTAAGTGGGCTACATAGAAAAGTACAAAATCCCATGTTATTTGGAGCCTCAACAAGGTAGAAAGGACAATAATGTTTATGATATTGGACACCTTTGCAAGGCAACAAGGATGAGGGATAAATCCTTGTGCAAGAAGGTAAACAATGATGAAAGAAAAGGGGATTAGAACATTTCTTCATTCATGGATAAGAGGAAGTGCATGCATTTTAGCAACATAAAACTAGGATTAAAGTAGAGGAGAACGAAAATCAGAGCAATGAATCATTGAATATAAGAGAAGAGAAATGAAGGGGATTAGTTCTTTGGTTCCCTAGAGGATGTGGGTTGGGATACTAGTCTTTGGAGCTCTATAATATCTTGGGTTCCCTGGCGGCTATGGGTTGAGATAAAATCCCTTGAGCCATTTATCAACTTCAGCTCCCTGGAGCTCTGTAACAACTTGGGTTCACTGGAGCCTATAGTTTGAGATAGAAATGTCAGGAGCCCTGTAACAAGTTGGGATTCCTTGGAGGCTATGGGATGAGATAGAATTTCTTGATCCCAATAACAAATTGGGTTCCATAGAGGATGTGGGCTTATATATTAGTCCATAGAGCCTTAGACAACATGGGAAGAGATCAATATTTCAGTTAATATCTGCAGAGGTCATTCCTGAACATTTTTCACATATTATGACTTGGTGTTGTAGCAGAATCTCGACTTATTATGAATGAGTATAATTTTCCATACTACTCTTGATAGTGGAGCTAGTGAACCTTTGGATTCCTTATGCATTTATTATTTATGAGTGGAGGATGAAGTTCCTCTGGAGTCCATGTTTCAACTGAAGTTAGTGTTTCATTTATTTGAGCAATCACCTCGGTCTCTTGAATCTGGTTGATGGGTGAGGACTCCATGTAATCTTCACTACAACTGTCTATGGTCAGGAGGGGAGTCCTTATATCAGAGTAAGTTTCCCAAAACATTACAATATAAGTGTTCTTATACATTTTCAATGTCAATGAACATGCATTTTCATTCTTGGACTAAAATGGTGTGTATAGATGTAATAAATATATAACGTGTTATGTACTAAAATGATGCTCATGAATGTGATTAAAAAAGAATAAGTCTTCTCTGGTTTACATTTTTATGTCTTTTAAATGTGTGATCATGCCATTGATATTACATGAATGATTAATATTCTAATAAAATTTTAAAATCACTATAAATATTCCCTATGGGTCTGAATTATACTACAACTTAATAAGTAGTAAAAATATCCATAGAGTAAAGGAAACATAATAGTGCATAAGGACTTGTATTAACCATTAGAGTCTTTAGCTCCTAAATAATTTATTTCATAGTAAAATTTACGTTGAGGATTCCTATGATAACGTGTACATGTATATATTTATAAGCATATAGGTATTTTCCATAAGCCTCTGATTAATTTTTTGAGGATTTGTGCTCATGCAGAGGAGTCACTCCACTTTTAAATATAATTGCCTCTGACATTTCATCAACAGATTCATCAACCTTTCATTTTGTGTAGAAACTACCCTTGATTCATCAGTACTATTGGTGAACCACTTCATGCTGGAAACCATTGTCTATGCCATGACTTCAAGCCAAATGCCATAGAGGTCATCTAAAAGTGCCACAATGTAGCTGTTGAAGGCACTACAAGCTATAGGGAAACTAGAAACCATTAGAGGCCTCTCAACCATGTCTTTTAAACATCTCATATTCTTCTTGTAGGGGCACTAATGTTGAGGGTTAGATGTGCCTGCCAATAACCAAATTCCTTGGAAACCCTTTAGTGGCTCCATGGTGTCACTTA
This sequence comes from Pinus albicaulis, assembly GCA_034641835.2. Taxonomy (NCBI): domain Eukaryota; kingdom Viridiplantae; phylum Streptophyta; class Pinopsida; order Pinales; family Pinaceae; genus Pinus; species Pinus albicaulis. Next base: position 354,254,799 of record CM076582.1, read on the forward strand.
TAGGCTTACTTTGGAGTGTGGAACCTTTGAATTGTGGTAGGAGAGGTGAAGTCCCTCCAAGAGTTCATTATAATTATTTAGCAACAGACATCCAAAATATCACTAACATAGGTATGCATGGATATTCATATCCTAAAATTAAGAATACGAAAGGGCTAGGAACTCCTGGATTCCATTTTTTACAAGCTTATGAGTATAGCACCATTGAGTGCTCAACTAGTCATGGTAACCTTGGTGGAACACTAACACAGGTATAGATGCTCACAAAACCATTGAAGCTAAGCCATAAAGGGAACCATGATCAAATGAAGAGGTTCTACATGGAGTAGTGTCCCAACAATGGAGGGAAGGTGTTTAAAATTATAGATTAAATTAGCTAACTTTATCCTTTAAACTCGAAGAAACCCTAGGCTTGTGAGCCAGATATTGGTTGTTGTTATTACGCAGTGCCATGATTAGACGAAGGAGGTTTATGTGGCCCAAAGTTTTTAACATGGGATTTTAACTTATGACACATGAAGAAATTCCAGGGTTGACATAAGATGAGATGCATTGGCAGACATGCAAGCTTAGTGAATTTTTCTATTGGCTAGGTGTGGTTCCCACAAGAGAACTCATCCTTGAGGCCATATCGTGAAATTTTAGTTTTGCATCACAAGGAGGCAGGCATGTGTACCCTAGGGTCTAAGTTGAGAACCCCAACATATCAAGAAGCATACACCAAAAATAAGCATACACTTTTAAATTCCTAATTCTCAAGCTAGTAAAATGGGAAGAACGGGTGGTACCCGTAGGTAACTATGTTTGAATGCGATCTCGTAGGGTGCTATGAAACCAGCTCCAAAAATAGAAGAAAAGATATATCAATGCCTTATAAATAAGCCACTTCAAGGGGGCAACCTCCAATACATTACATGAATGAACAATTATTGGATGATGCAAATGAAAAATACTCCTTTCTATATATAGGAGTCCATGGGGCCACAATGTAATCCTAGCCGACCTAAACATAATAACATAAGGGCACAATAATAATAATATGGGGGTTACAGGGGTATAAAAATAACAATAAAGGGGCCTACACTAACATAATAAGGGACTACACTATTAATATAGGGAATTAACATGCCCCTCTCCTTCAAACAAGTGTTGTCCTCAATGCTTGATTATTTCTTTATGCTTCTGTATAAAATTCTCATCCTCCCATGTGGAATTTTCTACAGGAAAGTTCTTCTACTTTCTGAGATACTTCGAAATTGATCGTACTTGTCGAGTTCTTGTTTCTATGACTTCATTATAACTTCTTTCAATGTGATGTTGATCTTCCTGTTGTTTCATTAGATTCTGCATCAAAGTTAGGTTATCCTTTGAGAGTTGGAGAACTTGTTGTTGATGCTCGATGTGATATTCCACTAATTTATCATCCATATTAGCTATTATTTGATCCTTCAAGCCATCCAACTTAGCCTCCATTTCTGCTTTTAAACCATCTATGTCATCTTCAGTCGCTCTTTGTAACATCAAAATTTGTTGCACTTGGTACCGTAATTTTGATATATCATACTGCAATCCTTCCTATTCATGCATCATAGTATAGATTTTTGAGGGCTTAATGGGTATGGAATTATTTTTTGGAGGCATTATAGAACCCAATACTGATAAAATTATAAAATATGTCCTTGTAATCACTTCAAACTTATTTTTCAAACAAACGTTATGCAATTTTAAAAACCAAATACACACCTTTTTCTTTCTTTTGAGAAGCTCGATATTGAAACTGAGTTATCTATGTGCTTTCAGATCCTCAATAGCTGAAATTTGGCTTTGAAGTATCCCTCTAAATATGATTTTGAATGCCATAGGTCTAACCTGATTTGGATTCTTGAAGACAAAGCTATTCCCATTCTCCTATGATGCCCTAATTATGGATTGGTTCAGTAGAGAAAAATTGTATGACTTCCCACGTGTCACTGTTTTCTCCTTTGGCTCTAAAATTGATAAAAAGGAAACTACGTTCCATGTACTTCCAGCCACTTTTTACAGAATTCCAATCCGATGCTGAGAGAGAGAGAGAGAGAGTTATGAATATTTTCCCACTATCACCTCTTTGAGATGAAATTCAAGAGCCTGATAAAGACCTAACTTCCACATATAATATCTCTGAAAATATTGCGAACCATACTCTGAAATTTTGCAGAAATGTTCCTCATGATTTTGGCTTTGCTTTTTGAAAATTTCATGTTTTGAACCCTCGTAGAAAAAATTTTAGAGCGACAATTCCACCATGATTTGTTTAGGTTAAATTCAAGAGCCTACAAAAAGAACTAACTCCCACAGATCATATCTCTGAAAATATTGTGAACCAAGCTCTTAAAATTTGCGAAGATGTTCCTTAAGATTTCAGCTTAGTACTCTAGAAATTTCATCTTCTGAACCTTCGTATAAAAAAAATTATAGTGAGAATTCCACGGTGACTGTTTTAAGTGAAATTCTGGAGCCTCCAAAAAGCCCTAACTTCCACAGATTATATCTCCAAAAATATTGCGAACCAAGCTCTAAAATTTTGTGACAATGTTTCTCTAAATTTATACTTCACACTCTAAATATTTTAGCTTCTGGAGCTTCATATAAATAAATTTATAGAAAAAATGGCACAATGACCTGTTTGGAGCAGCGAAACCCTAGAATCTAGAGCTCCAATACCAAATGTTGTGAAACCAGCTCCAAAAATAGAAGAAAAGATATATCAATGCCTTAGAAATAAGCCAATTAGAGGGGGAAACCTCCAATACATTAAATGAATGAAAAATTATTCGATGATACAAATGAAAGAACCTCCTTTCTATATATAGGAGTCCATGGGGCCATAATGTAATCCTAGCCGACCTAACAATAATAATGTAAGGGCACAATAATAACAGTATGGGGGTTACAGGGGTAGAACAATAATAATAAGGGGGGCTACACTAATATAATAAGATACTACACTATTAATATAGGGACTTAACACATGGCTCAAACCCTGTGCTTCTCCTAGTGCTCCAAAGCCTGCAACTCACTCAAGAAAATCACATATAATAGTAATAATTGAAATCATATTCAAGATTTTAGTGTTAGATCATATAATTTCATAAGAATAAAAACATGAAATCATTCATAATAGGATCATAACATGTATAAAGCATTAAGATCATGAACATCAGGAATGGGATAAAGCTTCTTTATTAATGAATGCGAATAAGTGTGGAGGAATACCACCTAATTCAGCCAGGACTCCAAGCAAAACCATCCTCCGGATCCCTCTAGCCCAAGCCTCAAAAATCTGCTTCCAAAATAATACACATGGAAATCATATAAGAGGAACTAAAATCTCTGTGAGGGAAACAAGGGTTTCCACAATTTGGGAGTGTCGAAGGCACATGGATAAATTATACTTGATCAGGGACAAAATGGCTATAATATCAATACCTATATTTTTCTCCCATTAAGACCTTCCCATGAGGTGTATTTATACCTCTCGAAAATATTTGTTTCATTTTGGATACAGTTATGCCAAGGGCTTCTATAGGCAGGCTTCCGGTGTAGCCCATAAAGCCCACTTAGAAAATATGGAATTTTATATTTTTTCATATTTCAAATTCTATATGCACGTTGGGTATAATTGGACCCACCTGTGCATGCATTTTTTATAGGAAGGAGTCACGAATGGAATTCAAATTACTAGTTTTTAGATAAAGGACCATGTCTGAAGGGAAAAGGCTACCTAAGGCCATAACTAAAAGAATCAAGTATACATAGGTGGAAAATGATACTATAATAGCAAGGATGACAAGGAACTAGGAAAACTAGGCTCACTACTTAGAGGAGGGAACTTTCCTATTGGTCAAAATATAATGCAACATCCATCTCATCCTACGGTCCCTAATATAATGAGTTTTAAAAGGGGGAGCTACTGTGGAGCATGAGATGATCCAAGTTCAGGCAACGTTGGATGAAACATGCATTGATAGCTACGTGATTGGTCAACATAAGACACAATTAACAACTCATGAAGTTATAATATGTTGGAGGTTTAAGGTAAAACACTATGGGAGAGCATTGGGATGACTCTACATGGGGCGTCATGGAACAATGAGGATCAAGAGTTTAGAAGAGTTATGGCCCACTGGCCACGTGGCCTAGAGGCCATACACCGGAAGTGCTAATTAGAATTATAAGGACCTACAAGGCTGATTAGGCATCAAGCCATCTAGGCCTACAAATGAAAAGTGGAGGGCATCCCATTAGCCAATAGTGGATCCCTCAAAACAATATCCGTGAATCCAAGTGGCCTTATCCCAGAAGTGTAAAAGAAGTGCATAAGAAAGTGTCAAGGTAAACTTTTTTCGGATGATGTGGTGTCGTAACCACATGGTACGATTAGGAGAGATGGTATATGAAAGGGAAGGACCCACAACTTCCACGTGGCCCGTAGGTCCCATCCTTAAGGTGTGTGTTTGGTCAACAAATTGAACACTAGAAGGAATTTTGTGGGAATTACGTAAGTCAATTTGTGGTCGAATAATTAGCACCTTGATTGGTAAGGAGGCGGTCCCACTTCAAATATCATCCCAATGGAATAGCCTCAAAGACATCAAGAAGTGTAATAAGGGAAAGCACCAAGATACAAGTATTAGAATGATGTGGCACAGAATGTGGAAACATGTAGTGGTAGGAATGATGAGCCAATGGGGAGGAGGCAGAGTGGTCCTAGTAAACATGTAAGCTCGATAATGAGAACTTGGTAGTTAATGAAAGATAATTGCTTTGGATCACCATGATGGAGATAAATGAGATGATGTATCATGGAAGCCTTATCTCGAAGGTATAATGGAAAGCACATAGAAGAGAACTGGGATGAAAAAATTGGCATGATGAGGCAGGACAATATTTTGGAGATACTATAGGGACCGACCCCTCTTGTACCACAAAAACTTGTTAGTAGTACCACTAGGAGTCATGGAATGCGAGAATATGCCTGTTCTGAGGGGTGGCCTTGGAGGTTTTGAAAATGGTCTTGATCCTGTTGGAATGAACATAGATCGTCGATCTACCATCATTGGTTTCCGCTATCCTCCTATTTTGAGAGGTGACCTCCTCATAAACTTCATGCACATTACCTTGTCAGGATTTCCTTCGATGGCTTCATCATTCAAACGAATGGGCATCCTCCCAAAAATTTCACTTCTTTTAAATGACAAGGAAGTGAGGTGAGGCAATAGTGGAGACAGAGCAAGAGGTGTGGTGAATTATCATTGGTCGGGGATTAACATATGGTGAGATGATTTGGAGGATGGTTCACACAACATATATTATGCATGCGTAAGGCATTAAGCCACTAATGAATATTTAATTATATTCATATACATATATTGAAAGTGGTTCACGCCATATAATGATTATATATATATATATATATTTGTGTGTGTGTGTGTGTGTTTGTGGATTGCAGTTATCATCCCTAACTAATTGAATCCCTTTGGTAGGAGGAGAGATGAGAAAAATGAACCCAAGGAAAAAATAATTAGCATCCCATTCCTCTAACTTTAGTTGAGGAGTTGGGTAAGTGGATCACCACCCCATTAGTAATTAATTCATCTGGTGTTGTTACAGGTGGTATCAGAGCATCCACGTTAAACAATTGGACTATATGGGATTTATCACAAGAAAGCGATGATTTTATTTTGGGAAAAAAAAATATTAAATAAAAAAATTGCTTAACACTAGATTTTAACACTGATCTAAACAAATGAACGACATTCTTAATTGATATAGTGATTACTTATTTTTTAATTAATCAGTGGTAATGAGATTTGTTTTGGTTGTAGGCAGTCAACAACTCTCTATCACGGGAATAAACATGTTACTTAATTAATAATTATGCACTAACAGGTGAAATTTCTTGTGATCTGAAGGAATCATATAACATTCTAAATATTATGGAATACTAATGTTTTTGTTCACTGACAACAAGAATGAGAGTGATTTATCGATGAGAAAAGTTCATGTATATTTTTGTGTTTATTTATTTATTATGTGAGATATCTAACAATGTGTGTGATTGATAGAAAATCATAAGCAACATAAGATAGAGATACGCAAAAAATGGTGAATATTATGGTAGAATACAATTTTGACCAATCACAACATGGAAGTGATGAGGTCATGGCTAATGATGAAGAAATATTAGTGGAAAAAGGGGGAGGGAATCACTCTCTAGATTTGTTGGACACCTTGAGAAGCATAAGGGATGATGTTAGAATCTACAAAATAGATAATCAAAGGATGGTGAGAGCTTAAGATAGACAATAAGAGATAAATGCATTCATCCTACAAAGTCTTTGAGGTTTACACAGATAAAATCAATATGAAATGAGGTCTAGTCCTAGAGATAGGGGAAATACTTGAGAGTGAGAGGAGAATACCAATAGGGAAGATGGTAGTGGTTTCAGAAAGAGGCATAAGCCTAAGAGTGAGGATATCATTAAAGGATACATACCATTAAGCACCCTAAGAGTAGGAATCAACACACATGTGCATCATTGTAGCAGATCATCTATTTTTTCTACCAAGAGACACCACCATCACTCTCATCATCACAATCCTCACCATTCGGGAAGCAAGGATAAGGGTTGCAGCCCTAAGGAATTTAAGAAGGTTGAAGACACCCACATTTTATGGGAAAATGAAGAAATAAAAGGAGACCAAAGCATGGTCATGGGGCATGATGCAAATTTTTAGAATCCATGATTATTCTGAAAATATGAAAGCTATAATTTCCACCTTCGACTAAAAAGGAAAAGAATACATATGGTGGGAATATTTTAAGAATCTTCTAGTGTTGAGAAATATTTAAGTTGGGTATAATTTGAAAATCTCTTTAGAGAGAGATATTTGTCTAAGTGTTATTATGGTGGAAAGGAAAAACGATTCTATGAACTCAATATGGGGAAATTATTAGATGATGAATATGTAACCAATTTCCTAGAGCTCTTGAGGTATGTGCCATATATCAAGGATGAGAAATATAATATTCAAATATTTTTTAGTGGACTACCCATGGAATTCTGAGATACAATTGAGTTGATGGGCTTGTAGAAATTCTAGCAATTGGATTCAATCTGATTTTGTAATGAACTAAAACAAGATACTGAATCCTTCCTACGATTTTCAGAAACAAAACACAATCGCACAATCACATATAAGCAAGAGAAAGAAATTATCAATCACACAACACAAGATGTATTTGGGAAAAGCAACTACTTAAAACCCATATATATGTATATTTCATATGTTCAATAGCATGAAACAATACAATGCTTTCTCACACTAGAGAAACTTCCTGCACTCTACTAACTTTCTCACTCCGATGTTGTTCGAAACTTGCTTGCGATCTAAGAAAAATCAGTCGAGTATGTAACCTTTTTCTTGTCTCTTACTGGCACGCCTTTCTTAGGCATTATTGGGCTAATTGATCCCCTATTAATTAGGAAAGTATCAATTAAATATTGTGAAATCCTTCAAGGCCTTCCCGATGACCTCATGCATGACATGTAAATTTTTCTAATAGTACAACTGATAGATATATTCCCTTTAACACGAGTCTGAACTGGATCTTCCTTATAAATCACATGAAATGACTATTTGTAGTGAATTTTCAGTTAATTGATTGATCACTACTTTTTAATTAAATGAAATTTAATTATATGGACCTCTCACTAGCTCATCTCTTAGTTAGAACTAGTTAAACTAATTTTAACTCAATTATATGAGTTAACTAATTACAACACACAAATAACTATATCTGTACCCCATAAAAATAGAAAATACATTTGAATGCATCATATTAGACATCTAACTCGAATTTCCTAAGATAAAGAAGTTTTCTTGACTCAGTTAGCTAATACAAGTTGTCATGTGATGAAATTACAATTTTTATTTAAATTTAGTTAAGCGAAAGTTAAATCAAAAGCCTCATATGGTAGCCGTTTCTGGGTACCATTTTCTAGATTTCATTTCTGGATGCCAATTTCATTGTTTCTTGTTGAAAATTTCAACACTCCCTCTCACAAAGAAAGGAATTAAATATATCTCGATCTGGTACCTTTGGAATGTTATTCATGTGACACTTATCTAGTGTTGTTTTCTCCTACAACTTCTAAAACTGAATAGCCTAAAAAAAAACTCAATCAGTAGGATGCATCCATCATCAAAGTATCTGATTGCTACTAGTTACTACACTGTCTACTAAAATCTCTGCACTGCTGACTCTACATTTGTGCCATCTGCACTGTTGCCAACTCTGATCTGCTCTCCAGTATCTGACATCTGTCACTCTGATTTCTATCTTCCTAACCTCTAACTGCATGAATCGAATTGATCCTTCATGCGAATATGTATTGTGGGCTCCTCATGTCCAGGTTTGATCTATGACACAAGCGATCTAAGTGGATCCTTCCCAAATATATTCTCTTGGGATTATATTTTCACATCTCCCCACCTCTCGCCTCAAGGTATGGCTACATGTGCTCCCTTTTCCCATCTACCTCAAAATCCTCCCTACTAAAAGTCTATGATTGAGTCGATGCCTTGTTGGCAATATGATGCAGAGTGTTGTCCTTGATGGCAACCCACTGAATGAAGATGAAGACATGAGACTGTTGACATGTGTTGTCCTTGATGGCAAACCAACTGATGGACACCTAATGGACTTGGTAAATTATGCAAATCTAATATGAAATAATGTTTGCTAACAATATGATGCTGAGCGTTCTCCTTGAATGGCAACCCACTCGATGAAGATGATGGCAACTTACTTGATGAAGTTGTGCTTGATAGAACATGTCTTGATGAACTAAATCTGATGTATCTACAGTAAGTACAGAAGACAATGAAGAAAGGAATTTAGCATGTATGATGAAAAGAGTATGTCTCAAGGCATACGCGGATATGTCTAGGAGAAGTCGCGTATGCATGCGGAAAACAACGTTCCAAGTCGCGTATGGGAAAAAGCGCTCATAAAGTGCAAAACTAGGGGTAACCACCATGGTATTGACCCATTGTATTGGGTAATGATTCGTCTAAATGACCCCGTCCAGGAATACCATCAGAAGTAATGTTGTTTTGGCTGATGGTATTGAAAAATGGGCTCATGGTATTGTTTTGGCCCATGGTATTGTTTTGGCTCATGGTATTGAAAAATGGGCTCATGGTATTGTTTTCGCTCATGGTATTGTTTTGGTTCATGGTATTGAAAAATGGGCTCATGGTATTGCTTTGGCTCATGGTATTGACAAAGGGGCTCATGGTATTGAAAAAGGAAAAACCTATATAAAGAGAAGAAATTCATTGTGCAAATCATGAGTGTGGGAGCAATATGTCTAAGCTTGAATGAATACTTCTCTATGAAGTATATCTACATGGAAAGGGTAAAGGTTTGATAATAGATCTGAATCTATGATGCACCTATGAAGAAATGATGAAGCAGAATATCTAGATCTGGAATGTATTTGTATCTGCTAAGATCTCCTTATGGAAGGCCTAGATCTGAGATGAGGCGAACATCTGTCTGAAGTAAAAGGGTAAATCTGAACTGAATATCTGATCTGAAGAAGTATGCTGCTCTATAATAATTGAAGATCTATACGCTAGTTCGCCGCGTAGGAAGTGCGTATATACGCGGCTTTGCTGAAGAGAAAGCGCGTATGCGCAATGAAATATGTACAGAGGTATATGCTGGTTTATGTGAACGGAAGTGCGTATATACGCGACATCAGTGAAAGGAAAGCGCGTATGCAAACTAGGGTTTGCTGAAGTCTGTGGTAAGTACAATCATTCTCTGGTTCTTGATATCTGTATCGGTAGGTTATATGTCTGTTTCATGGTTATTTTTGCTTAAAAGTGGAAAGGGTCAGTGAAAATTTGATGAAACATGGTCCATAAGTCTTGAGGTTGTGGCAATCAGGGGTTAAACTCCCTTCCGGGTAAGTTAACTCTCGACCCACGAAATTCGTAGCTCCCTTCAGCAAGTGAAATTTGGTAAAGCAAGATCATGAGGTCGTAGCTCCCTTCAGAGAGAGTTTGAGTAAGCAGTGAGAGGGAGTCGGAGCTCCCTTCAGAGAGAGTGAGGTAAGCGCTGAGTGGGTGCACAACGTCTTCAGTAAGTCTGCACCAACACATATGTTGGATGTTTTCTCTGCTGCTCCATCTTCGTGAGCAAGCTAGGCGAGTGGTGGTTTTCTCCCGACTTGGGTTTCCACCTAAAAATCCTGGTGTTCATGTGTGATGCTTTGTGTGATGGTTTATTCTGCTCTTACTGCACATGTTTACTGTTTATAGAACATCTAATGAATAAATGATGGAATGATATAAGTGAAGAAGTAATGGCATAATTAGATCTCTATGTATACGCGAGTTTGATGAAGGATATCCACGTGTATACGCTAGTTGGCTTCAGCAAAGTAGCGTATGAGTTTTAGAGCATGAAAAAGTAAAAAGTTTTAGTTTGCCCTAAATACTGATTCACCCCCCCCTCTCAGTATTTTTCCCAACAATTGGTATCAAAGCAGGTACTTCTGCAGAAGCTTGATCGCTTGGAGATCCATCGCAATGGGAATTCAAGAAGGAGTAATGTCTATAAAGCCACCTCTATTCAATGGAAGCAATCTGATATTCTGGAAGGTACGAACAAAATCATATCTGCAAAGTCTTGGTGCAGATGTATGGGCAATCGTGGAAGAAGGTTATCAATACCCGGCAAGTATTCCTACTGATGCTGCTGAAAGAAAGAAGTATGAAATCAATGCCAAAGCAATGAATGTCTTATTAGGAAGCATGTCTGAATCAGAATTTGCTAAAGTGATGCAGCTACATTCAGCAAAAGAGATATGGGACAAAATCATTCTGAGCTATGAAGGAGATACAAAGGTAAAAAATGCAAAACTCCAAACTCTTAGAATTGAATATGAAAATTTGAAGATGCATAGTGATGAAAATGTTGCCAGTTTCTTTCTTTGTCTAGATGATATTGTAAATCGGATGAGAAATTTGGGTGAAACCATAACCGATACTACTCTGGTGGAAAAAGTCTTAAGATCCTTGACTTCAAAATTTGACTCTAAAGTTTCAGCTATTAAAGAAAGGCAAGATCTGCAAACTCTTACTATTGTTCAATTACATGGTATTCTGACTGCTTTTGAAATGAGACAAGGAGGTCCTTCTCAAATCAAAGAAGTTGCTTTTAAGGTATCTGCAAGAGGAAAAGAAAAGGAAGTTGTCAAAGAATCCAGCTATATATCCGATGAAGAAGAAGCGAATTTCGTGAGAAAACTCCAACTAGGAACTAGAAGATTCAAAGGTAAGCTTCCTTTCAAATGTTTTGAGTGTGGAAAAGTTGGTCACTATGCTGCTAAATGTCCTTATAGAGAAAAACATGGTAAAGGGAAACAATTTGAAAAGAGGAAGAGTTATTATGCAAATAAAGATGATGATGAAGTGTCCAGTGAAGATGAAGAAGATTCTGACCAAGCTCTACAAGTGCTCATGGCAAAGAAGCAAAAGAAGAAGGTTACTCGAGGAAAGGAGATACCTCAGAAATCATGTATAGCAAAAATTGAAGAATATGAAACAGATTCTGACGAAGCTCTACAAGTGCTCATGGCAAAGAGGAAAAAGAAGAAGGCTACTCGAAGCAAGGAGATATCTCAGAAAATTGAAGAAGATGAATCTAATAGTGATTTGGGCCCTTGTAATCTTCTTTGTGCAAGAAATGGTGTAGAAAGTGAAAGTAAAGTTATGGATCTAGAACAAGCTATCAAGATCAAAGTTGAAGAACAAAAAAAGGAAATTGATAAGAAAGATTCTATCTACAAAGAGATGATCTCTCAAATGAAAGATCAAATAGAAATGCTGAATGGACAGGTGGACAAGTATCAAAGGTTTCATACTTATGCATCCAATCGAATTAAAGAACTAGAAGCAGAAATCAACGATCTAAATGCAGATCTCGAAAAATCAAGCAAGAAGAATGAAGGACTTGAAGCTGTAATCATCTTTCTACAAACAGATCTTGAAGCATCAAATAAGAAGAATGAAGAACCTCTGTCATTTGAAAAGGAAGGCCTTGAAGCAGAAATCATCTCTCTCAAAGAAGATCTGGAAAAATCAAATAAGAAGAATAAAGAGCTACAACAAACATGTGAAGAAAACGAAAATTGGTTGAAAGAAGAGATTCTAAATCTGAAGGATCAAGTAGAAGATGGAAGAAGGAAAGAAGAAAGCATGACAAAGCAATGTCAAGCCTTGGAGGTTGAGGTAAAAATTATCAAAGGTAAATTAGAAGAAAAGGTTAAAATTTTGAGGTTTCAAGATAGTACTAACATTTTGGACAATATTCTAAGTAATCAAAGGTCTCCTGCTATCAAACTTGGTCTTGGTTTCCATGAAACTGTTAAAGGAGAATCTAGCTCACAAGGAAGTGCTAAAAATTCAGAGGATGTCAATACTAAACCTGAAGTGTTGAAAGAGACAAAAGATCAACCAAGAATCATGAATTCTCAAAGGAATTCATTCAAGAACGTTGAATGTTTTAAATGTCATAATTATGGGCATGTTGCAGCAAATTGCAGGAGTAGATCATTTCATCCTCAATCAAACAGTTCCTACATAGAAAGGTACTCTGGTTTCTTCAAGGGATATTGTTTTTCGTGTAACAAGTATGGACATAAAGCAGCTGATTGTAAAAGGAGGAAGATTAGAAATACTCATTATGATACTTATGCTTATTTCTTTGGACACATGAGATGTTATTCTTGTAACAAGTATGGACATGTAGAAAAGGAATGCAGGTTGAACAGATATGAGAAATTGGATAACTTCCAGCACACAAATAGAAAGTTCAAACAAATCTGAAAAAAGATGGAGGACCGATCAGAAACGTAGGGAATCTTGACCCTACTGCAGTCATCCGCTTCTAAAGCTTACTTCTCTGATTGACTGCAGGAAGGATGTGGGATACATTATGAGATTTAGTAATGTATCATCACAGGGGGAGCAATGTATGATGACTCTCGTGGTTGATTTGATTACTCTGGTTATGTTTATTTCTGACAGCGCATCTGATGTGGAAAAGACAGGTACAGGAGGTACAAGCTCAGGAGGAGATGAAGGAAGATGAAAAATTTCTATGCTTCACTTTCCATACGCGGGTTCGATGAACCAAAGTCACGTATACACGCGAGTGACAACAGACACAGTCGCGTATGCATTGATGATAAGAGAATTTATATGATAGTTGAAGATCTGGAGCAGAGGTTCAGGGGGAGCATCAGTCTGACTGTTAATAACTGTTACACAAGTTAAGAAGGAGCACTGGTTTAGGGGGAGCAGCAGGTTGAATTCTAATGATTGCATTGTTGGCAATATGACTGCTTATTCTTTGGTTTTTGTGATACTCATGCTCAAATGATGATGACTTGGTACATGGATGAGTTGGAAGTCGTTTGATTCAGAAATAAGTATAGAACATGTAGAGTTTGTTACTATGGTTAAGATCTTTTGCCTACATATGTTACTTCCTGTTAAATCTTAAAGATCATGGTGATATTGGACCACATGGATGATTGACACGTATTTGAAGATGTTGTTCTGATATGATAATCTCTCTTGGAAAGATTGTATTGATGCTGCAAAGAATCTGAAGGCTTGGTTACTAATGTTCTTATGCAACAACCATTGGATGACGCTTGAAGAAACAACTATACTGTTTTATCTATCTGTATTCCAGGGAAGCATTCAAATATCTCAGAAAGAAGCTGAACACTTTCTTTTTCTCATAGAGGATCAGATCTGGTTAAAATATAGAAGATGATATTGGATACGCGGGTTTCCTGAAACATAGTCGCGTATATACGCTAGTTCATGCACATAAAACCGCGTATGTCTGATTGCTGACAATTCTTCTTGGAGTCAGCTCTCTTCAGCATAGCTGCAGTGTTGTTTGGTATCTATGATACTGTTTGGTATCTCTGGTGGTGTTCCAGCTCTCATAATTCTATTTCTAATGTTTTGAGAAAGATTCCTTGATGATTTGTTGGTGAAAATGTTCAGGATGCACAAACTAAGGGGGAGCCTTAGTCATATGGAAAAGTTGCTTGGATGCACAGTTTCAGGGGGAGCATTAGCTTTGCTGAGTATAATGCATTATTGGCACTATGATGGTTCTGAAATATGTTCTCTTTCTTGAGGACTTTCTGGTGTTGGTTATGAAAAGTCATATTTGTATCTTGATGAAAAGGTCATGTTGAGACCCATGATGTAAAATTGTAATATTCAGTCATGTAAGGACTTGTCAAATTTTGTAAACCCACTTGGTTGGGTAGCTAAGTAAAACTTTGTAAACCCACTTGTTTGGGTGGCTGAGTCAAATTTGTAAACCCACTTGGTTGGGTAGTTGAGTCTCATATGAAATCCACTTGGTTGGATATTTGATGTAAGTATGAGTCTTTGGTGATAGGACGTTTATAGAGTCTTTTACTTCATTAAAAAAATATGTTTGAAGATTCAGCATGAACTCAGGGGGAGCTTGGTCACTTCAGTATACATCAGATCTGCAGAACACTTCTTCCACATGAGGAGAAAAGGGGGAGAGTATGTTGGTTTTGATCCGCCCTTTGCTCTTGATGTCAAAGGGGGAGAGTGACATGGTGTTTGAATGAAGAGAAAGAATGGTGTCAAAAATGAAGAGAGTGACATGGTGTCATTGTATTCTTAATGTACCTATCGGTTGTGGTAACCAAACACCATCGTGGTTGCCATCAAGTCCAAAGGGGGATATTGTTGGCAATATGATGAAGAGTGTTGTCCTTGATGGCAACCCACTGAATGAAGATGAAGACATGAGACTGTTGACATGTGTTGTCCTTGATGGCAAACCAACTGATGGACACCTGATGGACTTGGTAAATGATGTAAATCTAATATTAAATGATGTTTGCTAACAATATGATGCTGAGCGTTGTCCTTGAATGGAAACCCACTTGATGAAGATGATGGCAACTTACTTGATGAAGTTGTGCTTGATAGAACATGTCTTGATGAACTAAATTTGATGTATCTACAGTAAGTACAGAAGACAATGAAGAAAGGAATTTAGCATGTATGATGAAAAGAGTATGTCTCAAGGCATACGCGGATATGTCTAGGAGAAGTCGCGTATCCACGCAGAAAACAACTTTCCAAGTCGCGTATGGGCAAAAGCGCTCATAAAGTGCAAAACTAGGGGTAACCACCATGGTATTGACCCATTGTATTGGGTAATGATTCGTCTAAATGACCCCGTCTAGGAATACTATCGGAATTAATGTTGTTTTGGCTCCTGGTATTGAAAAATGGGCTCATGGTATTGAAAAATGGGCTCATGGTATTGTTTTGGCTCATGGTATTGTTTTGGTTCATGGTATTGAAAAATGGGCTCATGGTATTGCTTTGGCTCATGGTATTGAAAAAGGGGCTCATGGTATTGAAAAAGGAAAGACCTATATAAAGAGAAGAAATTCATTATGCAAATCATGAGTGTGGGAGCAAGATTTCTGAGCTCGAATGAATACTTCTCTATGAAGTATATCTGCATGGAAAGGGTAAAGGTTTGATAATAGATCTGAATCTATGATGCACCTATGAAGAAATGATGAAGCAGAATATCTAGATCTGGAATGTATTTGTATCTGCTAAGATCTCCTTATGGAAGGCCTAGATCTGAGATGAGGCGAACATCTGTCTGAAGTAAAAGGGTAAATCTAAACTGAATATCTGATCTGAAGAAGTATGCTGCTCTATAATAATTGAAGATCTATACACTAGTTCGCTACATAGGAAGTGCGTATATACACGGCTTCGCTGAAGAGAAAGCGCGTATGCACAATGAAATATGTACAGAGGTATACGCTGGTTTATGTGAACGGAAGCGCGTACATACGCGACATCAGTGAAAGGAAAGCGCGTATGCAAACTAGGGTTTGCTAAAGTTTGTGGTAAGAAATGTCTGATCTGTTCTGCTGGTTTACTGATATCTGTCAGTGAGTTATATGTATCTGTTTCATGGTTGACTGTGCTTAAAATTATGGAAAGGGTCCAGTATGAAAATTGATGAAATGTGGTCCATAGAGGTGCTGAGGGTTGTAGCCTTCAGTCAGGGGGTTGTAGCTCCCTTCCAGGTGAGGCTGGTAAACGAGATCAGGGGGTCGTAGCTCCCTTCCAGGTGAGGCTGGTAAACGAGATTAGGGGGTCGTAGCTCCCTTCCAGGAGAGGCTGGTAAACGAGTCAGGGGGTCGGAGCTCCCTTCCAGGAGAGGCTGGTAAACGAGCGCAGGTGGGTGCCTGCGTGCTGGTAGAGTCTGCACCAGCACATATGTTGTAAGATGTTTTCTCTATAATAAAATATTGAAGGCTGAGCAATTGTAGCGGTGGTTTTCTCCCGACTTGGGTTTCCACCTAAAAGTCCTGGTGTTCATGTGTGATGCTTTGTGTGATGCTTTATTCTTCTCTTACTGCACATGTTTACTGTTTATAGAACATCTAATGAATAAATGATGGAATGATATAAGTGAAGAACTAATGGCATAATTAGATCTCTGTGTATACGCGAGTTTGATGAAGGATATCTGCGTGTATACGCTAGTTAACTTCAGCAAAGTAGCGTATGAGTTTTAGAGCATGAAAAAGTAAAAAGTTTTAGTTTGCCCTAAATACTGATTCACCCCCCCCTCTCAGTATTTTTCCCAACATGCCTCCATTCAGTCTCCTCTTTAGTTCTCAAAAACTTTCTAACACTGCTCCTGAGGGTTCATGTTGAGAGGCTCCCTCTCAAACACCAAGTCATTAACCTCTTCTTTTCTCGTCAAATCTTTGCATGCATATTTGACCTCGAGAGCATACAATTTCTGGACTCTTCCATTGATATGTTTCACCCGTCCCATGGTGATGTATTTAAGGAACACATTTATTTTCTAAATATGACATCATAGACATGGTATTCCAATACCGCTACAGAAACATGATTCTTCCTTAGTCTTGGAACATAAAAAATATATGTCAGTTTCAGAGGGCAGACATACTCCCCCTAAAAGATAATTGTACCTATGTTGGTTGCGTTATACCTCTAGTAATATCCAAACTGTATGTTATGTTGGACGTCCTTCTTCTCCAAGTCACTTAAGAGATCTTGATTCCCCATCATATGAAATGAGGCATCGCTGTCTAGATACGACATGCATCCAATTACAGTGTTGTCCATGCATGCAATGAGAGTAAAATCAAGCTCAAACTTTGAAGCCAATTTTTCACCCACAGCAACGGTAGGATCTTTCTTGCTTGCCTTCTTCTGTGGACAATTTGAGGCACAATGCTCGCGATCGTGAATGTGAAAAAAATTGATCCTGGACAAGTATATGTTTCACCCTTCACCTTGGGACTTGTTTCCCTTGGCTTTCTTTCCTTTTCCAACCAATGAAAAATATTCTTCTTTGTCATTTCTGGAGGTGCCGTCTCTGGTGCTCCGCCTTATCTTTTCTATTACCAAGTCGGACCATAAATTATCCCAGTCTGGTAACTTCTCCCTCCCATTCACAGAGTCCTGATAACTATGCCAGCCCTTGGAAAGCCCTAGAAGTTTTAGGATCTCCAAATCATCATGGGTTATTGTCACACCAACACTTCCAAGCTCATCTCGAAAATGAGTGAACTTTGTCAAGTATGTCAATATCGTCTTTCCCTCCTCCGTATTGATCTTTCTGAGCTTTTCTTTTAGTGCCAACTTCATGTAGTCACTTCAATTTTGAAACAGATCTATCAATACCTTCCACATAGAATATGGATTCACCTTCCCATGGATGCTTAAGACAATATAATCTTGACGTCCCTCTTACAAGATACTTCTCACCTTTACTACCTTCGTCTGTCATGCATGAATATTTTGAGTATTTATTTCTATGGGTTTGGGAATATTAGTATCTATGAATTCCTTCAACCCATTTTACTAACAAATTTCCTCCATACTGTCCTTCCATGCTATGTAGTTATAATTTCCCTAATAGCATATTTGAGTCTCAAGCCATTGAAATACATCTTGATCTGTTCCTGGATCCTGAAAAATAAATATGCAAATTCGAGCCTGTTAAAAAAAAAAATTAGTTCTTCTCTTATATTTTGATTCTTGGAGCTCTGATACCATGTAGAAAATTCTAACAAAAAAAATTCAATTTTATCTTTTAATGTACTAAAAAAATATACTGAATCCCTCCTACAATTTGTAGAAACAAAACATGATCACAAAATCACATATTAGCAAGAGAAATAAATTATCTATCACAAAAAAAAATTGTATCTAGGGAAAGAAAATACTCAAAACCCCTGTATCTATATATTTCATATGGTAAATATCATGAAAGAATATAATTCTTTCTCACACTATAGAAACTTCCTGCACTCTATTGACTATCTCACACCAATCTTGCTCGAAACTAGCTTATGATCTAAGCAAAATTGGTGAAGTATTTAACATTTTTCTTGCCTCTTCCTGGCCTTCCTTTATGAGCCCCTATTAATTAGTAAAATACAAATTAATGACTTAGAAATCCTTCAGGGCCTTCCCCATGACCTTATGCATGACCTATACAATTTTCTAATAGTACAACTGATATATATCTTCCCTTTAACCTCAGTCTCAAATGGGTCTTCCTTAGAAATGATATGAAAAAACTATTTATAGTGAATTATCAGTTAATTGATTGATCACTAATGAATTAGACTAGATTTAACTCACTGGACCTCTCACTAGCTCATCTCTTAGTTAGAACTAGTTAAAGTGATGTTAAGTCAATTAATTAAGTCAACCAATTACAACTCACAAATAACAATGTCTAGACCCCATAAAAATAGAAAATCCCTTTGCATCCATCCTCTTAGACCTCTAACATGAATTTCTTAAGCTAGCTAAGTATTCTTGCCTCAGTTAACTAATACAAGTTGTCATGAGATGAATTTAAAACTTTTCTTTCCATTTAATTAAGGAAAAACTAAATCAAAAGCCTCATATGGTAGACATTTCTCGGTGTGATTTTGGATTTCATTTATGCATGGAAATTTCACTATTTTTTGCTACAAATTTCAACAAGAACCATCGATTTTGAAGGATCATATTTAGAATCTAGAGCATTTCTATGCGAAAGAAAAATGTAGGCCAAAAATAAAAGAAACTAGTAGGCATGGAGCAACACTGCACATAAGAAGAGATGGCCCAAGAAAATATCATAAAATAGAGAAGTTAAGCACCCAAATCATGCAAGGAAGTATCAACAGAAATCTAACGTGTTTGTTAAGAAATTTTTTCAGCAGCTAACATCAG
Source organism: Pinus albicaulis (assembly GCA_034641835.2). NCBI lineage: Eukaryota > Viridiplantae > Streptophyta > Pinopsida > Pinales > Pinaceae > Pinus > Pinus albicaulis. The sequence goes on from CM076582.1 coordinate 354,274,236, forward strand.
TACAACCCAAGATTGAAGGTTCATAACCATTAAGCTGTTGGACATGTGGTGAAAACCACAAGAGAAGAGGTTGTCCACACTAGCAGAAAGTTGGGCCAAATATTTACAATGCTCAAGAAACTCACGTGGTGGGTGATGTAGCTCGAGAATTGGAATATAGAATTCAAGTAGTAGTGGATAATTTCAAGGAAGGCCACCAAGAATACATCATTGAGATGCGAGGTACGCTAGAAGACTAATTTTTTACTATTCTAATTGATCCAAGTTCTAAATATAACTATTTCAGCCCATAACTTGTTGAAACATGCAATTTGGTAAAGGAGTTGCTTGAATAACCATGGCTTATTGAATTGGAAACCATAACTAAAATAAATATTAACCACTTGGTGATATCATGTATGTTCGACCTCAGTGACATGCCTATAAATTATCATATGAATACATTTCCATTGGGTGCATATAATATGTTGTTCAGCATGGACTAGTTGTACATACTGAGGACCAAGGTAGATTTATACAAAAAATAAATTGAATGCTTGGATGAGAAAGGAGGAAGCAGAGCCCTATAGGGTAGGGAAAACCCTACATCAATAAGGTTGATCACGACTATACAAGCGAAGAGAATCGAAAAAAATGGTTGTATATTGTATGCAGTGAAAATATTAAGAGATGAGATTGTTTGAAGCAATGGTGATAATGAGGAAAAGGAACTGCTAAAAGGGTACCAGACCCTATATAAGTATGAAGATGTGTTTCCATATGGTTTTCCTAGACTACCTCCTCATAAAGAGGTATATTTCTCTATTGAGCTACTACCAGGAACAACACCACCATCCAATGCACCATACATAATGAGTACCCCTGAGCTAGTAAGGATAAAATGGCATCAAAATAGATGTTTGACAATATCTACATAAGGCAGAGTGTGTCTCCATGTGGGGAACATGTACTCTTTGTAAATAAGAAGGATGGAACCCTTCGACTATGCATTTATTAGAGTAAATTAAGCAATGTGACCATAAAGAATAGATACTCATTTCCAAGGATTGATGATCTCTTTCAAGAGTTGAGAGAAGCAACAATATTCTCCAGGATTGACTTGAGGTACGAATATCATCAATTAAGGATCAAGGAGAAGGACATTCAAAACACTTCTTTTAGGACAATATATGGGAGCTATGAGTTTATAGTGGTACCCTTTGGTCTTACTAATGCCTCTACCACATTCAAGTGTTTAACAAATAGTGCATTGTGTTCTTATTTGGACAAGATTTTCATAGATATTTTTGATGATATATTAGTGCATTCAAAAACTAAAGAAGAGAATGAAAATAATTTGGCTACAGTGTTATAGTTCCTAAGGGAGCAGAAGCTCTATGCAAATCTTAGCAAATTTGAATTTTTCTAGTCACAAATAAAATATTTGGGGCATATTGTTTCCAAAGAAGGTATATCAGTTGATCGTGAGAATATCAAATCCATAATGGAGTGGCCAACGTGAAGGAATGTGAATGAGGCTAGATCATTCATGCGATTGATGGGTTATTATAGGAAATTTATTAAAAAAAAAAATCAAAGTAGGCCATCACATTACATTCTTATAGACAAAAGGAAATAAATTTGAGTGGACAACTCAGTGTGAAACAAGCTTTGAGTAGTTGAAAAAATTTCTCACAAATGCACCAATATTGACGACTGGGGATCCTAACAAAAATAATGTTTTTATGCATATATTCCTAAAAGGAAGGATTTAGTGGAGTCTTGATGTAGGAAGGGTTGATAGTGTGATATGAGTCAAGGAAATTTAATGAGCATGAGGTAAATTATGTGACCCATAATCTAGATTTAGCTGCCATCATTTATGCTTTGAAAATGTGGAGGAATTACCTCCATAGGTGGGAAATTCACCCTTATGACAGACCATATTGGGCTCAAGTTCTTGTTTGAGTAGCCCAACCTAAATGAAAGACAAGCTAAATGGCTATCCATACTCAACGAATTTCAATTTGAAATCTAGTATATTAAAGGAAAATAAAGTAAGGTTGTGGAAACTCTTAGGAGGAGAATTCAAATAAATCGGCTGCAAACTATTACCTCTTACAAAGTGGATATCGTAGAAAGGGTAAAAATTTCTGACAAAATGATGAGATATATCAGCAAGTAAGAGAAAAGTTATTACAAGGAGGTGAGTATGAGGAATATCACCTCAGCAATGATGGCCTAATCAGGTCCAAAAACATAATTTATGTACTAGATAATGATGAATTGAAGAGACTCAAAATGATTGAGTTTCATGTCAAGCTTTATTCAGGCCATCTGTTGTTCCAAAAGAAGCTCACAAGCATTAAAAAGTACAATTATTGGTCGAATTTAAAGAAAAAAGTGGCCAATTTCATGAATAAATGCATAGAATACCAACAATTAAAGGATGAATTCAGGCATCCAATAGGGATATTGTAGCCCATCTCCATTCCAGAATGGAAGTGGGATGTAGTTCCTATGGATTTCATCACATGTTTTCCAAAAACCTCTAGGAAGCATGATCCAATCATGGTGGTGATTGACATGTTGAATAATGTTGCTCATTTTGTAGTAGTTAGATCCACTAATTCTACTAGTGAGGTGGCCTAAATCATCATAAAAGAGACTGCGAGACTACAAGGTATCCCCAAGAAAAAAAATTTAGACCAAGATTTTAAGTTCACTTCAAGGTTTTGGACGAACATGTTTTCAAGTTCATGGAGGAAGTTATAATTTAGCACAACATATGATACAAAAGAATAGGAAAATAGAGAGTAAAAATAGGATGGTCAAGGATATTTTGAGGATGTATGCAATACATAAGCCCAAGAACTGAGAGGAGTGCCTTCCACTTGTTAAATTTTCATACAGCAATGGACAACAAAAATCCATAAAGATGAGTCCATTTGAGGAATTTTATGGGAGTTGAAACACTCCTATAAGTTGGAATGTTATAGTGAATAGATTCCTCGTTGGGCCTAATATGCTTAAGGAAATGTAGTAGAAAATTCAGGTCATCAAGGAGAATATAAAAGAGGCACGGTATAGGAAGAAAAACTATGTAGGCTAGCATAAGATGCACAAAGAGTTCCAAGTTGGGGAACATGTTTACTGGAGAATAAAACCAAAGAATAGTTCCTTAAATATTGGGTTGTGTGCCAATATAGCACCATGGTATTGTGAGCCTTTTGATATCCTTGAAAGGATTGGACCGATGACATATAGGCTGGATTTTCACAAACCGGTTAAAGTTCATGATGTTTTCCATGTTTCTTTGCTTAAAAGATATGTACAAGATTTTAATAATGTGACTGATTTGTCTATGCCATAGGTGGACTTGGAGGAAGAATTATAGCTAGAGCAATTGTGTATTCTATACGAGAAGAATCTCAAGCTCTACAATCAAGCCATAGAGAAAGTCAAACTGCAGTGGATACACTTTGGGCTAGAAGAACCCACTTGGGAAATAGTTGAATCCATGAGAGAAAAACTCATCCCTTAGGCCATATCTTGGAATTTTGGTTTTTCATTTCAAGGAGATAGGTAGGGATAATAAGGCACTGAGCCAACTTCAATCATAGTTTGAGAGAAGGGAAAAAGTCCCATTTTTTGAAGTAGATACCATAATATAGCTCATCCCATGGGCCAAGATCCTAAGAGTTTTAAAAGGTGGAACTGATGAGGAGAATTGGACAATGGAAGTGTAGGCCACACTATCAGAAATGTGGTCTAGCGGCTACATGGTCGGTCAGAATATGACTCACTAAACACGTCATCCTGTACTCTATCCTGTAGGTTGAAGGAAAAATGTTGTTGGAGATTATCTGGATGATTCGAGATAATGTGCTATGAAATTTTTGTGTCAGTGATCAATCAAGGTCAATATTTGAGAAGAGGTATGGCCCAATAATGACATGTCCCAAAGGCCATACCTCAGAAGTGTTAATCAGGGAAAATTTTAGGAGCTAATATTTGCAGGTGGGCTAATTTTCTATACATTTTACAAAAAAAATATTCACCAATCGACATTTTTCCTAAAAATAATTCGCCCAAATTTGATAGTATGAAAGTATTCTACATTGAAAATTGCCAAGATATTATATAGAATAATATCATATTATCATATTTTTAGATATTTTTACAAAAATATCATCAAAAAAAATTTAAATTTTCCATTATAGATTACTAAGATTTGTAAAATTTATAAACTTTCAAATAGATATCCATCCTTAAAATTTCCCCTGGTGTTAATTAGCACTTTGAGGAGCTACAAAGCTGACATGGTGTCAGGCTAGCTATGTGTACAACTCAGAATATGAGTGGCATCCAATTTTCTAGCAATGGATTCTTCAAAATAGTCACCATGTGTCGTATTGGCCTTATCCCATAATTGTAAAAAAGAGCATAAGAAATCATTGGGGTAGCAAAGGCCAGGATGACATGGTTTCATAACCATGTGGTCTAATCAAGAGAGATGGTATATGAAAGGGAAGGACCAAAAAATTCCATGTGACCCATTGCTCCCATCCCAAAGGTGCGCACTTGGGAAGAAAAGTGAACTGTGGAAGGAAGTTTGTGGGACGATGTAAGTCAAGTGGTTTCAACACAGTGGGTACCCATATTTGTGAGGAGGTGGTCCCACTATACATATGTGTAACAACCCTGGTGAAATTCCATGTAATAAAATTTAATAAATGAAAAATAATAACCATGGTCATGGGACACGTATATGAAGCTGAATGTTGGTCAAAAGATCCTAGTGTGGTTGATCATATTGTTTATTATTGCTATGGATTTGGTAAAGGAAATGGCTAAGGCTATGCGAAGGAATAGTGGCATTTTTTGGCATATAATTATGGAAATAATGGAAAATATAATAAAATGGAGGTGAAATTTCACAGGTTGCATGTGAGGAGGAAAATGAAGGAAAATAACAAAAAATGGAAGAAATTAGAGGCCTGATTGATAAAAATTCTTTTGAGGATCAATTGGAAGCTTTTGGCTTAAACCTTTTGTTAGATCTATTTTGGGCTTTGATTTTATTTTCTCTCTCTCTCTCTCTCTCATACTATTGGAAACTTAGAGTTTCATGGATCACTCTTGGAGAGTGTGTCATACTTGGTGTTTTGGAGCAAGAAGGAAAAGGAATAGAAGGAAAGTGCAAGAGGAAATAGGGATCAATAGCTACAACGTGTTTTATTTGAAGGTATTGAGTTTCATGTATGTTTTACTCACTAGTTTTTGCATACATGGCCTATGCATGTGGTTTCTTGATTATGATTTTTCATTGTTGTTATTGCCTAAATCTACCTAAGGCTGAAATAAGGTAGAGTTCAGGGTAACATCAAACCACGCTCAGTCTGGTAGCTAGCCCTACCAGAACAGGAGAGGGCTCTCTCCGGGTCAATCTCAAAAAAATAATCGAAGGGGCTTGAGATGACTTGAAATAAAGGCTAATTTTAGGCTAGGTATATAAGTAAAGGAGTTTGATTTTGATTTTGGGGGTTTTGTTGGAAACAAAGGGAAAGGCAGTTTTGGGTTCGGGGATGAGACCTAGTTTTTGCAGAGTTCTGAATGGGGCAAGGAAGGCAATTGTTTTGATGTTTTGGATTGAATGAATGGATAGTTCAGACTGGTGAGGAGTTGAAGAGGGAAATAGGCTTTGAAGAATCCTCCTCAAATAGATGAAAACATGGAAAAATAAACAAACTGAAGGCAGAGCAAAGCAATATAATGAATTCCACTTTTATAACTCGTTTGTTTAATTTAAGAAGAAAGGAGAAGGGAAATGATACACATAAACATCAATGAAATTACAATCAGATAGAGAAACACACCATCAAAACACAGAGCCACATGGATCCTAGAGAGTGCTGCAAACCCTGGTCTATTCCTTTGCCAAAATTGCAGAGATGAAATGTACAATGAAGTGCCAAGAAATCCCAACTGTCCAACCCTGAAGATGACTGAAGAGCTACATGATATAGAAAAGCCTAACTCGTTCCCATGCCTCTAGGGGTCAATCTCATCATTCTAGGAGTTGTTTCAACCATATCTAAACTAGGAACTGGAAAATAGGCAATGAAACAACTTACTTCTATATGATAGGAAACTGATTCATTCACTTACATTTCACTTTTTGGTGAATGAATCTACTAAGATGAGAAAAAATGTGACAAAATTAAATAAAATTCATGAAATTACATCAAGTTAAATCAACAGTTACATGAAAAAGTCAAACTAGCCAAAACTAGGCGAAATTCTAAGCTGCTGAGTGAAAAATAGGCCAGATTTCCCTATGCGTCGTGCTGGAAATATCTATGTGTAGCACAAGTTTGAGGCTGATTTTGAGGGCCTTATAAAAGTCCAAATTGAGTTTAGGATAGCTCGTTGGAAATCCCTGCCTGTCTACTTTCCAACCCAAGTGCAATTTCTGAATTTGGTTTCCATTTGCCCCTCCAAAAATCAAATCTCCCAACACTGCTTCCTGTGTGTGCAAAAAGTGGCAGAAAGGCCATTTTTAGGGTTTTTTTGACCCTTTAGGAAACCTAAAACTTGTCAAAATCCTTAGGTAATCCATAGGCATGCATACCTTTTGATGAAAAATCTAGAAATGCAAAGTTTTCCTCCATAAGAACTTCCAATTATAAGCGCGCACCAAGTGGCGCTACGCGTCGGGCAGGAAAATCTGTGTTTACGCCCAAAAATTCAAAATTGACAAAATTTTTCCCAAATTTCTTGAAATTTGGGCTGAATGTCCACCATCAAGCGCTCTGCTAGGCCAAAGAATCTTTGGCCAAAATTTGGAGTCTATCATGCCTTTTACAACGCTTTAGTGCCCTCCTTAGCCTTTCTTTCACAATCTTGATCCTCGCTCTGCAAACATGATTTCATGCGCAATAATGGTTCTTCATGTGCTGGAGCATGTTTTTTTCCTTGTTCACCTTCTCCAACAGCTTCTCAAGATGAATATTGACCCTCTCAAGCCAAGTCTCTCTATCAGCCTCTATCTCTCGTTCAATGGGTGTCATCTCGGTTTGTCTTCTTTGGGTAGCTTGCCGGTTCTCACAAATGTTTTGCAACTCCATGATTGTTTGTTGATATTCCAACTATTTTTTCCGCTGCTCCAAGTATTTTATGATCCATTGGGCTCTCTGAAACTTGACGGTCAGGGTGTCAATCTCTGCCTTATGTTCTTGAATGATCTCTCTCAACTTTGAGCTTGGAGAGTTCAAATCCTAATCAATCAATATGAAATGAGTATCCTGACCTCTTGAAGGGCCCTCATCCTACATGGGCCTCTTACCTCTGTCCTATACCTGTACCTGTGCTGCTGATGATGGTAACGAGACCCCTTCCACCCCAGGTGGAGATAGTACTCATCAGGCTGCTGCAAATAATACTCTGGTGCCTCTTTGATAAGTAACAAACACAGGCACACTGATAGGCTCTATCTCTTGACCTTAAGACTGATGTGAAGGTTCACTTGCATCATGGAAAACCTCCAGAGGAACTTGAGGAACTGTGAATAAATCACGAGAAATGAAATCCTCCCTTGAAATGCTCTGCAATCCAAGCTGATGTACAACCACGATCTTGATGAGTGGATAGTGATAAATACTGTTGTACTATTGCTCGGGAGTTTTATTCTGCACAAGAGTGGTCATTCTCTTGATGTTCCAACACATGAAATAAGGTATGTTCATCATCCTCAATCTCTTGAAATGCATCAATAATCTGATGTGGTAGGCATAGAGGCATGAAAACCGCCCCCCAAAACTGAAGTATCTGATAATAAGTTTCATCAAAGGCGCATAGGATTCCTTTAGGAACCAGAATGGGAACACCCTGCTGAGCTATCTCACATAGCTAGGCCTGATGTATGTTTCACAATGCACTCTGTCCACCTGCTATCTTTTGTTCCACTGTTCACCCATATTCAGTATTCCAGTTGCTTGAGAGATGGTATCCGGTGTCAAAGTGAAATTTACACCAGCAAGATTTACATGAACATCATGTAAATGAAATGCAAACAAATGAGCCAACTCCTGATGATGATGAATCCTAGCAATCATCTCACAATACTGATAGCATGCCATGGCAAGTGGACAAGCCTGCAATTTAGTCAATGGGGTGAGCTTTTCTCTCACACGTTTGCCACCCTTACGAGGCCTTCTCAGTGCATGTAGCTTAGTGGTAGAATCACTATCTCTGTCATATGATGTATCAGTTTCTATCTCCATGGTCCTTCAAGGTCTATGTTTGGCTTATATGAGATGAAAATGAGAATTCAGTGCTTTGTTTCAAATTGCCAAATGTGTGTCAAAGGGGGGGGAATGTAGGAGATATAGGGCAGTGGGGACTATGGGGTTTTAATCAAATGATAATTTTTCCTTTGAAAATTTGACAAACTTTGGGACAAGGGACAACTACTGAATTTTTGGGATTCTTGGGGTTTGGGAATTTTACAAATGAAATGGGGAAGGGAGAATAATAGGAAATGAAAGGATTTAGGGATAGAAATAATGGGAATGAGTGACTTGGGATATAAGGGAATAGGGGAGGACTGTAATGATATAATAAATAGTGATGGGAAAGGAGCAACAGGTGGGGGATGGAGTTGGAGTACTTGGCACCAAAATCAAATTTTAAAACTTCAAATTCAAAACCCTTAGGAGAAAATTTTAACAAGGTGATAGGGTTTATGGTTTTTACATTCAAACTCTCATATTCCCCTTTTAAAAAAATCCAAACATTGGCTAATAGCAATTTCAAAGTCTCACAAACTTACTTGAAACATAGGAGGCGGATTCGTTTTGAAATTTGAGAGAGATGGCGACAAAATAAGTGTTCCAGCCCTGTGCGCCGCGCACACAACCCAGTGCACCATGCTCTCTATGTGTGCCGTGACCGTTTAGAAATGCACAATGAAAAAGGGCCCTATGTGCCGCGCCTGGCTTATGCGTCACGACCTCCACCCAGTGCGCCGCGCAGGTAAACTCACCAACAGTTCGGCCTCCAAACATTGATTTTGCCCTTCACAATTTTTCTTTGGCTCTTTGATGACTCTTGGTATGCAAATAAATTCTAAAAACACAAAAATATATTTTATACCATATACTTTGATTTTTTATTTGAAAAAAACCCACTTTCTAAAGTCTAAAAACTTTGGCACTTTTTGAATAGACTCTGTTTTTGTTTGCTTTGATTTTTGAACCGATGATGAATCTCTTGTCTGTTCTTTGCAGGGATAGCTAGCATGGGATTTTGGCAAAGGTGACTAGGGTTGCGCCTGAAGAACTTCACAACTGAAAAACTTTGAAAATTACAGTGCATTTATTACAAAAGGATAAAATAGACATTTTTTCTTCAAAATAGATTTTTGAAGAAAAGTCATTATCAAGCATTATGACGATGAAATTTTTGCAATGAAAACTTATTTTGAACCTCCATCATGTGCTTGCTCACATTATTAGCCATTTTGAAGACTAAATTAACAAAACCCTAGACTTAATGAGACTAAAACCCTAAAATGACTCTTTGTTGACCAAGAGACCAAACGTGACTGTAAATGACTGTGAATGATTTCGATGAACAGACATGGACCAGCAGGTACATGACATGAGGGATATGAGATAAAATACCCTACTATTAGATGATCCATGCTCCTAATGGAATGCGGCTTACTGAACTGACTGAGACACCTAAAATGAAATGCAACAAGAGAAATTTGATCTCTGACAGAGGGATGAAGATACCAACTCTAGCAATTGGCATGGAGGATTCCCTAGATTGACAGTGGATTTTCCTAGTTAGCCATGGTGTTGTGGGTTCATTTCATTGTATTTTTTCTAGTTGATTATGATCCTCCTCAAGTTGTGGGTTGAGTTACTTGTTCCTATAGCCTTGGTTGAAAAAAATCTCTGGAGCCCTATAACACCTTGGGTTAAGTTACTAGTCCTAGAGACTTGGTTAGAAAAATGTGTTGGAGCCCTTGGTGGGTTGAGTTACTAGTCCTGGAGCCTTAGTTGTAAAAAATTCTTTGCATCCTTGAAAAACTTGGATGGAGACCAATCTGGTGATGCTTTTTGATGTTTGACCGTGAGGTGAAATAACTGGTTGAGGGTTCACGTGGTTTGGCCTCTATAAGCCATGGGTTGGTTTTGATGGTTTGTTTTATGATATCCCACTTTCATGATTGAAATAGTGGTTGGAATATACGATATTTGGCTCAGCCATGTCTATGGTTGGGTGGAATGTGGAAGTCCTAGACTTGGTTGCATTTTTATTGTTGCAATAAGAGCTCTTTTCCTCTTGTATTTATGGGTAAAAATGCATGTTATTATATGGAATATATGGCTGTTATATAGTTGTAATTTCTTTCTTTTATATGATGGTTATGAATGTGTTTTATGATTTTGATGATGTGTGGATTTCTTCATGTTTTTACTGGTAAATTAATGAACAACATATCTATGACCAAATAAATGATAATGCAGTTAACATGATGAGGCAACAATATTTCATAGCGATTCACAGATAAATATGATACCCCTATGCTTAGATATGTTGTTTAAACCTGTAGATTACATACTTGTGACATATTTGACAAGACAACTATCATGGCTAGTAGGGATCCATTCAATTCCTTGTTCACATGCTTTCTTCTACATAGTTATTCCACTACTATCTTTCAGTTCTGAAAGTGTCATGGAGTTCTAGGCAATGGCCTGAGCTCTGAGCCTGAAAACTGGCACGAAAATTGGGGTAGCAGGCTCAAAACTACTGAGAAAAGTTCCCAATCGCATGCATACACATGACGTGCGTGCGACTAGAGGGTCCAAGTAGTACTCTTTCCCATGTCAAGGGAGTGGCTCAGGAATTGATGCATTAAAAGTTCAAGTTTGATCATGGGATAACCTCCTTGAAGGTTGTGATGTCTCCTCGGTGTCATATTATGTGCTGAAGGTATGTGTTATAGCATGGTGTTGATTTTTCTTCCTTAATGTGAACTAGGAGGTTGAATCAGGTCATAGAAACTCTTCATCACATGTTTACCGTAGTTGGCTGGTGACTTGGGTTGATGTGGGAGGAGGGTGTTAGAAGATTATCCTGACATAATGACCCTCATGGTATCTATAGGTGCAATAAAGGAAAGTGTCGAGATACAAGGATCATGATGATGTCACAGAAACTACGGTGGTACACAACCGTTAGAAAGAGGAGCTAATGGGGAGGAGACCGAGTGGCCCCACTGCACAGTGAGAACAATAATGAGACCATGGTGGTTGATGAAAGAGTGTGCCTTGGGATTGACAAGATCGAGAGAAACAAGATGACATGTCTCGAAGGTATGATCCTGGAGGTATAAGGGAAAGAATGAAGACGAGTGCCAATATTAAAGCGTTAGGACGATATGGGAGACTGATATTGAGGAAATAATAAAGGGATGTGCCCCTATTGTACTACAAACATGTGTCACCAGAACATAATCGATCATGGAAAACTAGAAACCACCTATTATTAGGGGTGCCCTTAGCTATTTTAAAAATGAGCTTGACCATGTCAGAATGAAAATATGTCGTCAATATGGAATACAGTGGTTTCCTTTTGATTTACATTCTATGGGGTGACCTCCTCATAAATGTAGTGCACTCTACCTATTCAAAATTTCCTTTGATGGCTTCATCATTCAAACAAGTGAGAATCCACCCAAAAATTGCATGTATTTTAAGCGGAAAAGAAATGGGGTGAGGAAACATCAGAGACAGAGTGGGAGGCATGGTGATTTATCATTGGACAAGTATTAACGTATGGTGGGACCCTTTTGAGGATAACACACGGTATATATTATACACGCCTAAGGTATTAATCCATTAATGAATGCTTAACTATATTAATATACATGTATTTAAAGTGGTTCGAGCTATGTAATGATAATACATGGATATATATACACACACATTAATTGAATCCCTTTGGTAGGAGGAGAGAGAAGAATAATGAACCTAAAGAAAAGAAAAAATTATTATCCCATTCCTCTAAATTTACTTAAGTAGTTGGCTAAGTATATCCCCACGCCAATGATAATTAAGGGGTTCGGTGTTGTTATGGCCAGGAGTACTGACCATAACTATGGTGATCATGCACCATGTGTCATAGGTACAAACCATAACTATGATATCTTGTTGATGTTGTTGATTTACCATGTAATCAATATGTTTTGACCATATTATGGTAATTGGATGATGTTATATATGTATCATGTGTTACAATTGATGACTCGATTATGGTGCCTAGATTTGTTATATCCTTTTTCTTAGAATAAATATATGTCAACAAACATTTTTTTTCAAACTTAGAATTATGGAAAATTTGGAAGTATTTGTGAGAAAGCTACAAAAATAATAAATTTTTTAAGTATAAAGGCCTACTGTAGATGTTAAGTAACTAATATTGAACCTTAGCCTCAGAGAAAATCTCAGTCTATTTGAAGGCTCAGAGTATTCTAAAATAATCTTATAATATTATTTGTTTTGGTGACTAATATTGTTTTGTTTTGATTAATGTCTCTAGAATGCTAAGTTATTGGAGGGGATTGTTCTCAGTCCAGACTATAAATATTGGTTTATTCAAGGTCATGGATATTGAAGAAACCATGAGGAGATCATAACATAGAATAAATTTTAACATCATTTAAGTTATCTATAAATGTCTTGGAGATGCCTAGATACTTGTAATCAAAATCCTAATGTGTTTACAGTGAAATTCAATCTTGATAAAGGCTTCCATTTATATATTAATATAATCAGAGAGCTAAGTTTAAATATCAATGACTTCTTGAATCATTGGAATGAGTGTCATGCAACATCTCTGTAATCTTGTTTGAATTATACGGGTTTAGATGATTTATTATCATCAAAAGAAAATCAAAGTCAGAAGTTTTAATACTTACGTCATAATATTTTTATATACCAAAGGTTAATGGATTTGGAAACCAAGGGAGAAGAAATGGAAGAATGATGAAAAGGTTGTGACAAAACGATCTATTCCAGAATCAAGATTTCAATATATAATCTTAATAGGGAGAAGGTAGATAACCAATTTGAAATTGTGCATGTCTTTGACTACATATGAGAGAATAAAATATTCTCCATGTAAGAGGGAGATCATGCTTTTCTCCAGTTTTGAAGAATTAGAAGAAGAGTCATAATTTAGGAAGGCCCTTAGGGAGTGACGTAGAGAAACTATGATATGTTATACCAAAGAAGGGGTGGATAATTTATGTTAGCTTTAGAGAGATCTAAAAATGACAGCAATATAATATGTCTCATAATGAGGGGGATTTGGCCACTGAATGTCATGTTGAATTGATGAATCCTGATGAAATATTCCTTGCAAAATTTTGATGATGATAGGTAGCTAATTGTTTCTTTAATGAACCTGGAAATGAGCTTAGTATGTGGAAATAATTTGACTCTAATTGGGCTTAAAGTGTCGTCAATGGAAATATTACATTTTACATATGTTTTTTATTGGGTTCAACATTGTATTCTTGGATGAGAAGGAAAGAAAATTTTGTGGAAATTAATAGTGTTGATGTTTAATATATGGTAGCCTATGCAATTTGCTGTGAAGAAATTTGGATTTGAAAAATTCTTGCCGGAATGTTTTAAGAAATGGTAGAATCGACCATGATATTTTATAACATACAAAGCTACATGGAATGATGAAGCATATTGAGATAAAGTACCACTACTTTTGTGATATGGTGAACAAAGTCTAGTTTGGATACCATGAAGTTGAGTTACTGACCAGATCATGGTTACTAGTTTATATTAATGGTGTACCATAGTACTGGGTGGATGCCATGGATGTTATAGGTAAGCATGGTTGACCTAGATTATTTTCATGCTCGTAATGTTGATATTGATTTGATAATGATGGAAATTTAATATTTCCTTATAAACATTTTCAATTTATTATAAATCTTGTTATACATTATAAATACCTCCCTATTTAAGAGGGGGTGTTGAATACTATAGATTTGGTAGGTCTTCATAATCCTTCATTTATTTATAATACTATCTAAAAACAAGAAATAAAAAATCAAATTTTGAATTAGAAGAAAAAGATGAAATAATGTAAATCAACAAAACCACCTAAAATTAAGATCCCTCAAAATAGCTACTATTCATGTAAATAACATATTTATCATAAGTTAGTACGCACCATAATTCAAGCAAGTATTTGCATAAAATATGGTATAGGAAAAAATATGTAAATAAATATATACCAGGAGTTAGTACCCACCATTATTTACATGTTCTTCAACACTTGCACAAATGTGAGTAAAAATGTAACTATGATGACTTACTAGAATTTAATTTACAAAGAGACATAAGGTAATTTACAAAGATCTATGTTTCTTGGGTATCTTCAGTTTAAAATACACTTTGAAAATTTTCATTTATACATTCACTTATCACAGTTATTGTGTTGTCTTCTTTCCTTTCATGGTTGTTGGCTGAATTTATGAAGTGTGATTGCTTGATGAGGTAAAATAACATTAATATATATTGACAAGAAATTACAATAGTTTAGAAATAATCCTTATATCCATTGTAATCTATATTTCAACAACTATAACGTATGTTGTTTCATTATAAAATTATGTTTCTCCATCACTAATATACTCTAGAGATCAGGGTATGTCTTGATGTTTCATACCTCCATTTTTTTTTGGAGAGACCCCATTTTTAGGGCAGTCACTTCATCATGTAGTGAAAGAGCCTAATGATTATGCTATCTGAGAAACTAATATATTGAGACCATTTTGAATTTGTAGATATTATCTTGCATTCGAACTATTATAGCTAATTTTCTATTTAAAGGAATTAATTTTTAGATCATCACGTGGATAATGATTCTCGATTCTCAATGTCATTATTTCAACTTCAATTACAAGAAAATACATTAGAAACTTGTGTACATCTAAGCTTCATTATTCACGGAGTTCCCTAAACCCAACTGAAATAATTTACTAGGTATCAAGGATGATACCCATTACTCCTACCACCCGTAAATGAACATTTAATTCTTTATATTTAATATTTATTGATTTCATTTTAAAATTTAATAGGTTTCTATCAATATTAATATAATTGGGCTCTTTTTAAATTTTAAACACCATTTCAAATAATTTAGAGAATGATCCAAGTTTATAAAGGGAATGAAATGAAATATATATTACTAACCAAGAAAACATATATGTAACAAAACTTGAATTAATTAAATAATGGAAAGTGTTGAAAATTGTATGTAAGTAGAATGAAAGAAAACTAGCTCAAATGGTGGTAGCTCATCTGTAAGAAGAGATGTGACGACAACGAGACTTCCTGAACTATATTACACTGACACTCCCAATAATTTTGATCATGAAAGTGCAATAAGAAAACACTAAATATCTTAAAACCTAACTCTAGGAGATGAAGTTCCAAAGGCTTATGGTCTTTGATGGGATAAGTTGTAATGTCAACTTCTTGAAGTTGTAACTTTTGAGTATGACCTCCATTTGGTGCATAGGGTAGGTCATTGGAGAGGTCTATCCAAGGAGTAAAATTTTTGAATGCCCCTGGAAAACACAGATATCATTATCCATATTCCACAAAAAATATTATTTAGTGTGTTGAAGTAGTTCTATATGTTCATGAATTGAAAACTACCAGAAATAGGAAATGTCCAAAATAGGAAATTATGCTGCAAAATAGAAAACTATGTTATGAGCTTGTTCGAATGGGTGGGTGGCCATCGATATACACCTATATCAGTCCTCAAACCTTAGTAATAAATGGTATCCATAAAATTTAGTGCCTTAATTAGATGGGGAAACTTGTGCTAAACTTGGTCCCTAGTGAGCCACTTGCGCTGATGCAGAAGTTGGTCTACTTTGACAAGCTGATACAACTACATTCTTTAATATTAGCAAGTGATATTTAGATGTGTTTCCATAATATAATCAACTATGTCCTATTTAATGCAATCTTAGATAATATTTTTTGGTTTCAACTATTCTACAATTTTTGATGTGTCCAATAATGGTGGATAGTATGTGAGAAGGTGGTCAAGATTGAAGACTGGGTGTAGGCCAAGGAAGTAGTGTGGGGGGGGGGGGGGGGGGGCACTTGGTTACATATTTAAAAATAAATAGTGTCCCCCACATACTTGGTGATTGTGTAAGCTCCATAACAGAGTGGTGAAATCTTTCGATGCCCCCCTACAGGGTGTTCCTTCTACAAACTTAACCAAACCTTGTCTCCCACCTAGAACTTATGTAGCACTTGGTGTTGATCATGTTGTTGTTTTTACTTATAATTGACTTTATCCAAGATATTATTGAATTTTTAGTGGATGTGCTAAATTCATTGAATAAAATTTCTAGCTTTGTTGGATTCATATTTAACATGTGCATATTTAGCTAGTGCAGTTTCTAAGGGAAGCATGACATCGATGGGAACCAATGGTTCAAATCCCATAGCCACTTGAAATAATTCATGGCTAGTTTAGATATGGATAGCTATATTTTATCTATGCAAAACATAAGCTATACTATCATCCCATGTGCATGGATTCTTGGAGTTATACTGGTGGTCGATTGAGGTAGTCTATGACATGATTGGTGGTATCATTCTTGTATTTGATGTTCAAAATAAATTGTTGGGGATATGTGGACCATTTATGATGGTAGTAATTCTATAAATTCCCATATGTATGCATAAACTGA
Organism: Pinus albicaulis; assembly: GCA_034641835.2. NCBI lineage: Eukaryota > Viridiplantae > Streptophyta > Pinopsida > Pinales > Pinaceae > Pinus > Pinus albicaulis. Next base: position 354,291,040 of record CM076582.1, read on the forward strand.
AGAGGCTTTTAATTTTTATGAATGATCTTATATTTCTATAGAATATAATGTTTCCATTGCATAGTCCTGTGCAATGGAATACATCTCTTTATCATAGGTTGGGTGTCTCTACAGAGTACTAGAGAGTGTTTCACTATGATAAGTCAATTGATGTCTTTGTTGAATGAGTATTGAACTAATAACATAGTCAGAGGCATATTTCTCGATCTCAAATGTATATTGTAGGTCTATCAAGGAGAGGATTGGTGCGGAGCAAAGGCCCCATTTCAAGTGATTGAATTCCGTTTAATGCGATTAAGAAAAAAATTATTTTTTCTTTTTCTCTACCTTTGATTACTTGAATTAAGGGCCAATTGATATAAGAGAACCCCAACATGAAATTTAGGTATAGGTTAGTAAGGCCTAGGAAGATGTGAAACTATGTTAAGGTTGTTGAGGCTAGCCAATCCCAAATGACTTGGATACTAGATGGATCCACATACACTCCTTACTCATCAATAATGTAGCCAAAGTATTGGAACTTGTCCCTGCCAAAGGAGCATTTTTCCAAGTTGGCACATAGATTATGATACTGTAGAGTATGGATGAACTCTTTAATATGTCGTAGGTATTGATACCAACTATTAATAAAGATGAGGATATCATAAAGATATACCACCACAAAAAGTTGGTGAAAAGTTGTAAGATAACATCCATCATTCTCACAAAATTTTTTGGGGAATTTTCTACACCAAAAAGACATGACCAACCATTCAAAAAGAGCCTCCTTAGAATCAAGAGTGGTATTCCACACATTAGATGGTTATTTTTGGACTTGTCAATTTCCATACTTGAAATCAATCTTACAATAATATTGTGGTTGATTGAGCTAGTAAAAAAGGTCGTCAATTCAGGGAATTAGGTATCAATTACTGACTATGATCTGGTTCATGACCCAATAATCAATGTCTAGTTACCAAACCCCATATTTCTTTTAAAAAATTACAATTGGGATTACAAAAAATGAGGAATTTTGTTGGATGTGCCAATTTTGGAATAGCTCTTGAACTTTTCACTTAATTTCCTCATTCTCCAGGAGAGAGAAACAATATATTGGCCTATTGGGTAGTGGTGTGTTGGGGGGTCGATTGAATGATTGACTTGTCAGTGCATATGTACCCATGTGGGTGAGGAGAATATATATTTATACTATTGCATGATATTATTCACTTGCCACTTATTTTTTCAAGAGCATTGTGTGGAGGCCATGGATGCAGCCACAATCTCCCCATTTCTTCAAAAGTTAATTATGAGGAAGAAAAATTTCACAAGAATAGAGATGATATTACTACATTTCTTAGTACAGATAAAAAAATGGCAGTAGGTGAGGATACCTTAGGTATTATATATATATATCTATATAAAAGTAATAATAACACTGTGAGATCTAGACTTATACACAACATTCCATTTCCACAAATATTGTTTTCCTAACCTGACATAAAATATTCAAGGAGAGAAACACTACAACATACCTCATCCATGAAATGATTCATGTTTTAAGTTAGGTGATATTTTTGGCTGACAGGGATATCTAGCCCTTGGTGGAGCCACCCAATGTTGTATGGTTGAGGATGTGTCATTTTCAATAAGTCCAATTTCTTAATGACCTCTACTAAGGTGAGTTCCTTCTAACTTCTCCTAGTGACAATGAAATGCAGTGGAACACTCTTCACTGGAAATTATGAGTGTAAGAAGCATTCACCTTCCTTTAGATCTTCAGGTTTATTTTACTAGACCCTAGAAGTGGCAATAATGGAAGTGGGTTTCACAAAAAATATTTTTTTCCCATATCTAGGTCTAGTTCGCAGTTGGAACCTACCTTTTATCTTGAATCTTTTAGCTCGACCACTAGAAACTACTTAGTATTAAATTCATTGGTGTTATCAGTGGGGCTCTTATGGAACTCACACCACATTCTTTCCTCTTTCTTCATATTTTCATTTCCATTCCTTTTTTGTGGCTTCAATGGGTTTTCATGGGGTCATATAGCCTATCTATATCCTTTATTCTATGATTTTGGGATGCCGCTTCCATACTTATACCGTGAATGGTTTGTAGATCCAAAGTATCACTTATTTTCGTTTAAATTTTCACTCAATTTTGATAGAATATTTGTATCTTGTAATAAGAAAGAAAATTTTTATGAGCTCCATTTTTGTTTGGATGTACTTTTGTAGACAAAAAAGTTACTTCAGCACCAGATGTCACTCTGAGTATTTGATACCTTAATTAATGCACAAGGTATGAAAGATATTTGTTAACTATGGCACTACTTGGCCCCTTTCCTGTCATTGTGTGGTCCATCTCATGTATTGGTATTCATCACTTCCAAATGGGTAGTATTTTCATTTAAAAATATCTCTGAAGGATCCCCAAGTGGGTGCGATTGCAAGTAGTGGGGATTCCTCCATTGCCATTTTCTCACATTAAATTTTCCACCAATCTTGGACATGGGGGTTGGCCTCAAGGAGGTAAAAGGTAATATTTTCTTCTTTGGAAAATTTGTGGATGAAAAGGTACCCTTGTAGTAGATTTAATCATTTTTCTAGAGCATCTGCGTCCATTTCACCTTCAAATATAGGAATATAAAAATTAACTTCTATCCTAAAGGGGACAATGCCTCCAAAGTTTTTACTTGATGAAGATGTGTTGATAGATGAAAAATTTAATTTTCCTGCAAATTTAACTTCTCTAGATCACACAAGAAATAAATTCTCATCAAGTCTTTAATTTAATATGTAAAAGTATTTAATGAAATAATTCTAACTCACTTACAGTGAATTCTAGAGCACGCACAAATTAGGACTATTATCAATCACGTAGATACACCACACAATTAGTGAAAATAATAAAAACTCCTTTCATTAATAAAATCATGTCCATAAAATTACATAAAAGTTACATAAGTATTCATTCCTCTCTTGGCCTAATCTCACATCAATTTTGCCAATAGATTTTCCCCTTAGGCTTACATTGACTAAATACAACTTTAGAAGAAAAATAGATTTCCCTAGATCCCTAAATCACTCCCTAATTTATTCCCAAAATATCCCATGATTTATTCACTAAATATCTCATGATATATTCCATAAATATCTCATGTTTTTCAAGGAAAATTTGATTTCTCCTTATGGAGAAAATCTCTCCTATCCATATTTACAAAAATAATCCTATCATAACAACCACACTTCTCTAGAGCTTTCAACAATCCTATATATTTTCTAGTTCATATCTGATTTCAGAAAATCATAGGATAATACATATAATGAATAACACAATAAATTAAAATCCCCCTACTCTAGTCAAAATACACTTCTGACCTGAAAATTTGGATGCTCTTGCATGAGACTCCAAAGGTGAAAAATAATCATGGTATCTTGACCATCTATTGATGAAGCATGTCTTCCTAGATCCAAGACTTTATTTTGTAGTTGATCCTTCTCTTTGTCATGTTGTTTTTGCTTTGTTTCCATCTTATTTATTCTTCTAGGATTCTACATTTTATGTTATATGTTTCCTCCTTCCTTGTTGATATATAATTTCTCCACCATGCGCAATATGTTATCCTTCATTCCTTTCCGTGATAAATAAATATTCTGTTTAGTCTTCTTCAACGTCATCTTCTTCATTTCCTCTATTTCCTCATTGAACATATCCTATGGATGGAAAAATTCATTGGTTCCTTACTGGAATTTACTACTATCCTCCACTAAATCATGAGGACACCAATTTCCTAGAGTTGTTTCCATCACTCTCTGTATTTTCTGTTGGAACCTATCATCCCTATTGTCCCCTAGTTTCTGCATTTTTTCCATGGAAAACTCATCCCTATCATCTCTTTCACTACCACAATTCACTATACTCACTATCCTTGGATTGTTCAACCAAATTTCTAAAAACTTCAATTCAAATGAAAAATTTTCCATGCTTAATCCTTTGTAATCCCGCAGGTATCACTTCAGTGATTTTTGTACTTAATCAATTGAAGAATTTCCAAGCAGTTTCACTATTCCCTATGTATATTCATTACCTCTAGACACAAGCCAATTGTCAGTTTTTTATACCTTGAAATATATTTTCTTTCCTCCAATATCCTTTCCTCTCGCAACACCAAAAATTCCAAGATGCCCATAAAATATTCATTTTTTTCATCCACCATAACAAATTCATCATTAATATCCACACACATATGTTCATAAAACTGAAGCTATACTTTCATGGTTGTGTTTTCCATAGCACATAGTCTTGATCATGATTATCCTATGTATTTCTTCTTGCATGTATAATAGTACATAGTGAGTGTTGCTCATCTCTAAACATAATAAAATAAGCACTCTATCCTTCATCTCAATCAACTCCTACATTCATACACCAATTTTTAAAATCAAAATCAATATGGTCTTTATCTTCTATCAAAATTTCAAGCATCACTTACCGACTCTCTAAATTCTTTGTGAAATTCTCAAAAGGTTTCATCTTGCCATATTCATCATTGTTTTCCTCTCCAAGGATGGATTCTGGTTAAGGTGTATAAAGGCACAAATTCATCTTAGTTATATGGAGATTTTATGCTTCTCTTGATAAAACATTCAGCTTGTGTTTCTCTCTTCTTGTAATCATCTACTTGACATTCCACCTAGATATCCTCTTCACTACCCATGCATGTTTCTTCTTCTATAGAAACTCCATCAAAATATTAAGTTATGCATTCATTTTAGAAATATATTTCTCAAAATCTTCATATTTCATTACCTTTTCACTTACCCTTGAACCTTCACTATGATTATCAACTTCCATTTTCTTTCCTCCCTTTGGAAACTTTCACCTTGTTCATTATGTGTTGCAACAAATACAACACCTTTCAAGATTACCTCCAAACTTGGTCAGTGGCTCACTCCTCTTGAACCTTCTTGAGCACTCCTTACTCCTTTGTATTCTACACACAGACACTCACTCACTAATAAAATTTATTGTCTTCTTATTCGTTTTAAGGTTCTTTTCCACAATCCTACCTCTTTGTTGCTACCATATTTTAACTAATTGTCAAAACAACACAGGATCAATAACCTATCAGACTTCAATACATTTTTTCTTCCATCCTTTTCATAATATCATATGTGCTATTTTCTCTTAAAAAAAAAAGCCTTCTCACTCAAATATATGTTTACTAAAGAGCATATCCTTGATTTGATACCACTTAATAATAGGAAAATTCAATTTTCCCATGAATTTACCTTCTCTAGATCACACAAAAATAATTTCATGATCAAATATTTAATTTGTTATTAAAAGGTATTTCATATAAAAATGCTACTTTAGTTACATTGAATTCTATAGCATGCAAATATTAAAACTATTATCAATCACATAGATACACTAGAAAATTTGTGAAGATAATGAAAATTCCTTAATTAATAAAATCATGTCCATACAATTATAAAAAAATTATAGAATTATTCATTCCTCTCTTGGCCTGGTATAACATTGATTTGGTCATTAGCTCTTCCTGTTATGCTTACATTGAACAAATAAAAATTAAGAAGAAAAATAGATTTTCTTCGATCCCTAAACCACTCCATGATAAATTCCCTAAATCACTCATTATTTATTCACTAAATGTCTCATGCTTTATTCTATAAATATATCATGATTTTCAAGGAATTTTTTCATTTTAATTATGGAAAAAAATCTCTCCTTTCCATATTTCCAAAACTAATCCTATATTAACAACCACACTTTTCTAGAGCTTTGGAAATACTAGACATTTTCTAGTTCATATGAGTTTCTATAAAATTTTAGGGAAATAAATATAATGAGTAATACAATCAATTTGAATGATCCCTACACTATTAAAAACACACTTTTTACCAAGAAATTTGGTTTCTCCTCCAACATGCATCATCCATCGGCATTAATCAAAGGACGTGGGAAAAATTATCCATCATGTCATTCCTTTGTTTTTTGGGGGATTCTTTGAGAAAAAATTAACATGATATTTTTATCCCTAATATTTCTTTTATTTCGCCATGGGAAGTTGTCGAGGTTGGAAAGGATGGTCTTGCAATGGCACAGGAAATTCGAGTCTCAACTCCACGTACATAGAAAAACAGAGAAAGAGAATACTTCTTAGATACAATTAATATGAGTTTATGAGGGGAATGAAATGAAATATAAATTAATAATAATAAATATAGAGATATAGTGAAACTTGGCTTCAATTAAATACTGGAAAGAGTTTAAAATTGTAAACAAGTGGAATGAACGCAAACTAGCTCGAATAATGGTAACTTATCTCTAAGGACAGATTTGATGGTTCAAACTTTCATGAATTGTATTAAAACAAGAATTCCAGGCCTTTTTATCATGAAGAATAGATAATAAAACCATAAGCATCTAACAACCTAACCCTAACAAATGAAGTACCAAAGGCTTATGCGCCTCAGCGGGGTAAGTGGGAACATCAACTTCTTGAGGTCATAACTTTGACATATAATGTTTGTTTGGGACAAATGATATCCCATTGGAAAGGTCTATATGAGGAGTAAAATATCTAATTGTTTATGGAAGTTTACAATTTATGTTGGTACATTTTCCCAAAAAATGACATTTACAACCTCAAAACAACTTTGAAAGTTCAGTATATCAAAAATTCCAAACTAGGAAACCGTGCTGCAAAATGGGAAATTGTATTATGATCTAGGTGGAATAGGTGCGTGGCCACCAATATCCACCTGTATTAGAAATTTCTATATTTATATTTTTCTAAATATTATAGAAAAACCATATTCTATTATGTTTTATATTAGATATATATACTTAATAGCAGTAAAGAAATTTAATTCCACAAGTAAGGTAAGGATAATTTTTGAATGAAAACACTATAATGTAAAATAAAAATTAAGTATTTTTATTTTATTTACCCCAATGGAGTTTATTTAAGTTCCTTGGCCAATTTAATTTAATTGGTAAACTTTCTTTTAATATAGTATTCTTGTAAATGAATAGTTAAAAAATTTAAAACTTATATTTATTATCATTAACTTTTATATATGTGTGTATGTGTGTGTGTGTGTGTGTGTATTTTAAGATAACTACCATTCCTAACATGTGGTTTTACTAGCCACGATCTAGGGGCATCTAAGTTGTAAAAAACATGTAGGGATTACACCTGGCTTAGGCCACACCAATGCTTAGCATGACTAGATATTTTCCCATGAAGTTTCAAACCTATAACCTTTACACCATGAAATACCTTAAAAAACACCCTATCACACTATTTTTTTTCCACAGGGAAAATCAGGGTAGGTCAACCTCAAGGGATCTTCCCGTCAGCCAAGAAAGCATGTGCTAATCCAAAGGGCGTCGACAAGATTTGACCCCATCGCCTTCCAACTAGAAAGCTACTTAGCAACGTGAACTCGACCAACTAAAATAACCATTGGGGCACCATATCACACTCTAATATATGCCCTATGGAAAACGCCTATTAAGTATTGTTGTTTATTTTTAAATAACATATTTTGTACCATTTTCAAAGAAATAATGGTTGACGATATTTATTTTATAATGATATTTGTTTTATATTTATTCTAAAATAAATATATTTATATTATTCATTTTGATATATATATATGATTTTGTTGTCTTTAATTTATCAATACAATATGATTTAATGACTAAAAGCATGAAGTTTATTACAAAAATTTATAGGTTCAAATCCAAAATAGTAGCATATATAACTCTTACTAAATTTATGAATTTTAAATTAATTTTTCAATATTAATTTTTTTTTGTTAAATTAATGCACTCAGTTACACATTCTATATTATAATATATTGAAAATATGCTTTTAAAAAGTAATCAATTACTTCTTATGAAAGAACCATTACACTTTCATATATATATATATATAATTAATTAAATTTGTGACAAGTCACCAAAAGTACAAGGGTAGTGCATCTTTTGTCATTTCTTATGAAAACCACTTGCTACAAATTCTTTTGGTATGTGACAAAGTTTTAGAAAGTTGAGTATGTAAAGAAACATATACAATGGAGAAAATGTATTTAACATAAATCAAAATTTACAACAGTCCATTTATCATTTGCTGGCCTTCTCCAGAATATGATTAATGTTTGTTTACCTCTTGTCCACCCTGTGAATTGGGTTCATTTGCATTGGCTTGTTGAATTTGAATCTATTCCTACAAATTTCAAATTTGTTTTTGAAACCCTTCTAACTCATACATTTATCTCACTGTCACAAATTGAATCCTTAGAAGTTCCTTTTAACATGTTCAATTAAATCTCCATTTTTTTTTTGTCTCAAAGCCTTCGTCGTCATGTCTACTTCCAAAGTGTTAATATACATACATTAGGAAAAAAAAAACTATTATAGTTAAAACATTTCAAATAGTTTTACTATTCCAAATTTTATTTTTATTTTTCGAGTGTGTGTTTATATATATATATATATATATATCATCATCATTATCATCATCATGGATCACTTTAAAATAGGTTTGCATCTCAAGAGGTTTGATCCCTCTTGTCTCTTTCTAGATAAATGTAATACCCCTTAGTTATTGTAAGTATTATTTTTTTATTTAATTTTACTGCAAATACTTGGTAAATCATGGTGAAAAAAATAATCTTGATAATGAACATAATTATAGATATCTGTTATGAATGATTGAATGGATGATTAAAATTGTAAAAGGCCTTGGCTAAAATATATCTTCAAGTGGCTCTTGGTGAATGGGCACAATATCATACTCTTTTGCCTATTTTTATTAATCATTACAGAAATGGTTGATTTTTTACATAACATTTCATTCCTCTTAAATTTTTATTTTCCTCAAAGCATACAAAATGAATTATGTTGTTTAAGAAACACTTCAGTATCCCAAGAAGCGTCTTCTTCTGGTAAGTCCTTCCACTTGATTAGGTATTTGTTGCTTACACGAATCAGAGCTTCTTTTCCCTAATGGAGATGATACCTTCTGGTTCTAAAATTACCCTTCCTTCGTCATCTAAAGATGGAAGTGTTTTTTGCACTAAATGATGTTCATCAAGTTCCTTTTTGAGGTAGGATTCATGGAAGGTGTTGTGAACACGACTTTTATTAAGAAGGCTTAAACTGTATGAGACTTGGATGATATTTTTGTTGATCTGGTATGGTCCATAAAACCTCGATGCCAATTTATTTTTCCCCCTTTTTTTTAAGGAAAATTGATTGTATGGCTAAAGTTTGAAAAATAGCCATTCTCCAACTTCAAATTCTCTCTCAATTTTGTTTCGGTTAGCTTGTTGCTTCATACAATTTATTGCATTATTTAGATTTTATTTAGAGTTTGGACAAATTTTTGGGCTTATTTTAACTAGTTTTTAACCACTAGTTGTTTCATCTAGATGATAGAAAATTCCATCCGTTTCTGAGGTTCGTACTCGTATAAAGATTGAGATGGAGTTATTTTCGCTGACGTGTGGTAAGTAAAATTGTATCACGATTCAGCGAGATGTAACCACTGAAGCCACTTATTTTGTTTGTATGTGGAGTAACAACGTCGTTAGGCCTCCAAAAATATATTCACAACCTCTATTTGACCATATATTAGAGGACGGTAGGTTGAACTCATGTTGAGGTAGGTTCATGTATGATTGAAAATTTCCCTCCAAAAATTACCCTAAAATTTGCCATCTCTATCGCTCACAATTAACTTGGGAAATCCATGTAATTCTTAAACTCTTTTTGAAAATATCTCACCAACTTATTTTTTTGAATTCGATTTCCTCATTCCAATAAAGTGAGCATGCTTGGTGATTCTGTTGACTACTACAAGAATTTTATCTTTAACCTCAGACAGAGGCAATCCTTTGATAAAATCCATTTATATTTCTTCCCATTCCCGATTTAATATATTTAAAGGATGGAATAATCAAGGTGTCATAATATTTTCATTTTTATTCCTTTGACATTGAACAAATTTTGCTAGAGATTTCTGAATATCGTTACTCCTTCCATTCCAAAATAATGACTGGTGTGCGTTATAGTAGGTTTTAAAAAATCCTACATGTCTGGTTGAAAGTAAATCATGTGACTCTTTGAGAATCTTGGTTTTAAACTTGGAATTTGAATTCAAATAGATTCTTCCCTTATACCATAAAATATCATTCTTCCATTCCAATTTTGACTTGTGCGGAAGGTTATTTATTATAACACTTGCTTCTAGATATTTTTCATATTCAATTCCAATCTCATTAAGCCATTCGGGATCAACAACTTAAACTACAAGTACTGAAAATTGTTCATATTTCTTGGACACAACATCTGCCACTACATTGTCCTTTTCTTTTTTATGTAATATCTCCATGTCAAAGGCTACAATTTTTTCAATCCATTTTTTTCTTTCTTCGGAAAGTGTTTTTTGCTGGATGAGGTACTGGAGACTGTTATGGTATGTTCATATGGAAAAAATATTTCAAAAATGATATTTCCTCCACTTGGCTAGTGTGTGCATAATAGAATGAATTTAATTTTTGCACGTAGATTTAAGATGCTCCCTCTTATTGATTTTCCTACTTTTGAAAGCTATTGGATGAACATCTTGCATTAATAGTGCTCCTATACAAAAACCTATGGCATCACACTCAATTAAAAATGGTTTAGAGAAGTCTAGAGTTTCCAATACTAGGGCATTAGGCATAACTTCCTTCAATTATTAAAAACACTTTTCTTCCTTCTCATTCCATTGAAGAAAGTTCCTCGTTAGAAGGTTCGTTAAACTTGTGGCTATATGGGCATAGTTTTTAATAAATCTTCAATAATATTTGGTCAATCCTAAGAATCCTCTTAGCTTTGAGATATTAACTGGTTTGGTCCATTCCCTTATAGCCTTAATCTTATTAGGATCTAGTTTTACTCCTTATTTGGATATTGTATATCAGAGATATTCTAATTATTCCTTCCCAAAAATTCATTTGGACTTCTTGGCATAGAACTGATGTTTTTCTAATATATTAATAACTTGTTCCAAATGGTGTAAGTTCTCCTTCCATGTTTTACTATAAATTAAAATGTTACCAAAGAATACTAACTCAAAATTCGTTAGATATATACAAAATAGCTCGTTCATAGTAGCCTAGAATGTTTTCAATTCATTGGTTAAACCAAAAGGAATTAATTTAAACTCATAATGACCCTCATGTGTTCAAAATGCAGTTTTTTCTATGTCTTCCAACCTTATCTTGATTTGGTAATAACCTGACCTTAAGTCTAATTTTGAGAATTATTTAGCACTATGTAGCTCATCGAACATTTCATCGATAAAAGGGATTCAAAACTTGTTTTTAATTTTTATTTTGTTTTTTCCATGATAATCAATGCATAACCGAAACGATCCATATTTTTTTTGGATAAGTATAACTGGAGTAACATATGGGATTTTAATTCTGAGATGATGCCAAACTTTAAAATATCTTGGACTAATCTCTCAATTTTCAGTTTTTGGTGATATGGATATCGATATGGTTTGATGTTTATGGGATTTGGTCATGCTTTGAATTCTATTATATGCTTGATTTCTGTTTTATGAGGAATATTCATTGGAAGATCTTGAAATACTTTTTCATGCTTTTGAATAAGCTCCTGGAGTTTTGGTGATTCTTCGTTGACCACATTTGAAGTTAAAATTTCTAATTGATTACATTGTACTACATAGCCTGGTGCTCCCTTCTGAATCATATTCATTAGTTGGGATGACCATGCGATTTGATTCTCAAGTGGATGGAATCCATATAAATTTTACTTCTTCCCTTCCCACTTAAAATTTATAGATTTATTTTTATGCTTGGCAGAGTAGGTGCCAAGGGTTTGTAGCCATTGGATACCTAAGACCACATTCACTCCTTCTAATGGTACAATGTAGCACACATATTCTAAATTAATGTCTTGAATATACAATTTTACTTTATGGAATTTCCCTACCTTTTGAATTTGCTTATTATGAGCTAGCATAACCTTCATGTTGGGCATGGGAAATGTGAAAATGTTGAGTATTTTTTCCATGTTTGAATCCAAAAAATTGTGGGTGCTACCGGTGTCGATCATAAACATTACATTATTCTTCTTGATATCTCCTTTTAATTTTAAAGTTTGAGGCTCTGATATAGCTGTCATGGTTGACAATGATACCTGCAAAATACTTTCATCATCTGGTTCTGGAGAAAATTGTGGTGAATATTCAATTTCTTGTATTTCTAATTTTTTATTTTCTAAATCATTGGTTGTTTCACATGTATACAGATTATTGGTTTATTTCCCTTTACAACATTCGTGTATTGGGTCCCATTTTTCGCCACAACATTTGCATTTGCCTTCTTTCTTTCTTTAATGTATTTCCAAATTAGTTTTGTCACCTTCACGAGGATGTGGTGGAACATATTTTGTACTATATTTGTTCCCAAACTGGGGAAATATTCATCTCGAATATACTGTTTCAACCTTTGACCACAACATCTTTTCAAATTTCTATTCAACAACTTCTTCTTTTTCTTGCTACTTCTATTGACGAAATGTCATGAAGAGAAAGTTATGCTTGTAGATGGGATTTAAGCCTTGTGATGTATGATTGAGAGAGATGAGCTTCAAATATTCCAATTAATTTTGGGGCTAAGATTTCCTATTTCGAGGTGTATTCATCCACGTCACATTTTTGTTGCAATCTAGTGAGTTTTGAGAAGAACTATTCATCCTTGGCACCTTGGAATCTCTTAAAGAATTCTTTTTCAAAAATTTTCCAACTGATGGAAAGTGTCATCTTCGTCCACCACAAATACCAATTATATGGTTAGCCTTCCATTTCCATGGATGCATATATGACCTTTTCATCATCACTATCAATGGCATAAATCTTGAAATATTCTTCTGCTCTATTAAACGAAGCCAGGCTGACTTTTTCATTTTTGTGAAATTTGGAAAGCTGAATTTTTTCTCTTCATTGATATGTAGCTAACATTAGAGTGAAGAAGGGTTATTGATTTGAGATTGACATATTTGTGCATGGATTCCAGAGTTTCCTATTTTGATATTCATGTTACTATTTTCTTAGTTAAGCATGGAAGGTGTCCTTGGAGACTCAGAATTCTCATGTGAGTCTAACGATATTGATGAATTTGAATAATTGAGATTTTGGGAATATTCATTTTCCTGAGGTATTTGATCAGATGTAATCTTCATGTTGTTACAAATATAGGTGAATATCACCATATATTGATCCACCTTACATGAAAGCTGTACCTGATCCTTTTTAAATTCATTATTGTTCTCCTCGAGTTGATTCTCTATTTTCTTTGTTGTGACCTGGAGCTCTTCGATCTTTTCTATATGTTCGGTCACCTTAGCCTCAATGTCTATCATTTTTTTTATTGAAATCGACCATCGACATTGATGTAGCCATGGAACATGTATGAGCTAGATTACACTTATACAACTTACTCTTTCACTCAATTCAATCCCATTTTTTTCTAACACACACACACACACACACACACACACATATTTATTTATTTATAGATATAATTATACTATATTATATATAATATATATTGTAATATATATTAATTCCACACTACCCGCGAAAAAAAATATAGCGTTGTTCGTGGTTCAGAAATGTCGTGGTCAACCTGTGTTGGAGTGAAGGTAATGGAAATTGACCATAAATAATACCTTGATAATGGGGTGAATTGATAGGTGTGGGACATCGGTGGATAGGTGCAGGACGTTGGTGGTGGAGGACAGGTGGGGGACATCGGCTGTAGAAGTGTACCAGGTGCGAGTTCAACGATGGAGAAGAGGACGAGGGAATAGGTGTTGGATGTCAATGGCAGAGAAGAGGGTTGGTGGAACATGTGTTAACTCAACATCAAAGAAGAGGGGGAACCGACTGCTTTGTGCGCATGGTGGAGAGAAATAGCTCTGATACCACATGCAAAAAATAATCTCAACAATGAACAAAATTATAGATATTTATTATTAATGATTGAATGGATTATTATAATTGTAGGAGGTCATGGCTTAAATATAGCTTTGGGTTCCTCTTGGTGAATGGGCATGATCAAAGATAATTCCATTTTTCCTAATTTACTAATAATTATAGAAATGGTTAATTTTTTACATAACACATGGGCTATGTGGAAAGCCTAGCTAAAAAAATTACCTTTTAAAGTTTATTTTTAATTTATATAAAATATTTTATGGAAAGTCACGGAATTCATGGGAAAAAAACACTAAATGTAAAATCTTTCACTTACCATATATTTAGAGGATAGTTACTCTCATTCCCTATAGGTAGATCATGTTATTTGCTAAAACAAGCAAGGAGGGCATGAGATAAATCCTAAGGAAACTAATAACAGAACGAGAAAGAAAGTAGTTCCTTGAATAAGATGTTGTTAAGGGAAGGCATGACACTATCCGTTAGGGTATTCTTGAGCTTGGTGGGGCCACTGGAATCCCTGTGTCACATTTGTTGAGTCTATGAGTTCCTAGGTTCGACTTATTAGAGCTCGAGATGCCTTTAGACAAACCTTGCTAGGTCTCTATCAAAAAATTGTTCTAAAAGAGGAAAACTAGCTTGAGGGAAGAATGTATGGTTGTCGTTATCATTAGTTGGGAGGAGTCGTATTTCTCCCTTTTGAATTCCCTGACAACTTCAACCCTATAAGATAAGTATTTTATGTTATTAATGTTTCTCTAAGAAAAAAACTATTAGTGTAAATGATAGTAGTATATCAAATCATTAACTACAAGTAGTGACTTAATGTAAGGGATTTATGAAGTTATCTGTAGTGAATATATGCAATCTCTCATATAGTTATATTAATGTTTCTATTAAAGGATTATTGTGAAAGAGGATGTGAAGAAATATTTATTTTATGCTATATTTCATAGATATGGTTTTATTAATTGTACATACACTATAGAAATAGGCTAGTAACCACCTGTAACAAAAAGTATAAATTAAGAATGGTCCTTGTTTTCGTAAATAATTATACCTAAGAATGACATAAGGGTGAATTACAGGGAGACGAGATCCTGTTTACTCACTAAAGTGATGGTAGTAATATCTATTTCTATTTTCAAATAATAATTTAACTTGAAACTATGTGTTGGTGTCTAGGTGTGAACAATTTATCCACCCTATTCCAACATTATTTTATCAATCTGGGTGCGTATCCGTTCAAGGAAACGCGCAAGGTATATGTAGGGGAAAACACATAATCCGTTTTGACCAAGGGTTCAGGGTTTAAGATTAAAAACATGGCTATAAGATTAAACCACCTACATAACTTTTTAAATAATCATAAATAGGAAAGAACCGCAACAATAAGCATAAAATATTAAATGAAACACACACAAATATGCAGCACCTGATCAGAATAACGGGCCTAGCTCTCTGATTAGGGTTGCATTAGTCATGGAGAATATTGTAGCAGCAAAATATATGGTATTTTATTAATCTGTAACAGGTGATTACCATAGCGATGGGAGAACCCCCATTCACAGGAACAATATGCATTTTATACACAGCGAGGGAGATTAATAGATCTCCCTGAAACATGGTAACCGTATATTCAGAATGTACATCAGTTGGAAGGGCACCATCACCAGATTTCCGAGATACCAAAAAGGTCCAAGAATAGTCCCAGGGAATCGTGACTCCAGCTATGCGGCCTCCTTGTGGCTGGCCGTTACCAGATCTGTTGTGAGATGCTAAAGTGAGGGTTCATGTTCTCCAAGCTACGGTCAAACATATGTTTTAGTACTGTGAATAGATAAGACTCTGTGAATTTACTTCATTAAATAAAATATTCCAATTAGACAAGTTAGGGATATTTAACTTGTAGGTTTAGGATAGCAGTATAAGTAAATGAGTACAAAAAGGTCAAAAAGGATAATAGAAATGGATAGAAGGATGGCCTGATTTGGTACCCAACATCTCCCCCCAACAAGCCTTCTGCATGTCCTCATGCAGTCCACCACCTCCACAAGTCTAGATTTTTCAGACTATAGGTTTCATGAAGCCCGACGAGATCATATTCTAAGGCTATCTCTATTCCTAGAACTTTAAACCCATCCGAAAGGAGAACTTCCTTCCACCAATCCTTTGGAACATCATAAGCTGGAGTGTAAATTTCGGTAGGCAACCAAATAATTGGAAACTGAAACCGAATCTCCATCCACCAAGCCCAACATATCTAGACACATGCCACATATCTGGGCACTCTGGTGAGCACTCGTGTAAAATTTTGTGCCCCAAAAGGTTCCCTATTCCGGATAGTTGTAGGTGACATCATCCACCTTTTCTGATAGCAATCAAAGGCCTCTTATTGAAATGTCTTGAGTTTCTTGACACAAAGATCAAGACACCATCTTTGTTTCCTCACCATTCTATCTCTGTTCCCTCCAATTCCCAAAAAGGTGTTATGCTTATTGAACATTGTGACTGACCTCTCATGCTCTCCTCTTACTATAAATGGCTTTGTAACTTGATTGGATTCAAAGGTGTTACAAGCCTTCTACCAGTGAATCAGATTGAAAGAATAAGATGTGAGAGCCCTTAAATGAATGTCCCCTACATACATAACTAGGTTAAAATATCTGTCCAAACGCAGTAGATACCCGTGTAGGTAAAATTCAAACATCAGATGTTGAGTTGGCACTTCATGATTCCTCAAGATTTGGAGGAATTGTATGCCATCTTCTATCTCATAGCTGATCCTTTTTTTGATGCTTTCCATGCAAAATAAAAGGAAACGTTCATGCAAAAATAAAGAATAACAAGAATCAGGGGGATGACATGCCATATCCTCTTGCACCAGACTGAACATCTGCTCCTTATCGGCCTTCAGTTCTTCCACTTGCCTTTCCAGCTGCACTATCTTGAGTTGCTGCTTCACATGCCTTAATCTCATAACATCTATGTGCTCCACATATCCAAAGATGGTTGTGGAGGCTCTTTCGCCAGTCCTCCTAATCTTATTTTTGTAGTGAGCCGCAGTATATTTCCAAGACTATATTTCGACTATCAAGGCATATTCCCGACCTTCAAACAGTCGTTCGATCGGGTCTGTTTGAGTGGCAGCAGAGGTTCTGGATATCAAGTCCACTTTTCTTTCTGCTTCAACCACGATGGTCTTGGACTTTTTGGCTTGCTGCTTATACTTATTTATCTGTTTCTGCATTCTGTGCACCTTCTTTCTCAGTTTTCTTACCTCCATTTTGAGTCACATTGTCTCCCTAAACTGCAACTGATACTTTTGATTAACTGGAAGTGTTCGCTACTCACACAACTCTATCCATTCTTGCTTAATTAGTACTTCCTCCATTTCGGCAACTGGAGGTAAATCCCGCGAAACCTCTTCTGTTGTGCCCACTGTAGGGTTTTCCTCCACTGTCTACCTTTCTTCAATTATTTCATGCTTCACAGCCTTCTCACCACGCTGTGTCATTGTCTCATTCATTGGGACCACTTATATTTGTCCCTCCTCTTCGCCAACGGTGATTTCTTCTTTATGCGTGCTCGCTGCGACCGGTGATGCCCTGGCAAGGTGCTCTCCTACTACTATGCTTGTTGGGATCCTTTCTGGTTCTTTAGTCTCATAAATATTTGTCTCTTCTCTCCTTTCTGACTTCGAGGTGTCTGACGCCTGTGTAGCATTCACACCATATGGTTGTGGCCTTTGTGACAGATTCAGAACCACAGGAACAATGAACTCTTCTTCTTCTTTCAGTCGTGGGGAATGAGTTACCCTTGCTCCCCTTCAGATAAAGAAGGAAAAATAGAATGAATCCTCAAAATTTGGCCTCTATGTCGACATTGTTTCTTATTGGTCAGTGTCATCCTCACACCCTGGTTCTCCCGGCATTTCCTCCATGGGTCCCCTGGTTTCCTCAACTTTGGGCCCTTCTTGTCTCTGTTCCCCCTCTTTCATGGGTTCTATGGTCGGAGTGGTCATGACCTCCACCATCAGCTCCATGGTGGTAGGAGATCCTTGTGGAGTACCCTCGGTCACCATATCGACCGCTTCGCTCACACTGGCGTATTGTGGGTTTACTTCAGTGGTTTCCATATTATAAAATTTCTCTACTATTTCCATGGGCGAGGCTGGTTCTTGTGGGACAGCCTCGGCCGTGGTACTAGTGGGCCTTTTTGTATCAATCCCCACATCTTCCATTGACTCCACAGTTTTAGCTTGTTCTTGGGGACACGCCTCATCTCCAAGTTACTCTATTTCAATCTCTTCCGGCTCCTCCTGGTCAACATAATCATCATAACCTTTATCCTCCTCCATATCTTCAAGTTCTTCAGCCCTGGCAGACACAATGGCTACTATTTTTTCCTCTATGGAATCCCGATATAGCTCCCATGGAATCGGGATTTTTCTAATGGCATTCATTATCAACAGCTGAACCAACCTATGGTTAGTGGTGACTGCCAATATCTGTTGTGACCCCTGAGCCGAATGTACCACTAAGTGAAGGCTCCTTAGTATAAAATAAGGCACATTCATTAAAAAATCTTCTGCCTATGGAAATCGCAGGTGAGATGGTATGCGGAGATGGTATTTGAAGACGGTGGAGTATCTTCCTTCACACGTCATATATTTTATGACAAACTCTGCTACTACTCCCCATGGACATGGTAGCGAGTTTCTGTCATACCCCATACCCTTTTTTGCAATACTCTCGTTCTCTTGTAGAAAGGCCTCGAGGAATTCTGGGAGGGGGATCCTTCTCGAAAACCATCACTGCCCGACTTGAGGAAGCCCACTGACTTCTGCGATGATTTCCTCTATTACAGGGATCTCAATTCCGCGGACCCGAGAGCCTGCTTCTCCCAAGTTCAATGCAAATTCCGCCGTCATTTATTCATTTGACCCCATTAACCCGTCGAAATAAACATCCTAGCCTATGTTCTTGAAAACCTGCCACACCTCGTCATTGTTCCAA
Organism: Pinus albicaulis; assembly: GCA_034641835.2. Classification (NCBI taxonomy): domain Eukaryota; kingdom Viridiplantae; phylum Streptophyta; class Pinopsida; order Pinales; family Pinaceae; genus Pinus; species Pinus albicaulis. The sequence goes on from CM076582.1 coordinate 354,310,093, forward strand.
ATTCCCCTTGTATTCTCAGGTTCATGTCAAATAGATCAACCACACATTGTTGCAGAGGCGAAATCAGCATGATGACTGTAGTTGGCTAGAAATGGAGAGTGACAAGTCTCCAAACCATTTGAAACATAAATAATGTCATAGTCGATTTGGAAACAATGGATGAACAATATTGGTACATTTGGAAATGATGACAAATTAAGGTGGTACTGTGGGATGTTTCTAAAATTTAATGCAGCATGTTACAAATACGCATCCCAACATATCAAAAGTATGATTATGGAGTATCGAAATCATTAGATTTAGTTAGTTAAAGATCATGTGTCATAAATGCTTTTTCGAGGTACGTCGTCATTCATTATGACGGTTCCCCCCCCCCCCCCCCCCAACTCAATGATGGCCGTCCATGGCACGTTTTAATGTCCTTTTTGGAATATTTAATTAAATCCATAAAATAAACAGAGACATACATGCGGACCTACCTTATGGTGGAGTAGCAGAAAAATGTCTGACGGAGTAGCAGCAACAACTAGTCACATCACAGGGAGTAACAGCATCCAATAATAGCATAGGGAGTAACAATGACAGTGAATAGAAACAAAGTGAGTGACGACAGTTACATAGTAATGGAAATAAAAAAGTAACAACAGTTGCAGAGTAACGACACCGACAGAGTAACAGCAGTTGCAGAGTAACGGCCCTGGCGGAGTAACAACAGTTGTGGGGTAATGGCACCGGTGGATTAACAAAATTTACGGAGTAATGAAAACTGCAGAGTGGCAACAGTTATGGAGTAACATCAGTTATGGAGTAACAACACTTAGTAAAATAACAACGCTTAGTGGAGTAACAACACTTAGTGACTCACACCAGTGAAATATAGCAATATCTTCATGACAGCATTGGTGGAGTAATAACACTAAGTGTTACTTTTCGCCTCGCCATATTTCTTTTTTATTCCTGCAAAAGACAAAAAATTAAGTAGCAATGGTATATATATATATATATATATATATATATATAGTTAGGACAGAGTGAGAGTATCCTCTTTTCCAATGATAATTAAATTAGATACACTGGAAATATTTTTAGCAAAGGCATCTTTAGAGGCTGGACGGTGGTATAATTTTAGACAGTGTCCGTTTACTAAGAACGAGGTATGGTTCTCCTCTATTGTGCTCAGTCTAACTATTCCATTGTCGAACACTGCATCCACTTGATATTGACCCATCCAACGAGTGCAAAGCTTGCCTTTGAAATCCTTAAATCAGGATTCATACAATAACGTCCAATCCCCCACATGAAACACCTTAGTTTTGATAAATTTATCATGCCATTTCATTCTCTGCTGTTGAACAACAGTAGTTTTCTAGACAGCTACTGCTCAAATCTTGTCCAAATTATTCATCTATTCCAGTCGGTGTTTCTGTGCTTCTGATATATCTAAGCCTACTTCTAGAGCTGTTCTGAGAGTACTAATATCAAATTCCACTAGAAACAAGGGGATTTTCCCATAGAATACTTCAAACATAGAAAACCCTATTGTATTCTGCCATGTTGTTTTGTATGCCAATAAAGCTTCTGGAAGTTTCTATGCCCAGTCTCGGCGATGTCTTGCTACTGTCTTTGTCAAGATATTTTCCAATACCTTGTTTGTGCTTTCTACTTGTCCATTCACCTAGGGATAATAGGGGGTTGTCACTTTATGTTTGACCCCATATTTCTGCATAAAATTTTCTATCATATGAGATGTGAACTGTGATCCACCGTCTGATACAATTTCCCTTGGAGTCCCGTACTGGGAAAATATTTCCTCAAAAATAAAATCTGAAACTACTTGCTCTATTGCTCTCGTGACTACTCTAGCTTCCACCCATTTAGTTACATAATCAGTACAGACCAGGATGTAAGATTTCTGATGAGAAGGTGGGTTGAAGGGCCGAACAAAGCCAATGGCCCAACTCTCAAATAGTTCAATGACTTTCTGGGGCTGAAGAAGAATTTCATCTGCTTTCGTAGTTTGTCCCATCCGTTGACAGCTATCACACCTTAAAACATAATCCCGAGTGTCACGAAAGATGGAGGGCCAGTAATATCCCATTTGCAACACCTTATGACCCGTTCTTTTATCTTCAAAATTTCCTCCACAGGGTCCATCGTGTGTCGGTTTTAATATCCAAAAAATATCATCTTTTGCCACACAACATCGAATCTGCTGGTCAAAACCTGTATGGAAGAGATATCCTGTCATCCATGAATATCAGGTACTCTGGTGAATGATCTTCCTTTTCTCCTTATAGGACAGATGACGAGGCACTTTACTTGTAGCAAGATAATTAGAAATATCTGCATACCACAAAGTGTTAGCAGAAACTGAAAAAGTATGCTCATATTGAAAGTTACTTTCAATTGGTGTATCCTTACCATCATGTTCTATCCTAGATAAAAAAATATGCAACCACATTGTCCTTCCCTAGTTTATCTACTACGGTAATATCAAATTCCTATAGTAGCAACAACCATATTGTAATATGACCAGGGGTAAGAGGTTTGTTCATTAGATACCTGATGGCTTCATGATCAGTATGCACGAAAGTAGGATACCCGGTAATGTAGTGCCAGAACTTATTGATGGGATAAATGACAGCGAGGAACTCTTTCTCAGTCATCGCGTATTTTAATTCAGTAGGGGCCAAATTTTTACTAACACAGTAGACTGCGTAAGGTACCTTATCTTCTTGCTATCCCAATACTGCACCAATTGCTGTTTCAGAGGAATCCATATGAATTTGGAAAGGTAATGCCCAGTTTGTTCCTCTAAGGATCAGAGCACTACAGTCTAAAATTTTAATTTTTGTAAAGGCTGCATCACAGTCATCTGACCACACAAATTCTGAATCTTTTGTTAGTAATTCAAATAATGGGTGGCTACTTTTGCAAAATTTTCTATAAAACGTCTATAATAACCAACACAAACAATGAAACTACGTACGTGTGTGGGCATATTAGGTGTTGGGAAGTGTAGAATTACCTTTATCTTTGCTGGGTCCATCCTGATCCCTTCATCTGAGAGAAAATGTCCCAGAACGATTCCCTCTTCCATCATCATGTGGCATTTTATCATACAAAGAGAGACACGCGCTTGTATACACCTTGTGAGAACATTTTCCAAAATTTTCAACCCCTCCAAAAATGAGTCCCCATATGGAGTAAAATCATCCATATAGATTTCAACATTGTCATCTATCAAATCAGAGAAGATTCCCAGAATTTCTCTCTGGAATGTTGTAGGAGCATTACACAGGCCAAAAGGAAGGACCCGGTATGCAAATGTTCCCCAGGGGCATGTGAAAGTGGTATTTTCCTAGTCCTTAGGAGCAATCTGGATCTAGTTATATCCATTAAACCCATCCAGAAAAGAGAAAAATTTCTTGCCACCCAATGTGTCTAAAATTTGATCAATAAATGGCAAGGGAAAATGTTCTTTCTGCATCGCCTTATTTAACTCTCGATAATCTATGCAGATCCGCCATTTTCCATTCTTCTTGGGGACCATTACTAACAGTGAGACCCATTGGCTATCTGAGATAGGATAGATAAAACCTACATCCAGTAATTTCTTAAGCTTTTCCTTCACAACATTTTCCAGTGCAGGGTTCATTCTCCTCTGAGGTTGTCTTATAGGATGACAATCTTCCTTGATATATATGTGATGGGTGCATAAGTTGGCAAGGATCCCCTTCATATCTGCATAATCCTAGGTGAAGGCCTCTCTATGTTTCTGCAGAACATCTACAAGTTGCTTCTTCTAGGATTCTGATAGGTTTGTATTAATATTCAAAGTTTTCTTGAGTTCCAATTCCACTTGAACACTTTCATGGGGTGTATCATCGAGTGGCTCCTCTAATCCTTCTGTTGTTTCCATAATTTCCTGAGTCTCATAGCTTAGGATAGATTCTAGGATCTGTTGGTTTGGTTCTGAAACAGAACAAGGATCATCCATGAAGGAAGTGATTAGATCGTCTTTCGATTCCATTTTCAACTGAAGGGCTTGTCCAATGGCAAGGACTGGTCTCACTTCTTCATCTTCCATTTCAGCCTCTACCACAGATACATGTTTCTTGCTGCTTGCTGGTTTTATGTTTAGATTTGGTTCTTCCGGTGGATATAACACTAAATTCTTAGTGTTATGTCCATTAGAAATAACCATATTTCCTGAGTGACACCCAATGTAAACGTCTACAATTGCCACCCATGGTCTACCCAAAATCAAGGGATGACCGACCACTGAAGATTGTGTATGCAATACTAGGAAATATATGGGGTAATGCCATGAATCCTCTTAAATTTTAACATCTTCCAACTTCCCTACAGGTTTGACTATAGATCAATCTGCTAGTTCCAATATTGTAGGTGTATGATTCAAATTGTGAAGACCTAATGCATGCATGGTTTCAGTGTTGATGACATTGATGGCAGCACCCAGGTCTACCAGAACATTTGTAATCTCTACCCCATTAATCTGTACTGTCAAAATTGGGTTCCCCGGATCTCCATATTTCATCAGCATTGATTTTCCCATCATAAAGTATGATAATTTTCGCATAACATGTATAGTGAGGGGCTCTTTAGTTTTCTTGGCAGGTTTCTTTGAACAATATTCCCTAAGAGTCTTTGCATAGATTGGCACGTCCTTCATAGCTTGTAACAAGGGAATTTTAACAAATAAGTTCTGCAATTCTCCTAATAAATCAAATTCAACTTGAGGGCTTGGTTTAATCATAAGTAGTCTCTCTAGGTAAGGTGGTTCAAATTGATGTTGTTTAACATGAGGCACCTATTTTCTATCAATTTGTTTTGGTTATTTACTAATCAGTTCTTCCTCCTTACCTTCACTATCAAGTTGTTCAATGATAACTAGACGAGGTCGAACGTTAACTATATGACCTGATCGCAGATTCATTTCATACAACTTTGCAGTGGAGATACTATATGAAGGTAGGTTAATAACATCAGTTTGATGAGCTCCCTTATTGTTAGGATTAGGGTTAGGTTGCATTGGAAGCTTAGGATGGGCAGGCTGGTTACCAGGAGGCACATTGGAGGATAATTGGAGCTGCTGCTGAGGTATCTACTGAGGCATCTACTAAGGAAACTAACCAGGAGGGGACCCTCACCAAGTTGGAGCCCATGAAGAGCTCATACTGGCTTGAGGATTCCACTACTGCCAAGGTGGATATTGGTATTGCGGCCACATGGGGGGATAAGGCATGGTCTGAGGATTCATATTGTGATTATTGAAATACTGAGATGGATCCGGATACATACCTTGATTTCCCATCAGTGGTCGAGGCTGCCATGGCTTCCTGGATCCCATGAGGTATAGTTGCTCCATGTCCTCCCTCGTCCCTTGAAATACTACTTTTAGGCCTGGCAAGGAAGGGCATGAGCTTGTCGCATGATTGAGCTCACAAATCACACATTCCTCAATGGAATTTAGCAGGCATTCCCTTTCGGGGTGCTTCTTCCTACACTTCGGACAAAATATCACCATGTTCTTGTCCAGTTCTAGTTGCTTCTGTTTTACTTGGAGTGTGTCCATTTGTGCAGACATGGTGCTGAGGATATATGTCCTCAAGTTGTCTAGCAGGTTTCTGATTTTTGCTTTTGTAACACCCCCACCAGATCCCTTTGCTGATAGGATGCCAAGTTTATTACTTACAATCCCCCTCCAGCACTGAATACATAAATTGAAAATATCTTCAAATGTATCCTTGCAGATGTCTCCCTTCACCACAATGTTCAATAGTTCTATCAAGTATTCTCGAAAGGATCGAAGGAGGATCATCTTTAAAATTTCCTTATCCATGGTAGAATGAACTAACCTCTGTAAGGTGTACTTGAACCTTTCCACACAATCTTCCTAGCTTTCATCTTCTTTCTGTGTGAACTTGAAGAGTTCCTCCATGATGTTCTAGGATTTAAAGTAATCCTAGTATTTCTTCAGAAAATCTATTTTCATATCATCCCATGTGGAAATGGATTTTCCTCCAAGGCCAATGAACCATCGCAGAGCCGTTCCTTTTTAGTGTAGAAGGGAAAATTTTTAACTTATAGGCAACTGTTGTGTAGTCATATCCCTGACACACTATGTCAAACTCAAATAGAAATGTGTCGGGGTCTTCTAAAATGAGCCCATGAAAGTTTGGTAAGGCTGCCAATGGAATATGCTTCGTAGGTGCACTAGCCCCGAGATCTCCGATCCGAAAATCGATGGTGGTGATTGTGGGAGCCATAAATATCTTCCAATACTCGCTGGGGATTTCAACAGGCTTTATAGAGGGTGGCTAAGGATTATTTAATACTGGAACTCAAGTTTCTTTAGTAGCACTTCCTTGGTCTCTTAGTGATGCAAGTATTTCCTCGTTTCCTTCTCCCTAGGCCTGATGGATTGACCCCTCGGTTGCAACTTCCTTTCCCTTACTGGAGCAGTCTGACCCTGTTAATGCTCTACTTGCAATTTCTTCCTCTGCTATCACCAGTGCAAGATTCTCTAGATCAAGTCTACTGCTAGATATTTCTTCTACTGCTGGAGGGACCTGTTGTGTCGAATCACAAAAGAATTCCATAGCCAGCACTGGTTTCTCCACTGACTGTCCTGTTAACGCTCGAATCTGCCTCAGGCTGAAGAAGGCAAAACTCAAGGCAACATCAAACCAATCTTAGCCTCGTAGCTAGCCCTACGAGGACAGGAAAGGGCTCTCTCCAGTCAATCTCGATAAAATGAGCAATAGGGTGCGAGATGACTTACAAGGAATACTGATTTTAGGCTAGTAAATAGATACGAAAAGGGTTTTTTTGATAAATGACTGGGTTTTCTGGGCTGCGTGGGATCAAGAAAAGCATGAGCAAAGATCTAATCAAAGGCACAGATTATTCCATAAGGCGAGATAGGTATGAGGTTTTAGAAATCAATTTTGAAATAATATGGGATGAAAAGACTATTTAAAGAGCTGAAAAGGGCATTAATCAATGAGTCCTTTACAAACAGAAGAAAATTACACAAATACTGAAACGCTATTTCGAGGCAGAGCAAATAAATTGGGTTCTACCTCCCTTACTATAAAGCATTCAACTGGAAATGATAATGAATGAAACTATGAAACATTGCAAAGACATATGAAACAGAAGAAAAACATATGCTAAACTTTCACACCGCAAGAATCTTACAAATCAGAGTTACGCCATTTAATTATTTCTCTGTCAAACAACTGTACAATAAAACCTTGTATTTCTCCTCCACCAGCTTTCAGAATTCTCCCCAACCCCTTACAAATGGTTTTTCAATACAATAAATAGAACCAAGAGAAAAGAGATCGACCCAAAACAAGGGATCTGTTTTATCATTATTAACAAATAAAACTAAAAAACCAATCAGTTTTTCTGAAGATAGAATAACGCTCCTTCTTCTACTCGAATCTGTTGATGACAAATGAAAGGGCGGAAACTGTAGCTGAAGACCCTTTAAATTTGCAATTGAAGACCAAAATAGGCAATCGAATCCTTTCGCTCTGCTGTGATGAATATCTACGTTCCAATTTAAGCTTTGACTTTGACTTTTTACTTTACGTTTGCCTTTTATCTGGTAAAATAGACTCGTAATTTTTAACAACTCCTAAACAACCTGTCCAGTTGAAAGGAACTAAAAATGATAGGCTTAGCTTAACTCCATAGTGGCCTGCTGTCCAGCGTGTTGCAATAATCTCCTTTAAAAGGGTACATAATAAATGAAAATGAATCAAAGGCCGTTTGACTGCACACTGAAGAAAATATAATCCAATATGTATTACTACTCAACCTAATTTTGTATCTTTAACTGCAAACTATACTATCTAATACTTTAATCACTAGAATCAATCAACTATAGAAGTAGTAGTATCCAGTCTATTTTATAGAATTCCCTCAGAAAAATTGTCATTTTGCAACAAAACTCCATGCTGGTGTGGTTTATTGTAACCAATCAAAGAAGAAAAGCTATAGGAAGACATGTTTACTAGCAACACCATCAGCATGCTACCAGTAAACTAGTTCACAACATTGTTATGGATGAGACCAGTACCCTGACACAAATTATTCATAGAAACTTGATTGGCGTGACACCAAGTAAAAAACTGGAATTCTAGGAATCACATAGCCACGCTGTTTCAGAACATCTAGAAGAGGCTTTCTTTCATTCACCTTCACCCATCTAGGTGAAGCTTTATCTGACTTGCTTGCAAAATCATCATCCATATCTTTATCGTCTGCTTCCTGTTGATCAAAACTTTTGACTCCTGCACCAGCAGTGTACTCCAAAAGGTATTGGAAAATGTTTCTTTCTGGTAAGGCATGCCTTGCATTTGACTGATAATACAGCTCTACTATTTCATGAGTATATGCATGGTTTTCATCCCAAGGTAGTGGAGGTGAATCTCCTGCAAACAACATATCAAGATGTGCTGAGAACATGTCGTGCTCATAGAAGTCTTCAATAAAGTCACTAGACATAACCTCGCCATAAAGGAGGAGGACTGGCCAATGTAGAATGCCACTTTGTCCAGCTTTGGCTTTCTTACTCCAGTGAGGTCCTTATACATGGCCTTCCCCAGCTTTAGATTTCTATTTTCCAATGCAGAAACAAGAACCTCAGTTGTAGATAATGCTTCTGATGCTTGATGCTCGCGTTTGTCAATCTCTGCTTTCTTTGTATTAACCTGTTTCTCTAACTTCTCAGTTCTTCACGGAGGTGCCTCGAACTTGCTTATCAGTTCCGCCTTCTTTCACCCTTTCCTGAGAATTCCTTCACACTTTCCTGCAAGATGTTACTTTCTTCCTTATGATGGTAAAAAATGGATACAACTCTATTCAATATTACCCGAGCGATGACTCTGATATCTTCAGCAAACAACCGCTTCCTTTGTCTTCATTTCTTTCTCACTACATGTAACAATGCAACACGCCTTTTAGTTGACACATCTGAAATTCAACACCGCATGCAGCATTTTCTGTCTCATCATCTTTGCACAACCTGACCTTTTCACCGCAACTCATATTATCATATAAGACATTTCCATAAAACCTAGATCCACTCTCGATTTATTACTACTGCATGATTCTCAGTGAGCCTTTTTCTTCCCTCAAGTAGGAACGACAAAAATTTCAGTGTTTCTTGGCAAATAATTGAATTTTCACCAAGAAGAAATGAATTTCGGCCTTTCAAGGTTAGACGCTGCAACCCATTGTGAAACACTTGTTAAGGAAACTGGCAGCAAAGATATTTTTCTCCCTCAATACGTTCTTCTTTATCGATTCGAAGGTATCAAGCTCTTCTTTCCTTTGGAACATTTAACACCCATATATGAAACTGTGGCATACTCTGGCCAATATGAAACCCTTGAGCTCATCAACAGGGTGAAACCCTAGTACTTCATAAAACTAGTGACATGCCCATCTTTCAAATGATCTTTACCAGACTTTGACAAATTTCATTTTTTTCAGTTATTATTGCTAGGTTTCTTGATTTCTCCATGGAACATATTTCATTTGGCATTGTGGAGATGTTCAATTTTCTGTTAGTGTACTTCTGAATTGGTGTCTCAGGAACTTGTGTTGAAAATGACATCAAACAATACCAATATACGGATTCAAACAATATACCGATGCTCGATTTAACTTCTATCCTTATCCTCAGTTTGCATCACCATGATTTTGAATGAAAACTGCAAATGATAATACCAAAACCTTGAATGCAAATAAAGCCCTGCAGAACCACTACGTTATTTTCTTTTGGTATTTCTCTACAAGCCAATCTATTTGCTATTGAACTCCTTCAAGCTGTTCCAACAGTCTTCAAACTCTTTGTGCTCATCAAATGCCACCTTTTTGTTCTGGCTAAGTAGTCTCCTTCATTTTCATCTCCATCATGGCAGCAGACCTAGTTCTAGATTTACTTGACTGCTCAGCTTTCATCTTCACATCTTCAACACTATGATTTGTTTGCCTTTGTATTTAAAAACATGTACCAATGCTCTCCTTGATGGTTCTCCCCCACTGCGCTGGGAAACTTCTTGTGATATTTTATGCATGATTTCTCTATTTTCTTCCTTCGAAATCTGAAGTTTGTTTTCATAAATGATCCACTGTTGATCTGGAAATGACCTTACTCTGTTTTGTTCTTGTAGAAAAAATCCTCGGATAATATTGACATGACTTCACCCTTTCAAAATAAACATTAGAAACTAGAGTGTATTATGATAAAAACTAGACAAATTGTGAACCCTCTTCTGACATGTTTCAGCTGATGGATAGGCACATGGAGGACATATTCGATGAAATGATGTATGTAATTTGGAAACTTCCTGTGAAAAGATATTTCTATGGTTTCTTTTAAACTAATTACTTTCAAACTTGAGAAATTTCTGGAATAAAAACATCTTTAAAACTTCCCTCTGACCTGCTGGCCTTAAACCATAGAGCTAATGACCACGTTTAACTCTTTTCTTATCATTGGACAAAAACCAGACTGTAAATGACGAGAAATGAACTTTAGTGAATTTGACTCTGACAGAGGACTGACAAGACTGAGTCTAACATTGGCTCCAATGGGGATGGCAGTTGCCGCTTCTTGGAGGTGCCAAGAAAAGCAGAGCTTTGGGAGAGCAGACAATGCCTCCATCCATTGGGCAATGGAATCATTATTTCGAAGAAACGACAAAATACTGATGACTCAACTTATTAACTAGAAAATTGACTCAAACTGACTCGATGCAAACTGAAATGACTGAATTAAAACAAAAGCTTTTTGAAAAGGGCAGAAGTCCATCAAGCTTTTAAAATCATGATGGAAGCCACCTACATACTGATGTGATATGTACAATCATGTGTAGTGTGCCTTCCAATGTAACCAATCCAGTAGATGGCTACACCCCAAATTTCTGCTCTTACTCTCCTTGAGCAGGCAGAATGATGAACCTGTAGGCAACTCAAAATAACCACTGAAACCAAAGCTTATGATAATGAACCAGGCAATATTTATCCTTTCTAATGCTTGCAGAAGAATGCTGAAGGGGTCTTGAAAATCTTGAAGCACTGGCTTATCTGGAGATCCAGCTGCAAAAATACAAGTATTCACTCCATTCTGATCTGAAAGGACAATTGATTTCCAAGGGATAGAAATGCACAGAGAGGTATCTGCCATCTGAGTGTTAGCTGTAGGTTCCTTGACCATGAAAAATTCTGGCATATATTCCTCAACTTCATGATCTAGGTCATTCTTAAACAAAAAACAATCTTCAAGATTATCAAACATGACAGCCTTATCATCTTTGTGAAAGAAAAAATTATCTGTTTGCTGATCTACAAGACAGTCATCTTTTTCAAAAGAGGAAGAAGTTTCACCAACACTTTCCTGACTATGTGTGCACTGCAAATCTGCTGTAGCTTCGGCTGAAACAAGACCTTTCAAAAGTAGATCTATCTCATCTTCAGACAAAGGAGACAATGATTTTTGTTTTCTTCTGCTTAAATAGTAATTATCTTCATATGACAGGGCATTCAAACTATCATTTATTACTGAGTTATTGAAAGGAAATGTATCGCTTAATTGCACAAATATCTCATTCTATTTTTCATGAACTGACTGGATTGCTTCTTCATGAAGGTTGTGTTCTAATGCACTGAAAGCACTTGGATCGATAACTGTGTCTTTTGCATTCCAGATGATCTCAACAGCAGAATTCTAGTTGATGGGTTTCAGCACAAGATATGCTTGGTCATCACAATCTGAATGTAGTTCTGAAATAGTTGACTTGACTGCATCACATTCTGAAATTGAATCTTGACTTCCCTGCACGTTGTCTTCTTCTCTGGGCAGATCTGAAACGACACTTTCTCTTTCATCATTTTCAGCCATATGATCTTCAACCTGCTGCAAAGTCTCCTGAGCATCTTGATGGGTATCCTCTAGGTTCTCTTCATGTTGCTAAAATGGTTTCTCGTATAGAGCCTCCATGATTTCTCTGTCCATGAAATCATTATCACCATAAAAATTCTCTAGATCTTCAATGAAATTATGTACATGGCTACAACAGTTCTGAACTAAAATCAAGGATGGATATGATTCTTTATAATTTTCAAAGAACATGGTATGAAAATCCCTTAAACAGTAAATAGAAGCAGCTGGCAAACTTTCATACCATGATCGGGCTTCGTGTTCCAGAGTAGCCATAAACATTTTCATCAAACAGTCTTCAGGAAAATTGATCTTAAATTTATGCACATGAATGTGAAATTTCACTAGATGAAGAGCAACATAATTACCTTCTACATTACTGAACATAGGCAAATTCTGAAGCCAGTCCACCTTGGGCATCTTATTCAGAAAACCTGGAATGTGATCTCGGCTCATGGAGCATATCTTCTTGCAATTCGGTCCATCTTCAAAATCTCACAGCTACTGATCTGCCTGCAGTGAAATCATCATGAAGGATTGATTATCTGGATCTTTCAGTGAATGAAGTCGCCGGGTGAATTATTTCAGCCTTGTGGTGTCTGACTGCTGTCCACCATCAGCAATCGGATCTGAACTTTGTTATCCTTTACCGGGGAGGACTTCCCCAGTATGGTCGCCACTATGTTAGCGCTCGAATCTGCCTCAGGCTGAATAAGGCAAAACTCGAGGCAACATCAAACCAAGCTTAGCCGACAGGAGAGGGCTCTCTCCAGTCAATCTCGATAAAATGAGCAATAGGGTGCGAGATGACTTACACGGAATATTGATTTCAGGCTAGTAAATAGATATGAAAAGGGGTTTTTCGATAAATGACTGGGTTTTCTGGGCTGCGTGGGATCAAGAACAGCATGAGCAAAGATCTAATCAAAGGCTCAGATTATTCCATAAGGCGAGATAGGTATGAGGTTTTAGCAATCAATTTTGAAATAATATGGGATGAAAAGACTATTTAAAGAGCTGAAAAGGGCATTAATCAATGAGTCCTTTACAGACAGAAGAAAATTACACAAATACTGAAACGCTCTTTCGAGGCAGAGCAAATAATTGGGTTCTACCTCCCTCACTGTAAAGCATTCAGCTGGAAATGATAATGAATGAAACTATGAAACATTACAAAGACATATGAAACAGAAGAAAAACATATGCTAAACTTTCACACCGCAAGAATCTTACAAATCAGAGCTGCGCCATTTAATTATTTCTCTGTCAAACAACTGTACAATAAAACTCTGTATTTCTCCTCCACCAGCTTTCAGAATTCTCCCCAACCCCTTACAAATGGTTTTTCAATACAATAAATAGGACCAAGAGAAAAGAGATCGACCCAAAACAAGGGATCTATTTTATCATTATTAACAAATAAAACTAAAAAACCAATCAGCTTTTCTGAAGATAGAATAACGCTCCTTCTTCTACTCGAATCTGTTGATGACAAATGAAAGGGCGGAAACTGTAGCTGAAGACCCTTTAAATTTGCAACTCAAGACCAAAATAGGCAATCGAATCCTTTCGCTCTGCTGTGATGAATATCTACGTTCCAATTTAAGCTTTGACTTTGACTTTTTACTTTACGTTTGCCTTTTATCTGGTAAAATAGACTCGTAATTTTTAACAACTCCTAAACAACCTGTCCAGTTGAAAGGAACTAAAAATGATAGGCTCAGCTTAACTCCATAGTGGCCTGCTGTCCAGCGTGTTGCAATAATCTCCTTTAAAAGGGTACATAATAGATGAAAATGAATCAAAGGCCGTTTGACTGCGCACTGAAGAAAATATAATCCAATATGTATTACTACTCAACCTAATTTTGCATCTTTTACTGCAAACTATACTATCTGATACTTTAATCACTAGAATCAGTCAACTATAGAAGTAGTAGTATCCAGTATATTTTACAGAATTCCCTCAGAAAAATTGTCAATTTGCAGAAAAACTCCATGCTGGTGTGGTTGATTGTAACCAATCAAAGAAGAAAATCTATAGGCAGACATGTTTACTAGCAGCACCATCAGCATGCTACGAGTAAACTAGTTCACAACATTGTTATGGAGGAGACCAGTACCCTGACACAAATTCTTCATAGAAACTTGATTGGCATGACACCAAGTAAAAAACTGGAATTCTAGGAATCACATAGCCACGTTGTTTCATAACATCTAGAAGAGGCTTTATTTCATTCACCTTCACCCATCTAGGTGAAGCTTTATCTGACTTGCTTGTAAAATCAGCATCCATATCTTTATCGTCTGCTTCCTGTTGATCAAAACTTTTGACTCCTGCACCAGCAGTGTCCTCCAAAAGGTATTGGAAAACTTTTCTTTCTGGTAAGGCATGCCCTGCATTTGAATAATAATACATCTCTACTGTTTCACGAGTATATGCATGGTTTTCATGCCAAGGTAGTGGAGGTGAATCTCCTGCAAACAACATATCAAGATGTGTTGAGAACATGTCGTGCTCATAGAAGTCTTCAATAAAGTCACTAGACATAACCTTGCCATAAAGGAGGAGGACTGGCCAATGTAGAATGCCACTTTGTCCAGCTTTGGCTTTCTTACTCCAGTGAGGTCCTTATACATGGCCTTCCCCAGCTTTAGATTTCTATTTTCCAATGCAGAAACAAAAACCTCAGTTGTAGATAATGCTTCTGATGCTTGATGCTCGCGTTTGTCAATCTCTGCTTTCTTTGTATTAACCTGTTTCTCTAACTTCTCAAGTTCTTCATTTGAAGGAGATTGCTCACACTTGCTTATCGGTTCCAGCCTTCTCTCCTGCTACGAATTCCTTCACACTTTCCTGCAAGATGTTACTTTCTTCCTTATGATGGTAAAAGATGGATACAACTCTATTCAATATTACCCGAGCGATGACTCTGATATCTTCAGCAAGCAACCGCTTCCTTTGTCTTCATTTCTTTCTCACTACATGTGACAATGCAACACGCCTTTTAGTTGACACATCTGAAATTCAACACCGCACCCAACATTTTTTGTCTCATCATCTTCGCACAACCTGACCTTTTCACCGCAACTCATATTATCATACAAGACATTTCCATAAAACCCAGATCCACTCTCGATTTATTACTGCTGCATGATTCGTAGTGAGCCTTTTTCTTCTCTCAAGTAGGAGCGACAAAAATTTCAGTTTTTCTTGTCAAATAATTGAATTTTCACCAAGCGGAAATGAATTTCGGCCTTTCAAGGTTAGACGCTGCAACCCATTGTGAAACACTTGTTAAGGAAACTGGAAGCAAAGATATTTTTCTCCCTCAATACGTTCTTCTTTATCGATTCGAAGGTATCAAGCTCTTCTTTCCTTTGGAACATTTAACACCCATATATGAAACTGTGGCATACTCTAGCCAATATGAAACCCTTGAGCTCATCAACAGGGCGAAACCCTAGTACTTCATAAAACTAGCGACATGCCCATCTTTCAAATGATCTTTACCAGACTTTGACAAATTTCATTTTCTTCAGTTATTATTGCTAGGTTTCTTGATTTCTCCATGGAACATATTTCATTTGGCACTGTGGAGATGTTCAATTTTATGTTAGTGTACTTCTGAATTGGTGTCTCAGGAACTTGTGTTGAAAATGACATCAAGATTGCCACTTTTAATCTCAATACCAAGATTCAAACAATATACAGATGCTCGATTTAACTTCTATCCCTATCCTCGGTTTGCATCACCATGATTTTGAATGCAAACTTCAAATGATAATACCAAAACCTTGAATGCAAATAAAGCCCTGCAGAACCACTACGTTAATTTCTTTTGGTATTTCTCTACAATCCAATCTATTTGCTGCTGAACTCCTTCAAGATGTTCCAACAGTCTTCAAACTCTTTGTGCTCATCAAATGCCATCTTTTTGTTCTGGCTAAGTAGTCTCCTTCATTTTCATCTCCATCATGGCAGCAGACCTAGTTCTATATTTACTTGATTGCTCAGCTTTCATGTTCACATCTTCAACACTATGATTTGTTTGACTTTGTATTTAACAACATGTACCAATGCTATCCTTGATGGTTCTCCCCCACTGCGCTGGGAAACTTCTTGTGATATTCTATGCCTGATTTCTCTATTTTCTTCTTTCGAAATCTGAAGTTTGTTTTCATAAATGATCCACTATTGATCTGGAAATGACCTTACTCTCTTTTGTGCTTGTAGAAAAAATCCTCGGATAATATTGACATGACTTCACCCTTTCAAAATAAACATTAGAAACTAGAGTGTATTATGATAAAAACTAGACAAATTGTGAACCCTCTTCTGACATGTTTCAGCTGATGGATAGGCACATGGAGGACATATTCGATGAAATGATGTATGTAATTTGGAAACTTCCTGTGAAAAGATATTTCTATGGTTTCTCTTAAACTAATTACTTTCAAACTTGAGAAATTTCTGGAATAAAAACATCTTTAAAACTTCCCTCTGACCTGTTGGCCTTAAACCATAGACCTAATGACCACGTTTAACTCTTTGCTTATCATTGGACAAAAACCAGATCGTAAATGACGAGAAATGAACTTTAGTGAATTTGACTCTGACAGAGGACTGACAAGACTGAGTCTAACATGTTCCTCAGACTTAACTCTCCTTGCCCTTGGTCTCATAGCTGCACGATAGGATGCTTCTGATTCAGCCTTTGCTATGATCTATTGGATATAGGTTTTTCTTCCCAGATTTGGTCCTCCCCTCTTTGGGGCTCTCCCTCTGCCCCTCTTATTTGATTCTTTGTTCATACAAAAGTTAGTATGATGGAGGGTCTTGGTATGAACCTATAATGCTTCAATCTTGGAGTAAGGTGTCAAAGTACCATTCCTTCCCCAAGATGAAAGAACTGACAGAAAGAAAGGCCACTAAAAAAACAAAAATCTAGGGTTTCAGGCCTGCAGAACGGTGTTAAAGGACTCCTCCCTCCCTGGGACAGGAACTAGAAACAGACACACACCATGAGAAGCGCTAATACTTCCAAATCTGAAGCAGGGTGTCAAAATACTCCTCCCTTCCCAGGGTAAAAGCTAGGGTTTTCCCAAAAAGGAAACACACAAGCGATAAAAGGAAATAAATCTTACTCAGGGCCTGGAGCAGGGCGTCAAAAGACTCCTCCCTCCCCAAGATAAGAGAATGGCCCAAAATCAAATAGAAAAGAAAAAATAAATAAGCAGAAAGAATACCTACGCTTAGGACCTGAAGTAGAGTGAGAAAACTCGTTCTCTCCGTAGGACGAGAGATTGACCCTCTGTTTGGTCCGGATCGTTGTTTGCACTTTGTTAGCTTCCTGGGAAATGGCGCCAAAATTTTGGTGTCTAGGTGTGAATGATTTATCCACCCTATTCCGACATTAATTTATCAATCCGGGTGCATACCCTTTCAAGGAAATGTGCAAGGTATATACAGGGGCGAACGCATAATCCGTTCTGACGAAGGGTTCATGGTTTAAGATTCAAAACATGGCTGTAAGATTAAACTAACTATAGAACTTGAAAAATAATCATAAATAGAAAACAATCGCAACAACAAGCATAAACTATAAAATGACACACACACAAAGACACAACACCTACTCAGAAGAGTGGGCCCAACTCTCTGATCAGGGCTGCATTAGTCACAGAGAATATTGGAGCAACAAAATATATGGTATTTTATTAATCCGTAACAGGTGATTACAATAGCGATGGGAGAACCCCCATTCACAAGACCAATTTGCATTTTATACACAGTGAGCGAGATTAACAGATCTCCCTGAACATGGTAACCGCATCTTCAGAATGTACATCAGTTGGAATAGCACCATCACCAGATGTCTCAGATAGAAAAAAGGTCCAAGAATAGTCTCAGGGAATCGTGACTGCAGCTGCGCGGCCTTCTTATGGCTAGCCGTTACTAGATCTGTTGCAAGATGCTGAAGTGAGGGTTCCTTTTCTCCAAGCTACGGTCAAACATATTTTTTAGTACTGTAAATAGATAAGACTCCATGAATTTACTTCATTAATTAAAATATTCCAATTGGACAAGTCAAGGATATTTACCTTGTAGTTTTGGCATAACAACATAGGTAAATGAGTACAAAAAGGTCAAAAGGATAATAGAAATGGACAGAAAGATGGCCTGATTTGGTACCCAACACTATGTAAGAACCTAATTAATAGATCGATATTGGAAAAAAATATAAAACCGTTGATGAACATGAACTACTATAAATGAGAAAAAATAAAGAAAAAAAGAACATCGATGCTATATAACTAAATAAGCACACACAAACACACATATATGTAATGAATAGAAACAAAAAAAAAAAAATACATTGTAAAAAATACATAACCGAGTGTAAAAGAGTTTTGGAAACGTATAGCTACATAGTGGGTTTTGTAGCATAGTTGACCAATATAATACATAGGCGGGCACTAATAATATGTTATGTAACATCTCTGGTATAAATGCGTGATATGAAATAAAAATTTGTTAACATGAAAATTTGAAACTCGACGAGCCAAAATGGAACGTATCCATGGTTAATAAAAATAAAAATAAAAACTCTATTACCGAAAATATATGGATCAAGATCATTGGCACAAAATTAGAAAGTATTGACAAGAATTGTTACAAACCCTGGGTTACGGTGGACAAAAAAATAAATTACTTTACTAAGAGAGTTCATAACTGAAATTAAAAAGAATGGGTACTCGTTGTGCAATATTGGCTTCTTAATAATAAGGTTTATAATTTGTAGTATGAAAAACACCAGTCAATACCCTAGAGTTTAGTGTTAAAAAAATCAAAATGTTCAAGTATTATATATATATTGAAACGCTGAAAAGATTATATATTGAAACTATAATATTTAACAACAATTCAAACCCAACATGAGAGAATATATTTTTGAAAATATATTTTAGGATAAAATGTACGAATCAATGCAAATTATATATAGGTCGTGTCTTTTAAGTCACCTGTATTCAGTGCCCCAAACCATATGAGAGATTGTAGCTCTAAATATACAAGTTTAATTTTCAAGTA
This sequence comes from Pinus albicaulis, assembly GCA_034641835.2. Classification (NCBI taxonomy): domain Eukaryota; kingdom Viridiplantae; phylum Streptophyta; class Pinopsida; order Pinales; family Pinaceae; genus Pinus; species Pinus albicaulis. Next base: position 354,329,171 of record CM076582.1, read on the forward strand.
CTAAAAGAGAGCCCTCAGAAAATAAAAATGGTTTTGATAGAGCCTGGAAAAATGTGAAACCTATTTGAGATAGTATTTTACAAATGGAAACATCTTTAGAAAAACCCAATAACAAAGACGCCAAAATTGTTGAATCCTAAACTGCATTAACCAAATACATTTTAGATTTATATTAGGACCTGAGTTTCATAAAATAGCTTAAGGTAAGAGAATGTACTTGTTACCTGAAATTTAATTCCTTCGTAATCCTATAGACATCGTCCCAAAACAAATGGAACTATGGTTGAAATCCTCGCATGGATACTAGTAGAATTAAAAGCGGACAAAAAAAATTCATACCATTACCTGAACAGACAAAGTGTTGGAAAGCATAAGTTGATTAAACTTTTCTCCATGCTAGCATGACCATCGATGGTTAGGAAAATACAACGACAAATTTAAACGATTATCTTTGTACACTGGAAGGTAAGAAAAATGGGAAGCAAGAGTATGCAACCTTCCGGCGTAACTATTTAGGACTAATATAGTCATTAACCTGGAGAAGTCTTAGGGTTTGTTGCAGAGCTTCACCAATAGTCGTGACAATGAGAGTGAATGGAAGCAAGGGTAGGGTAGGGGTTAGTTACCACACCTTAACCATGCTGCTTGTACGACGACTGTCAGATCAAATCCATTCTAATACAATGACGCAGAATCTATGTAGCATACATGATAGTGGGGTTGGGAATAAAGCATTACCAGACACGTGACCCCTTTGAGAGAGTTCCACTCTCACTAAGGTTCACTCATCACCTTCTAGTATACCATATTACCACCATTAGATTCAGTAGGATAAATGAAGCAACCTTATCTGTGTATCATATCATAATAACTTTAAAAGGTCAAATTTCCAATGGTATCAATATATAAAAATATAAATATGGCCCAACAAGAAATCATATACATACATCATATCATGACAAGATTGAACTAAGAATATGAAGTTTAAAAAAAATCAATAATTCCTACCGTAATAATAAACCTTAGCATATATAAAATAAGTGGATGATAACTATTATTCTTCCAAGTTAATTGAATCTATTGTCATGAGGTATATTAAATATAACTTTAACTCGAAGGTAAAGTAACAAAATAATTTTTTTGGGGGGATATTAGTGGATGTTGTAAGTGGTATCAGAGCCATGGTTTCTACACTATGGCCTGTTTGGGAAATTAAGGAAATAAAAAAAATGTATCAATTTCCACAGACAAATAATGATGAGAAGAGGAGATGGAAATATGCCACCAGTAACACCATCGATAGGATATTTTCGCATACTATTCGCTGAAACAAATCTTCAAATGTTGGTTCAACAAGGAGAGGAGTCCCAAAACCCGACTACCATGCTGTTAGAGACAATTCAGCAATTAAGAACTAAAATGGCTAATCTGAGGGAGGATAATGAAAGGTTGATGTGAGAACAAGAGAGGATTATGAAAAGTATTATAGATAAGAGAAATAACATAAATTCTATTCCAAGCCCTAATAATGGGAACAAAGATGAAACATATAGATGAAGAGATGATGATATGGAGGAGAGAAGCCACAACCATGAATCTGAAGGAGGTATAGATGAAAATGAAGAAGAATATGGTAATTTTTCTACCCCAAACGGGAAGAAAAGAGAATATATGGAATTCGAGGGAGAATTAAAAAAAAAATCATTCTAAGACATTCAATGATTAGTGAGAATAAATCGTTGAAGCTTGGTTAATTTATATGAACACAGATTTCCAAATCTATGAATACGATAAGAATATGAAGGCTCGGTTGGAAATTTACCACCATAAAGGGAAAGCCACTTTATGGTGGGAGGAGGTTAATATTGTGTGAGGATTTGAGGAAAAATAAGTGATATTGGAAAAATTTTAGAAACATTTAAAAGATAAATATTTAGTAGAATGATTTTATGAAGAGAAATCAAAGAGTTTTAGGACCTGAAATTGAGGAAACTTTCTACAGATGAATTTGTAACAAATTTGAAATATTTATTAAGGTATGTTCCCTATATATGTGAAGAAAACTCCATTGAAGTGGAGTGTTTTATCAATAGTTTGCATATATTTCTGAAGGAGCACTTAGAATTTGACAATCCTAAAACTATGAATGAAGCTATTTAGAAAGCTTGAATAATATATCAACAAATGGAGAAGAAAGGATAAGGTGGTGATAACTAGTCCAACAAGAAAATATAAAATAATTTCAAAGTAACAAGAACATAAAAAATTCTAGCAATAAAAATTCACATAAAAATCAACAAACTAAGTTCTCTTGGAAAAATCCGCAGAAGACATGACCGCAAAATGAGCATAAACTGGTAGAATTATCTAATAAATCATAATTCATACATACCTAGAGACCCTCATTATAGTGTTGGGGTTGTGGGAAACCTCATTTTATCAACATTGCCCCCGTCGTGCAAGAACACAAGATGTTACTAATATTCAGAGAGCATATACGGTTGGAGACATGGCTAGAATCATACCGAAAATTAATGCTGCTATAGAAGACCATCAGGTTGAATATCAATCTATAATGATAGAATTTGAAGGTAATATATTTAACCATTTTGTATATATTTTAATAAACTTGGGAGAAATTTTAAGTTATATCAGCCCCAAAATAGTAGAATTATGTCATTTACAAAAAAACAAGTTAAAAAACCCCTACTTAGTACAACTGGCCATCAGAGAAAAAATAAGAGCATATTCTAAAGTAGAGAATTATATTATTGAATTAATAGGTCAACAAATTAAATTAAATTAAAGTTGAATATGCTGAATTTGGGATACTCCAACATATTAATTGGAATGGACTAGTTGGAAGGACATTGGTCCTTAGTGAATTGGAATGACAAAACTATTAATTTCCTTAATGAAGAGGGTGTTAGGAAGGAGATTTAGGGAGTGAAGAGGCCAATAAACTTGTGAAAAATTACAACCTCATCATTAGTAAATGCATTATGAAATGTTGACAAATATATTTTTTCCAATTAGGTCACACCAACTCAAAAGACCAGACAACCACGTTAGAGAATTTAATAGTTGTTTAAAATTTTGTTGATGTGTTTCCGAAGGAAATTTTGGTGCTGCCTCCTAAGTGGGATATTGATTTCACTATACAATTGGTCCCAAAAGATGCCCTAATTTCAAAGGATGCCTTTTGCATGAGCATACCTGAAATAAAAAAATTAAATATGGAACATCATGAGTTGCTTAATAAGGGATATATATGTCCAAGTGTGTCACCTCGTGGATCTCCTATGTTGTTTGTTAAAACAAGGATGGTTATCTGATATTTTTTATTGATTATCGACAACTAAAAATGTTAATTATTAATATATATATATATGTGTGTGTGTGTGTGTGTGTGTGTGTGTGTGTTTCCAATAATTGATGATCTCTTTGATCAAGTGGAGGGTGATATAGTGTTTTCTAAGTTTGATTTGCAGTGAAGATATCATACAGATAAAAAAATTCGGAGGAGGACATATGTAAAAAAAATTTTAGGACTCATTATGACCATTATAATATTTTCTTCCTATCATTTGGGCTTGATAATGCCCTAGAAATGTTTATGAGTCTTATGAATGGAATTTTCCATCCTTATCTAGATAAATTTGTCTTAATTTTCATTAATGATATACTCATTTATTCGACGAACCTAGAAGAGCCCAAGAAACAATTGCATATAGTATTACAGACCCTACGAGCACATAAATTATACACTAAGTATAGTAAGTGTGATTTTTATAAGGATCAGATACAATATTTTGGGCATATAATATCATCAGAAGGAATGGTTGTGGACCCTAAGAAAATTAAAACTATCATGGAATGTTGTATCCCTAAAAATGTTGTACACACTGGATATTTTATGGGTGTAGCTGGTTATTACTGTCACTTTATAGACGATTTTTCTAGAATTTCTTATCCTATACATTCTTTGCAGAATAAAGGAAAATTATTTAAGTGGAAAATAAAATGGGAACATATTTTTTAACAATTAAAACATTTATTTACTACAGTCCGAATACTAAGAATTGCAAAGCTCGAAAAATAGTTTGTAGTTTGGACATATATATGCCAAGAAGGAATAAGAGGGGTGTTGATGCTGGAGGACTGAGTAATACCTTATGAATATTGGAAATTAACGAATCATGAATAGGGATATAATGCTTATGACTTAGATTTTACTATTCTAATCCACACCTTGAAGGTATAGAGATGTTACTTTCTCGGTAAAAGGTTCATTTTAATGACTTACTACAATAGTTTGACTAGTTTCTTTAAACAATCCAACCTTAATGCACAACAAGCCAAGCAGACTAATTTTCTAAGTGAATTCTATTTTGACATTAAACATATGAAAGGGAAAGAAAATCAGGTGGTTGGTGCATTAAGTAGGAAGATACATTCTGTATATAAAATTTCCTATAGTAAAATAAAATTTAACTTTTCAAATCATATTAAAGATAGTTCTTTAGGAGATAAAAGATGCTGCTTTTTTTGGTAGAAAACTAAACAAGAAAACAAATTTGGAAATCAACTCGAATATGGCATTAATGAAGATAGTTTTTTACCTACAAGAAACGAATTTATGTTCCTAATTAAGAGGTTGTTAGAAAACTATTTTTTCATGAAGTTCACAAAAGTCCCTATGCTTCCCATCTTAGATATGAGAAATTATTTTCTGCAACAAAGAGAAACTACTTTTGGCCTCATATGAGAAAAGACATTTTAGAATATTTAAAAAAGTGTGTGGACTATCAGCAAGTTAAAGGAGAACATCAATAACTAGCTACTCTACAGCACCTAATACTCATTCTTTAGTCAAAATGGGAAACTATTACGTTGAATTTCATTACAGGTTTACCTATATCAAAGAAAAAAAATTAATCAATTATGGTTGTGGTGGAAACACGAAGTAAATCAACACATTTTTTTGCTATACATGCCACATATAAAACTCTTTAAATTGTTGATATATTTATGAAATAAAGTTTTTGGTTGCATGGTATACCTAAAGTGGTGATTTTTTATAAAGATGTGAAGTTCACTTCCACATTTTCGAAGGCTCTTTTTACTGTATTATGTACGAAATTTCAATTGAGTACGATATACCATCTACATATAGACGGAAAAAATGAAAGAATAAACAAGGTACTTGAAGATATGTTAAGCATGTATGTCATGCAAGAACCAACTAACTGGGAAGACTATCTCCAACTGGTATAATTTTGATATAACAATAGTTACCACACCTTATTTGAAATGAGTCCTTTCAAAGTGTTGTATGGAAGGAAATGCATGAAGCCTATCAATTGGAGAAATCCTGAGGATAAGTTTATTGTAGGACCTGATATGCTAGCAAAAATGAAACAAAATGTAAGAAAAAATTGGCAAAATTTAAAGGCTACTTGTTAGAACTCTGTAATTTGGCCAAGCTAAAGAAATGGCTACAAAGGTAACCACAAACCACTTGTAGGTTAATGTCTGGTCCCCCTACCCTTCGACAGGGCTCTCTCGTTGGATCAACTGGCAGTAAAATACTGAGAGGATATGGGTTTTAGACTCAGTATTAAACTCAGGGGTATTTAAAACTGATTTGATGGATTTAAGTGCAAAGGATGGGGAAAATCAAGATCAATGGGCTAAATCTGAATGGATAAGGGATATGGAGGCCAATCCTCACAGGGGAAAGATAGTAGGACCTATTATTAATCTTATAAAAGGATGTTGTTGTAGTGAAAGGATGAAACATAATGGGAAATATAGATCAAACATATATCAAGGATGAATTTAATCTATCATGGAAGAAAAACACATACAATTCTCAGGAAGTTCAACTAGAGAGAACCTTTAAATTCTAATAAACTAATCGAAATTGAACTTGAAGAGTGAAAACATGGAGTTTATTAAATAAAATAAATCACAATTAAAAAGGCACAATACATACTTACAAGATCATACAGATGAATCCCTACTGAAACTCACTTCGAATTTCTGCTATTCATTCATACAGTAAATACAATCATTAAGCCTCTAGCACTCTAACAAGACAACCCCTTTTTCATATTCTCACATGATTAAATAAATTTAAAATCATAAAATATCATGAATAGGTTTAATGTGTGATCTATCCATTTAGAATGGATCGAAACATACATGAATAGTAACCCATTTCATTTTGATCAAAACTTACATAAAAGCAGTCTTATACGTCATATTTTATCTTTAAAAAAGAAAAAAAGAAAAAATACTTTATACCTATCCTCCTAACTTATATAAATAATAAAATTATCTCAGAATATCCTATATTGACATTAAAGATATCAAATTGATGATGAAAATAGAAAAGGAAACTTAGGCTGTGCTCCGCAACAAAATTTCATCATTCAGTCAACAAACACTATGACAATGGGCACCAGGTGACGCGTGTAACACCCAAATAGTAGTACCTGTGTAAAATATGAAATTTTTTATTTTATTTTATTTGGTCCATCATCTACGAAAAACTCTTTCGGTTTCTTCAAATTCTTGCTCAACATCTCATAAAATTCTCTTCAAAACAATGGCTAAAATAGGAAAATTACATAGTCTAAAAAATAGGGCTTAGATATGCATTTGAGAATCCCATAATTATCGATCTCTGACACCCCTGCAGATGATGAAAGAGGTTATTTTTACTTTGGATGTTCTTGAGAAACACCTCCTTCATTTTTCCATAATGTGCCTTCATTTGGTCGGGATAATTTTTTCAAAATGATGTTTGAAACAGAGTATTCTGCACAAGATTATGTAGCGAATGAGTTCGGTAGTAGTCCATGCTTTGTATACTTACACACCTCCTCTGGAAAAATGGATCAAATGTGTAGATTTGAAATGGATTTTTGATGGTGTATAACTCTTTAAGTAGGTTCTCCAAATATTTCAAACCTCCTAAATGGCTGATACTCACTTGCGAAGTGGTTGTGCAATGACTGTGTGGCTTGGAGTTTATGCAGCTCGTGGGCACAATATTCTTCCACATGGACTATGAATTTAGGGGGGTGTAATGAAATTATGATGAGGTGTAAATGGAGGGGTGAAACAATGATAAATTGGGCATGGAAGGATCACATAAAGTTTAATGATAAATTATATATGATGGACATGTGAATGGTAACATGGGGATATAATAGACACCACTAACAAACTTGTAAAACTCTAACAAATGAAACTTGAATGATATGGTTTTAAATTGTGATAAATGGAAACCCTATGAAATGACCCAATAGACTACGACATCAATGATCATAGGCTCAATTGACATACAAAACCCCAAAATTAGTAGGAAGAGGCAAAGACATTTTGATTCCCAAACCCTACGACCCTAACACTGCTCAAGAAAAGAAGACATATTATGTAGATTAGAAGAGGAAGTGTGTAGAATTGTAAGTGGGATATCATATGTATGTGAGTATTAACCCAAAAAGAGTACTTTTAGGTGGGGTGGTTGTGCAAAACTAGCTCCTTGATTATGTTACACTTTCCAATTACTGGAAATAATCAAACCTATAGCTTACTAGTTTACACTACTTAGTCACATATGAGTACATAATGTTTTCCTTGTTTCTTTGTTAAAGAAATATGTATATGATCCTAGACATGTGATTAAATTGGAGGATGTACAGGTAAAATTGAAAATTAAATGTTTGGATATGTATATAAATTTTGTATAATGATTGATATAAGATAATGATGACTTTCATCATTATGTGAGAGGTCAAACTGGATGAATAACTCTTGGTAGAGCTTCCACATATTATTTGTTAGAGATAAATAATGTTACATAGGTGAGATATCACCCAGGTTAAAGTGCAATGGAGGTGCTTTAGCCTAGAAGATGCCGCGTGAGTACATGAATGTTTTATGTGAGAAACATATCCCAGCCTATTCTAGGGGTAAGAGTAAACACTGGGGATAGTGTTTCACATGAGAGGCGGAGATGTAATACCACTGAGTTGTTGCAAATATTATGTTTTACTTACTTTTACTAAAAAAACTCGGTAAATCATGGGCTATGTGGAAAGGCTAGTGCAAAAATCTAATGTTTGAATTTTGTTTTTAATTTATGTAAAAGAGGTTATGGAAAGTCATAAAATTCATGGGGAAAATGTACTAAATGAAAAATATTTCACTTACTAAATAGCTAGAGGATAATTACTCCCTTTCCCTAGAGATAAGTCATCTTAGTTGGGATAAGAAGTGAAGAGGACATGAGAGGAATCCTGAGACAACTAAGAAGAGAAAGAGAAAGAAACTATTACATTGAATAGGACGATGTTAAGGGAAGGCATGAAACTTCCACTTAGGATATTCTTGAGCAGGTTGGGGCTAGTAAAGTCCCTAATTCAGACTTGTTCAGTCTATGAGTTCTAGGGTTGGACTTGTTATAGTCTAAGCTGTTGTTGGACAGATCATGTTAGGTCTCCATAAAACAACTATTCTGGAAGAGAAACACTGCCTTAGGGGGATAACTGGTGGTTTTCCCTCTCATTGGTTGGGAGGAGTGGTATTTATCCCTTGAGAATTCCTTGACAGCTTTAACCCTAAGACATGATTATTTTCAGCTATTAATGTTTCTCTCAAAACACCACTTTTACTGTAAGTGATAGTATTATATGGAATCTTTAACTACAAGTAGCGACTTAATGTAAAGGATTTATGAAGTTAATTGTAGGGAATGCATGCAAAGCCTCTGATATAGTTATGATAAGATATCTATTAAAATATCTATGTGAAAGGGAATGTGAAGAAATATTTATTTTTATGCTACAATTCAAGTCTATATGTATGATATTATTAATAGTACACACATTTTGGAAACATGTTAGTTCCCACTAGTAAATAGAAGTTGAAATTGGGAACTATCCTTGCTTCCACAAATAATTATACCTAAGCATGACATAAGGGTGAATGGAAAGTATCGACACGAGACCAAGTCTTGCCTACCCACTAAATTGTTGGTTGTAATATACCTTTTATTTTAAAAATTAAGAATTTAACTTGAAACTCTGTAAGAACCTAATTAATAGACATATACTAGAAATAAATATATAACCATCGAAAAATATGCAATACCATAAAATAGACATAATAAGGAAATAAAGAACATCGATTTTGTATAACTAAGTATAGACACACACACACACACCTATAAAGAACAAAAAATAAATAAATACATCATACATAAATAAATAAGTGAGTGTAATAGAGTTTTGGAAATGTGTAGCTACACAGTAAGTGTTGAACCATAGTCGGCCAATATAATACACATGCGAGAACTAGTAATGTGTTATGGAATAATGCTAGTATAGATTGATGGTATAAATATGGTTTTGTTAACATGTAAATATCAAGATCATAAAAAAAAAAGGGAACATATCATTGGTTAATAAAAATAAAAATAAAAAATATGTTACCGAAATTTTATGTATCAAGATCATTGGCACGAAAGAAAACAATATAAAAGAGAATTTCTACATACACTAAGTTAGGGAAGACAAAAAAATAACTTAAATAAAAGATTAATAACTTCAATTAAAAATAATGATTGTTAGTCATGCAAAATCTAGTTACTAATAATACAATTTGGAATTTTTAGTGTGAAAAACATATCGAGGTAGCTCCAGACACACTCACAGGTGAAAAAAGGCTAACAATAGCTCAAAATTCAAAGTGGTCAAATTTCTCTTGAACTAGGTCTAGATCGAAGTGCTCATTTCCCTAATTCCAAAGGTGTGAATGACACTCTTATCCGAGTTCGTATGCAGGAAATAAAGTTGGTCAAAATTTTGGTCAAAGTAGACATTGGGCTAGGTTTAAGGGTCCTAAAATTTGACCGAGACCCGGCGCACAGAATTTGACCACCGAGACAAGGGAAGCTGTTTCCTAATTAGTTTCCCCAATAACCCTTATTTACAGAAAAACAACAAAATGGGAAAATGGCTATATAAAACCAAAAAAAGTATTAAAAAAGGAGGCAGTTCAGGCTAGCTGGACTCGCACACCCCAACCACCGCATTGTGTTATTAATATAACATATATAAAAATTATAAGTCGCGGTGGTAGGCTAGAACCCCTACCACCCCCTCAACCCATTGTAACGACATCATGATATTAGGGTTAGGGCATGTGCGCTGACCCTCGACCCCGCACATTCCATTGGCAAAAACAATAGAGATAATGGGCGATTGGGGATCGAACCTGCTCGACCAAGTGGGTGGCCCGCTCCATGCGCGGCCCAAGACAACCATACATATACAACATAACACAAACATTGCACAACAAACAAACCAACCAAATTTCATTATAACCACCAAATTGTAACGGTGAGGGTTTGTGAAACCAAAGATTGTTAAAAATGTTAAAACTGCCAAGCCAAAAAAAATGTTGGTTTAAAATAAGATGTAATGTGGCTTGGGCAGGGTTTGACCCCAGGTCCCTACTGCATCGAGGAATCTTTGGAGAATCATGGAGAATCTAAAAGAATCCAGAAGGCTGAGATTTTGACGGTGTGAGAATTGGACGAGGTGAGAGTCGATTTTACACTACTCATCACTATAAATTCAATGGTGCGGTCAAGTTGTGCCCTTCTTTTTTTTGTCCATCTTCAAAAGTGGAGGAACATGATGAATTCATGTTATGTTTTCCTTTTTTTATTCCTCGGATGATATATTATTCATGAGATGTATATTTGACACTATGTTGAGGGATGATTGTTATCATATATATTATTTATATAAATAGTACAAAACATATATATTGAAACCATAATTGAAACCCGATACGAGAGAATACATTTTGGGAAATGTATCTAAGAATAAACTATATGAGTGAAAAAAAATTATATATAGGTTGTGACTTCTAAGCCACTCATATTTAGTTCCCTAAATGTTATGAGAGCTTGTAGCTCTAAAACAACATATTTAATTCTCACGTATTAAAAGAGATCCCCCAGCGAAGAAAATTGGTGTTGACAAAACCTGCAAAATTTAAACCCTGTATTATATACTGGTTTGCAAACAACAATATCTTCAGTAAAACCCTAAAACAATGCCACACAAATTGTTGAATAAAGGAGATAGACCCTAACCTGCATCAACCAAATACATTCCAGATTAAAAATAATAACCCGAGGTTCTGAAAATAGGGTAAGGTAATGAAAGAGGAAGAATTTGTTACCTGCAATTTAATTCCTTGTTAATCTTGTAGACGCTGCCATGAAACAAAGAGAACTATGATTCAAGCCGCCGTGAAATAAAGAGAACTATGATTCAAACCCTGGCATGGATACTGATATAAATAAAAGGGGACAAAAATTTCTCATATCATGAACTGGAAGGAGAAAGTGTCGAAACCCAACAGTCGACTAAACATTTTTCCTTGATAGCATGACTACTAAGCATTGCTCCTTGATAGTATGACTATCGATGCTGAGTAAAATACAACAACATCGTTAACAAGTTATCTCCGTAAACCATAATGTAAGAAAAAGGGGAAAGAAGAGTTTGCAACCTTCTGTCATACCTATTTAGGACTCGCAGAATCCATTAACTTAGAGAAGTCATCGGGTTTGTTGAAGAGCTTCACCAACAATAGTGAGAATGAGAGTGATCCAAGGCCACGGCATAGTAGGGGATAGTTACCCTTTAACCACCCTGCTTGCACAAAGCCTATGAGATCAAAGGCCTACAAATCCAACAATGGATAATCTAACAAGTTTACATACCAATGGGCTTAGGAATAAAGCAATGTGAGACACCTTTACCCTTAGAGAATTCCATTCTCACCATGGTTCCTTCGAAAATTCCATTTTCACCAAGGTTTTCTCACTTCCTTTTAACGGACCCTATTAACATCAAGGAAGCCAGATAAACTTATAAAGTCATATACAGACATTATACCATGAGTACATTAAACTAGTATTTTTTTTTTTTGTAAGTTCGGTGTGTCCATGCCATTTCTATTTATATTTTAAGACAGGTTACAAAATATAAAGTCTTTCTTGGCCTCAACCTGCCCAGGAGGGAAACTAGGTTTATTGGCCTTCTAAAAACATGGTTTGCATCCCAAAATTGGAATTGTCTCTTACGTCTATGACTAGCTTGTACTACCTGAGTTTCTACTTTAATATTTACAAACATAACAGTACTTTAAAATTCAAAATTTACAAAAGACCATGAGAGCAGACATCATTTAAACCTCAGATGATGAGACAGGGGCAGGGTCTTTGACATTAGGCCCTGGCATTTCTACTTGGTTCAATTGTTGAAGAATCTTCTGAAGAGTTTTCTCCATACGCCCCACTTTTTCATCTAATCTGCTGACCCTATCTGCAGTTTGGTATTGAGTGATCTTTAGGTGTTGCTGATTGTCCTGAATCTCCAAGAGAAGAGTCTGGGTGCGTAGGTCCGGTTGCATTGCTTCTGTCTTTACTTGGACTGGGTGGTTATTCTGGATTGCTTTTGCTAGCAGGCATTTTACAATCCAATATGTATGGACTGTCTGGTTAAACAAAGTAAGCCTGCCTCTTGTATGCCCTGGATCAGTTATAAAATCCAGTATTTCTGCTTCAGTCTCAGTTTCCTCTGGTTCTTGGTGGATTTCCTGTTCCCAACCTCGAATTTCATTCCTGGATGTCGAGGGGTTGCTCATGACATATTTAACTGCCAATTCTTCCAGGTGTTCTAGATACGTTTTCCGCCCCCTTTTCTTTGGTACTTGATCTGGCAGATCAGGTTGCTTCCCCTTATTCGCTGCCCTATAGTGGTGCTTTCCCATTGCTGGAGATGAGGTTTTAACTAACACTGGCATGCAGGAAGAAACAAAATGAGAAAAGGTTTTAAAACATAGCATGCACCCCACGGTGCCTTCAACCCTTCGTCGAAACGGAAGCTCGACCAACTTCTTGCATTTGATATCAGTGGTATGACTGTGAGGGTTATCATGCGTAATAATTCCTACCGTAATAATCAACCTTCACATGTATCAAACAAGTGGATTACAACTTTTATTTCGTGAGGTTAAATGAATTTATTGTTATGATGTATATTAAATATAACTTTAGCTAACTACTAAAGTAATAAAATAGATATACACATATATAGGTTATTAGTGGATGTTACAATAAATATTTAGTGTGGATCTATACTAAGGCTACAAACATCACCAATAGTAAGGTGATGTGTTATACGATAAGTATTGCAAATGAATTCTTCAAGAGCATTATCATAAATAATAAGAATAAATTATTATAAATGATAACAATAAACAATTATAATTTAAATTTTGGAAATTTTTTAAATCGGCCATCAAAGTTGATTATTTGAACATTTTGAGATATGTGATGAATAAGTAGATGATGGATGAACATAGAAAGCAGTAAGCGGATAATCATTAGACACTCAACAATGCCAAAAAAACCAAAAATTTATTTGTGGAAAAGCAATCGATGTGATTTCTGAAAACTGACAGCGGTGACAAGAGAGAGAAAAAATACGAGGAAAGCTAAATTCCGTGTATACTGACGATCACCATCAAGCCACTAGAATCAGCGACTATTTAGAAATTGAAATGAAAATAGCATCCAATAATGAGCTACAGGTTGTGTGGTTTTAGTTGGGAATCATAAGTTTGATGCAATATTTTTTCATCTAGTTAAATTCAATTGCTTTTAGAAATCTACAATTTATTCTAAAATATTTTTCAAATCAGCAATTTAAATCAGCTATTCATAAATACTTTTAAATATTTTATATAAAATTAAAAAATAATAAAATCAAATTTATTTTGTTCTCACTTTTAACTAAAAGAATCCATAAATCTACTATATATATAGTATTAAAACTTGATTATATTGTCTCCACACTTATTAAACATTGATACATTTGTTTTTATGTAAACTTTGTTTTAGAGTGATATTGTATTTTATTGAGAGGATGATACAAATTAGCAAGATTATAATTGTATTTAAAATAATAATTCTTATTATTAATTACGTCATAAAGCGTCACTATTTGAAAACAATTTCCCTAGCTGTCACTGTGTTCTTGTTTGAGCATGTTTTAGGTTATTAGATCAAGTAAATATTTTTATATATGTTTTTTATAATGTTAGTTTTTTTCTTTTTAATAAATTATATTGAATTTAGGTTTTGGTGATGATAGAAAGGTTGTAATGTCATGTTTAACATTTTAACTATGTCAAACTACACAAAATTAAAAATAAAAGTAAACTAAATGAAAAGATTGGCATAATGCATGAACATTTTAAATGTTTATAACCATTATTGTTTTAAAATTTTACTTAATAGAATGTATTTAAATGTTCATACATCTAAATATACATAGTTTTTCTTCTTCTGTATTATTTTTGTTACAATTATTTTATTATTCCAAAAATACATGGTTTGTTTTGTTATATATTATTTATGTTAAAGCTATTTTATAATTCATGATTATTATTTCTTAATATAGAAAAAATTAAATTAATAATGAATTTTTTTAAAATATGTGATATTTTTTAAATTTCCAAACTATTTTAGAGGACATAATTTATCTTGAGCAATAATGATGAATGTTCATAATTCTCATTTATCTTGAGAAATGAAAAATCTTGGAATTTGGAAAATGTCATGAAGCTTATCTCATGTTCCATTCATTTAGATTACATGGAAGAAGAAAAGGAGGAAAATGGATAATTATCAAGAATGTATGATTCTTTAGAAGGAAACAATGTTGACAAGGCTATGGAGGACCAAATCGAAGAATTAAAAATAGAAGAGGACTCTTCAAAAAATGGGTTTCTCAAGGATTTTGGAATCCTGATGAGCTACATTATCTCACTGATTCAAGCAAACACTCAAAAAGAGAGAGACAATAGTCATACAGAGACAATTTATTCATAAAGAAGATAAAGATAGAAGTATAACCTGAGATAGACTTGTGAGAAGAGAAACATTCCAATTGTAAGGAGGACTCAGAAAATACTAGACAAAAGGCACTTACCTATTGCAATCAGTTGAAAAAAAAGGTATCTCTAAAGGGTCACTTGGGGAGAAATCTATTATTTAAAAGATTGGGAAAATAATTTCATTTCAATGCAAAAATGTACTGTCACTAGGGAAGGGAGTTATTACATTTAAAATTTGTTCGCATTCTTGTCACTACAAAATTTGATTGTTTATTTTTATTTGATGGGAAAATAAATTATCTTTAAAAGGCAAAGTCTTGAATTATGATCCTTAAGGAAGTCGCTAGATTCCTCGATTATCAGCTGGTTTTTTCTTCTTACTTTTAATCTTCATGATGTTTTTTTATTTTGACTGAGGTGAAAAGTTCCAAATAAGTGGAATATTGGTCATTCAAAGAGGAATTATGGAAATATGATTGTAGATAAATTATTAATATAAATTATCTAAACTGAGATTAATTAATCATCCCCAAGGGTTAAAAAGGGCCCAAATGTCTCTTATCCATAAAATTTACGAATAAGATAATTCTATGCTCTATGTTCAAATGACAGGTGAAGGTGGATTTACCATACTTAAGCTTCTTAGTAGTCTCTTATGAAGTACAACATGTCATAGTGATTAGTTTTTATTCTATTAAATAATTCTAGTTGTAGAGTAGAGTGAGAGTTCTAGGAGTAGTATCAGAGGAATTTAACATTGTGAATGTGATAGAAGAAAATAATTTCATGGATGGGTGAAGTATGCCCAACTTGATCATAAAAACCAAGTGCATCCTTCATGGTGAAAAAAAATAAAAATGCAGATTTCGTCATATAGAGGACTTGAGTAATTTGGCCAAAATGTCTCATCCATTATGAAAAAATAAATCTTACATGCAGTTAATAACAAAGAAATTGTTCCACATCAATTACCCAGTATGGATATTTTGATTTGAGGTCTAGTAAATACAATTCTCCACCTCTTATTCTAGAGGATCAGCTGGAGCCAAGACAGTTTCTAGAACCTTTTCTTTCTTATATGTTATTCTTTCCTATACCACAACCTTACGATGTTTCCGTTGCAACAAGTGGTGCAATTGCTAGCTATAAAAATTATTAAAAGATAAATTGAACATATATACATTAGAAAAAAAAATGTAACAAGATATTTAACCAAAGAGGTTTACCTCAGTTTGTCATGGGGATTCTTAATTTATCAATAGTTTTTGTGCCAATAACATGGGTCAATATTATGGCTTAAAAATACCACAGGCCTAAAAAAATCATAACTCATTTCTTATGAAATTTGTTTAAATGACATTTTCTTTATTAACGAATTTAATTAAAAGGACAAAAAAAAATATCTACTTTGAAAATAAATCTTAGCATTTGATTTCTTTATACTATTGAGAATATTCTAAAATATTCCGAGTATGCTAAATCCCTACTATCCACCTAACTAGTGCAGCCATATAAAGTAAATGGTTGGTAAATGTTCATAGGCATCTATCTCTAATACACATCAAAACACTTTATTTTATTTTTTAAGTTGCTAAAATAAAATAAATAAAGAAAGAAAAGAAAAAATTCATATATAAATTAAATATATATACATTTTAAAGAAGCATATAACAAGATTCTTAAATTTTGAGATTCACCCCTACTTTATTATGGATATTTTTAATATGGAAATAGGTTTTGTTACAATATCATGCGCCAATACTATGACTCATCAAAACCAAATGCTCAAAAATACGTAACTCATTTCATATGAAATTGTTTCATATTACATTATTTTAATTAAAGAGTTTAATTGAAGAGGGAAGAAAGATATAACAGGTTTGAAAATAAATATGAACCTTTAATTTGCATATGCTATTAAGAATATTCTAAAATATTCTATAGAGGTTAAATCTCCACCATCTGCTCAATAATTATTAATAATCAAATTAAGATTATGGAAACTCTATTCCAAAATAAACATACTTATTAACTTGCATGAGATTTATTAAATTTATTATGAATCAAATACATCATAAAATTAACATAGTATTTTCAGAATTAAATATATAGAAAAAATCATCATATTTGTTATTTTTCAAAATTTTGAAGTAAATGATATAATATTATTTATTAATTGTGAAAAATGCATAATTAAAATTTTTATTTAAATGATTAGTATGATATTAATTATTATTTTTCAAATATACATTTATTTAATAAATTATAATTTTTAAATAATTATTTATTTCAAAATTTATATAAATTAAACCCATTTTAAAATTTAAAAAATTAATAATTAATAACAAAATTATCCCATCAATGGTGAAAAGTTCTTGAAACACAGGTTAGCCACATGAAATAAATTTCAAATCAATGAGCAAAAGACTACATAAGACATAAATTTCAAGTCAATGAGAGAAAGACTACATAGGTCATAAATAAAGTTCAACACAACAGGTCAAGATTAAAAATGATTTAGAACAGAAGTTGGCCGCACGAAATAAAGTTCACCATTCAGACTAGTTGCATTAATAAGATGTCCAAATCAAGAGGCTTAAGATTAAAAAGGTCTTAAACTACCAGAAATAATGTTTAACATTCAGATTTAGATGTATATCGCGCTAAACTAGTTTTTAAGAATAAAAATATTATCCAATATTTTAATTCAAGAATTTTATTCGAACTTTGATATATGTAAAATTTGTACGAGTATTATGTCAAACGGTCTTTGTGTTTTAATTCTTTTCCATGTAAATATACACAAGTTTATATAAGATATAAGACTTAATCATGCCAACGTGAAAAGCAAGCAAAGCTATATCTTTCGTTTTTACAGAGCTAAAGTTTTATAATTTTTTGTGTTTTTTTTATAATCCGAACATAGTACGAAAAGGTTGAATAAAAATGTAATTATTAAAATAATGTAAAACTGAATGAAAAAATGAATATCATATGGGATAGAAAGAAGAGGAATTGTATAACTTGTAATCTATGTGGTATTAATGTACACATTGATAATATATTTAGATATAGATTTATAGTAATTAAAATTTAAATTTATTCACAAAATCTTATTCTT
The DNA here is from genome assembly GCA_034641835.2 of Pinus albicaulis. Classification (NCBI taxonomy): domain Eukaryota; kingdom Viridiplantae; phylum Streptophyta; class Pinopsida; order Pinales; family Pinaceae; genus Pinus; species Pinus albicaulis. Next base: position 354,347,289 of record CM076582.1, read on the forward strand.
ATTTATCGATTAATTGTTTTTGTTTTTTCTAATGGTTTAGTGTTTTGCTAATAATCCATTTTCTTTTTCTTATTTATTACTATATAATAGTTAATTCATTACTTAATTTATCTTAATTGGCTAGTGAGATAATATTATTAATTATTCAATTTATTTTAATGGGCTAGTGAGATAATATTATTATTAGTTAGTGATATAAGAGTTTATTGGTAAATCTATTATAATAATAACATTTTAAAGTTTAATGGTTTTCTTTTTTACAAAGAATTTAGTAATTACTTTTTGTTAATAGTAAATGGTAAAAGTTTATAATATATATATTGGATTGAGAATACTTTAATTATTAATATTTGTTATTATGTTCATTTTTCATGGTTTTTTTTGGAAATTTGTTGGCTATGTAATCTATAAAAGGTTGGTAGGGAAGAATTCTAGCACCTATTGGAAGTCAGAGAATTATTAGAATATGAAACTAAGGTTCACGAACACGTATTTATTATTACATTCTTGTGAATACTAAACACTTCATGATTTGTTTTAAATTACTTAAATATATGTATCTTAAATTATGAAACATAAATTTAACATACATATATAAAAAAAAATGTTGCAACATAATCATAACTATAGTTCATAACATAATTATATAGCTATATAAATTTAAATATAATTATATATATTTAACTATATTATAAAATTTGAATAGATTAATGGTTTAGAGAATATGTTTCCTCCTAAAAGGTTACATGTTCAAAACCAGAGGGGGTTAGATTATGTATGCATTTATAGAACTAGCAGTCAAATTGTTGCACGAAGGTGGGTCGCTTGTCCCACAAACAAGAGGTCTCATACACCAATTTGGTGTATGGCTTGGTTGTGCCCTCAAAATTAAATATAATAATATTTTCTATATATATAATTGATGTAGGAACATTAGACGAAGCTTGCGATGAAGAAATAGAGAAGAGCTTCAAAATGTGGTGGAATAGCCACATGTTAAGCTAGCAAATCGATATTGTTATTTTTTGTTGGAAATATAAATACTTAATGTAAATGTAGAATTGAAATATTTCCAAAAGTCTAACGATGTAAGAGTAATCTCCATTATAATGAGTAGGTGACATGGTTTCCTTTTCGACTTCCTTTTTTTAGAGGGAAGGAGAAACAAACCAATTTCTTAAGTTGTGAATAAACCAGGCATTGAATTGGGACGAGGACATCTCTTTTACTGCCTCCAAGTCTATGTTCTTGAATTGAGTGAAAAAGAAGTTGTGCAATGACATACACTTTCATAAACCAAATTTATGTTCTGTGTTTCATTCAAACTATGTGTTTGTGTTTATTTACATTCTAGAACATGTTATGATAATCTCTACTATGTACAGTCCCATCGTAATTGTATTTTGAGCTGTGGTTATTTTTCTTGTTCCATCTACTATGAGCCTTCCAACTATTTTTGTGATGACTCTATTTTTTGCAGGAAGAAAATGTTCCTTTAATTGAAATTCAGGCCATAAATTTGTGAGGTGAATCCTCGATAAGGAGAGGTGGGAGAAGACCGTTCCAAGAGTTGGAGGATGTGAAAATACTATGGGAAGTCAAGTTGTAGAGGTTGAGTCACTTCACCTTTTGAAAAAGTCCAAAAACACAATTTTTTGGAGCACTAAAAAAGTATTTCGTACCACCTACAAGTTTTTAAAAGATCACTATGAAATTATTTCATAGTGCCTACAATTTTTTAGAAGAGAAATACAACAAATTTTCATAGTGTCTCTAGCTAGAATTTTTTGCAGTACATTTTGGAGTCAATTTTTCCTTTTGGTCTACCCTTTGCCATAAATTTGTAGTATTAGATCCACATTTCAGGTATAGCTACGTTTTACATTGGTGTTTTTTTCTATGACCTAGGGAGATGACTATGAAATCAAGTAGATCACGAGTTCGAGGAGGGAGACCCGTAGCTAATGCATAACTGTGACAACCCTGGTTAAAAATGCATGTGAAATATATAATAGCCATGAGTGATGGGACACGTATACCAAGTTGAATGGTGGGAAAAACATCATAGTGGGGTGTCACTTCGGTTGCTATTGCTAAAGGAAATGGACAAAGGAAAAGGAGAAGGCTTTGGAAAGGCATAAGGCATTAGTTGGCATTTTATTTATGAAAATAACGACAAATAGGATAAAAGGAAGGTGAAATTTTACCGGTTACATGTGAGGAGGAAAATAATGGAAATTGAAGAAAATAGAGACCTAAATGGTTGGGTTACCCCCTAGGATGTTTCTATTTTTGTTCAAGGTTTGTATGTTCTGTTTATGTTAGTTCCACTTTATTAAGGTTACCTAGGAGATTTAATCTCATTATAGTATCATCTCGTCACATGTTTTCCCCGGTTAGTCACATACTTGGGTAAATGTGCGAAGAGGGTGTTAGAGAGTTGTATCATAGCATGATTCAACCTTAGATTGTATGGGTGGTGTGTTGGTCATTTTTTCAGTTTGTTTTGTATGTGTTTCTCATACCTATGGTGTATGTGCTTGTTTCATCCATATTGTGTTTTCCATTGTGGCAGTGGTGTCACCATGGAAGTGTTGATGGTGTTGTTTTTAACATGTTGTCATGAGTGTATGACTAGTTATGTGTTGCTCATGGTCATGTATTGTTCGTGCATTCTTGCTTATATGTTGCTACATATTGTACATGCATTTCTTGTTTATTATAGGGTTACATATTGGTATTTCTTTAGTGTTATCCATGTATGTTTGATTGTATGATGTCATATGTTGAACATGCATTAGTCAATCATGATTGGTTATACATGTCAAGTGGGTGTGTATGGTCAAGTTTTCTTTGGTATGATTGATATTATTGTGCATAAGGTCAATTGTATGCAATTAGGTCATCTTGATGATATTGGTATGTTATGATGATAATGTGTTGGATAATTTATAGAATGAGATGCATATCAATAAAGTGACTTTCCATGCAGGTATGTGACTCATGTTTGTTGTAAGAATTAGGGTTACTTATATGTTTGTCATTCAATTATTATTATGGTTACCTATGTGATAAATTCTAGTTGAATAGTGTGCTCATTTTCATTATGGTTATGTTTATTCCTTTCATTATATTAATTTTATGGTTATATAAATGATAGATGGTACTTAATTAGTGTGATAATATGTACATGCGTTGGTTAGTCAAGCATGGTATTAACCTGATAATTATGTTATATGTTGTTGATCAGCATGTTATATGTTGATGTGTTGTTATAAGTTTTTTAAACTGACGGTTAGGCTTATAGCATTACTATCTTGACATTATATGGATCATGCTAAATTGTATTGGCCTATGCATATGGTTAGAGTTATGAAATTCATGTATGAGTCAACTTAGCTGTGATATTGTGTTGTACTACCCTAGTCTTACTGTGCCTATGTGATTGTTATGCATGAGTGCCAATTGTTTATAAGTTTATGATCTGAACATCTTAGCTAGTTACTGTTATGGATATCACAACCTTATTTATGTTGAATGATATGTTGTGAATTTATATCGTGCTAATCTAGATTGATTGTGCAAAAAATATTGCCTCCCTTAGGATACATCAAGGTTTTATTTTCTTTATGTCATCTACTTGGTGTTTAAATGTTTGATTACGTCGTTTATTTGGTGTTTGAGTGTTGGGTGTATATTATTCCATCTATCTATTGTTAAATTTTTTATTACTAACATGATATGAGTATGTGTCTATAATATCTCATGAATAAATAATCTTGTTTTAAGATGTTTGTACTAAGACACTATGTGTTGACATACTTGATGTGTACTTGAGTATAAGTAGGTGGTAGTTGTAGCAATATGTATTACGATTGATGAATTTGAGTTGATTTATTACATATAACTAAGAGCAAAGTGATTTGATAGGATGTAGTAATACTCAATGATAGGAAGGAAAATGGGAAAATAAAGAAACTGGGTAAGAATTCCTTTAGGTATGCTTGGAAACAATAATTCCACACGAACGACTGATCTACATACATGAAGTCTTCTTAACCTTATTTTTGTTTAAGATTGTGTGGATATTTGTTATACTCTTGAACATGTATTTGATAGGTATAATAGCTAGTTTCTAGTTATAGCTGGATCCATCAAGGGAATTGGAGTCCCTTGAGATATGGCATGGATGTGTTTAGCTACAAGGAAATGTGCTTCACACAACAAGGTAAGGTAACTAGCATGTTGTTATTTTTATTTATCCACTGATATTTAACTGTTTATGGAAGTATGATGTAGGTGATTAGATGGTAAGAGTCTGTCATGAAATATTGAAGAAGGCTCAAGTTGAGATTTCCATTAGAAGTACTAGGAACCATGGGGAATAAGTCATGGTGTTTGATGCTAGTCTTTTGATTTTGGTCTTTTGTGATTTGTTGAGCTTGATTTATGGTTCTTTTTTATGTCTAGTGCAAGACCTTCCCACTTTGTTTGTGGTGTCATATTACTATTGGTTTTCCATGGTTTCCTTATTTTGTTTCAGGTGCTTTCAGTTTATGTTTTGAGTCTTGGGAATTGGTCGAGAAAGGAAAAAGTTAATGGAGCTTTGGGAGAGATGAATGAAACCAAAGAAGTGACGCAAGACTCTGATGAACCCAGTTCATGTATAAGGGAAACTAAAGGTATGAGCATGACAACTAGATGGATTGGTTGAGTCCATTGGTGTAAATAGATGGTGGGAGGACAAGAATGAGAAAGGTAACATGGAAGGGTAATGTAAATGAGTATTAGATAACAAGTGCCTTCGCTATGTTGGGAATTGTTGTTCTTAATGTTATGCATACTATGCACGTACAAAGGGAGTTCTTAACTTTGACCCTATGATATATCGTAATTATGTTGTAATGATGGTTATGATAACGCCTATATATCAATATATGCATGTATGTATGTCACTATCCGACGAGATCATGATTTTTTTTTGTTGATGTTATATGTGTATACATGTATGTATGTATGTATGTATGTATGTTGTGTCTGACATGTTCATCATGGATCATGACTGTTTTATGTTAATGATTCTATATATATATATATATATATATATGTGTGTGTGTGTGTTTGTGTGTATGTGTGTATGCATGTATCTATGTCACTGTCTGAGGGGGTTATCAAGGAAAATTCTTGTGGAGGAATGATTTCTTATGGAGGTGAATGTCATGAAGAGATTCCCAATCTTATGGGGAATCAAGTGGGAAGAGTAGCCCTAACAGATCTACAAGGTCAATACCATGTGGATATGGATTGATATTATATTATTGTGCTATGCCTATGCTTATGTTATGAAAACGTAATAATGAGGGGTACATCAACGAAGTTAAATTAGTATGATTTGTGACATGATAGAACAAGCATGGATAATGGGAATACACTAGAAGCAATATTTCTTGTGGGGTCACTGTGTGGTTCATGGATGTGCAATACTATTGTTGTGTGTATTTTCTACATGTTTTGTATTCAGTGATTGTACCTAGGGTGATGTGTACATGTAACATATGTAGTATTGTGTACATATGATGTTGTATACATCTTGTATATATGGTGTTGTGGGTTTATCTCATATGCAATGCTAGGTAGAGATTGTATTATGTACATGTTGGATATGTAGTGTTGTGTACATATTGTACTGTGTGCTTCTTGGATATGTGGTGTTGTCTGCATATGGTGTTGTTCGCATGTTGGATATGCGGCATTGTGTACATATGGTGCTAGGTATGTGTTGTATATGTAGCGCTATGTACATATGGTGTTGTTTGCATGTTGTAAATATGGTGATATGTGCATATCATGTTTTGTGCATGATTGTACATGTGGTGTTGTCTGCATGTTGTGCATGTGTTGTTGTGTGCAGGTGGTGTCGTGTACATGTTGTGCATGTAGCATTTTTTACATATGATGTCATGTACATGTCATGCATGTGGTGTTCTGTACATGTGGTACTGTGCACACATTGTATAGGTGGTGTAATTTACATTTGGTGTTGTTTACACATTGTGCAGGTGATGCTGTGTACATGTAATGTTGTTCACACATTGTGCAAGTAATGTTGTGTTCCAGTGTTATTGTGTACATTTTGTGCCAATGGTACTGGTATCCGTGTGGTATTTTGTGCATGTATTACATGTTGCGTTGCGGGCATGCGGTACTATGTAAATGCACAATGTAGTTTTGGTATCGTGACATGTATTTTTTGTGTTGTACTTCGTATATTTATATGTCTATGTATTGTGTTCTATTGCACACTAGGTGTAGGCGAATGTGTTGTATGCCGGTGCAGACGTATGGATTTTTTTGTATTGTACATTGGGTGTAGTTGTATGAGTATGTACATGTATGGTGTTGTTACTACCACTGTTGTACACTAGGTGTAGGTGTATGTATTGTGTTGTGTTGTACAGCAGGAGTGGGTGTATGTGTTGTGTGGTGTTGTACTCCTTGTGTGAATGTATGTGTTGTACACTTTGTGTTTTTATACATGAGTAAAGAGAACCAAGGGAATTGGTAATACTCAACGGTAGTAGCTAGTAATGCTCAATGGTAGCAAGGAAAATATAAAAAGAAAGGAATTAGGTAATAATTCCTTTAGGTATGTTTGGAAACCATAATTCCAAAAAAATGGGTGCTTTGCATACAAGACGTCTTCTTAACCTTGGTTCTGTTTGACATTATGTGGATATCTGTTATACTCTTGAATATGTATTTAATAGGTATAATTGCTAGTTTCTAGTTACAGATGGATCTATTAAAGGAATTGGAGTCCCTTGTGATATGGCATGGAAGTGCTTAGTTACAGGGAAATGTTCTTGGCACAACAAGCTAACGTAACTAGCATGTTTTTATTTTTATTTATGCACTTACAGTTATGTGTTTATGGAAATATGATGTAGGGGATTAGATGGGAAGAGACTGCCATGAAACATTGAAGAAGGCTCGGGTTTATATTTCCATTGGAAATATTGGGAACCATGGGGATTGACTCATGGTGTTTGTTGCTAGTCTTGTGCTTTTGGTATTTTGTGATTTGTTCATCTTTATTTGTGGTTTTTTTTATGTCTAGTGCAAGATCTTACAAATTTTTTCATGGTTTCATATTGCGATTGGTTTTCCATGGTTTGCTTATTTTGTTTCTTGTGCTTTCATTTTATGTTTTGAGTCTTGGGAATTGGTTGGGAAAGGAAATAGAAAATGGAACTTTGGGAAAGATGAATGAAACCCAATAGGTGACGCAAGACTCTGATGAAGCCAGATTCATGTATAAGGGAAACTAAAGATATGAACATGATAATCAGATGGATTGGCTGAGTCCATTGGTGTAAATGGATGGTGGCAGGATAAGCATGAGAAAGGTAACATGAAAGGGTAAATTAAATGGATCTTAGATAATAGGTGCCTTGGATATGTTCGGAATTGTTGTTCTTAATGTTATGCATACTATGCACATACAAAGGGAGTTATGTTAACTTTTACACTATGATATATGGTAATTATTTTGTAATGATGATTATGATAATGTCTATATATGTGTATATGCATGTATGTTTGTCGATATCCGATGAGATCATGATTGATTTATGTTGATGTTTCTATGTGTATACATGTCGGTATGTATGTATGTTGTGTCTGGCAGTGTTGTCATCGACAATGATTTCTTTATGCTAATGACTATATATGTGTGTGTGTGTATGTATGTATCTATGTCACTGTCTGAGAGGGGTATCAAGGAAAATTCTTGTGGTGGAATGATTTCTTATGCAGGTGAATGACATGAAGAGATTCTTCGTCTTATAGGAAATCAAGTGGGAAGAGTGGCCATGACAGATCTACAAGGTCAGTACCATGTGGACATTGATTGATATTGTATTATTGTACTATGCCTATGCTTATATTATGGATAGGTAATGCTGAGGGGTATATCAACGAAGTAAAAGCAGTTTGATCTGCGACATGATAGAATAAGCATTGATAGTGGAAAGACACTAGAAGCAAGGTTACTTGTGGGGTCACTGTGTGGATTCTGGATGTGAAATACTACTTTTGTGTATATGTTGCGCATGTTTTGTATTCTGTAATTGTACCTATGGTGATGTGTACATGTAACATATGTATTATTGTTTACATATGATGTTGTATGCCTATTGTATATATGGTGTTGTGTGTATATTTAATATGCAGTGCTAGGTATAGATTTTGTTATGTACATCCTAGATATGTGTTGTTGTGCATATATCGTACTTTTTGCATGTTTGATATGCGGTGTTGTGCGCATGTTGGATATATGGTGTTGTGTGTGTGTTGTACATATGCTGTTGTGTGTGTGTTGTACATACCGTGCTATGTACATATGGTGTTTTGTGCATGTTTTTACATGTGGTGTTGTGTACATGTTGTACATTTGGTGTTCTGTGCAGGTGGTTTCATGTGTATTTTGTACATGTAGCATTGTGTACATGTGGTGCCATGTACATGTCATACATCTGGTGTTGTCTACCTGTGGTATTGTGAAAAAATTGTACAGGTGGTGCAATGTACATTTGGCATTGTGTACACATTGTGCAGGTGATGCCATGTACATGTGATGTTGTGCACATGTGGTGTAGGTAATGTTGTGTACAAGTGGTATTTTGTACATGTTGTGCATATGGTACTGGAGTGCATGTGGTATTGTGTGCATGTATTACATGTTGTGTTGTGGACATGCGGTACTATGTATGTGAATGGTCTAGTTGTGGTATTGTGAGATCTGTATTTTTTGTGTTTTACTCTATATATTTATATGTCTATGTATTGTGTTGTATTGTACACTAGTTGTAGGTGTACGTGTTGTATGTCAGTGTAGGCATATGTATTATGCTATATTGTACATTGGGTGTAGGTGTATGTGTATGTGCATGTATTGTGTTGTACACCCGGTGTACGTGTATGCATTGTGTTGTGTTGTACATCGAGCATGCGTCCATGTATTATGTGGTGATGTACTTCTTGTTTGGATGTACATGTTATACACTATATTTTTGTGCATGTGACTAAAAAGAGCCAAGGGCACTAGGTGCTTTCCCGTCATGGCAACCAATCTGCTGTGTGTATAAAAAGAACAAAGCCAAAACTAAGGATTAGTGAATGATAAGTATCAATATTTTATTTTAGATCTATTATGCATGTGATCTATGATTCTGGCTTATGATGATTACATGTGATTTATTATTATGATTTCCAGTGACTTCATGGGATTAATGATTTTGACCTATGATGGTTTTGTTTTGAGCTAAATAGATGTGATATGTTTATACATGATGATTTGATCAAAGAGCTAGTTTGAATTTTTGTGACAAGAAGTAAACAAGATTGCAAATGTACTTTATTGACAAGCTACCAATGAGGTATGATTTGAAGTTATTTCAATTTATTTATAATCTAATGGAAATTATGTGCTTGGTATAGGAAAGCATGTAATGCCTAGTTGGGTGGATGAAACTAACTGCAAGCATTAGCAACATCAAAAATATGAATTGGAACATACAATAGTATGTTGGTAAAGCACTTTAGGAGCAAGGCCATTATGGGACACTGGTACCCAATATTTTCCATTCATTTCCATGAGCGTTCTATGACCAATATGATAGTTTTGAGGTAGGGATATGCCTTATTTTGTGTATCTTCTGATGTGAGGAAGAATTTCCGAGGGATGCACTACCCAAGATGGGGGTACCAATGGAACTTTGAAGGTGTGTGGTTGCACAAAAGGGGATGAAGGGAATACCAAAGGGATCGTGTAGTAGAGAAAAGAAGTCCAGGGATGGGTTTGGTTTGTTGATTAACATTTACATATGGAATCAGATGCACATTGGGAGTGTTCCCTGGCACAATGAGCCGATAACTATTCATTGAGGGGACAAGTGGTGTGGGATTTTAGCAGTAGACATTGAATATAGCTTTGAATTGATAGTGGATTATGCACTTCCTAGAAAGGAGGTGAATCTTGGTATTACTTTGAGGGTGGAGGTGTGAGCCTCTAAATTCCCTTATTGCTGATATAGGCATCATATCGTTTTAATTGCTAGTTGAGAAAATGTGTATATGTGTATATTATTGTAAATATTGTATCGAGTTCTTTTATAAAGTTCCACAGACAGTATGGTTATTTGCTGATTGAAGAAAATGTGTTTAAACATATGTGGTTATTATTATAAATAACGTCATGAGTTGTGTTATAAATCTCCAGTAAATGATATGAGTGTCATGTTTTTAGTACATGGTAATTGTAAATACCGCAAAAAGCTATGTTATAAATCTTCATATGCAGTATGTTATTTTTTAGTAGTTTGCAGGTTTGTAGGTGTCATTGAACCAAGGGTGAGGGTTCTCTATATCCCTAGTTAAAAATCCATGTGAAATATATATTAACCATGTTTTACAGGACACATATTTCAAGCTGAATGGTGGGAAAAAAATCCTAGTGGCATGTCACTTCGGTTATTATGGCTAACGGAAATTGGAAAAGGTAAAGGCAAAGGATTTGGAAAGGCATGAAGATTAATTGGAATTTTATTTTTGAAAATAATGGAAAATAGGAGAAAAGGAAGGTGAAATGTCAAAGGTTGCATGTGAGGAGGAAGATGAAGTAAAATAATGGAAATTCAAGAAAATAGAGTCCTAAATGGTTGGGTTACCTCATGGGGTTTTTTTTTTTGTTGTACAAGGTTTGTATGTTGTGTTTTGTCAATTCCACTTCCTTAAGGTCACTTAGGAGTTTTAATATCATTGTAGTGGCCCTCTTGTCACATGTTTACCCCAGTTGGCTAGTTACTTGGGTAGATGTGGGAAGAGGGTGTTATATATTTTTTTGAGGATCGGTTGGTAAGATTTTTTTTAGTGTAGTTTTGGAGCTCTAATTATTATCTCTATGTTTATCTCACTCTCAGACACTTAGAGTTTCTTGGAGCATTTGGTATTGGACCAAGAAATGTAAGAAAGTAAGAAGAAGGAGGAAACAAGCAAGGAGGAGTAGGAATGTAGTAGCTACAAGAATATTCTTAGTAGGTAACGATTTGCATGTGTGTTTTCCTTACTAGATCTGGCATGCATCTTGTTGTTGTTGTTTTCTTCTATCATGGCATGGATTTTTCTAGGCTTGATAGTGTTTTTTAGCCTATCCATGCCATTTATGTATAACTTTGATGAGATGGGTTTCTTATACCTTGAGTGACTTGGATTGCCGGATGGATTCGAAGCTTAGTGGGGTGGATCTTCGACATGAAAAACACATGACCTAGTGGTCCCTGAACGAGAATATGGATCACGGGAAATCCATTAGCCTAGTAACCCCTGAAATGGATTGTGGGTTGTGGTAAAGCCATATTATGTGTCTTGGTGGGCCTAGGAATCCTTTCCAGTGAATGGCGGGATATATAGTAAATCCAAGAGGTGTATTGATCTCTGTTAGGCATAGTGGTCCAAAAATGGGATGTATGGTAAAGCCTGGAGAGTGGGTCTAGATGTAGGGCTAGTGATTCCTGAATTAGAACATGGATTACAGTAAATCCTACGAGACTAGGAGGCACTGAAATTCCTTACAGTGTAGGTAGAGAACTCTGGTAGCATTCATGCTTGTTTGATTCTTTTGGGTTGGTTATTTTTCTCACATTCATGCTTGCAATATGGCATGGGGTTGATTGGATTAAGATATATTTGGTTCAGCCAATCTATTGTTAGGTGGAACGTGGTAGTCCCATCCCTCATTGGTTTATAAATCCATTAATGATAAATTAATTCCCTTCGTATTTAATGTGTAGATGTACTGATTTATATGTGTATTTTATTTATTTCGTATCCAGGGCATTTTTTATGATATTATGACGGTTACGATCATCTATTTTAAGAGTGATGATGTATGGATATCCCCATGTTTTTACTTGTAAATCAATGCATAGTTTATCTATGGTAAAATATATTGTGTGGTTGCTAATGATGTAGGGGATAAATTCTTCTTAGCGATTCTCAGATAAGTTTGACAACCTTATGGTGAGGTCTATTGTTTATACCTATATCCTTCATGTTTGTGACATGTTTGAAAAAAATCCTATCATGGCTAGGAGGTGTTCAAATGAGTTATTATTGATGTGATTGTTCCTGTATCATTTTCGTACTGTTACTTATCATCTCTCAAATTTTCATGAAGTTCTCAGTAGAGAATTAGCTTTTGGGCTTGAAAAGGTGGCTCAATTCCCTGGGATTCTGGAACAAAACTAAGGAATTGGGGCCCTAGACATTGGCATGATGTCTTATTCTTGCGTTTATAGCCTCCTAGACACTGGCATGCAAGAATGCACATGTGTCTATGGCCCAAAGAGGTAAAAAGGTCAGTGTAACCGAGGGCTAAGAGACCTGAATGTTTGGGTTACCTCCTGGAGGTGTTTTTGTTGTTGTATACGGTTTGAATGTTTTTTTTATGTCAATTTCACTTCCTCAATATCACCTAGGAGGTTAAATCTCATTATAGTATCCTCTCGTTGCATGTTTACCTTGGTTGTCTAGTTACTTTGGTAGATCTGGGAAGAGGGTGTTACAATAATTCCAAGAAGAGATAGAGAGGTTGGAATCTCATTTAGATTCCATGGAGACAGATAGGTAGCAAGAACTTGAGGATGGGGATGATAGTGAATCAGAGGGAGAAGTTATAGTATAAATAAAAACACCTATGGATGAAAACCTAGAATTTAAACTGTTGAAGTCAGTGTTAAGCTCAACTTCAAGAAAAAAACCTAAATTTTCTACCTATGATATCATCCTAGTAGCCAAGAATTTGATATATTGGATCGGTGAAATAGATAAGTATTTTTAGTATGAGGAGATTGAAGAAGAAAATCAGGTAAAAGTTCCTATAACTAGGTTGAAAGGCCATGAAGCATTGTGGTGGGACAATGTGTAGGTTGAAAGGAGAAAATAGGGGAAACCTTTGATAAATAGTTGGGACGGAATGATAATGAAGATGAAATGGACATTTCTGTAGAAGGACTATCATCTATCCCTCTATAAACAAGTACATAACCTTGATCAAAGGCATCTAATGGTCAGAGAGTATACCACAAAGTTTTTTAAGGTGAATTTGAGGGTATTTTATGTGGAAGACACCCTAGATAAAATAACAAGGTAAATCAATGGTTTGAAGCTATATATTCAAGGTGAAATCAACATGCTTTCTCCGAGGAAGATGGAAGAAGCATATTAGTTTTCCTTGAAGGTAGAAGGGAAGATAACAAGGAAAAGAAATTTAGGTATAGGTCATGGTTTTGCTAGAGGAAGAGGAAAAAAAACTTGAAGGGGGATGAATTCAGCTGAAAAGAATGGTGCAAGAAACCTAAGGAAACAATGAAACTAAGAGAAAGAAGGTGATTCCAGAGGAGGGAGAATTTTCCAGAGAGGTAGAGGTAGAGGATGTGGTAGAGAGACTGTATATCAGTGTTACAGATGTGGGCATATAGGTCACAAATATTTTTAGTGTCCTGAGAATGAGAAAGGAGGAAAAGGGGATGTGTATGTAGCTCAACCAGAAGCAATAAAAGAACATACACCTATGGTAGAAAATGCACCAGAGATTGGAGAATATTAAATGATGAACATTTTCTTGTTGATGTAACAATCCTCCACTCCCAATTTTTTTTTTTTAAATATAATCAAGGTTTCTACATTCCCTTACATTTAGTCATTATGGTAAAATATTGTTAGCTACATATAAACTACGAGACTAGTAACTTTTTTCATGATACTTATTTTTATAATCTCTAAAGTATTTGATCATAAATATTTACAGTTTGCTTGACACAACCACCCCTTATTAGGATAATATTGAAATGTCTCACTTCCTCATATCAAACTTATGGCATGTATAATTTTTTTAGAGTCTTTAATCTTCCTATATTTTATACGCAATGATGTATAAAGTTATTTTTTTAACGTGGGTCTTAAATGGATTCGTTTTATTACTATAGTGAAATCACACTATTTTTTTAATAATTATAATGGTAATTAAAATTTTATGCTCACTTCTTCCCATGAACTTTGTGTATCTCTTAATCGACCTCAGTGGTAGGCTTTGGATCACATTTATTTTTAACATTCATTAGGAGAATTTTGAATACTAGACCTCAATTCTTGTGTGTGAATGGGAGGAGGCCATGAAGGCTAGGTCCATGTGATTCTCACATGACCACATGTGGCAAGTCCTAACTATGGTCAACATTGGTTGGTGTTACCTCCTCCTTTACCCTAGCATGGAGGATCTAGGTCGCTGTATTTGGTAGTTCTATGTCTCGCATCCTCTGTCTCAAGCTTTAGTAGCATTGGCATGAGAGTGATGAAACATGTAGCAGTTTGGCTTTCACTCCAAAATTCTATGGCCACCACTCAAGCATACTTTCACTTCGGCCTGCCACTCGTAAGGGTAAATTTACAACACCCATGTTTTTTTAAGTCCACTATATTAATATGTGTTGCTCAGGGATTTGTTTCATTTCCAGATGACCATATTTTCAGTCATTCTTGATACTATGGTTAGTTCAAATTTTGGTCGGGATTTATCATGAATTTTTCCTCCTTGTTTTATTATAAGTAATATCCCATGCTTCCTCAATTCTCTAGGTACTACTCTGATAAAGGTTTTGTAAGGTTACTAGAATATTAAATTTAATTATTTATTTCCATTGATGTCTTGATTATTCTAATAATGGTTCAATATGTAGAATGGGTTTTGTATTGGGGGAATTTTCTATGCATTATGTGTGTACAGGTACCCTCTATTTTACAATTTAAAATTTTTATTTTGTGTATTACTTCTATTCCAAATATTGTAGAAATACTTCTGCAAACCCCTAATCATTCATTGCAATTTCTAGGAAGGATAGAGTGTTCAATAAAGAACATGACTCCAGTAGGTAACCCATGTGATTTCTATTATTTATATTTTTTTTCTGTGTAATTATATCTCCCATTCTATCATGTATAATTTATAAATTTCAATTTTTCTATTACAAGTAATGGCAACACCTGCATTCATATGGCTTCTCTATTAGAGATCAAAAAAATTGAAAATTCTATTCGGCTTGCTAACCTTCTACTATTCTCCTCAGGTCAGCTCTGCATAACTTCTTCTTATTGGAGAAGTCATCCAAGCGTAGACGAAATAATTTTTTATTTTTCTTATGTCTTAGTTCAAGTTACCTGTTGGACAATATTGCCACATAATTAGGAATCAGGCTTTCTATTTATGACACACACAGATATATATATATATATATATTGAATCGATTAAGGAAAGTGATGGATATTATTCCCTCCAGTTATGTAATGAACTCGGCCCACATTTCATTTCTCTGGGATGTTTATATGATTTTTAAATTTCAAAGGAAATAATTATTTCAATTTCCTTCTTAGTTAAGAGTATTCCTTGTTCTATGGGCGATATAAAATATGTCTCAGTGTTGTTTTAATATTGGTTTTCCCATCTTTCAAATCTTTCTGGTATATTTCCACTGCATTTTTTTTACAGTTGTAATAATTATATGTATAATCTTACTTAAATTTGAGAATGGTGTTATTAATCCCTACCTTCTGCACGACTATAGCGATCGTTAAATCGTTGATCGAGCATTAATTCAATAGTTGACTAATTTTTTCTTAGTTTTATCAAATTTTCACTAAATTTTTATATTATCAATTTTATCTAACAAAATTTTAAGCAAAGTTTTTGGATGAATAAAAACTGACCTCTTATTGCAAGCTTATGCATCTCCCAATGATTGAATGTTGGAAAAACTTATATTATCCAATGTTGGGTTGCATGAATATTGGGACTAATATATTTTATCCAAAATTCTTTTCCCGATAACTGATTGTTGGAATTTCTGAAGTATTCCAAACAACAAAGGAATAAAAAAGCCCGAAATTCAACACAGAGATTCAATTAAAAAAAAACTACTCGACAGAGATGCATAAAATAACAGTTCTATTTCATTAAAAAAACAATCTATTACAAACTAAAATTATTCCTCTTTAAGGGATTACAAAATGAAACTTCTCCACACACAGTGTTCTTCAAAACATGCTCTCTCTCTATTTACAAAAACCACACACACAGTGCTGCAATATGGTTCTCTGCCTTCTGGCTATTTTAACAAATTACACATAGTCATATATTACAGCCTTCAGGCCTTTCCTTTTCATATGACAAAAAAATAAAAATAAATTCAAACTATAGAACTATATATATATTACAAAGTTTATAAGTTTATAATATATATATATATATATATATATATATATATATATATATATATATATGTTAAACATATATATATCCTAAAGTAAAAATGACTTTCATCGTGTCATTTAAAAAAACATAAAAGAAATAATATGTCAAGGTTTACAACCTTATTACATTTTCCGCATACAAATAAAACCTAAACCAAAGTTCCAAATATTTTGTCACGAACTCGAAACCAAAAATTTAATCTCATTACAAAATGTTTTCACATTCCAACTGCCCCTCTACTGACTAGGCATCAAACCAATGTGATCGTTCTCTTATTGGTCGAACGTGGAGCCCGTGATAGAATTCAAACAATATCAAGTGGATTGGATTGTTGTTTATCGGGTCTGAATTCGGGGTTGGCGACTAGACCTCAAGGCTATGTGATAGCCTTGTGATTGGTCCATGAGTCTATTGACATGGCAGTGGGACCACTTTATTGCACAGGTTTTTTTGGTTAGGGTGATGAGGCTTCATATGATGCGATCAAATGTTGATTGGCTCCCCGAATGGTGATGTGGGCAATGGGATCCACACTTTGACGTGGCCCATTCAAACAAAACTAGCGGTAAATGAAAACGATGGGAGTTATGAAGGTTGGTGGGTTTTAATGTAAATAGGTATGGGTTAAAAAAAATGGTTGCAGAGTTTTTAAAGCCTGGTGTTGCGTGGTCAAACCACGGGATTTAATTGTTGAGCATGGCTACGACCATTATCTAAAAAAATGGTTTTGCAGGCTTTGAATATTGCCCTTTAATGCTTACTGAAGTGCGGAAAAAATTAAAAATAAATCACTGGTGTTGTTGTATTCTTCATCCTCCTACACAGTTGCATTGTTGCAGTAGGATTTAAAAATTCAACACTCCCCCTTAAATTCAACTGTTGGGTTTTCTTCCATACCCAAACAATTTCTCAAATAACTAAAAATTTTCTGCCCCAATGGTTTTGTCAAAATGTCCACAAACTACTCCTCTATTCTGCGATGCTTCAGAACAATCTCCCCATTTTTCACTAGCTCTCTGATGTAATGATACTTGGCATCAATGTGTTTCGTTCTCTTATGAAACACTGAATTATTTGATAATTATATTGCTGAGCTATTATCAAAATATATTGTTGCGCATTTTAGCTGTTCATGACACAAACTCCTCAACATTCTTCTCATCCAAACTGCTTGACATGCTGCTTCTATATCTACCACATACTCTACCTCTACTGTAGATAAAGACACAAATGGTTGTTTCTTAGAAGCCCATGAAATGGCTCCTGATCCCATATGAGAAACATAACCACAATTTATTTTCCTATCATCTATACTTCCATCCCAATCACTATCAGTATATTCAATCAATTCTGAATTTTCTAAAGTGGTGTATAAAATTCCATACATTTTTGTTCCTTTCACATACCTCAAAATTATTTTTACTACTTGCCAATGTGCCTCCTCAGGCCATTCCATAAATCTAGAAATTAAAGTCACAACATGCATAATATCTGGCCTACTTTCAGTCAAATACATGAGGCTGCTAACAAACTAGGATCAAAATCCTTGTTGATGTATTCTTTGCTCAGTTTGAATCCTATCACTGTAGGAGTAATTGTTGCCTTGCAATCCTACATATTAAATATTTCCAAAACTTCATTTACATATTTAGTTTGAGAGATAAAAATTTTATTTTCATTTTTCTATACTTCTATTCCTAAGAAGTATTTCAGCAATCCCATATCAGTCATCTCAAATTCATCCTTCATGATTTATTTAAAATTTTAAATCAGGTAAGCATCATTACATGTAAAGATAACATCACCAAAATACAAAACAACAATCAACATCTTACCGTCTTTCTCCTTGATGTATAATGTGGGTTCTCCTTCACAGTTTTCAAACCCATTTTCTAGTAGATAGGCATATATCCTACTGTACCATGCTCTTGGTGCTTGTTTTAGCACATACAGAGCTTTGTTCAATCTGCAAACTTTTTGCTCTTGGCCTACTTTCTCATAGCCCAGAGGTTGTTCAACATAAACCTCTTCCATCAATACTCCATTTATGAATGATGATTTCATATCCATTTGGTAAAATTTCCACTTGTGTTGTGCTGCTATGGACAACACTGCTCTTACTGTTTCCATTCTTACAACCGGTGTAAAATTTTTCTCATAATCTCTTCCTTGTTTCTTCTTGTAGCCTTTGACAACAAGTCTGGCTTTGTGCCTTTCAATCTTACCTTCAACATTGCTTTTGGTATTGTAGACCCATTTTACTCCAATAACTTATTTTCCTTTTGGGAGATCAACTAATTCCCATGTCTTATTTTTCTCTATTGCATTCATTTTTTCATCCATAACATCTATCAATTTCTTTTCTTTTACAACTTCATCAAAATGAATAGGATCATCTACATGACAACACAATGCAAATAAAGAGTTCATACCTTCATTTGCTACCTCTTTCTCATAAATTTCATTCAAACTTCCAAATCTGCTTCCTCTTTCACTTGGTGTACTTGTGCTTGTAGAAGCACTCAAATTTTCTCCTTGTGATGAGCTTGGAGAAGCATTGTCATCACTTCTCAAGGGTGTTCTTATTCCTACTTGTGGTGTCCCTTGTTGTCCCTGTGTTGGTGGAGGTGGTGCTGATAATGAGGGATGCCTTTGAGCCATCTCATCCTCATCTTCATCATGAGACAAACAACTTTTAACATTCATTTTTTTCTGAATGATTCCATTCCAATCTTCTTCTTTAATGAATGAAACATCTCTGCTTATAACAAACTTCTTGGTGGATGGTTTATATAATCTATATGCCGTGGATTCTTCATTGTATCCAATAAATATGCACTTCTCCCCCTTACTATCCAACTTATTCATTAGCTGATCTGGAATGTGTGCATAAGCCACACAACCAACAACTCTCATGTGGGTGACACCTTGTTTTATGCCACTCCATGCTTCTTCCGGAACTCTGTTCATTACAACTTTGTTTGGGCATATATTCAAGATATATGATGTACAATGTACAGCTTCAGCCTAATACTCATTTGGCAAATGTTTTGCCTTCAACATACTTCTTACCATGTCTATGATGGTTCTATTTTTCCTTTCAACAACTCCATTTTGCTATGGTGTGTACCTTGCTGTAAATTGCTTGTGTATGCCATTTTCTCTGCAAAAATGTATAAATTATTTTGAGATATATTCACCTCCTCTGCTTGTTCTTAAGACCTTAATATGATGCCAAGTTTTTTTCTCTACAAGAGCCTTAAAGTGGCAGAATTTATTAAACATTTCAAAAAATAAACCCATTTTTTTCTTGTGTAATCATCAATAAAAGTCATCATATAGTGACTACCTGCTAGTGATGGTGTTTGCATTGGGCCACATAAATATGAATGGAAAATTTCTAAGGGTACCTTTGCCCTTACACTCTTTCTTGATGGAAAGCTTTCTCTGTGTTGTTTTCCCAAGATGGAGCCTTCACATAGGCTGTCTGGTTTCTCAATCAATGGTAATCCATTTACCATTCCTTTCCTATGCAACAAATTCAGACCTCCAAAGTTGAGACGTCCAAATATTAAATACCATAACAAGTTTTCATCTTTTTCTTCTCTTTGGTAAGTCTCTTGTGTCACTACTGCAATGGCATCTCCTTTCTTCAAATCTGGTCTCATCTTGGGAGGGAACATTATGTTCCTTGTCATCTTCACTTGTGAAATATATTTCTTACTTGGTGGTTTATCCATGATGGTGCATTCATCATCTTCAAAAAATATATTGTAGCCCTTTTGAATGAGTTGTCCAATGCTCAAAAGGTTACACTTCATACCAGGCACATAGTATACATCTGATATGGATCTTCCTTCTCCTTTCTTTGTCAAAACACTTACTCTGCGTTTTCCCATGACAGAGACCTTACTCTCTGTCCCCAATGTTACTTGAGACTTTACATTTTCATATAACATGGAAAACATGGAAATGTTTCTAGTCATATGGTTGCTACATCCTAAATCTAGAAACCAAAAATCTTCATTCTTTTCTTCAACCATTTTACATGCTAAAAACAAATTTTCTTGACTAATATTTTCTTTAGTAAAATTAACACCAGGTCTATTACCCATGTGACTCTTTTTCTTCCTACATTCATTGGAATAATGTCCATACTTCTTACAATAATGGCATTGGACTTGGGATTTACCATACCTTTTTCCATGTGCTTGACTTTTTCCTCCTTACTAGCTGCTACCTTGACCTTGGTTTTGATTTTGATTGTTGCCCCTTCCATGAGTATTTGCAGGGTTGTTTCTTCCTCCTCTTTTTTGGCTTCTACCTCTTCCTTTTCTTCTGTAGGTTCCTCTTCCAAATCACATTTGGGTCTTGAAGGCGTGCTCCAAAGATGAGTTTTTTGTTCTACCTAATCTTTGTTCATGTGTCATCAATGATGCATGAAGCTCATTAACAATAAAATTTGAGAGATCATTTGTCTCTTCAATGGTTGTGACTATTGCATCAAACCTTGAGGGTAAACGCCTCAACACTTTCTCCACTATTTTTCTCTCTTCTACTAACTCTCCATGAGATCTCATTTGGGTAACCAACCCAATCTGTAGAGAAAAGAATGAATGTATTGCATTAGACTCCTTGATGCAAATAACTTCAAAATCCCTTCACATTAATTGAATCTTTGCAGTCTTTACCTTCTCCATTCCTTGGTAGGTTGTCTGGAGGGTATCCCATGAATCATTTTACCTCTTTGTTGCTGCAATCCTTGGAAATACACTTTCATGCATTGATTGATAGAGATAGAAGAGGGATTTTCAATCCTTTTTCCTATTGCTCTTCAGAAAATCCTTCTCTGCCTGCGTGAAGGCATTAAAAGCATTCTCATCTTCTGGTTCTTCTACACCATCTTCAATAAGCTCCCATAAGTGATGAGAGGAAAATAGGGCTCTCATTGTGATTTCCCAATAGTCATAGTTCTTCCCATTAAACTGTGGGAGTTGAGTATTTACTATACTTATGCTTTTTCTGGCTCCTGCCATGGCTAGCTCATTGAACTATGCTATAAAATTAACTGTGTTTTTAAATAAACCTTCTCACTGCTTGAGAGTTAAACTATGTCTTTTAGAAGACTTCTCCGAACTACACTTTTTAAACATAAAACAAAAACTTTGTTTTGTAAACACCTAGTCTTTGCTGAGCTTTCACACTGCTAGTCAAAAGCTGCAACAACACCTTCTTCCTTCAGCTTCTTTGAAAAACTTCAAAGAGCCTGGAATAGCTCCGATACCATGTTAGAATTTCTAAACTATTCCAAACAACAGAGGAATAAAAATTCCCCAACTTCAACATAGAGATTCAATTAAAAAAAATTGCTGGATAGAGATGCATAAAATAACAGTTCTATTTCATTAAAAAAAAACTCTATTACAAACTGAGATTCTTCCTCCTTGAGGGATTACAAAATGAAACTGCTCCACAAGCAGTGTTCTTCAAAACTTGCTCTCTGTCTGTTAACAAAAATCACACACATAGTGTTGCAATATGGTTCTCTTCCTTCTGGCTATTTTAACACATTACACACAGTGATATATTATAGCCTTCGGGCCATTCCTTTTTATATGAAGAAAGAAAAAAAATTAAGTCAAACTGTTGAACTATATATATATATATATATATATCCTGAAGTCAAAATGACTTTCACCGTGGCGTTTAAAAAAACATAAAAGAAATATAATGATAATATTTACAACTTCATTAAATTTTGCGCATACAAATAAAAATTAAACCAAAGTTCCAAATCCTTTATCGCGCACTCGAAACCAAAAATTTAATCCCATTGCAAAAAGTTTTCGCATTCCAACTGCCCCTATGTTGACTGGGCATCAAACCAATGTAATCATTCTCCTATTGGTTGGAGGTGAAGCCCGCCACGGAATTCAAATAATATCAAGAGGATTGGATTGTTGTTTATCGGGTCCGAATTTGGGTTTGGTAACTGGACCTCAAGGCTATGCGATGGCCTGATGATTGGTTCATTAGTCTATTGACATGGAAATGGGACCACTTTATCGCACAGATTTTTTGTTAGGGTGACGAGGCATCATATGATGCGAATGAGCGTTGATTGGCTCCCCGGATGGTGGTGTGGGAAATGGGCTCCACACTCTGATGTGGCCCGTTCAAACAAAGCTGGCGGTAAATGCAAACGGCGGGAGTTATGAAGGTAAGTGGGTTTTAATGTAAATAGGTATGGGTTTAAAAAAAATGGTTGCACATTTTTTAAAGCCTGGTGTTGCATGGTCAAACCACGTGATTTAATTGCTGAGCATGGATATGGCCATTGTCTAACAAATGGTTTTACAGGCTTGGAAGACTGCCCTTCAATGCTCGGTGGTCTGTGGACAAAATTAAAAAAAATCACTATTGTTGCTGTATTTTTCGTCGTCCTGCACAATTGGACTGTTGTAGTTGGATTCAAAAATTCAACACTGATTTTATCTGAAGTTTGTTTTAAGGGTGAAGTTTGTTTTCGGTGCTATTTATTTCCACCCTTCGTCTGAAACCTACCACCTGCACACCTTTTTGCCACAATTGTGCATGAAGATTGCCACAATTTTCTACTAAGAAGCCTGGAACATGTGTGCATGTACATTTCCACAGTTGTCGATGACTACTGGCATCGTTGTCGACCACTGCTTCCTTATCCTTATTGCAAGGTTGCATCTAAGCAATGCTTGTTAGCTAGTATTGCAAGCCAACATAACAATTTGCTTTGGACTACATTGCAAATAACCTACTTCATACTATTACATCATATTTGGACTATATTTCTTATTTTTGTTTTTTCTCCCCAAGCAGGCTTCCAGGCCTGAGCATGAGTAGCCTAAATAGATCTAATCAGTCAAATACTTCTACTATTATTCACTCTTCCAATTATATCAGCAGGGCAGGGTTGGAAGTTATGTACTTACCTATCCAACAACACTCTAATTGGGCTTAGTTGCAACAAAGGGAAGTGGAAATGATAGCGGGTGAAAAGGCTCGTCGACGAGTCAGAGGATCCCAACTATGGATTTCTCGTCTGCCATGAGAATGTATAGAAATGAATAGAAATTTCGTTTCAAAACACTGTAGCATGGAATTCTGAAATGCAACGCTAGGAGGTGATGACACATGGCCATGAAGAGAGGCAGTCATTTGACAAATTCACGAAAGAGGAGAAGCAGAAAAACAACAGAGAACAAAACAAATTATTGGAGAAAACACACATTGAATATTTACTAATGTGAACTATTTATACATGTAATCAGATGGTTATTCAGAAACTAAAATGGAACTGAATAAAAACTAATTCTAAACTAATTAGTGGAACTAATTCTTTAACATGGAACTAATTCTTTAACACTCCCCCTTAATTTTGAGGGTTACTATTTTATTCCTAGCTTTTGACATTGAAATTCAAAATTAACTTTTCCTAACGGTTTGGTGAAAACATCCTCTAACTGCTCCTTAGAATCACAAAATTTGAGAATAATGTCACCATTCTTGATGAGTTCACGAATGAAGTGAAAACGAGTGTTGATATGTTTTCTTTTTTGATGAAAGACATTGTTCTTCGACAAGGAAATAGTGGAAGTGTTGTCACAAAGGATTGAAATATGTTCATTTTCTATATATCTGAAGTTAGAGAGAAGTCTCTTTAGCCACATTGCTTGACATGATGCTGACTTTTCTACAACGTACTCGGCCTCTGTTGAAGATAGCGCAACTATGGGTTATTTTTTGGATGACTACGAAATCAAGTTTCTGCCAAATAGAAAAGCATAGCCAGAACTACTTTTCCAATCATCAATACATCCTACATAATCACTATCTGTATAACCAACAATCTTACTGTCTGCAGTGGCTGCATATGATAAACCATAAGTAGATGTACCTGTAATGTATGTTAACACCCTTTTTCCATCTTTCCAGTGACAGTCTTTGGGAGATTTCATAAACCTGGAGACATAACTAGCTACAAATGCTATATTAGGCCTAGTGGCAGTAAGATACATAATACTACCAGCAAGTTGCTTATACAAAGTCGCATTAACAATAGTACCCACATCATCTTTACTCAAATTTGTACCAACTTTGATAGGAGTATCCACCAGTTTACACCTGTCCATCTTAAACTTTTCCAAAATGTCAGTAGCATACTTCTGTTGACTCATAAATATATCATCTTGTGTTTGTTTCACTTCGATACCTAAGAAGTATCTCATTAATCCAAGATCTGTCATTTCAAATTCATTTTTCATTGCAACTTTAAATTCATCTAACTACATGTTACATATATAAATTATGTCATCAACATAAAGACACAGTACCAAAATATTACCTTGATGATCATTCTTGATATAAAAAGTGGGCTCATGGTCGCTCCTTCTAAAACCATTATTCAACAAGTAATGGTCTATTCGGCTGTACCAAGATCTTGGAGCTTGCTTCAAGCCATACAACGCTTTATTCAACCTGTACACTTTATGTTCATAATTTTTTATTTCGAAACCAGATGGTTTTTCAACATACACTTCTTCATTCAAAAAACCATTCAAAAACGCAGACTTTACGTCCATTTGGTAAATAGGCCACTTGTTTTGTGCTACAATAGCTAATACAAATTGAACTGTATTAATTCTTGCTACAGGTGCAAATGTTTCACCATAATCTATGCCAAGTTGCCGTGAGAAACCTTTGGCAACTAATCTTGCTTTGTGCTTATTAACTTCACCTCTCTCATTTAACTTTGTTTTAAAAACCCATTTGACACCTATAGAGTTTTTATCATCAGGTAGATCATCCAAATCCCAAGTTTGATTTCTTTCAGTAGCATTGATTTCATTATTCATGGCATCTACCCATACTTTGTCCTTTATAGCCTCTTCAAAACAAGTAGGTTGAAATGAAAGAAATGTAAAATTTACAATATCATCAACATCATCTTGTGCATAAATATCACTTAAGTTTCTCATCTTAGGATTATCAGAATCAAACTCAAAAGATGATGAACTGCTACTTCTTGATGAACTACTACTGGTTTTTTCTTGAACCTGTAATCTTGCAGTGTTTGTTGCAGGTGTTTGATGTTCATCTAACAGAATAAAAGGATCAAGACAAGTATTGTTCTCCATTTCATTCCAAGACTTGTCTTCCAGAAATTTCACATCTTGAATTACGACAAATTTCTTAGTTATAGGATTAAACAATCTGTATGCCTTAGATTGATCACTATATCCTATAAAAATATACTTTTCACTCCTATCATCAAGCCTTTTTTCTCAATTTTTCTGGAACATGAGCGAAAGCAATACAACCAAATACACTAAAGTGTGAAACTGTTACCTTTTATCCACTCCATGGTTCTTCAGGTACAAAATTTTGAACACTGGAAGTTGGCGATCTATTCAAGATATATACCGAACATGCAACTGCTTCAGCCCATAAATCTTTAGAAAAATTTCATGCTTTAAGCAAACTTCGAGCCATATTCATAATTGTTTGATTCTTTTTTTTTGCGACTCCATTCTGCTGCAGAGTATAACTGGTTGTTGTTTATTTTTTAATACCATGTTGTTTGCAAAAATCAATGAATTCGTTAGATTCGTATTCACCTCCTTTATCAGACCTCAGAATTTTAATAAACTTGCCACTTTGTTTTTCAGCCTCAGCTTTGAACTCCTTAAACTTGAAAAATGTTTCTGATTTATATTTGATGAAATACACCCAAATTTTCCTGCTAAACTCGTCAATGAAAGTAAGAAAATAGAGACTGCCAGCAACTGATTTTTCTTGCATTGGACCGCATAAATCTGTATGCACTAATTCTAGTTGTTCTTTGGCTCTATTAGAGGCTGAAGAAAAACTATCTCATTTATCTTTACCCATAATACAACTTGTATAGGAAGAGATATGATCACACAAAGCAGGCAACCCTTTCACCATAGACTGACTTTGCAACAAACTCATACTTTTGATAGCTAAATGACCATATCGCAAATGCCACAAATTAGAGTTAGTTGGTGTTGAAACGTTATGTGCATGCAACTTCTCACTTTTCAAATGTAACTGATATAACATGTTGTTTGTCATTGGAATCTTTGCAACAAGAGACTTATGTTTATCAACAATCGTGCAAGTAGTATTATGAAAGCTAACATCATAACCATGTGCATCTAACTGACCAACACTCAACAAATTATGATTGAAATTGGGTACATAATAAACATCATAGATATTCTTCACAACATTTTGTTTGGTTAAGACAGATACAACACCTTTTCTTGAAGCTTTAACCTGACGATCATCACCCAAACCAATAGATGAACTGAAAGATGTATCAAGATGTGAAAAAAAATCACTGTGACCAGTCATATGATTACTACATCCACTGTCAACTAACCAAACATATTTATTTATAGGTACTTGCACAGTCACTTGGCATGCCAAAAATAAAGCATCTGATGTTTCACATTCAATGTTTGTGGCATTGGCTGTGTTTTTAATCAAAACAAGCTATAGTTTTTTACATTCAGACTTATAATGGCCATATTTTTTGCAATAGTGACACTGAATTTTAGATTTATCTATCCACCTGCGAGCATGATCATTTTGAGACTGCTCTGAACGTGTTTCAGTTACCTGTGATCTATCATCAGACTGAGACTGACCTCTACCTTTAATTCTCCTGCCACGAAAACCTCTGCCTCTACCTCTATCCATATAAGCTTTAGATTTGAAAGCATACTCTAAATTACTGACATCTAAATTAATTCTTGCTTCATGTGCCAACAAAGAACTAGTTAATTCTTCCACGGATAATTTTTTCAATTCTCTTGATTCAAAAACAGTAACGATCATATCAATTTTTTTAGGCAAACATCTAAGAAATTTTTCAACAATTCTTTGGTCATCAAGTTCTTCACCATTCATCCAAAGCTGATTAACAAAACCCATAACTTTATTCATAAACTGATCAACAGTTTCTAAGTCTGTCATTTTAAGTGTTTCAAATTGTGTTCTTAGAGTCCGTATTCTTACCATTTTTACTTTATCATTTCCTTGATAAGCAACTTTAAGTATATCCCAAATTGATTTAGCAGTTTTAGTAGCAGTTATTTTAGGAAAAATAGAGTCATCTAATGAATTTAAAATGCACAACTTTTCTCTACCTTCTTTCTATCTAATTTCATCAAATTCTTTTCTTTGGGCAGCAGTCATAGCAGTCATACCAACAATTGTATTTGCATCAAGTTCTGTGAACCCCAACTCTACTGATTCCCAACACCCTAAGCCTTGTAAACATGCTTGCATTTTAAGGCTCCAAAAATCATAATTTTTTCCACTAAATAATGCCGTTGGGATGGCAAACTGACTTGTCGAAGCCATGTTTAAAACAATAAAAATTTTGACTCTACACCATTAAAAGAAAAAAAAAACAACACCTTTAAAAAACCCGCAGCCTTTTCCCTTTTACTAGAAGCAAATAAGGAAGAGCCTCAACCCAACATACTCTTGTAAATGTAAACAAAAACCAGCAAATAATGTTTACAATAGCAAACCTTTCCTAGCGGTCATCTCTCACAAGAGGAACTAGCAAAATCACTTTACAACAACAGACCTTTCCTTGTGATCATCTCTGGTAGGAAGGAACTAGAAAAATCACGCACATTGCAGCAGAAAAACTTCTCTCTCACGCATATGCAGCAGAAAAATTGGATCCTCTTCATGCATGTAGTAGCAAAATCTCCACCAGTTTCGATCAAACAAATCTAGCAAAATCTCCATCAGTTTCGATCAAACAAATCTCTAACAGTTTGTTCCTCTTGCCGAAGAAGAACCCCAATGCTTTGAGACCATGACAAATTCACGAAAAAAGAGAAGAAAAAAACAACAGAGAACAAAACAAATTATTGGAGAAAATACACATTGAATATTTACTAATGTGAACTATTTATACATGTAATCAGATGGTTATTCAAAAACTGAAACGGAACCGAATAAAAACTAATTCTGAACTAATCACTGGAACTAATTCTTTAATATCATTATATCTTCCTTCTAGTCCATTGGGCTTAGAGATTGTGCGGCTTTATCGATTGTTGTTGAATCCACACCAGCAATAGTGAAGCGAAGCACCCATTGTCATGAAATCGCATGTGTCTTGGATAACGATAGCTGTGAAATCTGTTGGGCTTTTTGCTAAGCATATGAGTGGAGGCCATACAATAACGATAGCTCTGAAATATGTTGGGCTTTTAGCTAAGCATACGAGTGGAGGCCATACAATAGTAAATCTCCATGGCTGAAACACAACTTGAGCACCCAATTTCCAAAATAACGGCAAATCAATTTGAAAATTGTCATTGAAGTCGACTTCCGCGTACAAAGGCGATCTCTGATCCCCACTTGAGGATGCCACTTGGATATCTGGTCACAACCACTTGTTAAAACTACATGGAAAACAAAAAATAAGAAATGGATGTGCCAACATATGTCACGAGTTCAGTGAAAATGTGGTTTACATTTGTAGTTTACAATGGATAAGTACACTTGCATAAAACCATAAAAAAAAATAATTTGCTTACGATTTGGATTATTGAAATGCGTTTTTAGAACCACAAATAATTTAATTGGTTTACGATTTATTTTATTAAAATGTGTTCTTGATCAGTTTACCAACACATAGAGATTCAGAGGCCTGTTTCGTTTAAACATCATATTTCAAGTTATAGGTTGCAATCCTTTAATTGGGATGAGATCTCTGACAAAAATTGAAACACTGAAAACGAAACACTGAAAACGAACTGGAGCAGAGAGTTGCTCTTCTCAAGATTACGAATAGATTAAATAGATTACATTGGAAACATCAGCAATAAATAACTAGAGATAAACTCGACTAAACTGGACTGACTTAAACTAAACCTGGACACTTGGACTGACGGATCTGACACCTAGAAAGTGGTTGAGATTACTTTCTTTAACACTCCCCTTTAATATCAACCACAAAAAATTAATTAAGATACCTGCTGGTCTATGTCTCAGCGAGGATTACAATTTAAAAAAATTGAATTCAACTAGATTTAGTTTTCGTCTTCTCTTCTTCCATATTCTGTAGCCTCTAAATTGTTTCAAATTTTTCGCTTTGCTGTGTTCTTCAAAACTCAATTTATTGATGCGCTGGTGCAGGTGTTTTACTGTTCCAGGTTGTCTAAGAGTTTCCTGGACTTCTTCAAAAATTGACTTGTATGTGGGCTTCTGCCACATATTGTCCTCTGTAGTGTGCTTTGCGTCGTCAATTTGCTGCAACATAAGATTAGAACAATATCTTATCTCTTCAAAACTCCAATGCATGAAAATTTCATTGACATGTTCGTCATGCATGTTGTCTTCAACATTCATATCTACAGCTTCTGTGTAGATCTCATCAAAACATGGTGTTGCAAGCCATGTTTCAATAAACTTTAGCTCTTCTTCATAATGAATCTGTGTACCTGCACACTTGAAATCAATGTTAGAATAAAAGTTATTTTCAGAACGACATTGGTTCTGGTCTTTTTGCTCTGTAATGAGAGCTTTCTGTTGTTGTGGTTCCTTTGCTGCATCTTCCTCTGTCTCTGTCTTTGTCTCTGCCTTTATTTCTGTGTTTATCTTTTTCTCTGTCTCTTCTTCACTAACCTGTGCTGCTGCAAACAGGTTGTCTTCCACTAACTGCAGTGGGGTAATCTCACCAAATAACATCATGTCGATATCATATTTTTGTTGCATCATCATTTTATCAACAAGCTCTATTGCTGGTATCATTAAAACTTCATGAGCAATCTCTATTGCTAGAATCTTTAGATCTTCGTCAGCAAGCTCTGTTGCTGGATTCTCTTCATCCACTTGTGGCTGTGCACAGTGGGATTCACGAGCATCTTCATGCTGCTTTTTTGCGTCTTCTGACTCTTCATCTGGCTGTAGATCTGCTGCTACAGATCCACCTTCATCTTCATCTTCAAATCTCTCCTTTGCTTCAATGCTCCCCCTTGTACCAAAACATCTCTCAAGGGTATCCCATGCCTCCTTGGCTGTCTTGGCTTCTGAAATCAAGGGAAGTATACTTTCATCGACTGATCCTTTTATGCATTTTAATGCATAGGCTTCTTTTTGCCTCTTGATTTCCAGATCTAGAAAGATCTCGAACATAATCTGATTTTGCTTTAGCCTCTTGGCTTTTCCCATGATCTCGTTGTCTCACTTCCACAAACAAACGAGTTTACATATTCATCAATACTTTGTTTCTGCAAAAACATTTGCTGCTCCTGAATGAGTCTTATGCAACTTCACTTCTTCAAAAATTTTGTTGCTCTTGAATGAGTCTTATGCAACTTCACTTCTTCAAAAATTTTGCTGCTCTTGAATGAGTCTTATGCAACTTCGCTTCTCCTTCTAAAAAAAAATTATCTTCCTCAAAAAATTTCTTGTAAATTTTCACTTTCATCTCACATCACAGCTTTAAGTTTTTTAAAAAAAACTCCAAAAAATAATTCTCTTGAATTGCTTCAGCACATGCTCTTTCAAACCTCTTTATAAAAAAAACATTTAAAAAAGCATTTTCTTTTCTTTACACTTTGAAAATTTAAAGTTTTTTTTTTAACTTAAAAAAACTTAAAAAAAAACTTTCTCCTCTTTTTATGTCACGTGGAGCATAAAAGACTTAAAGATTTCTCCTCTTATAAGTCATATCCTAAAACATTATAGCAATTCCAATATTCCATTCGAATAAAACAGATCTCATTTGAGGAGATAAAAAAAATACTTTTATGGATTTCCTGGCCTAAAAGGGCTTTCAATTTTTAAATCGATGCCGTTCTCCTTTTTTATATAAACCTTATGTTTGAATTCAATGATCTCAAATATGTCGTACCTCGATGCATTAGACTTTAAAAAAAATTGTTGAACGGCTTAACGAACATAACGTCCACGCCGGATTTGATAACATTGGTGATGAACTTCTACAGATCCGCGTGTTAAACACGCAGGCCATTCACCTTGGCTTCGGTTTTCCTGTGGCGGCTTAATGTAGACTGACACTGGCGCGGTCCAGACTGTATGCAGTCGCGCCTTTATCAAAAACGATTATTTTATGCTTGCGCAGTGGCACGGTCCCGACTGTATGCAGTCGCGCTTTGTATGGCGTGTATTCCAGCGCCAGTCGCGCACGAAAATGGCGCGGGTATGGCGTGTATTCCAGCGCCAATCAACTCAAAGTCGCGCCAATTGACTGTTCTTCTCTTCTGCTCCTTCGTGGCTCTGTTGCTGCTCTTCAGGGAGGCTTATGCAACTCGGCTCCGATACGATGACAAAAATTGAAATACTGAAAACGAACTGGAGCAGAGAATTGCTCTTCTCAAGATTACGAATAGATTAAATAGATTACATTGGAAACATCAGCAATAAATAACTGGAGATAAACTCGACTAATCTGGACTGACTTAAACTAAACTTGGACACTTGGACTGACGGATCTGACACCTAGAACGTGGTTGAGATTACGTTCTTTAACAATCTCGAAGCGTGAAATGAGAAATGAGGGACCAAGTCTAATAAACAATGTTGGGCTAAGTATCTAAGCTGGATTAGTAAAGGAAAGTGGGTGGGAGAGATGGTCGAGTTTATTTACAATGGGTTCTTTGCATTGAAAATTGGTTGTGAAAGAAGAATGCCTTTTAATAACGCTGTCGATGTTTGTGGCTCATGTCTACTTAATAATATTATGTTCATCGATGAGATCTATCACAATCCACTGGCATTCTCTTAAATTCTTCAGGTGGTTCTGGTTCTTAAGAAATAGCCATTCTAATGAAATAAATAATAATGTAAAAAAAAAACATTATTAATCAAACAGGGCTCTCCATCGCTATATGTTGGTAAACATGAACTATTTTTCTGCTTTCTTATTCATCACTCATGAGTCCATCATTCACAAGTCAAATATATTTGTTTTTCTTTGACGATTCATGAGAGCATGAGACTGGAGCCATGACTACGTAGGGAAGCAGCCACTAAGAGCAAGAGATAGCAGTTGCCTGGATCCACTAAGTGGAAGAGTTCGTTATCAGTGGTGCAATGTGAATCTGTGGGCGTGAGCAAAAGCTGCATAAGTATTAAACATAAAATTGTACTTTCCAGGAGCAATCATATATAGATTTTAGACATAAAAATATATTTCCGCCCATTAATTATATACAGATTTTTAAGTATAACCCATCAATTATATTTTCCTGAATCAATTATATATTTGGAAGCGTCTTTTTGTGCCTTTTGGAAGGCAGATGAGGTTCCAAGATCGCATATTTTTAGTTTCTTGCAGGAAGCGTGTTTTTGTGAGCTGCAGAGATCGCACATTATTTTTAGTTGTTGGAAGTGTGCTTTTGTGCCTCTTGGAATGTCGATGAGGTGCCGATAACGGACATTTGTAGTTGTATGCTGGATGCGTGTTTTTGTGGCTTTCGCAAGATTCCGCAACACTATTAACTGGCAACACTACTCACTGTGGCAACAATACTCATTGGTCCTGCCAGGGCAACAGCACAATACCATTCTGCATTCACTGTCTTGTCCAGATGCATTCACTTTCTTATCCGGCAGGGACTCTCACTGCGTGCAGTCCTTGATAATATGAAGAAAATAAAATTTAGTTTTCTTTTTGTCTATGTACATTAATCTACAATTGACTTCGCAGTCCCGTCAAATAGTTGAACGTGAAGAGTCTCATTATAGTTATTTAGAAGTACCTTAATGGGTTATGCCTATATACCAACTGAGGAGTTTCCCTTTTTGGCGAGCTCTATACGAAGGATTGATCATCCTTCCGGAAATTCTCTTTCCTCAAATCCATACTCCGATCACTTTGAGTTCGAATGGTGTTGTTGTACCATAGATGGGAGTTAACCCTCTCCGACCCCCACCCTGTTTTTTCTACCTCGCATGAGACTCACAGGAACTATTAGGAATTGAAAAGTCTAAATTTGTCACACCCTTTTTAATATTGCAACAAATTATGGGATTTAAAAAAAAAATCCTCTGTATCACTATCCTATGAAACAAAATTATCTTTTTGCCAATTTTATGGGGTCTTTGATTCTACATTAGCTCAATTTTCCTTTTTAGGCTTGCGAAACTTCGAAATTGGCAGAATTAGTCGTTTAGGAACAATATACCCATGGCTACCCTAGGTATCAACCTATATACTTATTTTATTTCCCTTGGTGCTCTATTTTTTGTTCGATTCACATTTCCTATTTATTTACCGAAGGTATCTTGTGAGGCTAGAAAACAACCGAGTAGTCTTTAGTGCGAATTTTTGAAGGCTTTTACAGTAACCTTTTACAGTGTAATTTCTCTAAATTCCAGCGGGAATTTATTGAAAAGAGAAGTTTGATTGCTAATTTTGCACAATCAAAGTGCTCTAGAGGTTTTTGAGGGTGCTGAATCCATATTTAGAGTAAAAAAACCAGTTTGAATAACAAAAACCAAGATTTTACCTCAAAAATTTTCACTAGATTCCAGTACCTGAAACTTCAAAAAATCGCACTAAAAACAACTCCTAAAACAACTCTATCATCATTGGCTATAGTATAATATGATTCATATGCCCACAGGTAACCGTGTGCTCAATAAGGATTCAAAGTATCACGCTTTAGGTAAAATAGTAATAAAGGAATGATATATTTGGTTTAAGAGTCAACAAAATTTTCATCATATGTTGTTCTGCATATAGTTTTATTTATTTATTTAAATAATCATCTTCTTCTGACAAATCATGAGCATTTAAGTATCTAGAGAATCATATTGTAAATGTTATTTTTCGATTTAATTCTAGAAAACACGTTATTTAGCTATAGCTTGATTACTCCCTCTACATATATTTTTGTCTCTTCTCCATCTATTACAATTACTCATATGAGACTAATTTTCCCCATCAGACCGACCATATTCCCATTATCTTTTTTATTCCAAGACAGTATGCAATTTTCATGGTCCTCGATTGTTAATTGAATAACACCAGAATTAAGGAATCATATAATTAGGTGCATAGGTACAGGCATAGGAAATGCAGTGTGCCTTGGATTTAATCTAGCTAACCAACAAATAGAACCATTTCTTTACTTTAATAAAGATATTATGATATAATCTATAATATACAACTTATATGGTAAATAACTAAAGTATCTCGTCTATCTCACTACTTTAACAATTTTACTCTTTTATGCATGTAGGAATTTACTTTTATGTATATCAATTCATTTTCTCAATATACTTATTATCATATATGAACTATATAGATAGACAAATTCCTTATGAAACAATTTCCGGTGGCAAGTTTTCTATTCCACTTCTATAAATAATTATAAAATCATAGCTAAACCTTACATTCCAAGCTATAATATATATAGAAAAATCACATGTATGCTAAATATTCTGAAATATATCATTACATATCATAAATGATTCATGGTTCATAGTAAAAGTTAAACAAAATTGCATCTAACTATATTTTTTGCTTGGGGAATATTCAGGAACGAAGCCTGTTCCACCCAAACATGAAGTGCATCTTCCAGTCCTCTGAGGTCAGATCCTCTTTCCCTATGGAATCCTCCCCTTTGATTATAAATTTTTCTTCCCAAAATATTTTAGCAGTTCCCTACTTTAAGGTATGCCAACCTTTTTCCCGTGTCTTATTTTTTTCCAAACTATATAGTTTTATTTTTCTCAAAATCCCGCTTTTCTCTCCTACAATACTTTATTCCACGCCACTTAGTATTTCTCTCCAAATATTTGATCAACATAACTTATCTCTCATATTATGTTAGTTTTATTTTATTTTTCCCCTAGGGACTTTTTTTAGGGACCTTTTTTAGGAGACGTTTAGGGAAGGTTCATCATATGGACTTGACCACCGCAGTGTTCTAAGTTGGTTTGAAGTATTTTTCAATCTAGTGCTCTTTCTGAATATTCCCAACAAATTTATTTAATAATTCAATAATAATGATGACATAAGTCTCATCACAGCCTCCATTTCCATTAAATCCCATTCAATTCTGGAAATAGTAACTATCTAAAGAACAAAGTCACAGGCGTGCCACATCTTCCCCCCATTTTACAACATCTTTGGTGTTCCCTAAATTCTATCTTTTCTTAAGAAGGTGTTAGCCACCCATAATATTTTTGACAAGCAAACAGGTGGCTAAAATGATTTTGAGCCTTCAAGAAATACATTTCCTCTGAAAACATATTATTCTTGAAGCCTCCCGTGTCTTTAGCCCTTTGAGGAATCCTCACTGTTATTTCCAGTTAAAAAGCCTCTCTGTTTGTGGAAGAAACTGTTCAGAAGCCTCCATTTCCCCTTATTTCATTCCCACAGACCCTATGTTTTCATCACCTTTTCCCCCCTTTCAAATTCCTCCAAAATCCCTCATTAACCCTCTAAATCATCCTAACTCCTTTTTAAACCTTACAAATATCCTTTATCTGTCTTAAAAACCCCTTTTTCTCGCTAGCGAATCACTCTTTTAGCCTTAAAATACACTAAATTTAAGCCAAAAACCCACTTTTCCATTTAATAGGCCTAAGCCCCTTTTGGCTATGCCCCTAACCACTTTCCCACCATGCGACCCAACACCGGAGCCAAGTGCTAAAAGTCCTGGGCGCTTATCGCAATCGGAGCGTTCATGTGGGCACATTTTCTTTGTTAACTGCATTTCCTTGATGCGATGAAGTTTTCGTCTGTAGACCCACATTGTATTCTTAGCCATTGATATATATAGATCTAATTGCCCGTGCTTATCTCTCATCACACCCATCGCTTCTTCCCATTCACCCCTCCGATTACGTGTGGACCGTTAATCTGTCGTTCTGATCCAACGGCTATCACGTGATCACATCACTACCAATCGCACCAATCCTGTGTTACCAACCCCTCTCGATTTGCGAGCTCTAATTTTATCTAAGCCGTTAATCCATCTGGATCCAACGGTCTAGATTACTCTGCACCCCGCTCATCCAACGACCCTGGTGTAATCACAAATTTTAATCTCAGAGTTTCTGAACCGGCCTCCCTTCGATGTGATTGGATCTCTGCCATTAATCCCTTTGGATCCAACAACCCTCATTATTTCCACCCATACACACAACCCTTTGCCTACCCACTCCCTCTTTAATCCTGACCGTCCATTTGTTAGAGTCTGACGGCTGACATCTAACCCGCCTTTAACTTTTCACCACCTAACCGACCATAGACTTTCCCTCATCGCGCTTCATCATCCACCATATGATCCTTTAGCTCCACATCCAACGGTTAGAAATCATATCACGTGACTCTCGTGACCGAGTTTTAATGTTTTGAAATTAGGCGATGAAGGTGGTTTTGTTTTGCCACGCATCATGCAACGATGTATATCGCATTTTTTTTGAGATTTTGCAAAACCATTCTTTTGCAGCACGACACCAACAGTTTTACCTTCTAAACCACATTCCTCCCCTTTGTTCCCGCAACCTCCATCATTTAATCTTAGTCGTCCATTGATCCAGATCTATGGTCCATATTGTATTGTGTCTCCCATCTATTATCATTCATCGGAGCATCCACAAAGTTCATCCGACAATCCCCACCGTTGATCGCTTCCTGCAATCCAACGGCTGACAATTGATCGCCCTCTGTCTTCTGGGTCCCACCATTAAATGCCCGACTTTCATTAATTTTTCCCTTTATTCCTTTGTATTTCGTCGAAGCCTTAAAACTTTGTGTTTTACACCAAAGGCTTTGATTCTCTGCCTCACTTACTATTAACACCTCCATCTACAATCCTGACCATTGATAATCCTCTGTCCATCTAATCGGATGGTTCACGACTCTCTCTGCATGGTTCGTCCACCTGTTTTCACCTGCGTTCAACATTCTGCCATCATTCTACAGGCCTCCATGACAAATATTTCATCACTCCCCTAGATTTCTATAACAGATCTATTGCATTGTGG
Organism: Pinus albicaulis; assembly: GCA_034641835.2. Lineage (NCBI taxonomy): Eukaryota > Viridiplantae > Streptophyta > Pinopsida > Pinales > Pinaceae > Pinus > Pinus albicaulis. The sequence goes on from CM076582.1 coordinate 354,384,712, forward strand.
AGGGTTTATAGAGTGAGAATTTCACTCTGTCTCCGAAGTCATAACCACTGTGACTCAGAGCGTAGCGACGACCATTCAGCAGTGGAAAAGTGTATCAGCAAGGAGGATTGAAGGTTTTCGAGCCTGATTTTGAAGATTTAATGTTTTAATTCCATGTTCAAAGGATAAAGACGTAGTTTGAAGACCATGAAGATGGTCAGGGGACCTATTAAGGTCTAAGCACATGAAGCAAGCCATATCTGTGATATAACAACAACAGAATGTATTTTCTCAGAAAGTACACCTTCTGACAGAAGTTTCAATGCCTCCTCGAGCTCTTAAAAGCCATTTCACTAACAGAAGCTTCTTAAAGACAGTCAGGACAACAGTAATCTAAGCATGGAGACCTGCAGACCTTCTATCCATGTTACTTATTTTCAGAAGGCTACCATAGAGTACCATACAGCCAAAAGGACTTCAAAGGACACATCTGAGGTTGCTATAAATCTGACAAAGACTCTGAACCAGACTACAGAGTACACATAGCTAGAAGAGCCATCAAGCAAAGTGAGCACGAAATCTTCTCCTACTCTGTCCTAATGAATCAATTTAATTTACATCTACTTACATATTTACTAGTTCTCCCATAAGAACCCCTTAAGAACAATTGTAAAGGTTGTTGTTTTTGTTGTTAGTTGTAGGGATTCTCTTAACTATTAGAACAATTTTTGGGGGATAGTAGCTGAGTAGTTTGTAATTTAGTAGGCTGGGAGGAGAAAGTTTGGACTGTATCAGCCATTGAGCTTAGAGTATGTGACTAGTTTTTCACATCAATTGAAAAAGAAAATTTCACAGGATCTTGGTCTATATTATGGGAAATGTTTCCTTACTTATTTCATGTTTAAATCATACTGTCCATTTATTTATTTGATGAGAATCAATAAATCAGGCTTAGGATATACCCCTGCATGGTACCCTAATGCCCACTGCTCTTCTTGTCATTGATGTTTTCTGCTTAGTGTGTATCTGAGAGAAAATTCATGTAATTTAAACAGTTAAATATGTTGGTTTGGCCCATGCTTACTGATGTGTGAATTCAGGCTTTGCTGCTTAAGAATTGGGATACCAAGGATTTAGTGTGAGCCCTTTCCACTGGGGTCCTTTTCCAACAGATTGGCCTTTCTAAGATCTCTCGAGCTGGGGTCAAAGTCCTTCTTTAATATTAGGCCTTGCTCTATGTTAAATCTTAGTAATTGAAGGTTCAAAGTCCTTCTTTAATCTTAGGCCTTGCTCTGTTTTAAATCTGAACTTTGTTTTCCCTTTGGAGTATGCTGAAAGCAGGCTTGGAGTTAGATGACCTCTGACCTAATCTTAAGCTACCCTTTGTGCTTCTCCATTTCACCTTTTAATGTTCCATTTCACCATCTATCTTAAATATCCTTTAGTACAGATGAATTTCCCTATGGAAAGCCTTGCTTAGTTTTTATGCAAGTAATACCCTTTCATGACTCCATAGCCCAATGGATGACACTTTCTTGACCTATATTCTTTTGCTGAAACATCCTGCTACTTTGTTCCTTTCCATTCCATTTAACCTTCTCAGTTAATGATCTCCGACTCAACCCAACAAACAAATCATTTAAAAACCCCCTTTGTGCTTCATACCTAGCCTAATACCTCATCTTGAGCTTTCAAAAATATATACTTCTTTGCCTTTTATGGAGATATCCCTCTCTAGATCCAGTAGGGCTAGATCCTAGGATCCCAAAGTGGTTATGATGTTGTCGGGTATTTTTGTCTTGCTAATCTAGCAAAAACACTGGAACCCCAACATAACGGTGACACTACTAGGGAACAACTCAGACCAATGCCTTTACATTGGTATCTCATTGCTGATGGTGGATAGAAACCTACTTCAAATTTCAGTCAATTCATCCACCTGGTGACTCCACACTCCATAATTCCTAACAGACCAAATGACTCCAATGGTAGAAGACCCTGAACTGGTTGAGAAGATACAATGACCTCTTCTTACATACTTAGATCCAAACATGGACAGAGAGGCAAAGCTAGATACTTTGTCAAACTGGTTAAACAGAATGGTAAACATGTTTGGTGAAATAATGTTAAATTTGTATAAGGCTAATTTAAATGCAAATGTTTATTATTGAGAGCAGCCCATGTCTTTTCTAGAACAAGAACAAACTCAAGACCTAGATAATAAGCAAGACATGTATGATGCTCAAGAATCTATAGAATCTGAAGAGGAAAGTGATCAGGAGCTGCCTGATTGCCTACCTATGTCATGTACTATGTTGACCAGTTAATATCACGACCTAACGGCAAAAGCCAATAGGGAACGTTGCTTTGAGGAAACAAGAGACCACATAGAAGATGTAGAATCTGATGTGGAAGGAGAAAGAGATCAGGAAACATCAAGAAATCCTTAGAGTTTCCCTGCTAGCCCAAGTGAAGATTCCACAGAAGAGGCTCAAGAAGACATCCGACCTCCAGATCAGTTAGTACAAGAAGCAGAGGACTGTTTTTCTTCTGTCTATGTTGAAAAAGAAATCCCTCCATTGACAAAAGAAGAGATGGACTGAATATTAAACACGCAGTCCACCTCTGAAATATTTTATAGAACAAACACTCTTGCTCATTAATCTAATGAGTTTGATGATATAGATTTAGAGGACTCCTCTGTAAATCAGAATGACGAAAGACTTACTGAGAATCTAGCAGGTTGGCTTGCTAACATTACTTTCAGTTATGATTTTCCTATTTATGATTTGTTTGATGATATTTTTTTCCGAACGGAAGCTGAGCTTGCAGGACCATCATCAGGAGATTCATGGGAGGAATATCAGGGCCAGCAACTCCAGAGAAGCAATGAACCAATTTGTCCTATCTATGACACTGATGAAGAAAGTTATGAAAGCCCAGTAATAGATAAGGATTCATTGAATTTTCACTTTGTTACACCTCAAATCATCAGTGATAGCTTCCATGTGATTGGAAGTCTGCAGTCCTCCTTTTCAGAGGATGAAGAAGAAAGCAAAGAAGAGATTTTTGAGCATGATGAAAACAAGGAGCCTTCTCTTGAAAAAGAGGAAGCACTAGAAAAAACCCCTACTCAAGAATACATGGATCTCTTCACAGAGCTCAGCCCATCAGAGAATAATATATCATAGCTCCAAGAGGACACAGCTACAGTCTATGATGAGTCCTCCAGTTCAGAAAATGAAGAAGATGAAGTAGATTCTCTTTCTCAAGAGAGTCTTGTTCTTGATCTAGCGGAAGAGCAAGAAATCCTGTTTGAAGCCTGCATGCCGAATATTCACAACTAGGTATCATTTTATGATCCTTATTTTCATTTCCTACTAACATCTGAAGAAGGATCAAAGGTCATTTGGAGTAGCATGTTGCAAACAACAAGAAAAATTTTAAAAGTTGTTGTTGAGGAACAAAGAGAATGGGAGTGGCCCTGCCTATCCAGCATGCTCAAAGAGATGAGCAAGAAATACCAGTCATAGGATCACTTGATGGACTGGTTGTATTGGAAAAGAAGGTTTATAAGCTAGACTTGTAAATATTTCAAGTTAGAGTAGGATAGGTAGGAAAATCTCAATAAAGCTAAACCTGTGAGCACTTAGTCAGTTGTTTTTTTTTTTAATTTCTTCAAAGTGTCAGTCCATGAGCAGTTTTTCTTTTATGAAATGGCCCACAGCAAGCCAGACAGTCTAATACTCGCTTGACTGTTTTTCAATTTCTGTCTTCGATTGTCGAGAAATAAATCTGCTAGATAGTTTAATCTTAGCAGATAATAGTTTAGGTAGAGAAGCTATGAGGCCAACTATCTAATCTGGTCTCGTGGAGTAATAAGGGTAGCAGTAGAATAGTTTTATTTTCCTATTTGTAAAAAATTGATGGTGTACAGGATCTACAAGTCCAAATGCACCCAGAAGAAAAAATATTAGGACAATAGTATGAGGAGCTAGTTGTTAGCCAAGTACTATGTGTCAATAAAAATATGTGTCAAGTACTAGGCATCTGGCCTACACTGAAGATCATTTTCTGAATTCTTGACACCTTCAAGAAGATGCCATCCCCATGTGGAGCCATTGTTAGCCACCCATGAAAATTTTGACAAGCAAAAAAGTGGCTAAAATGCTTTTGAGACTTCGAGAAATACATTTCCTCTAAAAACATACCATTCTTGAAGCCTCCTGTTTCTTTAGCCCTTTGAATAATTCTCACTATTGTTTCCAATTAATAGGCCTCTCTGTTTGTGGAGGAAAATGCTCAGAAGCCTCAATTTCCCCTTATTTAATTCCCACACACCCTCTGTTTTCATCACCTTTTCCCCCTTCGAAAATTCCTCCAAAATCCCTCATTAACCCTCTAAATCATCCTAACTCATTTTTAAACCTTACAAATATCCTTTGTCTAGCTTAAAAACCCCTTTTTCTCTATACCGAATCCCTCTTTTGGCCTTAAACTACACTAAATTTAAGCCAAAAACCCACTTTTCCATATAATAGTCCTAAGCCCCTTTCAGCTAAGCCCGTAACCACTTCCCTACAATGTGACCCAATGCCAGAACCAAGCGCTAAAAGCCCTAGGCACTTATCTCTATCGGAGCGTTCATGTGGGCGCATTTTCTTTGTTAACTACATTTCCTCGAAGCGATGAAGTTTTGGTCTGTAGACCTGCCCTCCATTCTTAGCCGTTGATTTGTATAGATCTACCTACCCGTGCTTGTCTCTCATCATGGCCATCACTTCTTTCCATTCATCCCTTCCATTACATGTGGACTGTTGATCTGTCATTCTGATCCAACGGTTATCGCGTAATCGCATCACTACCAATCACACCAATCCCGTGTTACCAACCCCTCCTGATTTGCATGACCCGATTTGATCTGAGCCATTCATCCATCCGGATCTAACGGTGCAGATTACTCCACACCCCGCTCATCACCCCCGTCTCTCTCCCCTTCTGATCAATCCCCGCTATCGATTCCCCGCCGATCCAACAGCGATGGTGTAATCGCAAGGTTTAATCTCAAAGTTTCTGACCCCCACCTCCCTCGGATGTGATTGGATCTCCGCCGTTGATCCCTTTGGATCCAACGACCCTCATTCTTTCCACCCGTCCACAAAACCATATGCCTAACTACTCCCTCTTTAATCCTGACCATCCAATTGTTAGAATCTGACGGCTGAGATCTAACCCGCCTTTGAATTTCACCACCTAACCGACCATGCACTTTCCCTCATCATGCTCCATCCTCCGATGTTCAATCCTTTCCCTCCACATCCAACGGTCAAAAATCATATCGCGTGAATATCGTGACTGGGCTTTAACATTTCAAAATCACGCAATGAAGGTGTTTTTCTTTTGCCACGCGTCATACAGCAATGTATATCGCGTTTTTTCAGATATTTTGAAAAACCATTCTTTTGCAGCGTGACACCGACAGTTTTACCTTCTAAACCACCTTCCTCCTCTTTTTTCCTGCAACCTCCATCATTTAATATTAGACGTCTGTTGATCCAGATCTATGGTCCATACTGTATCGCGTATCCCATCTATTATCATTCATGAGAGCATCCACAGAGTTCATCTGACAATCCCCACCGTTGATCGCCTCCTGCGATCCAACAGCCCACAATCGATCGCCCTTTGCCTTCTAGGTCCCACCATTAAACGCCCAACTTTCATTCAATTTTCCCTTTATTCCTTTATATTTTTCCCAAGCCTTAAAACTTTGTTTTTTACACCAAAGGTTTTGATTCTCGACCTGACTTACTATTAACACCTCCATCTGCAATCCTGACCATTGATCGTCCTCCTTCCATCTAATCGCACGGTTCACGACTCTCTCTGCACCAAATCTTATTCAGTTCATTCTTCCACCGTTCTGCATGGTTCGTCCACCCATTTTCACCTTCTTTCACCATTCCACCATCATTCCACAGGCCTCCATGAAAAATCTTCCACCAATCCCCCTGGATTTCTATAACAGATCTATTGCTATGTGTAGGGTTTACAGAGTGAGAATTTCACTCTATCTCCACAATCACAACCATTTTGACTCAGAGCGCAGAGATGACCATAAAGCAGTGGAAAACTATATCTGGAAGGAGGATTAAAGGTTTTCGAGCCCGATTTTGAAGATTTAATGTTTTAATTTCGTGTTCAAAGGATAAAGACGCAATTTGAGGACCATGAAGATGATCGGGGGACCTATTAAGGTCTAAGCATATGAAACAAGCCATATTTGTGATATAAAAATAGCATAATGTATTTTCTCAGAATGTACACCTTCCGACAGAAGTCTCCATGCCTCCTCGAGCTCTTAAAATCCATTTCACTGACAGAAGCTTCTTAAAGACTGTCACGACATCAGTAATGGAAGCATGGAGACCTGTAGACCTTCTATCCATATTACTTATTTCAGAAGGCTACCACATAGTACCATACAGCCAAAAGGACTTCAAAGGACACATCTAAGGTTGCTATCAACCTGACAAAGACTCTGAACCAGAATACAGGGTACACACAACAAGCAGAGTCATTAAGTAGAGTGGGCACGAACTCTTCTCCCAATTTGTATTAATGAATCAATTTAATTTACATCTACTTCCACAGTTAGTGGTTCTCCCATAAGAACACCTTAAGAACATATTGTAAAGGTTGTTGTTGTTGTTGTTGTTGTTAGTTGTAGGGATTCTCTTAACTGTTAGAATATTTTTTGGGGGAGAGTAGCTAAGCAGTTTGTAATTTAGTAGGCTAGGAGGAGAAAGTTTGGACTGTATCAGCCACTAAGCTCAGACTATGTGACTGGTTTTGCACATCAATTGAAAAATCAAATTTCTATATTATGGGTGATGTTTCCTTAATTATTTCATGTTTAAATTATATTGTCCATTTATTTCTCTGATGAGAATCAGTAAATCAGGCTTAGGATATACCCCTACATGGTACCCTAATGCCCAATTCTCTTCTTGTCTTTGATGTTTTCTTCTTAGTCTGTATCTGAGAGAAAATTCATGTAATTTAACCAGTTAAAGATGTTGGTTTGGCCCATGCTTACTGATGTGTGAATTCGGGGTTTGCTTCTTAGATGTTTTTGTTGGGTTTGAGCTAGAAGAATTGGGATATCGGGGATTTAGTGTGAGCTTGTCCACTGGGGTTCTTTTCCAACAGATTGGCCTTTCCAAGATCTCTTGAGCTGGAGTAAAAAGAATTGAAGGTTAAAAGTCCTTCTCTGATCTTAGGCCTTGCTCTGTGTTAAATTTTAAATTTGTTTTCCCTTTGGAGTATGCTGAAAGTAGGCCTGGAGTTAGATGACCTCTAACCTGATCTTAAGCTACCCTTTGTGCTTCTCCATTTCACTCTTTAATGTTCCATTTCACCATCTATCTTAAAGAACCTTTAGTATAGATGATTTTCCCTATGGAAAGCCTTGCTTAGTTGTTATGCAAGTAATTCCCTTTCATGACTCCTTAGCCCAATGGCTGACACTTTCTTGACCTATCTTCTTTTGCCGAAACATCCTGCTTCTTTGTTCCTTTCCATTCCATTTAACCTTCTCAGTTAATGATCTCCAACTCAACCCAACAACCAAATCATTTAAAACCCCCCTTTGTGCTTCATACCTAGCCTAATACCTCATCTTGAGCTTTCAAAGATATATACTTCTTTGCCTTTTATGGAGAGATCCCTCTCCGGATCTAGGAGGTCTAGATCCTAGGATCCCAAAGTGGTTATGATGTTGTCTGGTCTTTTGCTCTTGCCAATCTGGCCAAAACACTGGAACCCCAACAGAAGGAAAGATAATTCCTCTTGTATTTCCTTGCTACAAGGATCTCTTTAGTACAAAGTTTTTCGACTCCACTTTATTTTGAAAAAAGGCTCAAATTTGAAGCACCCATACTCTTACATTCATTTCAAGCTTCTTCCCTACAAAATTTTCATATATTCTAAGCATGTGCTTCATGCATTCCACCTTCTCAACAAAACTATCCACATGCATCCAAAAAAGGTCAGTAACATTGGTATAACATCACAACAATACCATATATACTTTTTGTACATTTATTCTTATCTATACTAAGTGACATGGGCATTATTGCATGCAAAATTAAAAATATGGAATTGCCACTTTTCCTTTCATGTGGATTTCAAATAGGAAATAATAAATTAAGGACTATTGGCATCATTTTATTTTGTGTTGTTATTTTTATACCATAGCATTTGTAAAAAAGACACATCTATCATGCATACCCACTTCTATGGTTATATTTTTCTATTTTTCTTTTATAGTGTACCTAATTAAATCCATTTTTAGGGTTATGGCACTTACTTTTATACCCTCCCATAAGTGATAAAAATATGCGGACCTAAATACGTAATTCACAATACCAACATATATAGTTAAAAAGTATTTTGATACACTTTAAGTTTCATGGTTTAAGAGAGAAGTGTAATTTCCCCTATCTTCAGTACTCTTCCTTTTCACACCTTTTCCACTGTTCTCTTTTAACTCACTCCCTTGACTTTTCACGTCTCATCTGCACCATTTACCGAACTTCGTCTTAAAGTTTCTCCGCTCTGTTAGGTTGCTCCAATAATTCGTTTCATGATTCCTAGTTTATCTCGTGACATCATTACCATACACCACGTATAGTAATTTTTGGTTCAATAAACATCTAGCTTGGGAATTTTGTAATGAAACCATAATACTGATCTTTAATCTCGCTATTTTTACGCTGTAAAATGTATTTATTTGAAAAAAAATTTCCTAAATTTCTACGTGTACCATTATAAGTTTTTGATTCAAATCATTTCTACCCTATGATTCAACACTGTTACATTTTTAATCAGTTACAGAGAAATATATATTAACGAACATTAGAATAGTTGCCCCGTCCTCTGGTGTAGAAGCCATGAAGAAGCCTGTAATCAGTTACAGAGAAATATATATCAATGAACATTAGAATAAGTTGCTCTGTCTTTTGGTGTAAAAGCCATGAAGAAGCCTGGGCACGACGATCTCAGTGGCTTGACAAATGAACTCCTATCCAAAGATGAGGAAAAATTGGACGTGGTAGAGAGAATCAACATCGATGACATGCTCCAGAAATGGATGGGAGAATTCCTAAGAGTGCTGGGTTTCTTTGAAGGTAATTCCATACAATTTATTTTTCGATTTTCATTTCCATGATTAAATTAAACCCTATGCATTTTATTTTTATACTAATCCATCTATTTTGTTTCTCTTTCCTTAAATTAAATCTAGCTATTTGCAAGTTCCAGAAGATACACTTTTTCCTTTGACGTTTCCAAGTTTGGGTTTTACCACAACTCAATAAATTTACAACTTCTGCTTTCAATGCTAATTATCTCTAGCACGTAGAACACCGAGACAATGCATTGGATGCCTTTTTTTTATTGTGATTGTATTTGTCATCGTTGTTAACAGAGCTTTCTGGGCTTCATTTCGTGGGTTTCTTAGTTTTCCACTGTTCGTATAGAAGGGTGTATGGTATTAGAAAAACTTGCGCTGGCGAAAGGGTTTTGGCAGTAGAGCTGGACAGCATAACAATATGATTTTTGTAATTGGTTCTCACTTTTTTCGCTTTTTTTCTTTTGCCATATAACCATCACTAGACAGAAAAAAGTGTATTAGTTTTATGAGGAAAATATATAGGATAATGTTTTCTATATAGAACAGAACTCTGAAGGTAAATGATGTATATAAAAACTATTTTCTTGGCATCTAAGCATCATTGGACAGAAGAAAGTGTATTAAATCTATGAGGAAAATATATAGGATAATGTTTTCTGTATAGAGCAGAATTTTGAAGGTAAATGATGTATCTGTGAATGAATGTTATAAAGTATGAAAACTGTTTTGTTGTGCTGATACAAAATATAAATTAGTTGTTTTTTCTCCTGAAACAAAACATTTATCGAAAAATTCTGTGAAGTCAATGTCATTTAACTGTTTTATAATGAAATGTGGGAGACAATTGTCGTCTTGCAATTGAAAATCAAAAAATGTTATATCCCCATTTTTTAATTATCTCCATGTTATAACGCATTCAATTTTGGGATGAGTGCGTTTAAATATCTCTCATTTGATTTAATTTAATAAAATTTAGTGACGCAGGGCTAGGCCTCCAAAACCAGGATCTTCACTAATAACACATATCAAACCTACTTCTCATCTTTTGCCCAAATTTCAAACACCAATAGCTGTACCATTTGCATGCGGAAGCTTATCTTTCATGTGGTTCAAAAATTTCAACCCAACAATCTTTAGTTCAAAGATTTCAAACAACATTAAACCCACCTCACAAATTAGACCAAATGTCAATAGGAATGATTGACATTATATCAACCTTTCACCTTGTTCAACCGCAATGACATTCACATACCTTTTTTTTTATTACAGCGCTTCAACATTTTACTCAACCCTTCGGTGCTTCCAATTCTTAATCGAACCCAGGTTTACAAATTTGTATATGCCTTTTTTTTAATTGCACACCATTTAATATCACATTTATTTCCTCGGCTTCATACTTTGAAACTAACAATCAATTACAATGTAATGTATTACCATTATTACTGGTCGGTCTCAATGATTCACACCTCCATGAATGATTATGGAATGTCATACTGCGCTTCTAGCTAACGCTTTTATTCGATCACCTCGATTTGAACTCTTGCAATATATTATCATTTATACATGTGATTGCGGATCTGAATTCCATCGTGACATGGATCCTTACTGCCCAATTGTATTTTCCATTCAACTCAGTGTTTTGCCGCTGCAGTTTTAATCTCCATCACTAAATCGACTCTCCTCAGATTGATTTCATTCAAGATTCCATTAATAACACAGGTTCTCAACACTCCCAATTCGCCCTCTGTATTTGCTGTGGAACTGCAAACTTAAATATCAGCATTTGATCTTTAATCCGTTCATGCAAGTCTTCCGGCGCCAAGGCAGTATATTCAGGCATAAGAAATCGATGTTATGTCTTCCAATATCAATGAGATTTTTATTCAACTTCACACAAGCGCCACGATTTAACACGTTCAGGGGTTCTTACCTTCCTCATTGATATTTAATCTCCTCGTCCATCCAAAGCTTTCACGTTTCTGCAGAGACGGCGCCTGTTATTCTTTGTTGTCCAGCTTCTCCATCCGTCTGAACTTCTGCAACGAGTTTCCAACTCAGCATTTATGCTGTCAACACATCTGTTGCATTATGCAGAATTTAGAACAGAAATAGATTTCGCTCTAGCGCTAACATAAATTCAGAACAGAGATCGATTTCGCTCCAGCGCTAGCATAAATTCAGAACAGAAATCGATTTCATTATGCAAAATTCCATTTAACTTTGTTGATCCTTCGCTGCCAGGATCAATCGATTCCTTCAGCATTGTTCTCCAGGTAACACAGCTGTCGATTCACATGATTGAATGCTAACCCATCTTTATACAATTCACCAATAAATAACATTTTTCCAGAAGATTTAAATTTCTATACAGACTTGTATCAACCGGTAACTCAATTAAAATTTAAAACAACCTCCATTCATACAAAGTTCAGCGTTCGATTCAATACCTTCAGCATTGTAGATCTGGCATTAATTTTCTTCGAATTGAACTTTCAGTCCTTTCCAAACTTCGATTTTCATATATATTTCCAGAAATGAAAAAAAACATGAATTGCGCCTTTTTCACTTGTAATTACAACAGTGGTTAAAATCGATCCAAATTTATGACTGATTTACCCATCACAATTTAATCGATTAAAACTCCTGGATCGAATTTCATTGTCGAGCCATTAAAATTAAATAAGAACAACATTCATCATACCCTTTCCTATACGCTTTTACGGCTTCAATATACATCTGTTCAATGCTGCAGATATTCATATATATATATATATATATATATATATATATAATCTGCCAGAGTGCTATAGAAATAGTGAAATCGACTTTTCCAAACTGATATTAAAATCTTAAACTGCACCGAACTTCGGTTTCATTCCCATCACTGAAATTAAACACAAATCCACCAATAAAGCTCTAAACACACTTATCATAGAAAAAAAAGTACTTACAATTCTTATTTGGCCTGATGTTCGTAATCTATGGCCCTTACAAACTGGCAGAGGCTTACAACCTTGGCTGTTCAAAACCTCTCACTCTCTACTCACACTCACTCACAATCTCAATGTCTTTTTTCTCTCAAAACCCCCTCCTATTTATACAATTTTAAAAAATCATTAAATTAAATGCTCAATCCCTTCAATTCCTCAACAAACCCCTAAATCTCTCAACATCCCTAAAGGATAGATCTTTATCCCTAAAATCCTTCAACTAATTAAATTCCCCCATATCCTTTTATTAAATAAAAGATATTTACAAAAATCCTCACCTTCTCCTATTTTATTCAAATTAATTAATAAAATATTAAAAATTATCACACCCCCTTTTAACATATTTGCAAAATAAAAAAACGCCCTTGATGCTCCTGCATCAGACTCCCCATGTAAGAAAATTCATGACCACCTGGTCATAAGTCTGGATATTTCCTCCTGGATCCCAAATTTTATTTTGTAATCTTTCTGTGCTTGTTGATTGCTTTACTACTGTTGTCATCTGCTGTTGTCTTCCAGGTTTCCATATTTTGTGTTGTAATGCTCCACTTGCTCTGCTCTTGCAATCTTTCGCTGTCATTCTCTTGTTGTCGCTCCTTTTCTTTCTTTCGGCTGTCTTTCTCTGGGATGTTTTTATCATTAACCTCCTTATCAACTCAATTTCTCTGTCCAGTATGTCCTCTGTCTGCTGATTGTTTCCATCTCTTGATTGCTGAATTCTCATTCTTGCTTGTTCTTCACTTGTTTTGATTGCTTCCTTTTCACCCTTACTGCTGTTTTGCACCTTTTCTGCTGCTGCTACTATAAATGTTGCGGCCTCCCAAACTTCCTTTCCCTCTGCAACATTCCTTTGCTCACCATCTGCAATTTCTTTTTGATTATTATTTATGACAACCGCTTTGTCATCCTTCTTCAGCAATCTATCCTTAACATCCTTCAGTAGATGTTCTTCCTCTCCTTCTTCCATTTGGCTATCCACCTGTGCCAAATATGTTCCAGTGTCTGCAACAACATCTTCAATCATAAGACAATCATTATAATAAAAAAATAAGGCCTCTGTACCTCTTTTCCCTTTAGCAACACTTCAGTATGTTGCGTTGATTTCTCTTCTTCTGTCAGCATATCAGTATGCTGATCCAAACTCAAAGAACTCTTGAGACTGTCAGCTAGTCTCCCCTTCTCATCAACTATTTCAATGATGTCTTCCAGCATTTGTCTACTGTAGTGAACTGATTCTTTCCCAGCCTCTGCTTCAAAACTTTCATCTTCTAGAAGGTACTCTTTCACATCTTTGACAGCTTTAAAAGACTGTCTATCTTCTTCCAAACCTGCAATCACACACAAATCATTAGTTTTAAAATCACAAGACCTTACGGTCTTATTTGATGCTTCAGTCATCAAGTCTTCGGACTGCTTCGAATCATTCATATGATTCAACTCCTCTAGCTCTTCATCACTTTCAAAAAGTAATGGTCCACTTTCTGGGTAACATATCGAAACTTCAACATCTTCTTCAGCATCTTCCTTTTGCTGTAGCTCAATTCTTTCGAGCTTCTCTATCCTCTGTTTGGCATCAATAACCTGTTCAAGTTCCCTTAGTTCCTTTATCAACTGCATATTCACCTGATGATTCCTCTTCTCTTGTAGCCTCTGCCACTTCAGCTTATTTCTCATGACATAACCATGCTTCTGGTCTTCCTCATTTCTTTGCAACATCTCCATTAACACCTCAAGCTGAACTACTATCTCATCCTTCTCCCTCTCATATTCCTCTTTGCTTAACTGTCTCTGTATGCCAAATGCCTTGGCATCCTTCTTCTTTTGTCTTCTGCTGTGGTTGATTTCAGAACCTCTGTTACGACTGTTACTAGTCATCATCCTTTCCATCTCTATGAGTCCCTTACTCACTTTACTATGAGTTGCACTAAAGCCTCTTCAGCAACAAGTCCTGTCCTGCCGCCACTTACCTCACCAAGCTCTCCTCACTTAGTCTTTTGGCAAGCAATTGGTTCTCTATCCCTGGAACCTCCTTTGAGCACTTCTCTTTGCTCTTCCTGGCTTCAACTCATCTGCATGTTCTAAGAACACAACTGTCCTCCTTTTCCAATCTCTATTGGAATTCCCCAAGGTTCTGCCACCTCTATGTTTTCACCAGTTTTCTTTATCTGTTAGCAATTCTAATCACACTGCCTTTTGGGAGTTGCAATAATATTTCAATGCAAAGACTACAATATTCTATTCTTCAAATCCAAATAAAACCATATCATCTTACCTCCAAGATCTCGTCTGATCTTGTCCTTCCATTCACCTGTACTTCAATTACCTTCAGAATCTCACCACTCCTGCAAATCTGTTTCAACAAATCTTTATGCTTCCTCTGCACAATTTCTCGATATTCAACTACTGTCAATCAAATTTTAAAATCTGATCCTCTCTTCCAATCTTCTGGCTTGATCTGGCAAACTTTAGCTGTCAGCAATAATTCCTTCTTTGCTGAGTTTCTTCCACTCAGAAATCATTAACAGCTTCTTTCATTACTATCCCTTGATCTCGTTTGCTGAGATACTTTATTGCTGCAATCATCAATCCTCAATCCATTTCTTTGTCAGTGAAACTCAAATCAAAATTAAACAACATAATACCTGCACAATTCTTCATTCACTCAGCTGTACTCTGGTTGCTTGACTGTCAGATTAGAATCTGATCTCCCTTTCAGTTACTCATCACACATTCAAACACACTTTAGTTTTCAATAAAACCTTCTGTCCTTAAAAAAACATTCTTCATTTCAACAGAGCCAAGCTCTGATACCAAAATGACGCTGGGCTAGGCCTGCAAAACCAGGATCTTCACTAATAACACATATCAAACCTACTTCTCAGCTTTTGCCCAAATTTCAAACACCAATAGTTGTACCATTTGCATGTGGAAGCTTATCTTTCATGTGGTTCAAAAATTTCAACCCAACAATCTTTAGTTCAAAGATTTCAAACAACATTAAACCCACCTCACAAATTAGACCAAATGTCAATAGGAATGATTGACATTATATCAACCTTTCACCTTGTTCAACCGCAATGACATTCACATACCTTTTTTTTTATTACAGCGCTTCAAAATTTTATTCAACCCTTCGGTGCTTCCAATTCTTAATCGAACCCAGGTTTACAAATTTGTATATGCCCTTTTTTTTAATTGCACACCATTTAATATCACATTTATTTCCTCGGCTTCATACTTTGAAACTAACAATCAATTACAATGTAATGTATTACCATTATTACTGGTCGGTCTCAATGATTCGCACCTTCATGAATGATTATGGAATGTCATACTGCGCTTCTAGCTAACGCTTTTATTCGATCACCTCGATTTGAACTCCTGCAATATATTATCATTTATACATGTGATTGCGGATCTGAATTCCATCGTGACATGGATCCTTACTGCCCAATTGTATTTTCCATTAAACTCAGTGTTTTTCCGCTGCAGTTTTAATCTCCATCACTAAATCGACTCTCCTAAGATCGATTTCATTCAAGATTCCATTAATAACACAGGTTCTCAGCGCTCCCAATTCGCCCTCTGTATTTGCTATGGAACTGCAAACTTAAATATCAACATTTGATCTTTAATCCGTTCATGCAAGTCTTCCGGTGCCAAGGCAATATATTCAGGCATAAGAAATCGATGTTATGTCTTCCAATATCAATGAGATTTTTATTCAACTTCACACAAGCGCCACCATTTAACACGTTCAGGGGTTCTTACCTTCCTCATTGATATTTAATCTCCTCGTCCATCCAAAGCTCTCACGTTTCTGCAGAGACGGTGCCTGTTATTCTTTGTTGTCCAGCTTCTCCATCCGTCTGAACTTCTGCAACGAGTTTCCAACTCAGCATTTATGCTGTCAACACATCTGTTTCATTATGCAGAATTTAGAACAGAAATAGATTTCGCTCCAGCGCTAACATAAATTCAGAACAAAGATCGATTTCGCTCCAGCGCTAGCATAAATTCAGAACAGAAATCGATTTCATTATGCAAAATTCCATTTAACTTTGTTGATCCTTCGCTGCCAGGATCAATCGATTCCTTCAGCATTGTTCTCCAGGTAACACAGCTGTCGATTCACATGATTGAATGCTAACCCATCTTTATACAATTCACCAATAAATAACAGTTTTCCAGAAGATTTAAATTTCTATACAGACTTGTATCAACCGGTAACTCAATTACAATTTAAAACAACCTCCATTCATACAAAGTTCAGCGTTCGATTCAATACCTTCAGCATTGTAGATCTGGCATTAATTTTCTTCGAATTGAACTTTCAGTCCTTTCCAAACTTCGATTTTCATATATATTTCCAGAAATGAAAAAAAAACATGAATTGCGCCTTTTTTCACATGTAATTACAACAGTGGTTAAAATCGATCCAAATTTATGACTGATTTACCCATCACAATTTAATCGATTAAAACTCCTGGATCGAATTTCATTGTCGAGCCATTAAAATTAAATAAGAACATCATTCATCATACCCTTTTCTATACGCTTTTACGGCTTCAATATACATCTGTTCAATGCTGCAGATATTCATATATATATATATATAATCTGCCAGAGTGCTATAGAAACAGTGAAATCGACTTTTCCAAACTGATATTAAAATCTTAGACTGCACCGAACTTCGGTTTCATTCCCATCACTGAAATTAAACACAAATCCACCAATAAAGCTCTAAACACACTTATCATAAAAAAAAATACTTACAATTCTTATTTGGCCTGATGTTCGTAATCTATGGCCCTTACAAACTACCAGAGGCTTACAGCCTTGGCTGTTCAAAACCTCTCACTCTCTACTCACACTCACTCACAATCTCAATCCCCTCCTATTTATACAATTTTAAAAAAATCATTTAATTAAATGCTCAATCCCTTCAATTCCTCAACAATCCCCTAAATCTCTCAACATCCCTAAAGGATAGATCTTTATCCCTAAAATCCTTCAACTAATTAAATTCCCTCATATCCTTTTATTAAATAAAAAGATATTTACAAAAATTCTCACCTTCTCCTATTTTGTTCAAATTAATTAATAAAATATTAAAAATTATCACACCCCCTTTTAACATATTTACAAAATAAAAAAACGCCCTTGATGCTCCTGCATCATTTAGTTATATAATTTATTTATTTATTTATTATCAGATTTTTAATAGTATTTATCTTTATTGTTATTAGATAAAAATTTGAACATTTTATTGCACGTTATAACTTAAATTGTAATGTTACAAAAAAATTTCCTTAATGATTATAGATTTGAAGTTGACCAAACACTTTCAAGGGCACTGTCCTTATCCTCAAGTATGTAGAGATTTTGTTGACCAGTCATTCTTTACCATCCATTTCTTTATTTGGTTTCTTCTCATCTCAAGCAATTGCAAAGCTGCTTGTTAAGGCTAATAGGGATAACTCTTATTGTTATCTCTGCTTATTTTGGTGTGCATTACTGTTATTTTTTTTCAATGATATTTCTAAACTTTCTTGCTGCAATTAATTATTAAAAAACAATCTGTACATTCTTGTTATTGTTTTTCAATGAGATTTCTAAACCTTCTTCCAGCAATTAATTATTAAAAAACAACCACCTCTCTCCAGTGGCACATGATTTTGGAAGAACATCATGTTTTCATCAAATGAAATTTTGTTCATTGCTCATAAAATATGGTGTAAAGTGAAGCTGTCTTCATTGTGATATATGAAATTCCTCTATACTACTCTTTCATATGTTACTCCTCTATACTACTCTACTCTTTCATATGTTACTCCTCTATAAGTGAAGCTGTCTTCATTGTGATATATGAAATTCCTCTATACTACTCTACTCTTTCATATGTTACTCCTCTATACTACTCTTTCATATGTTAAAGCTTTACAGCATTTCCTTTGCAACATATGGTGCAATTACTAGTTTATAGGCCATTTTATATTTAATATTGATACCCAATAAAGTATTTCTTTGCCTTTTAATGGTCTATTCAACTTCTGTTGAAATCCATCATATTTTCAGTCATAATTTTAGCTTTGGTCTATTTTTGCTTATTGATTTCCATGTAAGGCTGAGGGTTTCTATATAATTTTTACACTCTCTTTCACTGTTTTCATGTTTTTCTACTTTCTTGGGCACTAAAAAGACCAATATTACAACTCTTATCAACTTGATAGTATCTAATTCGTCTATGTAAGTTGTAATTTTTGTGATTGATTCATCCGTTAACAACAATTTTCGGTGGTATTCCATCTTATCATCTGTATATACCGCCTATTTAATAGATCCTTGACACATGTGTTTGTACACATTTCACAAGGGTCTTTTATTGTAAACCAATTTTATTTTATTTTGTTATAAATTATTTATATTATATCCCATATTTACCCTTTAACGAGACTCGTAATAATCCTTTATCACTAAGGTTTGAGTTCTATAATTCTATTTAAGTTTTTCAGTATAACTTCATGGACTTGTTCGGTTAGGCCTCACTTCCTTCTTTTATCAGCAAGAATAGGATAACCAGAATTATCATGTCCTTATTAGGCTATTCATGTTTGTTTATACTTTTTTGTTACTGGTTGCATGTTTGTCCAATAAATCTTCAAAATATGTTGGTGCATTTAGTTTGGAGGAAAATTTTACAGATGTATCTTTTCATCCCATATTTAATTCTCTCTCTTAAACGTATTTTGGATATGCTCATCGATATATTATTTTCCGATAATATCAAATGTTAATAGCATATTCACATCATTTTCATCTAACCACATCATGTGTGGAACAAGGTTTTGGTACCATTAACTTCCTCAACGATTCCTCTTTGTACTAGCTTACTAGCGCATAATACATTATGAAAAACGTTTTCTCTCACTCTTCTATACTGCTCATATGAGATATCCTTCCATAATTATGCCTTCCAGAAGAAATTTTCAATAGAATAGTCCCCGAGTATCCTAACTTATATCTCTAGTAAGTAATTCTAAAAGCAGGATTTCTCGAATGAGGCTTCCAAATCTTCTTCGTATAGTACTGAAAATTGACCTTCTATGATTTTGTAGCAGTCTATTGAATTCAAATACTAAATTGGCACCTCCAACATTTAGACCTTGAGAACTTTTCCTCATAACGCTGCTAAAATAGACCATCATATAATTGTTATCTCTCCTTTTTTTTCCAAAATCTGCTAAGGTCGATAGTCGCTTTTTTATTCCAATAGGATTTTTAGGCCAAATACCTTGCCTTGGTGGAATCTAATTTAACTACGGAAATGAAAGTACAAATTTCCAATTTTTTATTATGGTCCTTTGTGTCATTAATACCATTATAACTATTCCATTACTGCGAGCATAATAAGGTGTAGGAATTCCTCCTATAACCGACCTATTTTGGTTTCCCAACTGAAAATGGTATCATCTTTCCTTTTACAAACATTGTTTCGAAGGCTATTAAGGAACGATCAAATTTCTTATATATTGTATGCAAGCTTCTTTGTGTGTCTATATACAATAATTTAACGAGTTGAGATAATTGCTTCTTCCAGCAATCAACAATGAAAAACGTTGCATTCGGACTTTAACTTAATCAATCAAAATTATTTATATTACATTCTCTAAGTTGTATAATTCAACTTTATCGTAAAGAAAAATGTCACAGAAGAAATTCAAACCTTGACTAACTATGTTTAAACAGAGGAAGAACTTTAGTATGTTACTAATTCATGTCAATCTCTTCTTATAGGTATGCCTATACCCTGTCCGGTCGGATTTAATTTCCAATTCAGATTGTTATTTAGAGCAGCAGGTTATTATGATAGTTTTATCCCTATAAGTTTTCCTGCATCATAAGACAAGAGTATCTTATCTCATATGCAAGGAATAATATTTGAGTTGTATCATTGATGTGCAATTTTGTTTATTTCCAAGCTTATTTTCCAAACTACTATTCACACATAGATTAAGTAGTGTGCTTATGTAGCCCACAGTTTCACAATTATCACCATCCACTAGTATAGAGTGAATATGTTTAGTGAAACTGTGGTGGAATAACTTACTCATGCCATGTATTTCAGAATAGCCATAAAGAACGATTCTTAGAGTGAATATGTTTAGTGAAACTGTGGTGGAATAACTTACTCATGCCATGTATTTCAGAATAGCGATAACGAACGATTCTTAGAGACAACATTCCACTAACCAAGATTACTGGGCTTATAATAGATCACAGTCAATCCTGTTTTTTTTTTGGTACAGTCAATACTGCGAGTCAATTTTTTTTCTATTTATAGATTAATAAGTGTCCCATCCCTAAGGAAGTAAGGATCACTTTGTGCATAACCCAATTGAAGCATAAACGTAAGAAAAATGGAGCAAAAAAGCTTTCCTGCGCGTTTAGCAACAACTAAAAACAATATTTTTTTTTTTTCTTTATATCCTCGGGCCCCAAATTCTACCAAAGAAACAGATGATGAGTCGGTTAGAATGGAATGAGATAACCTATATTAACTGCGTCCCACATAACTATAATGAGTAAAAAACAACTGCAGGATCTTCACTCCTTCAACTCTGTGGTTTCCGGCTTTTTTTCGTAACCTAGTAGAATCGTGGGCTACTGAATAATAACTATGGCCATTCATATGCTCTTTTTTTAGCTTTTTGAGCCAAGAGGGTATTATCTTGACATATCTAGGTTGGTCTAAAACTACTTCTCTAGATTCGAAAGGATGTCATAATACATAGAATTACTGAGAAACCTATTCCCCAATAAGTGATAATATTTCAAAAGAAAATGGAGTCGTCCAAATCTCAATAACTTTTAGCCAAAATCTATATTTCATAGGCTTCTGTGATAAATGTAGACAGATCCAAAAAATTATTCACATTCCTATTCACTATGATATTTTCATACAAAACCTTGTATATGAGGTTACAATAAGATACCACCAATGACATGCAATCATACTTAGTTTCACAATAGTTCCCATTAAGTCTGAGGGTTCAACCTAGGGCTCGTACCATTTGTAATATAATGGTACTAAAAGTAAATCGGTCTAGTATATGTCCACTGCCTGCCAATGAGAATTCCTTGACCGACATCATTCCCGGCCAACAATGTCAAACAAGTTTTTCTCGCCAACAATGCCAAGCATGTTTCATAAGTTTATGCCTTAGAGGATTCTTACTGGGATTGAACCAGTGACTTTTACAAAAAAATGTCTTTAACCGAACGCTCAATCACCAACAAACCAGTGACTTTTTTTATTATAATAATTATATATATATACTCTAGCTTGAATTGGAGAATGGTGTTATTGAGAATATGAACTACATCAAATTTGGTTTTCCTTTTATATACATTTATCTACAATTAAATTAGCAGTCCCGTCGAATAGTTGAATGTGAAGAGTCTCATTTTATTTATTTAGAATTACCTTGACGTGTTATGCCGACATACCAACTAAGGATTTTCCATTTTCGGAGAGATCTATAACAAGGATTGATCATCCTTTCGGTATTTGTCTTCACTGAAATCCATACTTTGATCACTGTGAGTTTGGATGGTGTTGTTGTACCATAGATGGTAGTTGAATAAAACTCGCTTTTTGTTTCTTGCCTCACATGAGACCGAGAGGCACTATTAGGAATTAAAAAGTCTAAACAACGTACAAAATTATGCGATTTAAAAAAAAAAAATTCCTTCGTATCACTGTCTTAAGAAACAAAATTGTCTATGTGCCAATTTTCTGGTAATTTTGATTCTACATTAGCTCGATTTCCCTTTTTAGGCTCGGGATACTTAAGCAGTGGCAGCATCAGTCAATTAGGGACAGTACACCCATGGCAACTCTAGGTATCAACCTATATACTTATTTTCTTTCCTATGATGCTCAATTTTTTGTTTGATTCAACTTTCCTATTTATTTTCCGAAGGTATGTTGTCATTCCAGAGAACAATTCTATGTATCCTTAGCTATTCTAATATGACCCATGTGTGCACAAGTAACCATGTGCTTGATAAGGATTTAAAGTAACACGATCTCGATAAAATATTAATAAAGGAAAAATATATTTGGTTTAAGCGTTAGCACAATTTTGATCGTATGTTATTCTACATATAGTTTTCTTAATTTTTTTCAAATGAGAATCTTAGTATGACCCAATCATGAGCAGTTAAGTATCTAGAGAATCATACTGTATATGTTATTTTTCTATTTAATTATAGAAAAATCTTTATTTGATATAAATTGATTACACCCTCTCCATATTTTAGTCCATTATCCATCTATTATAATTACTCATATGAGAATAATTTTCCCCACAGTCTCGAATATATAAACAACTTCCTTTTGATTCCGGGGCAGTATGGAATTTTCATAGTCCTGGATTCTTAATTGAGTAATACCAAAATTAGAGAATCCATATAATCAGGTGCATAGGTATTGGCATAGGGAAATGCATTGTTTTCTGGATTTAATATATCTAACCCACAAATGGAACCATTTGTTTACTTTAAATATATATTATTATATAATCTATAATCTACAACTTCTATACTAAATCATTAAATTATTTCATATTTTGCACAACTTTGAAATATTTCCCCTTTTATGCATGCATTCATTTACTTTTGTGTACTTTTGAATATACTTATTACCTGATATGAACTATATTGATAGCAAAATTCCTTACTAAACAATTTCCTGTCGCAAGGTTTATCTTCCACTTATACAATTACAGTTTGATACCCAATTAACTATAACTTATAAAAGAATATCTAAACCTTACATGCAGAGCTATAATATGTATATACAAATCACATATATGTTATATTTCCTCAAATATATCATTACATATCATAAATAATTCATGATTCACAATAAAGCTTAAGCATAATTCCATCTAACCGTATTTGTTGCTTGGGGAATATTCAACAATGTAGCACGTTCCACTCAATGATGAATTTCCTCTGCGAGTTCTCCCAAGCTAAGATATTCTTACCCTCTAGAATCCCCCCACCTCCCCTAAGATATTCTTACCCTCTAGAATCCCCCCACCTCCCCAAATTCATTGCTAGGTGGTTTCCTTTATAAAATTTTCTTCGTACAATATTTTAGCAACTTCTTCCTTTAAGATTTGGCAACCTTTTTCGAAGGCCTTTTTTTCGTAAAAGATACTTTTCTTTTTCTCTAAATCATGTTTTCCTCTCCGACAGTGCTTTTTTCCACCCCCACTGATTATTTCTCTCCAACTAAGTGAGAAAACTAACATTTCTCTACCATTTTGTTAATTTTACTTTATTTTTGGTCTAGGGATTGATTTTAGGAAAATTATTAGGGAAGGTCCATGATGTGTACTTACCACCACAATTTTCTTTAAGCTCACAAGAAGTATTCTTCACTCTAGTGCTCTCCCTGAATATTCCCAGGGAATTTATTTACTAATTAAATAACAATAATACAATTTCATGATGACATCATAGCCTCCCTTTCCATTAAATCCCATAATAGTTGAATTTCTAGAAATAGTAATTGTTTAGAAAGAAATGTCATAGGGGTCACTGAATTTGAAGCCAAACAAGGAGAATGATGAACCAAAACAAATAAAATTCCTTTTTATGACTTTCTACAAGGTCAAAGGAAAGTGAAACAAAGTGGTTATTGAGAGTTGAAGCATGACAATCTAGTTTCCAGAAAAATGGTGAAAAAACTCATATTGAAAATGTTGAAGCACACAATGCCATATAAGGTGTCATGGTTGTAGAAAGGTAGCCAATTGTTGGTGAGTGAGAAAATCGAAGTGGACTTCCAGATATGAAAATATAAGGATATGATAGTTTATGACATCATGCCAATGGATGTTTACCACCTTCTTTTGGATCGAACTTGAAAACTTGATAGGAAGGTGGTGTGTGATGTAGATAACAACACATGTAAATTTGAAAACGATGGTATCAAGAATAAAATGGTAACATTAAAGGAAGAAAGTATAGTTTGGACAAGCAACTCAAAAGAAATACTGTTAGGAGGAAAGGAATTTATGCAACAAATGGAGAAATAAGAGGTCGGTTATGTCGTGGTCTACAAACAAAAGGTAATACCTTTGCAGACTGAAATTGTAGATTTACCTATTGAGATTGACTAAATGTTTCAAGAGCTTAGTGATATAATAGTAGAATAGAAGTATTAGTCATCACATATACCTAATAACAAGAGCAATCCTTCTTAATAATTGTACTTACTAGATGACACCCAAGGAGAATGAGGAGATAAGGAAATAGGTTCAAGTTCTGCTAGAAAAAGGGTTTATAAGGGAGAGTGTTAGTTCATGTGCTATCCTTGTGGTAATTAGTCCAAATAAATATGGAGAATGGAGGATGTGCTCATATTCTAAAGAAATCAACAAGATCACAATCAGATACAGATTTCCATTGTCACAGATGGACGACATGATGGAATGTTTGAGTGGTGCATCCTAGTTTTCAAAGGTTGAGTTGAAGAGTGGTTACCATCATATATAGATTAGATAAGGGGATGAGTGGAAGACAACTTTCAAGGAAAATATACTACTATATGAGTGTTTTTTCATGCCATTTGGATTAAAAAATGCATCAATTACTTTCATGTGGTTGATGAACAAGGTATTGAAGGAGTTCATTGGTAGTTTTGTTATTGTTTATTTGGATGATATTTTTATTTTTATCAAAACAAAGGAAGAACATGTTAGGCATGTCAGGTATGTTCTAGAAAGATTACAACAAAAGAAACTATTGATTAACCTAAAGAAATGTAATTTCATGAGGTCTGAGTTGGTATATTTAGGATTTTCCATTTCAAAGGATGTGCTAAAACATGAGCCGAAGAAATTAGAGGTCATTGTAAGTTTCCCTTGACCCAAGAACATTTTTGATGTTTGAAGCTTCAATGGCTTAGCTATCTTCTATCAAAATTTTATCAAAAATTTCAGTGGCATTCGTGAACCCGTCATTGAAACAATCATGAAGGATAGATGTAACAACGTCTTCCCACATCTACCCAAGTAATAGGCCAACTAGGCCAAACATGTGATGAGAGGCTACTAATATGGAATTCAAGCTCCTAGATGACTTTGAAGAAGTGTAACCGACATAATCATGACAAACAAACCTTGCACTATATCATTGATATACCTAGGAGGTAACCCAATCTTCCAGGGCCCTGTTCCTCGAGGGGGAAATAATTTTTCACCAATTTGAGGCTTAGCCATGGGCATGTAAGGGAAAGGGAATGATTTTATACCCTTATCTGTTGGATTTTCTTGTCAAGACCTTGGTCATGGCCCAAAAATGTCGACGCTATGCCTGCATCTCCAAGATTCGTGCCAAATTTTTAGCCTGTGAGCCCAGGTCACTACCTAGAACTTATTGTAACTTCAGGAGATGATAAATAACATTAAAGAAAATGTATCGAAGAAATCACATCATCAATAACTCCTCCGACCTAACCCAGCCATGACAAGAATTTCATCAAACATGTCAGAAACATTACATCTACATGTATAAACAACATATTTAAACCTGGGGGTCTCTTACAAATCCGAGAATGGCTAAGAAGAATTACTCCCCTACAATATAAGCTACAATACAGTCTATTTGACCATAGATACATTGTGCAATAAATTACTAGTACAAACATAGATAGAGCCATACATCCTCATTGATCAAATACATGATTATAACCAATATATTAACAACATAAATGCAATGGATATAACATCAAATAAATCCATACATAAAGTAATACATCTGCATATTGAATACCAGAGGAATGATATCTTCATTACTTAATGTAAAAACCAACCAGAGATGGTACTTCCACATTCCACTTGCCCATAGATTAGTTGAGCCAAGTCGCACTTCAACCAATCACCCCCATGCCATATTCCAATCATGATTGTGGAAGCTTATCAAAGAAAAAAATAAACACCAAACTAGGGCTCCAGAGACCAAACCATCTCAACCCAAAAACTAATGATTCCACCTCACGGTTAGACATCAATAACCCTCATGAATTAATCTCTATCCAAGTTGTTTGAGGGATCCAGAGTGTTTTTTCCAACCAGGGATTCTAGGACTAGTAAGTCAACCCCCACTGTTACACAGATTCCACAATGTTTGTACAACTATGGCTTCAAGGACTAGTAACTCAACCCACATAGGGCTTCAAGAGAATTTGTCCAACCAAGGCTCCCAAGACTAGTAACTCAACCCACAGTTTCCCACTAGGCTTCCAAATAAGTTATCCAATCAAGGCTTCTAGGAACTAATAACTTAACACAGAACTAAAGGAATAATGAGAATCAATGAGAAAAAAATCAATAGAAATAAACCTATAATACAACAGTTGTCCAGGAAATTGAAAGGCTAGGAAAATCCAAAGGCATACCCATGCATGCCAAAACTAGTGAGGAAAACATACGTGTAACTCAGTACCTGCAATCAAATCCCACTATAATTGTTCATCCTTATTTCCACCCGTGCTTTCCTTCTCTTCCGTCTCTTTCTTGCTCCAAATCACCAAGTATCCACACTCTCCAAGGATGCTCCAGGAAAACTCCATGTATCGAAGAGTATGAGAGAGAGAGTATAATGAGAGAGAGCGGTCCAAAAATGCACTCACAAAAGGTAACAGTTGATCCTCAATTTTTTTTTATAAAATAGGCATTTGTTTTCTTCATTTTCCATTATTTCCTTGATTTTCCTTGTCACATGAAACCTATGAACTTTGATCTCCATTTTCTCCTAATTTCCATTATTTTCATAGATAAATGTGCCAAAATCAATTTTTTTACTCTTTAATTCCTTTTCCATAGCCCCCATTTCCTTGGTCATAATGAACCATGTAAACACCCACACTAGGATGCATTTCCTAGCATTCAGCTTGGAATACATGGCCCATCGACCGTGGTTATTTTTTTAACTTTATTACATGTAATTTTTCACCAAGGATGTTAGAGAACCCTCCCCCTTGGGGGAAACGTCCTCAGTTTTCAATCACACATATACCTTAGCAGCACCGTTGAAAAGCTAACATACTGCTCGTGGATTTTTATAACATAGCTCGATGCAATATTTACAATGATCATCCTCTTGAAAAGAAAACTAACATGACATCATAAACCATGACAAATATAATGATATGACACCATACCACTTATTAGAGCTTTATAACATATCAAATGACATTATTTACATC
The DNA here is from genome assembly GCA_034641835.2 of Pinus albicaulis. Classification (NCBI taxonomy): domain Eukaryota; kingdom Viridiplantae; phylum Streptophyta; class Pinopsida; order Pinales; family Pinaceae; genus Pinus; species Pinus albicaulis. The sequence continues at coordinate 354,412,163 of CM076582.1, forward strand.
CATATACATATGTACATACATCCAACCATCACATCAAAACATATACAAAAACATTGCCAAAACATATGCTAAAAAAAACAAACGTCACACACAAACGACTTTGCCTCAACTGAAAAACAAGGAAGGATACATTACCTGCATCTGAATTTCCATCTCCCATGTAGCTTCATCAGGCCCAAAGTGTCTCCACTATACTTTAACTTGCTCTATTACTCGATTCCATAGCATGAGATTATTTTTTTGCAAAATGCACTACGGTTTCGGCTAAAATTCGCGTTCTTTCTCCACTTGTAGTACAACCCAGTCAATAACATGAGCAACATATTTAACATATTTCTTAAGAAAATATATATGGACAACAACATCGAATTTCATTTTGGAATGCAGTGCAATTCGATAGGCCACTGGTATGCTACTCTCAATGATCCTGAGGTGTCCACAAAACCTAGGTGCCAACTTGGCACACGATCCAATCTGTAAGGATATCTTCTTGGGCTTGATACAAAAGTAAAATTGATCCCCAACCTAAAAATCATTGAAAAATATGTTCTTGTCTGCATAACTCTTCTACCTATCCTGCATTGCTTTCATGTTCTTCTTGATCACCTCCATTTTCTATTCCATTTCTGCCAACATATCTAGTCCAATCAATACCATGTTAACCAGATCACTCCAACAGATAGGAGTGTTGGAACTCTGCCTATATAATTCCTCAAATGGACTTATTCTCAATGACTCCTGATACCCATTTTCGTAGGAAAAATCTACGATTGGAAGGTACTCTTCCCACTTATGTTGCTAATGCATCACATACATCCTCAACATATCCTCCAATATCTTGTTGACCCTCTCAATATTTCCATCTGTATGTGGATGATAAGTTATGTTGAAGGAAAAATCTATGTCCAAAACTACAAACAACTTCTTCCAAGACTTGTAAGGGAACTTTGCATCCGTATCAAACACAATATTCTTTGAAACACCATGCAATATGACTATGTCTTTGATAAACACTTGTGCTACATCACTGGCTGAGTATGTAGTCTTCACTGGAATGGAATGTGCAACCTTTGTTAACCTTTCCACCAAAACCATGATGGAATCATGTTGTCTACTTGTCCTTGGACAAATTGTGATGAAATCCATGGAAATGACCTGCAATTTCCACTCTGGTATCATGATCGGCTGTAGTAGGCCAGCTTGAAGTTTACACTCTACCTTGACCATATGAAAATCTAAACATATGGCTACAAACCTTTCCACGTCCTTCTTTATATTTGACCAATAATAGTATATCTTTGCTGTATTCAAAATCTTATGGTAACCTGGGTGACCCGAATACAATTTTGCATGAAAATCTGTCAATATCACCTTCTTGAGCTCATTCTTGTCCGATACGTATATCCTCTCTCTAAATATAACCAATCCATCTGCTATGAGATGGTAATCCAAATCATATGCACCTGCAACTGTACCAATAATGGTACCTATATGAATACCTATACGGGTAACTGCACCTCTACTATCACTTGTACCTATACCTATACCTATAGTAGCACATGTAACTCTACCTCTACCAACACATGTACCTGTACCAATACCTAGACCTACAAAAACACTTGTACATGTACCTCTACTCTACCACAACTTGTGCACAATCTCAAAATACTTGTGATGGAGTTGAACTTCCTGTAAGATCCTATCATGTAAGTTTATCCCATAGGAGGTCATAACTACTATGTGATTTACCTGTAACCTCCTAGTAAGAGCATCTATAACCCTATTTTCCTTTCCCTTGATGGACCTGATCTCGAAGTCAAACTTGCTGATCATACCCAACCATGATCTAAATGGGTTATGTTTGTAATGTCGTGCTAACTCCTCATTCATATTTTGAAACCAATTTTTTACATGTACATAAGGGTTCAAGTTCTCTTGCAAGTTACTAAGTCGCATGAGTGATTTTTATGATATTTTTATGAAAAATTTAACATGAAATAAATACCAAACAAGAGAAAGTAAAAGTACAATACATAACCATACAACACATCAACACAAGGATTTGATGAAGGAGTTCACCCTCCTAGGCTACATCTCCTTGGTCCAACTTCCAGGGCTTGGGCTTCTATATTATTCTCGAATTTGAAAAATGATGTGTTTGTAATGCTTATCTTCTGCTGAAACCTGCATCAATGAGTTCAAAATCCCCAAAAATGGTAACTTTGAATCTTTTTTATCCTTATTTGGTTGGAAATTTGCTGAGTCATGACCTTTACAAGTCTGCTCCACAATTTCCTCCATAAATTTAGCGAACTTCCACTAATTCGGGCTAGAGAGCTCCAAAAATAAGAATTATGTCATATTTATTGGACCACCAAGTTAAACTAGATAGATTAAATAAAACTAGATTAAGCTAATTAAGTGATATTAGCAGTTAAATCAATGATTTTTGGTAATTTGGATTAGCACTAACTTAATGGTGTTTAGGGTTAATAAATGGATATTAAGGTTTAAATCTCGAGGCTTAGGGTAAGCCCCTCCACTACTTCGCCACGGTCTCTAGGTCAAGGTCGCCTTTATTAGGGGTTGGCCCCTCTCCCCTCGACAACATAAACATTAAAGCTTAAATATATGCGGTGCGCTATAGTTTTTAAGAACTAATGCATATGCAAAGTGTTAAATAATATGCCTTGTACTTAACATGTTGTAGGGTCAAACTCCGGTGTCTCCTCCCAGAATATTACAAGACGTTTAAACTAATATGAGGAGGACACGTGGCGGCCCCAGATTGAGCCACGTGTCCCCTCCTCATTGTCCCATACCAACCAATAGGAAATTTCCAACAATGCCAAAAATGCACCAATCCACAGCTTCCACTTAGCAGTCTCCCATTAGCTGGAGGAGAAATTTACTAAACTTTGACCTGCCCAGTCAGCATGCCATGTCAGCAGTACAAACTAGTGACTGGGCTCCCCATCTACATTTGTTTTCATGTTTAATAAAGTGAACATAACTCATTTATGAATCTATACGGAGTCAATTTCGCGTGAAATGAGTTGTGCTATATTAAGAACGATGAACACTATGCGAGCGTTCAGGTTTCGAGTCATTCTATGAACTTCTATTTTTTAGCATAATTTTGAGGGCTTGATTATTCCTCCCCACTAGAAGCTTTTGGAACAAAAAATCTCTTTCATTACTGAAAATGTGGGTGATTGTATAGTTCCCTCACCCTTCTAGTCCTAATCCACTGGAATTTTCCTAAGTTCAACAGTTTGAGCTTTTAAAAAAAACTAATATTTTTCCTTGATTCTGGAGACCCTATCCTTTTGCTTCAAACACAGTCATGCTACAATTTCCTATAATTTGAAGAATATAAAGATTTCTTGGAAGAAGCAAACTTTTTCTCAGCTCGATCGTTAATCAAAGGAAATTGGAAAACTTTCTCACCTCGAACACAGTCAACATGGTGATTTTTAGCTTGTCTTGGCTTGTGCTTTACTCAACTCTTGATGAAATCTGATCGTCATCACCGTGTAACATCTCATTTCAAATAAAATACTTTTTGAAACCCACAAGAATATATTTTGAAACAAATTCTCTCCTTGTCAAATTGTTTTGGTGCTTTCTCTTTTATATTTTCACTCTCCTTCACTGACATCTTGTTCACATCACTGCTCAACACTGATGTGGATTGTTGCAAATCTTTCACATATTTTCTACCTCTATTGAAAGGAAAAATATGAAAAATCTTAAATATCTTATTAAAAAAATTAGCAACTTCAATTAAATCATCTTTTTCATTTGATACACCTTCTTTAAAGTTCTCATTCAAAATATCACTATGCGTGAAAATTAACAAAGCTATATTTTGACTTGCATTCACTATTGTTTTCATTTCTCATACATGTATAAGAGATGAAATCCTCTTCTTTGTATGCATTCTAACTATGTGCTCAATTCCATTCTTGAAAAATTTGTACTTATTCTCATCGCAATGAAATACCGACCTCCTATCATAAAGATAAGGACTTCCCAAAACAATACTTGAAATCTCAAGCCGAACTACATCACGTTCAACTTCGTCAAGAGAGTTTGAACTGATTTCAAAAATTAAGATGCACTTCCTTGTTACCTGCAAGTTTGCATTCTTTCATATCTAGCCTAAAGTATACTTGGTCTTGCATGTGTAAAAATTTCTAGATTTAACCTCTTAACAAAATCTTCAAAAATCAAATTGGCTTGAGAACCACTATCAAATAGTGTCTCTATTTTGGTATGTTTTGAAACAAATCTAATATGAAAGAGTTAAATTCTTGTATCATCATCTTCAGTTACATTAGAACAACTTAAATAACTAGTGCTTACTATTTTCTTACCTTTTAAACCCATTTCTATAATATTACTTTCATCTCCTGAATATGAACCTAAGTAATGTTCAATGATCACAACTTTTTTCTCCTTCTTTTTGGTTTTAAGTTTGTTGGGCTTCAACTCTGGATGGAGTTGCCAACAATGGTCTTCATCATGGCCATTTTTTGAACAATGTTTACATGTAAGTTTATCTTCCTCTACTTTAATAGAACCATTTTTTATTTCCTCTTCCATTGAACTTACCCTTTCCTTTAACTTCATACTCAAGGAAACTACAACTTTTATCATCTGCACTATGTTTCCCTCTTTCTTCTAGATGTGTGGCTTGAACACAAAACTCATATGAGTTTATGGGATTGAACATGAGAATAATGTATGTAAGATATATATGCAAACCCTAAAAATATTTTAACAAATTTTGTTGGGAAGGTAAATTGACACCCAAAACTAGTGCCCTTCTCCTAAAATATTGTGTATAATTTTGAACAGTTTGTCCCTTGTCTAAAATTATGCCATTACATAATGGCTTTTTGCATGTAAGATAGAGGGTAGAATTTCCTTTTAATGGCATCTATAAAATTAGACCAAGACATTGAGATATTACTATGGTTTTTAATCTCATCTTGTGTGCTTGCTTCTCACCATACAAGTGTTGCACCCTCCATTATCAAGGAATCCAATTGAATCTTTATGTCATCCTCTTGAAGGCTCTTAATTCTACAATAAACCTCTAGTTTATGAATCAAATTATCAAGTTTATTTGAATTCAATTTTCCATTATACACTGGTAGCTCAAATTTGACATTAATTTTACGTAAGGTTGATTTACCAATTCCTCTTGATGTAAGTGGATGAACAAATTGAAGGGTTGTGGTAGTGGAAGTCGATGAAGAGGAATATGTAGATGGTGTTGAGGATGACAGTGGAGTAGATTGTGATTCCCTACCATCTCCATGGCTTCCTCCTCCTATAGAACCCTCTCCTCTTCGAGGCATAGAACTTTCTCCTTGCATCCTTAAATTTCTCTCCTCATAGAGGACCTTTACCATCTCAGTCATATAAAAAAAATGCATTTATGAATTCTATCCCATGTTCTTTCATGGTAGGGTCTCCTTCATGAGACATTCTCACTGAAGACTCAACTTCAACTTGAGGATGTGCTGGTGATAAATAATTTGGAAACCTTTAGCTTCTTCCTCTTGACACAACTGCAGGGCTTTCAACCAGCTTCCCTTCTCCTCTTTTGAGTTTTAACCTTGTAAGAATGACACAAACTTGGAAAAAATTATATCCCTTCTTGTACAGTAAACCTAAAGATCTGATACCAAAAAATGATCTAAATTGGGTATGTTAGTAATGTTGTGCTAATTCCTCTTTCATATTTTGAAACCAATGTTTTACGTGTGCTTAAGGGTTCAAGTTCTCTTGCAAGTTACTGAGTCTCATGAGTTATTTTTATGAAAATATTAACATTAAATAAAGACTGAATAGCAGCAAATAAAATTAATGTACATCACCATACAACACATCAACATAGGGATTTGATGAAGGAGTTCACCCCTCCAACACTACATCTCCTTGGTCTATCTTCCATGGCTTGGGCCTCTATATTATGCTCAAATTTGCAAATGATGTGTTTAAAATGATTTTTTTCTCCTAAAACTTGCACGAATGAGTTCAGAATGCCCAAAAATGGCACCTCAGGCTCTTTCTTCTCCCAATTTGGTTGAGAATTGGCTAAGTTATGACCTCTACAAGTCCACTCCACAATTTTCTCTGTAAATTTTGCTAACTTCCACTAATTCGAGCTATCTACAACCAAAAATAGAAATTCCACCGTATTTATCAAACCACCAAGTTAATCTGGATTAATTAAATAAAACCAAATTAAGTTAATTAAGCGATATTAGTGCTTAAATCCATGCTTTTTGGTAATACAAATTAGCACTTAGTTAGTGGTGTTTAGGGTTAATAGATGTCGATTAAGGTTTAAATATCCACGCTTAGGGTAAGCCCCTTTGCTAATCCACCACGGTCTCCAGGTCTAGGTCACATGTATTAGGGGTTTCTCCCCTCTCTCCCTTATGTCATAAACATTAAATTTTAAAGATAGTTTTTGCACTATAGTTGTTAAAAACTAATGTGTAAGAGGAGTGGTAAACGATGTGCCTTGTGCTTAGGAGGTCACGAGGTTGAACCTTAGCGCCTCCATCTGGACTATTACAAAACTTCTACACTACTGTGAGGAGGACACATGATAGGACCAGGCTGAGCCACATGCCCCCTCCACATTAGCCCACACCAACCAATAAGAAATTTCCAACCATGCAAAAAAGGCGCCAATCCACAGCTACCACTTGGATGTCTCCCATTAGCCAAAGGATAAATTGACTAAAATTTAACTTTCCCAGTCAGCATGCCATGTCAGGAGTATGGACTGTTGACAAGGATCCTTGTCAGCATATTTTTTCATATTTAATAAAGATGTTAAGTCCCTATATTAATAGTGTAGTCCCTTATTATGTTAGTGTAGCCCCACTTATTGTTATTGTTGTACCCCTGTAACCCCCATATTGTTATTATTGTGCCCTTACATTATTATTATTAGGTCGGCTAGGATTACATTGTGGCCCCACTAGGATTATATTGTGGCCCCATGGACTCCTATATATAGAAGGAGGTTTTGTTCATTTGTATCATCCAAGAATTGCTCATTTATGTAATGTATTGGAGGTTTCCCCCTCGAAGTGGCTTATTTATAAGGCCTTGATATCTCTTTTCTTATATTTTTGGAGCTGGTTACACCACATTTGGTATCATAGCTTTGGATTCTAGGGTTTCGCTGCTCCAAACAGGTCATCGTGGCATTTTCACTATAACTTTTTTTCTACGAAGTTTCAGAAGTTGAAATTTTTGGGGTGCGAAGCCGAAGTGCTGAGGAATATTTCCTAAAAACTTCAGATCTTGGTTTGTAATATTTACAGAGATATCATCTATGGAAGTTAGGTATTTTTTTCAGGCTCCTAAACAGGTCATCATGGAATTTTCGCTATAACTTTTTTTGTAAGAAGGTTCAGAATCTGAAATTTGTATGGTGCGAAGCTGAAATCCTGAGAAAATTTGTCAAAAAATTTTAGAGCTTGGTTCGCAAAATTTTTGGAGATATGATCTATGGAAGGTAGTGCTTTTTTAGGCTCATGAATTTCATCTCAAAGAGGTGATCGTGGGAAAAGTTCAATAACTCTCTCTCTAGGCATCGGATTGGAGTGTCGTAAAAATTGGTCACAATTACACGGACTGTAGTTTCTTGGCTATCAATTTCAGAGATAAAAGACAAAAAAAATGACACGTGGCAAGTCGTACAAGTTCGCTCTATTGAACCAGTCCATAATTAGGTCATTGTGGGAGATTGGACACAACTTTGTCTTGGAGAATCCAAATCAGGTCAGACCTGTGGCATTCAAAAGAGAATTCATATGGATATTTATTGCTGAATTTTATATATCGAAGAGACGCAATCACAAAGATAATCCAATTCCAATATCGAGCTCCTCAAAAGCAAGTAAAAGGTGTGTATTGTTTTTTCCCGAATTGCATAAATCTTGTTTGAAAGATCAGTTTGAAGTGATTCCAAGGCCCTATTGAGCATATATTTCAGTATTGCGTTCTGAAATGCCTCCTAAAAATAATTCAACACCCATTAAGCCCTCAGAAATGTATACCATGATGCATGAAGTGGAAGAATTGTAGTATGAGATATCAAAATTACGGTACCAAGTGCAACAAATTTCGATCTTATGAAGAGCAGCCGAAGATGACATAGATGGTTTAAAAGAAGAAATGGAGGCTAAGTTGGATGGTTTTAAGGATAAAATAATAGCTAATATGGATGATAAATTAGTGGAAGATGGCATCGAGCCTCAACAACAAGTTCTCCAACTCTCAAAGGATAACTTAACTTTGGTGCAGAATCTAATCAAACAATAGGAATATCAACATCACATCGAAAGAAGTTCTGAAGCAGTCACAAAAACAAGAACTCGACAAGTACGATCAATTTTAGAGTATCTCAGCAAGTGGAAGAACTTTCCTGTAGAAGATTCCACATGGGAGGATGATAATTTTATACAAAAGCATCAAGAAATAATCAAGTGTTGAGGACAACACTTGCTTGAAGGAGAGGGGCATGTTAAGTCCATATTTTAATAGTGTAGTCCCTTATTATGTTAGTTTAGCCCCACTTATTGTTATTGTTATACCCCTGTAACCCCCATATTGTTATTATTGTGCCCTTACATTATTATTGTTAGGTCAGCTAGGATTACATTGTGGCCCCACTAGGATTATATTGTGGCCCCATGGACTCCTATATATAGAAGGAGGTTTTGTTCATTTGTATCATCCAAGAATTGTTCATTTATGTAATGTATTGGAATTTTCCCCCTCAAAGTGGCTTATTTATAAGGCGTTGATATCTCTTTTCTTCTATTTTTGGAGCTGGTTATACCACAAAAGAGAAAAAAAATCATTTCTGAAGCCATACGGACTCCTTTTTGCTCGAAGCATGTTTCATCAGATTTAAAACGACGAACACTAAGTGGTTGTTCATGTTTCGAGTCATTCTGAGAACTTTTTTTTTTTAGCATAATTCTGATCACCTGATCAAGACATCTAGCCTATCTGGTGTTCAAATTCAGATAGTCATACAAGTACCTCAACCCAATGTGGTATGTGATCAATACAAACATCCTACTAAGAAGATATTTCCTCCACATCCTTAGTACACGTATGATTGTTGCTAACTCAAGATCATGTGTCAGGTAGTTCTACCTATGCTCATTTAGTTTTCGTGACTCATGGAATACAAGCTATCCATCATGCATAAGGACTCCACCAAGTCCACTCTGGAAATAATTTGTGCACACTACAAAATCCTTGTCTGGTTATGCAATATTTAACACTAGAGCTTGTGTGAACAACTGCTTAAGTTGCTCAAAACTAGCCTCACACTCCTTTGTCCAAACAAACTTATAACCTTTCCTATGAAATGATCTAATTGGATAATAAATATGTGAGAAGTTCCTAATGAACCTCCTATAATAACTTGCCAATCCCATGAATGATCTCACCTCATGTATAGTCTTAGGAGCTACCCGCTCCATGATGGCCTTATTGTTTCTATATCTACTGCAATTATCTCCTTGGAGACAACATGCCCCAGTAGTGTACCTCAGTCTGGAATAAGCGACATTTTCTGAGCTTAGCATACAATTGATGCTCTCTCATAAACATCAACAATATCGCGAAATGCTCAACATACTCTTCATCATTTTTAGAATACACCAATATATCATAAATAAACACAATCACAAACTTGTCCAAATAAGGACGTAACATACTATTCATTAAACAAATAAATGTAGTTGGGGAATTAGTCAAAACGAACAGAACTAAAAAAAACTCATAATTCCCATACTTGATTCTAAATGCAGTCTCGTAGATGTCCCGCTGTTTGATGCGTACCAGTTGATATCCCGATCTCAAGTCGATCTTAAATAAAACCGTAGCTCCCTTTATCTGATCAAGTAAATTTCCAAGCCTCATCAGTCAGTACTTGTTATTGATGGTCACTTTGTTAGCTTTCAGTAGTCAATGCACAATCTGAGAGTGTCATCTTTCTTCTTCATGTAAAACACCGTTGCACACCATGGCAATAAACTTGGTCTAATGTAACCTTTGTCCAAAATTTTCGTCAACTACAATTACAACTATACCAACTCTATTGTACTCATCCTATAAGTTTCCTTTGATGCTAGCACTTCCCATGGCATCAACTCAATGGTAAAGTATACTTCCCTGTGTGGCAGAAACTCTCAAATTTTTGATTGAAACAGATCCCAAAACTACTGAAAAAGTGGATACCTACTCAAAACATCTACATCCTCAACCTCCTTACCTTTATCACTAGATCTATGAGCTACAAATAGTACACACCCTTTCCTATTACTGCACTTAGCCTTCATGGATGTCATCATCCTAACTGAGGTGGATTTCTTCTTTCACTATAAGACTCTTGGTTCACCATTGTCATCAAAACACTCAATAGCTTTGTCAAATAAGTTTACCTTGGTCCTATGAATATATAGCCAGTACATACCCAATAGAATTTTATGAACCTAGAGGGAATATGTCCAAGTCCATTTTTGTAGGCATACCATTTAACATGAGTACATAAGCTCTTATGCAATGGTGAACTATTTCCTTTGTATTTGTGGCCAACTACACTAGCCAAGAATCTACAAGCATTTCCTGACTCAAAGAAAATTTATCCAATATGTTAGGACTAATATAACCATAGTTAGATCCAAGGTCAATCAAAATCGAAAAAAAATTATTACAAAGCTTACCATCAATCTAAATGATAGAAGGCTGATGATCAGCTTGCATGTTATCCACAACTGCAGAAATATGAGGAAGGTTATGCCCATCATCTCCCATTGTTCGTGCCTCAAACACATTGTAGATTGTGCGCTGTGACCCTGATGTTGTGGTAAATCTATCTATGATGATATTTGCCACAATTCCAACACTGTATATGCTTCCATCCCTCATAATTATTTTTCTCATCATATCAAAATCCGTATCTTCTACTAGATGTATTAAATTTCATAGGTGGGGAAAAATTCTCCTTGTTACCCATGTCTTGAAGCATTGTTCGCTTCTTGTCCCATTTACCTTTATTATTATCAATACCTCTCTAATCTGGCTTAGTTTCTAATCCGTGCTTTGATTTTTCATAACAATGCTTGAGTTTCTGGATGGCCTTCTTCACAGATCTAGTCTCATAAAACTCAATCCTATCTTTGAATGCAATCGGCAACCCACTAATAAATACCTAAATCTTTGCCTTCTCCTCCTTGAGGTAAGGCACATATCTCAGTGCCCACGGGGCTTTGGTTCGATGGTTAAGGGTGCAATGTTAAGTAACTCCATGCTATAGGACACTGCTTCCAATTCCCCCCTGGGTGCTGACTTACAAAAAAAGAGAAAGAAAAAAAAAGGCACATATCTCAGTAACTCCAAGAACCTGCTAGTGTGCTACTCGTCTGTCATGGAACCCATGTTAAGCTCATAAAAATCCTTTGATATGTAATCATAGTATGTCTCTAATATATACTTCTCAGAAATATCCTTTCCAACTCACTCCAGGTAAACTCCTCCTTAGAAATATCTCTAACGTTCTTCACATCTTCCCACAAAATTTATACTCTACCTCTAAGGCTGAATGTAGTTATCCTAGATTTTATATTTTTTGAGTAATGATGGAATCTAAAAAAATTCTTCATGCCAGGTAACCAAGCCTCCATATCCTATGGTTTCTCCATCTATCCTTCAAATTTAGGTGGTTTTTCCTTTTTAAACTCTTTCAGAAAATATCCATTGTCATTCCTCTTGTAAGGATGATACCAATGACTATCATGATGCTTATCTGAACTAGAACTATAATGATACATGTGTATGTCACCTCTCCTATCCATAGTGTCCAAAAATCTTCCATCTTTAACCATTTCATCCATATCCAACTTGTCAATCTGTGACATGGGTTTTGTGCCGAGTCGCCCCAATTGACTTTATGGCGGGAATTGTCCAAAAATTCAAATTTGTTTAAGATATTTCACCAATTCTTCAAAGTCAATTTTTGTTAGAAATGTCCTGCAAAATTGGATTCATTTTATTCGAATTTGATTTGCATTATTATGAATTTTTTTCATCAGTTTCACCTGTGACAGGATGTTGAATCGGTTTATCAGGGAGAATATTATACTCAAGATGAAGGGGATTTATCCCTTTGAATGGGAAAAAAACAAAGGAAGCCTTTCAAGATCCTAAATTTCAGACATAAACATCAAAATTAATATATGGATTTTGTTTCATCGTACTCAAGGAAGATGATGAAGGTGTGGACAATTGTGATGCATAAAATGTGTCTTCCATAGGAACGCAGAGACATAGCTAGAAGGGAAATTGTTCGATCAAAGGATTTTGTAAGCAAAAAAGGAAGGAATTTTATGACAACGAGTGGTCCCACAAAGCATTTTTCTCAAACTACTCATCGAAAATCAATGGTTGACATTAATTATGGCACCACCCTTATAATTTCCATAAAACCGCCGGAGGTGGTCTCATATGCGGTTTTGGGTTTTGAGAAACCACAAATTTTTTATATCATAAATAAAATACAAAATATGGGACCCAAATCTATGTATTATCCACCTTAACATCATTACCATATGAAACATGTAAAAATTCAGAGACTTATGTTTAATTTCTCTTATTAATTAAAAGAGAAAGACACTCGTGAGTATGTTTGACCGTATCTGTAAAGGGTTGGGTTCACAAAAGCTAGTTTCTTTATTAGATAAATTATTTTGAATAGAGAAATAATTTTTTCACTATTAGAATATTAGAAATTTAGTTCCTTAACTAATTTTGTTTTAACAATTAATTAGTTAGGCTGAGAAGGGAGAATAAAAGCGGAGAGAAAAAATTGATTAAAGTGGGGGGGGGGGGGCGGGGTTCCGAAATTTTGGACCATTCGAAGATTATAATTTTGTTCTTAATTTTCTGAGAAATTAGTGAAAGAAGCATCAAGCTTCCTGCAATTGTTGATAGTGATTTGTTCTTTCTAGTATCATTTTATTGTCTTCTTCTTTGAGTGAAGTGAAGTAAACTAGCTGCCAGTCTCTTAATTACATCTGTGAGTAAGAGTTAAATAACCATAATATGCGCTCCTTCACCTCAAATATTATTTCTTCATGAAATTCCTTCTGAGATTTAAGGTGATAGATTCTATGTTACAACATATCATTTTAATTTTCCTCTACACTTCTTCTTTTCATTCAGATATCAGTAGTTAATGGCATTGTAGAATCTTTCATTATATCAGATTATTGAGGGTTTTAAAGTATTAATTTCCAAAGGGATTGAATGAAGACCACCTGATATAATTAATTTTGTGAAATATATTTCTAAAAATCTCTTAAGCATTGATTCCTTTCCATAGCCAAGTGATTGTCTCTTACGAACCAACATTTTTTTGTGTCATTTTTGGGGACAAAGGCACGATGTTATTTTTCCCTGGGTTTTGTGATATATTTCTTGATGGTGAACAAGATTTATATAAAAAATTTGGTTTTTAATTATTCACCTGACGACTCTGCTGATGAAGGTTTCATTAGATGAATAATTTCGCTGGCAAGAAAATGAGAAAGCATCGTGGAAAAAACATGTACCAAAGTTTCAGTTTTTTAAAGGAGGTTCTATTTTTTACTATCAATTTAGTTGTCTATTTTCCCTTATATATCAAGAATATTGTTTCCTTCTTTATATTCCTCGAAGATTGTAAAGACCAAAAAGTAAAATATTTATTAGAAAAAGAGGATTGTTCTTCTTCTTGTATTTTTGATCTTGACACAACTTTATCTCCTAAATATGAGAGGAGAGATTATTGTTGCATTGAAATTCTTGAAAATTAGTCACAATCTGGGCATAAAGGTGATGATTCATCATCTTTGGGTGATACTATTTTTCATCATAAAAAATCCACTACTTTTTAGCTTGGATCCAAGGATTTTTTCAAACCCTTCGTGCTCCCTACAGATCTTCATCAATATCCTTTAAAAAGCTTTAAATTTTTGCAAATTTTTTCTAGAGAAAGTGATGAGGTTGCAGCTGAACAACATCTCCTAGAATTTGAGTACTTCTTGAAAAAATTTCAAGTTATTTATGAAGATGTGGTTTTAAGAATGTTTTTTCATTCACTAAAGCAGGGTGCTCAATAATGGTTCTAGTGTTTGGAAGCAATTTCAATTAGTTCATGGCAAGGTTTTCAAGGTATCTTTCTTAGATATTGGGGCGAGCACAAGTCATACGAGAAACACCTTTTGGAATTATTTTCTATCCAGAGGCTGAGTAATGAATCAATCACTCATTTTAAAGATCATGGTAATTTAATAGTTAAGTTCGGGGTGGGGGCAGAATTTAATTTGACTTGTGATTTGAAGTATATAATGCTATAAATAAATGATGTTTCTTATTTTATATATTGGATTTTCGTATCTTAAATCTATGTTTTAATATTTTAAATAAATACTTATATAAAAATATAAATATATATATTTTATAAAATTGAATTTTATTTAAAATAAAAACCATTTAAAAATAACTCGAAGAAAATTACAAAAAACTCATAAACTTCATGGTTTAGCAATGAAAAGGGTTATATAAAATGATTCCTAAAGGAAGGAATTTATCAAGGTAAGGATACAATTGTAGGAAGGTGATAATTTCTTTTTAAATAGTTTTGAAACTTATATTATGTCAAAATAAATTACAACATAGGATCCAACAGGGGAGGGCTTCCATTTGTGGGAGGCAGAGAACCTGGTAGACCAACTAACTTGAATCTGTTGGGCATGGAGTTAGTTCATCAACCTCTAATCTACAAATATAAAACTATCTTTATTGCACTTTTCCAAAGACTGATTCACACTGAAATCTAAAAACTGAAAATTGCTAAAGTGAAACAACTAACATTGCATGTTGAAATAAGCACAACAGTGCTTAATTCATTGGGCTACAAAATCAATCATCCAATGAACAATAATATTACACCTTTCAATCCTCTACAATTCAGTGCACTCAATCAAATTGAACTTCATACTACAAACTTGAAACACAAGATGAAATAATTGTTGAAATTGTCCCATTCATAAACTAAAAACTCATTGATCTATTGCACAGAAAAATTGAAGAATGTACTACTCACTAAATATGAAACTAACTCTTTCAACTCCACATATTATGCACCTAACTAAACTAAAAACATGCACTATTAAGTGTAATATTATTGCCATTGTAACCAAGTTAGGGTTGGATTTACTGGTAGATCACTTTGCTAACAGCTAAAAACTTGATTCATAATTACAATATAAAACTCAAACTTCATAGGCTACATATACTTACATGTGAACTCTAAAAGATGCTTCCTTTGTGGACATCTTATATTTCTGATCATGGCTAAGAGGAAAAAAATATACTAATGACTTCAACTATCAATGAGCCCTGCAAAAATACAACAGTAAAGGAATCTAACATCTCAAAATAGTGGAATCGATAACCGAGTTGAATCGGCATATAGACAAAGTGGATTCACTAGGTGAAGGAAATGCAACCAATATCAATTTTTTAGTCCTTTTTCACTAACAAATAATAGATATAACTTTGATAATTATATGTGGAAATATCTTTTTGTTACTTCGCTCCCTGACAGTGATGTCAATTGTTGTACCTATTTCTTGTAAGCAGATCTTAGCTGCAAAAACTACACAAAGAAACGAAATTAACCACTATTTAGCTTCAAGCTGGCCTTTTGAACTAGAGGCGGCTACCTCAATATTTATGAGGACTTGTTCAACGTTGTTAATTGTCATTAGAAAACATCCTATGAAGCACAATGACTAGATTTATGATTTGGTTTGGGTGGTTTTTGACGATAGTCCAATCTTGGTTCATGAATAAATCCCTCTCTTGCAGAGTCTTTGGTCAAGGTGTCAAAATTCTAGCCTCACAAGATAAAATGATTTAAAAAGAAATAAATTTAGAGAAGAATATAAGGATATTCCTGATAATTAAGGAGCCACACTATATATTTAATTAATTAGGAAAATTTTTATGCATGTAGAATACTTCTACAACCAAACAAAACACATTTAGGAGGATGACAGAAGGAAGCAATTAAAATATTTAGAGGAGCTAGCTTAGACAAACATTCCAATGAAATAATATCTTTAAGTGATTATAGCTTTGCAGGGGATTTTAGACAGGTTGGAACTCAACTTTATCTTACCCAGAATCTCTTATGCAACCTTGAACATGTGCAGAAATAGAGTATGAAAGTACTAGAAAAACATATAGGAAACACAACTGTCAAAAGATTGAGGTTGAAATACTCCAATTAGGATTTCTAGAGAATTTTTTTACAAAGATAAAAGGTTTTGGAATCAAAATCCAACCCTTGTTTATTACAGACGAAAAAATATATAGAATCAATCTCTCCTAAAATTTTACAATAACTCAGGAATAAAATCCTGAACAATAACTAAATTATACAATATCTGTAATTTATTTTTCTAGAAACATTGAGATATTTGCAAGTATCATGCATTGAAATCTATAATTGGTTCGCTGACTGTTTGAAATATGCAAAATAGTCCTCAATCCGTTGACCTTCTACTGCTAGGTGTCTTTTGAAATGTTGATATCTTCATGCCCTTCAAATCTAGAGCTGTTGATTTTCTGCCATTTTTCTTTGCACCAATAATTTTGTGCCTTAAAATCTAGGGTTTCTGAAGTTGTCCCTAAAGATCTATCAATTGCTTGAATTGACTAATGATCTTATGTCACTTTTTGACAATGTTTCACCATTTTTATAAATTATTTTGGAAGAAAATATTTGATAAATGTTTTTCAAATATTATGTAAATGAATTCGATATTGTTATATTTTCACGAATTTCCTAAATGAAATTCTCAAAATACCTCCTCAAACAATTTCATCCCGTAAATCCATCCATTATTTGAAATTGTGTCTTGTTTTGAAATCTTTTAGATCCATGCTTTGTTTTTCCTTCTCATGGATTTTCAAAACTATGAGTTGTTTTTCCTTACCATGGATTTTGAAAACCATATATTGTTTATATATTTTTTTTTTTTACTTTTCCTTTTACCTATGTAAATTATTTGGATAAATTATTATGTTCACCTACATTTTTCCTTCAAAATTTCCTTTCCTCCTTATCCCTATAAAATTGTTGTTGGTTTTAGTAAAATATTTAGGAAAGGGGCGATATGAAGTGAACTAAAAATTGAAAGTTGTAAAAACCAATAAATGTGAAATTGACAGCTGTAAAAAGAAGTAAATGTGAGCTTTTTTGACCCCCTCCTTTGACTTATCATAAATGTGAAATTGATAGTTGTAAAAATTAGTAAATGTGAGCTTTTCTGACCCCTCCTTCGACTTATTTTGCACATATCTGGAGGCATTCAAGATCACGGGGATTTAATAGTTATGTGTAGGGTGGAGACACAATTTAATTTGATTGTATGCATTTCACTTGATTGTAAGGATTTGACTTGTGACTTGGCATATATAATACCATAAATAAATGAGGTTTCTATATTTTAGATATTGGGTTTTGTTATTTTTAATTTAAGTTTTAATATTATATATATATATATATATATATATCAATCAAAACTGAATTTTATTTAAAATAAAACTTTTTAAAAATAACTTGGAGATATTTACAAAAACCTTAAAAACTTCATGATTTAACAATGGAAAGGGTTAGATAAAATGATGTCTAAAAGAAGAAAACTATCAAGTTAAGGATAGAATTGTAGGAAAGTTAAAATTTATTTTTACACAGTTTTTTAATGTATAGGGCGTGAAAATAATTTACAATAGGTCTCATCCCACTGCCCATAACTGATCCTAAGTGGCTCATGCTTTTTCAACTCTAACAAACTTTGAAGGATGGTTTCATTAACCTCTGTTTGCTTTTTCTGTGCGTGCATAATTTTATCAGTGTCTTCCTTACAACTCCTGATTTCCTCCTTTAGGATTCTAAGTGTATCTACCAAATCAGATGAATGTCCTACACCATTCCGCACATATGACTCATAGGGAGAGTCTATGTAGGCTATGATTCTTCTTTTCATATTTGATTTCTTCTTGTAATGTACAATATGTGAGATAAACCAATTCATAAATAAACAATTGTATCATGTTGTTATTTTAGGAGGATAAATCCTGCAAGGTCAACCAATGAGTGAAATACATGTATATACATAATCATATTATCATATAAACATGTAACATATGCTATATTAGTGTATCAAAATCACTCTAGTTGGAGTCTAGTCGTGGATGAATAACCATACCAATTATACAACATGGCCTAATTCATAACCATACCCATCACAAGCACATACCATACACAAGCATAAGCGCAATGTAACCAAGTGTAACTTACCAATGCATGTTCAACATATAACATCACACAAGAAACCATGCACGAACACTACACAAGCATGACCAATATGTGACCTAGAATACATAAGAAATTCATATAGAATATGTAACAATAAGTAAGGTAATGTGTGTACACAATACACAAACATGAACAACACATAATCAATCATATACACATGACTACATATTGACAACAACATCAATAACCCATCCGTTGTGAAACCACTCACATCATGTAAAACACAACAAATATGTACAAACACATAAACCATATGCATAAGAACACATAAGAAATCAACAAAAGCATGACCAACACACCGCCCATCTAGTGCAATGGTTGAACCATGCTCTGATACCACTGTGTAATACCCTCTTCCCACATCTACCCAAGTAACCAGCCAACTAGGTTAAACATGTGAAGAGAGGCTAATAATATGACATTCAACCTCCTAGATGAATTTTAGGAAGTGGAACCGACATAAGCATGAAAAACAAAAACCTTACACTTGAGCATTGACATCCCTTGGAGGTAACCCGGCTTTGCAGGGCCTTGTTCCCTAAGGGGGAACTTATTTTTTACCCATTTCAAGCTTATCCGCAGGCATGTAAGGACAAGGGAGCAGATATAGACCCTTAGTTGTGGGCATTCCTTGTCAATGTTGTGGTCAGGTCCCTAAAAGGTCAATACTATGCCTACATCTCTAATATTCATGCCACATTTTCAGCCCCTCAGACCATGTCACTACACATAACTTCCTCTAACTTCAGGAGAGGATAAATAACATTTAAAAAATGTATGGAAAGAGTCACATCATCAAGAACTCATCCAACCCCACCTGGCCATGACATGAATTTCATCAAACATGTCATAAAAATTGCATCTACAGGTATAAACAACATATTTAAACATGGGGGTCTCTTAAAAATATGAGAATGACTAAGAAGAATTTTTCCCCTACAACATAAGGTACAATACAGTCTATTTGGCCATATATATATTGTGCATTCAATTACCATTAAAAACATAGATAGAGCCATACCTCCTCAATGATCAAATGCATGCTTATAACCAACATATTAACAACATAAATAGAATATTGGCTATAACAACAAATAAATCCATACATAAAACAATACATTTTTATACCGAATACTAGAGGAATGAGCTCTTCATTATTAAATGTAAAAAGCCATCGAAGATGGGACTTCCACATTCCACCTCAACATAGATTGGTTGAGCCTAGTCTTACTTCAGCCAATCAACCCGATGCCATATTTCAAGCATGAATGTGGGACTTTATCAAACACATTAATCAAGACCAAACCAAAGCTCCAGAGACCAAACTGTCTCAACCACAAAACTGGTGATTCCACCTGACAGTCGGACATCACTAACCATCATGAATTGATCTCTATCCAATATGTTATAGGGCTCCAAAAACAAATTTCCAACCAAGGCTTCCAGGACTAGAAACTCAAACCCAACTATTACAGGGATTCCAAATTGTTTGCCCAACCAAGCCTTCCAGGACTAGTAACTCAACCCACCTAGGGCTTCCAGAGAAATTTTCTAGCCAAGGCTTCCAGGAATAGTAACAAAATCCAGCACTTGTATGTTGGGCTTCTAGAGTTTTTTTCCAATGAAGGCTTTTGGGAACTAATAACTGAACCCACATCTAAAGGAATCATGAAAATCAACCAGAAAAAAATTAATAGAAATTATCCAACAATAACATGGTTGCCCGGGAAATGGCAAGGATAGTAAAATATAGATGCATACCCATGCATGCCAAAAATAGTGAGTGAAACGTACATTCAACTTGGTACGTGCAATAAAATATCATTGTAGTTGTTGATCTTGTTGTCCACCCATGCTTTCATACTCTTCCTTTTCCTTCTTGATCCAAATCACCAAGTATCCACACTCTCAAAGAGTTCTCTAAGAAAACTCTAAGTATCCAACATTATGAGAAAGAGTGCTCCAAAAATGCATCGAAAAAAGGTACTAATTGATCATCATAAGCCCTTTTATAGAAGAGGCCTCTATTTTCTTCATTTTCCATTATTTTCCTTCATTTTCCTCCTCAAATGCAACCTCTGACATTTCATCTCCATTTTTTCCTAATTTCCATTATTTTCATAGATAAATGTGTCAAAATTACTTTTTACCTCTTTATTGCCTTATCCATAACCTTTTCCCATTTCCTTAGTTGTAGTAAACCATGTGAACACTCGCACTAGGATGTATTGACCAACATTCAGCTTTGAATATGTGTCCCATCAACTATGGTTATTATTTTAAATTTATTACATGGAATATTTTGTCATGGTTGTTACGATGGACAACCATTTTTTTGTACAACAACAATAGAGAAAATTCTTCATCTTTTGAAGAAGAAGATCACCAAGAAACCAATGTTGAAACTACCTGCTTTCAATCCTCTTTTCCATGTCATATGTGATGCTAGTGGAAAACCCATCATAGGAGTATTGAGTCAAGAAGGTAAGCCTATTTTATATTTCAATGAGAAATTAAATGACTCAGAAAACATAGATACTCCTCTTATGACAAGGAATTATATGTGGTGATTCAAGCTTTGAATTATTAGAGACACTATTTGATGCCTAGGGTGTTTTTTTTTTCTCTGGTAATTCTACATTATAGTAAATAGTGCACAAACACAAGTTGAACCATAATCATGCCAAGTTGGTGAAATTTCTGCAAAATTTTACATTTTTTTCTGAAGCATGTGAGTGGGCAAGAGAAAAATGTATTCAATTCTTCGAGCAGGAGGAGTTCAATCATGCAGGAGTTCCATGTACAGATTTTGGGCTTTGATTATTTGAAGGAATTGTATGAAGATGATGTTAATTTTCAAGAGGCCTTTGAAGCATGCAAGGACCCTGTGAACATATATAACAACACATGGAGGGCGTTTATGTTGTAGGATGGTTTGTTGTTTGAGAATAATAAATTATATACTCCTCATTACTCGATGAGAGATAATTTTATGCAAGAAAATCACAATGGAGGATTAGCAGGGAATTTTTTTGTGAAAAAATACTTGGGTAGCTATAAAAAAATTTATTTCTAGCCAAATATGAGAGTTTATGTGTATAAATATGTGACCAAATGTAGAGGGTGTCAACATATCAAAGGGAAGAGTCAAAATGCTAGAAGATATAATCTTCCCATTCCAAACAAGCCATATAACTCAATGCGTATGGATTTTTTTTGGGGTTTAAGAAGGACGCAACGAGGTCAGGACTCCATACTTGTATTTGTGGAAAAAATTACCAATATGCATCATTTTATCCTATGTTGGAAGACTAGTTATGCGACACATACTGCACATTTGTTTTTAATGAGATTGTGTGATTTCTTGGATTTCCAAAGAGTATAATCCCTTCACTATAAAAACCCCGATATAAATCCCATGTAATAAATTTAATAAAGGCAAGATTATAACCATGGGAATGGGACACGTATTCCAAGCTGAATATTGGGAAAAACATCCTAGTGTGGGTGTTCATATTGTTTATTATGGCTATGGAAATTTCAAAAGGCATTAGAAAATGCCTTAGGAAGGGAAAGTGGCATTCATTGCCATTTATATATGAAAATAATGGAAAATAAGAGAAAATAGAGGTGAAATATCATGAATTTCATTTCAGGAGGAAAATGAAGGAAAACAATGGAAAACTGAAGAAAATAAACTCCTCATTAATTAAAAGGATTCTAAGGATTAGTTCACAAACTTATTCCAGTTCATATTTGGAGCACTCATTCTATTATCTCTCTCTCATACTTTTGGATACTCCAAGTTTTCTTGTAGATTTCTTGGAGGACTCTGACATACATGGGATTTTTAGAAAGAGGGAAAAGGAAGAGTAGGAAAATTCTGCAAGATATCGGTATCATCATCTCAATGGGTTTTCTTCCAAGTACCGAGCGACATGTACTATTTCCTAACTATTTTTCTCATGCATGGCATATGCATGTGATTTCTTGGTCATGATTTGTCATTGGCATGGAGGATTTCCTAGATTAAGATTGATTTTTCCTAGCCTTTCCATGTCCTATATAGCCATTGTGTTGTGGGATTCATTTCCTTTTTTTCTTTGGTTGGTTCTCATGTTCCTTTAGTTGTGGGTTGAGTTATTGGTTCCTGGAGGCTTGGTTGGATAAAGGCTCTACAACCCTGTAACATATTAGGTTGAGTGACAAGTCCTAGAGCAATATTTGGAACAATTTCTTGGAGCCCTTGGTGGATGAAGTTAATATTCCTATAGCCTTTGTTGGAAAACACTCTTGAGTTCGTAAAAAAATGTGGGTTGACTTACTAATCCAGGAACCTTTCATTGGAAAAAGCACTCTAGAGACATGAAAAACTTGGGTAGATAACATTATGGTGATGATTAGTGATGTCAGACCAGGAGGTGGAATCATTGGTTTAGGGTTCAAGTGGTTTGGCCTATAGAAGCCCACTGTTTCACTTTGATGGATTTTTTCTATGAGATCCCACATTCAGGATTGGAAAATGGCACGAGGGTGATTGGATGAAGAGATATTTGGTTCAGCCAATCTATAGTGGGGTGGAATGTGGATGTCCCAAACATGGTTGGCCTTTGAATTCACTGTAATTAAGATTTTCCTCTACTTTGTATTTTATGGATAAATATAATTGTTTATATGTGGTTTATATGTTTTTTATATCCTTGATATTTCTATTGGTTATACGTTGGTTATGACTGAGTTTTATGACAGTGATAATGTATGGATCTCATCATGTTTTCGTTAACGATTAAATGTGAAATGAATGTATGTCTTAATAGATGGTAATGAATTTATTGGGATGATGCATAAATTATTCTTAGTTATTCTCAGATAAGGGTGAGGGCCCTATGGTCATATATGTTGTTTAAAGCTGTAGATTTCATATTTGTGACATATTTGATAAAATTCATGCCATGGAAAGTAGGGGTCTAGTCAAGTCATTATTCAAGTAATTACATTTTTATCATTTTTTTGATTTTTTTTTTCATTTCTAAAAGTTTCATAGAGTTATGGGAAATGGCCTAAGTCCTTTCCCGAAAAAAATTCCATAGAATCTGAAGTCATTGGCACAAAAATACCTAGAAAAATCTCTAGTCGCATGAATGGTTTGCTGTGGGAGTGATTGGAGATTCCTAGTTGCATGTATTCCCATTTATACAAAGTGACTAAGGATTTAATGCAAAAAAATGTTATTTTTTTGTAGGGCTAGTCACCTACATGGGTTGGATGTATCGTGGGGGTTTTTTTGCATGTGTAGAAGATCAGGATTTCTGTGTTCCGTCAGTTCCAGTTCCTTAAATGTTACATAGGGAGTTTAACCATATCAAATTAACTCTTCTTCACATGTTTGCCTTGGTCGGTCAGTTACTTGGGTAGATGTGGGAGGAGCGTGGTTACAAAGTGGTATCAAAGCATCATTTCTTTCTTCTTGGGTGATTTTTAGTCTCCATTAACCTTGGAATAATGTGTTGTCACTTGTACATGTCACTTGTATATATGTTCTTCTATTATTGGTCTATGTAATTGTTGTTTATGCATGGTGTCTGTCAATTTATTCTTTTTATAAATAAGACTAATTATATTAGAAAAGTTTATGGTACAAGATGGAGTTAAAAAAAGAGAGGTTAGATATCATAGGACCTATAAATGATGTACTATCAACCTTAGTCCCAATAAGTATCTAAGAGAGAAATAAAGAGAGTCAAGAAGATAGACTTGGGAGCCATAAGAAACAAAGACACGAGTCTATGCAAAGTGGGTTGAATCCTCAGTACCAGATGTATTTCCTTTATTTTTTAAAACTTTGACCCAACCGTCCTAGGGTAGATGGGAAATAATCACTTGAAGATTATTTTTGTGTAAAGGAGTAGTCTCCTTATCCAAGTCTAATGAGGAAGTCTCATGAGATCATTTCTGAACACTAGAAGAAACGCTCAGCCCACCAGGGTCTGTCGAGGTCATATCCTTCTCCTGCTTTGAAACATCCACATATTCTTCAGTATATTCCTCATCATAGATGAGGGAGTTAATTTCATCCATGGGAGGTGACACATAGGTCTTCCAACTTCTAGAGTTTCATTTGCAATTTATTTTCTTCTTCTGAGCAAGGAAAGTGGTACAAGAGCTCTAAAGATGCCCTATTTGATGGTAGTGATGACATCAGAAGGAAATGTTCTCGTAGTCCAAGGTCTATGTCCAGTGGAAGTCACTAAATTTGAGGTTGATTCAATTGGGCATGCCTTTACTAATGTATATTTCAGCACATATTCTGTCGTAGGTGTATATGCTTGTTTCCCCCCTGGAGGGATCCATTGCCAGAAAGTGTCCCAAGGTGTTTCCAATTCCTTGAGAGACTGAGAAGTGCCATAGAGGGGCTAGTAACTTCGGGAGCCTGACCCAAATGGGAAGCTTGGAAATGATTGTCGTTCAAGGTTGAAAGTCCAGAAACTAGGGTATGAGAAGTAGCCCTGTCTTTACCCAAAACCATGGCCATCATGTTAAGGCTTTTTGATAGTCTTGATTGAAAGAAAAAAGAAAAATGAAGAAAAACTTTGAGAAGAAGATAACCTTGTTTTTTTGGTCCAAGTGGAATGAATCCATTGGTAAAGATATGCATAGTGAGGCCATAAAACATTAAATCTGCAAACTATGGTTGATTCTACATGCATTTGAAACTGGTTTTTAAGTGATGGATGGGAAATTTCTACAATGGGGATTTCCTTCATTTTATCAACCAGAAATGGCTTGGGAACCTCGAAGGATTCATCCTCCTTCTTGGGAGGCTGTGCGTGGACAAAATCCTTGTAAGAGAAAGCTGCAGGAGAAAATGGGTACCTAACTGCCCCTCCTCGTAGACAAAGGGTTAAAACCAAAGACACATATTTTTCAATATTATAAAATTAGAGTGGAAGAATTTTCTCTAGTTGTTTACCTCCATGGAGAAGTCACTGAAATGCAGAAGTTATCCCTAGCCTATGTTCAAGGGCATGTGAGAGGCTCTTTAATAGATCTATAGGGAAAACCCAAAGAATCATGGTTGTAAGTAAGCAAAGTGATTTGAATCTGAAAGAAGGGGGTAGAATGTTCTAGGGTGCCCTATCCACCAAAGCACATCTGGGAGGCCATATTTACAGTTCATGCTATCCCGCTCCAACCTAGGGTCGTCTCTATCCTCTCTTTGTCCCAGCTACAATCACGATTGGGCAATGGAAAATTAAGTGACTTCCCTGGTCTTCGAGTGCACAGATCCAATCACCCTGGATGTTGCATGACTGCTATGGTGGGAGAAGTTGCGGAAACCTCTGTGCAAACCCTGTCAGTGTTAAAATCACCTCTCTTGCAGGTTAGTGTGTCAGAGAAAAACAATAATTTTCCATTAGATCTATGGTCAAGAGGGCCAAATCTGGATTTTGTGTCGGTAATTGCAACATCTGGTAAAATTTGATGTATCCTTGTGGTTTCCTTCTCCAACTTTCACAAATGGGTTGTAGAATGGCCAAATGTTTCCCCAATCTCCAAGTGCTCAGATCTTTTGGGCTGAGTTGCTGCATGTCAACCGTAGTGGGATATGATGCGTAGACTCTCGCGTAGGCCGCTTCAGCAAAGTGATCACCACTCTTGCGAGTGAGAGTAGTTTTGTAGAATCGAGTCTATCCTCCATGACTGTGGTTGAGAGGTACTGTGAAGGATTCATTCGCAGTGGTGGAGAATGCAACACCTACGACAGTGCCCTGTGGAACCCTAGTGCTCTCCCTAGACCTTTTAAAGTTGATGGTATCATTGTTGAATTTATTTATGTGAGTGTATTTCAATCATTCATTGGTTATGTGTGTCATTGTTTGTATTTTGTTATCCATATATTGACTAGATGATGGTTGTTCTACATGAAGTCATGGTATGTTGTTAGCATAGTCATGCATTAATAATTTGATAATGGCTAAAAATATCCTTCTATGTTGATTTGATTATGTTGATATATATATCTCTGTGTGTGTGTACATATATATATATATATATATATATATATATATATATATATATATATATATATATATATATATATATATATATATATATATTCTTTATTAATATGTTTGGTCTTGGAGAAGATACATTCTCCCCAAACTATACTTAGGTACACTAGTTTGTTTATGATTGGTTTAGCTGACATAATATAACTTGTAGGAAGAAGAGATAAAAAATTACTAGCAAGATGGTATACTATAGATATAATCCCTATGAATTACATGAGTAATGTGGTGTTGGGAACTCTTCTGACTTAGCAGACACATTAAGGAGTTTCAAGGAAGAAATAAGGAGTTGCAAATAAGAGAATGATAGAATCATGCAGGGGCATGAGAAACATGCAGAAGTCAATGCATTAATTCTTTAGAGATTTTGAAAATCACAGAGACAAGGGCCACTTCATATCATTTATGGAAATGACGATGGGACTTTTGGGGCATATTGTTGGAGTTCTCACAGTGGGCACAGGTCAGATAGATATGAAATGATCGGGGATGGAAATTTCTTTGATAAATTGGACATGAGACGTGATTGACACATATACTATTATATTTTTGGTTCCAAGAAATATCATGGTCAACATCGTTATCATCCTTAAAAGAGAACTTATAGGGGTTATTTTCCAGATGTTTTCAAGAAATAAAAGGCACCTATATTTGATGGGGAAATTTAAAAATCATAAGATGCATAAGTATTGTTTCTTAGAAGTAATATGTTCTTCAGGATACATGATTACTGAGATAACATGAAGGCCAGAATAGATACATTCAGTCTTAAAGGTAAAGCATGTACTTAGTGGGAATATGTAAAGAACCTCAATGATATTTATGAGGAGGAATTGAGTTGGAGTGAATTCAAGGGATTATTTAGGAGGAATTATCTATCTGAGAGAAACTATGGTGATAGGGAAAAAATATTATATGAGAAAAAGATGGGATCTATGAATAATGAGGATTACACTAGCATATTTCTAGATTTTTTAAGGTATGTGCCCTACCTCAAGGAGGAGAAGGCTGTGAATATTGAGATATTTATTAGTGGGTTATCAATAAAATTTAAGGATGAGATTGAGTTTGATGAACCTAGATCATTGTAGGAGGCCATCTAGAAGCTAAAGAATTTTTATGAATAATCAAAGGGGATATTTGAGACTAAAATAGACTAGAAAGGTAATAATAATAATAAAGGGAAATGGGACAAGAAATGAGCAAGCCCTCAGGACACATGTAACAAAGAGAATGTAGCTCCGAAAAATAAGTTCAATGCATATTACAAAGGACAGGATTTTTTGTCTGAGAAGAATAAGGATGATGATAGGAAGCCCATACAGTGCTGGACTTGTGGAAAATATCATCATTAGATATATTTTCCACAACATCAGGGAGGTAGACCACATATTTATAGTGATAAGGAGGCACATACCATTGGGGATGTTGGGAAAAGTGTTCCTCGGATTTATGCAATGTTTGATAATAGGCAGACAAATCTCTAGGTGTGTATTATCGACATGGACGGTAAGCTTTGTGATCAAGTTTTTTCTTTTTTATCGACCCTGGATTTAATTATAGTTATGTTAATCCTAACATGGTGGATAAGTGTGGTTTGAATAAAGAAGTGAATGCAGAGTCTTGGTTAGTGAAGTTGGCTACAAGAAGTGAGTTCATCATTGGGTAAGAGCTTGTGCATTTGATTTTAATTGTATGCCTACATCAACACATTTCAATGTACTTCCATTGGGTTCATATAGCATGCTCTTGGGTATGGACTAGTTGTATCTTCACAAGACAAAAGTAGATTATTATGACAAATCCATTGAGTGTTTGGATGATAATGGATAAATGAGAGTCTTTGAAGGTAAGAATATGGAAACATCAACTATAATGGTGACAGATATGAAAATGAAACGTAGTCATAGAAAATTATGTGTGTTATTTGCAGTACATATATCCATTGACAGAGATAAGGAAGTTGGAGATGCAGAGATAATGAGGAGGTACCTAGTTCTACAATAGTTTCAAGATGTGTTTCCAATAGATATTTTGGAGTTTCTTCCTAAAAAAGAAGTGGAATTTTTTATTGAGCTGGTACCAGGGGCAATGCCAACATCAAAAGTAGCATACAGGATGAGAACTACAGAGTTGGTAGAGTTGAATTTGTAGTTGAAGGAAATCCTTGAAAAGGGATACATTAGTCCAAGTGTATCACCTTGGGGTGCAATGATATTATTTCTAAAGAAGAAGGATCGTACTCTCAGGTTATGCATTTATTACATGCATTTGAAAATGATGACCATTAATAGCAGGTATCTGTTGCCGAGGATTGATGGTTTTTTTGGTAAATTTAAGAAACCAACATTGTTCTCCAATATTTATCTTAGCTCAGGATATCATCAGGTACAGATTAAAGAATATGGAATTCACAAGACAACTTTCTGGATGAGGTACGAACATTATGAGTTTGTTGTAGTTCTATTTTGTTTGACTAACTTTCCAACTAATTTTATGTGCTTCATGAATAGTGTTTTTTATCCTTATCTAGACAATTATTTTTATTGTATTCAATGATCATATACTGGTATATTCTAAAAATGAGGAAGAGCATGTCGAACAGTTAGTAACAATATTGAGATTTCTAAGAGAACATAAATTGTATGCCAACGTTAGAAAATGTACTTTCTTTCAGACAAAGGTACATTACTTAAGACATGTGGTTTCCAAGGAATACATAACGGTGGATCTAGAAAAGTTAAGGGCTATCACAGAGTGGGCAGATCCTAGGAATGTGGATGAGGTAAGGTCCTTTATGCGGTTAGTAGGTTATTACAATAGGCTCATCAGGAACTTCTCACAGATTGGATATAATATCACATCACCTCAAAGGAAAGGTAATAATTTTTAATGGACAGAGGAATGTGCAACAACTTTTGAGAAATTAAAAAAAAAATTAACACATGCTTGAGCACTAAAATTGTAGATCGAGATAGAGAATTTATGCTATGCAGAGATGCTTGAAAAAGAGGACTTGGTGGAGTTCTTATGTAGGAAGGATTGGTAGCCTTTTAGGACTCATGGAAACTAAATGAGCACGAGAAGAATTATCTGGAACATGATCTTGAGTTGGCAGTGATCATCCATGCACTGAAGATGTGGATGCATTATGTTATTTTCAAGATATTTGTATTGATGAGCAATCACAATGGATTGAGGTATCTATTTGATCAACTGAATTTTAATTTTAGGAAGGATAGATGGTTCCCCATAATATGCGGGTTCACCTTCGAGATCAGGTACATAAAAGGTCAAGAGAACAAGGTTTTATATGATCTTAGTAGGTGGATACAGGTAAGCACATAGCAGTTATGAGCTCTTATGGGGAATATTTGTAGGATTGGATATTAGAGGCAGGTTGACAAGATAACAGGTACACGGAGCTCAATCACAAGTTACAACATAGTACATGTATAGGTAGAAGTTCAGGTAGTGGTACATGTAGAGATACAGATAACGATACTATTACAACTACAGATAGTGGTACAGGTACATATACAAATAGTGGTATAGGTACAAGTATATGTGTAGGTGAAAGTCCACAGGATGTGGAATATTGTGTCATGCTAGATGTCTTAATCAGATTTAAGGATAGGAAATATGTGCTACATGACAATGATCTCAAGAATCTTATGTTGAGAGAGTTTCATGTGAATCCATATTTACGTCACCTGGGATATCACAAGATATTGACAATAGTGAAGAATTTTTACTACTCACTGAACATGAAGAAGGAAGTGGAAGAGTCTATGGTGAGATTCTTGTATCCTCAAAAGGTAAAGGCGAAGTGTAAGCATCCAAGTGGGTTACTACAACCAATCTAGACTCCAAAGTGGAAATGGTAGGTCATCTACGTGGACTTCATCACAATTTTTTCGAGGAAATCTAGACAACATGATTCTATTATGGTTGTGATTGACCTGTTGACTAAGTTAGCACACTTCATTCCAGTGAGGACAATGTATTCATCTAGTGTTGTGGCACATGTGTTCATCAAATATGTGGTTATATTTCATTGTGGTCCGAAGAATATTGTGTCAGAAAGGGACGAAAATTTCACTTACAAGTTTCTGAAGGATTGTTTTGTTAGTTTAGGTACAAATTATCATCTTCATATAGATGGAAAGAGAGATATTGTCAGTAGGATATGGAGGACATGTTGAGAACGTATGTGTTGCATCAATAGTTAAAGTGAGAGGAATAACTTCCATAGCTAGATTTCGCCTACAAAAATGGGTATCAAGAGTCGCTAAGGATGAGTCTATTTGAGGCATTTTAAGTGCAAGATTTTCATACTCCTATTATTTGTACTGATCCAGTTAACTGGGTATTGATAGGACCGGAAATGTTCGAAGAGATGGAACTTGAAATGCAGGTAGTCAAGAAGAATCTAAAGGAAAAAATATGACACGTAGAAAATTTATGCAGATCATAACATGTTTTTTAAGGAGTTTAATGTATCGAAACATGTGTACTTGCACATAAATCCCAATAAAATATCCTTCAGCATTGGATCATGTGCCAAGTTGGTACCTCGATTTTCAGTACCTTTAAATATTCTTGAAAGGATTGGAACAATATCTTACTGAGTTGCACTGCCTCTGACCATGAATGTTAATGATGTTTTCCATGCGTCATTTATTAAGAAGTATGTTAAATATGTTGATCATGTGATTGATTGGTTTGTATTGTAGGTGGAACCATAAGGAGAATTCCTGTTGGAACCTCACTGAATTTGTAGAGAAATACGATCATGCTTCGGAACCAATCAAATTAGCAAGTTAACGACTAGTGAAATCACTTTGGGCCTAATGAAGCTACATGGGAGATAATGGATTAGATGTTGGTTATGTATCTTGCTCTATTCGTTGGTTGATCTAATGTTTTTGTATAGGTATTTGGTATGTGTTTTTGGTACATTCTTTAGTATGATTTTTTGGTATATGTACATATGTATATGGATGTAAATACTTCTATGAAATATGTTGTAAATATCCAATAAGTGGTATGGTGTAATTTCATGGTTGTCATGTTGTTATGTTGTCATGTTGGTTTGATTCTCAGTGGGTTGATCATTGAAAATACTACAACGAGATAAGTTATAAATCTCTACGATAAGTATGTTTTTTATTCAACAGTCTTGTTAGTTGTAGGTGTAGTTGAACACCGAGGATGGTGTTCCCACAATGGGGATGGTTCTGTAACAACCCTAGTCAAAATTCCATGTAATAAAGTTAATAAAGGAAAAATAATAACCATGGTCATGGGACAGATATTCCAAGTTGAATGTTGGGAAAAACATCCTAGAGTGGGTGGTCATATTGTTTATTATGGATATGAAAATTGGGAAAGGAAAATGTAAAAGGCTTTGGAAAGGAAAAATGGATTTTTTTGGAATTTATTTATGAAAATAATGGAAAATAGGAGAAAAAAATGGTGAAAGGCCATAGGTTTCACGTGAGGATGAAATGAAGGAAACTAATGGAAAATTGAAGAAAATGGAGGCCTCAATAATAAAAAGGCTTCTGAGGACCAGTTCACATAATTTTGTCAGTTTAGTTTTGGAGTTGTGATTGTATTCTCTCTTGCTCATAGTCTTGGATACTTAGAGTTTTCTTGGAGAAATTTTGGAGAAGTATGGCATACTTGGGATTTGGAGAAAGGAGGAAAATGAAGAGAGGGAAAGTGAAATAGGACATCAGGATCAACAACTACAATGTGTTTTTTCTTATAGTTACCAAATTTCATGTATGATTTCCTCATTAGTTATGGAATTGATGGAATATGCATGTCATTTCTTGGTCATGATCTATCATCGACATGTAGGATTTCCTTGATTGACATTGATTTTTCCTAACTTTTACATTTCCTAGATAGGCATGGTATTATGTCAGTCCTTCCCAAAAAAAAATTTCTCATTGGTTCTCATATTCCTTTGGTTATGGGGTGAATTATTAGTTCCTAGATACTTTGTTGGAAAACTTCTCTACACCCATGTAATACCTTGGGTTGAGTTACTAGTGCTATAGCCTTGGTTATGAAAATTATCAGAAGCCCTTGGTGGGTTGAGTTACTAGTCCTGGAGCCTTGGTTTCATAAACGCTCTAGAGACTTGCAACAGTTGTAGGTTGAGTTACTAGTCATGTAGCCTTGGTTGGAAAAAACACTCTTGAGCCCTGGACAACTTGGGTAGAGACCAATTTGGTGATGGTTAGGTATGTCCGACCGAGAGGTGGAATTATTGGCTTATGGTTGAGGTTTTTTTCCTCTAGAAGCCCTAGTTTGGTTTTGACGGATTTTTTCTATGAGATCACATTCATGCTTGGAATATGGCATATGGGTGATTGGTTGATGAGATATTTGGTTATCCAATCTATGTTCAGGTTGAATGTGGAAGTCTCAACCCTATTTAGTCTTTGCAGTCATTATTAATAACTTCTTGTACTTGGAATTTTATGGGTTAATATATTTATTTATATGTGTTTTCTATGGTTGTCATATCCTTGATATTTCTATTTATTATATGTTCATTATGAATTAATTTTATGACAGTGATAATGTATGGCTCTCATCATGTTTTGGTTAACCACTGAAAGTATAATGAATGTATGGATTAATATATGGTAATGCAGTTATTGGGATGAGGCATCAATGCTTCTAAATTATTCTCAAATAAGGGTGAGACCCGTATTCCTAGATATGTTGTTTACACCTATAGATTGCTTATTTGTGAAATTTTTGATGAAATTCATATCATGGCTAGTAGGGGTTCGTTCATGTCCATGTCCAAATAATTACATTTGCATTATTTTTCTGATGTTAGGTTTCATTTTTGAAAGTTTCATGAAGTTCTGGGTACTGGCCTGAGTCTTGGACCTGAAAAAGGGGCACCAAATCTGGACTTGCTAGCATAAAACTACTTAGAAAAGTCCCCAATCACATGCATTCCTTTATTTGGGAGTGACTAGAGGGTCCCAGTCACATGAATTCCCATATCAATGGAGTGATTGTGTCTTTAATGAAAAAAATTGTTTGCTTGTCTCAGGGTTGTTCTTCTAGATGGGTTGGATGGCTCTTGGGGATTTTGTTTCAGGTGTAGAAGGTCAGGTTAACTCTATTCTGTAGGTTCCACTTCCTTAAATGTTACATATGGAGTTGAACTATATCATATTAAATCTTAGTCACATGTTTACCCCAGTTGGATGGTTACTTGGGTATACGTGGGAGGAGGGTGGTTACAAGGACACTAATTTC
The DNA here is from genome assembly GCA_034641835.2 of Pinus albicaulis. NCBI lineage: Eukaryota > Viridiplantae > Streptophyta > Pinopsida > Pinales > Pinaceae > Pinus > Pinus albicaulis. Next base: position 354,446,015 of record CM076582.1, read on the forward strand.
ACAATGCATTTTTGGAAGACATGTGAAAGAAGCTTCCAAGAAAATTGAACTTCACCTCAACTCTATCCTTCCTTCACAATATGATGGGGAAACTGTATTTGTGAACAATGTTTACAAAAACATATTATGGAGCCTTGTGGCGGAGAATGCCGAGCAATGGTATCATGTGTTAGCTCAAGATGAGTTTACATAAAATGATTCACCAAATAGGAGCATAAGGAAGAGTCCATTTTTGATCTTGAATGGAATGCATCCTAGAGGATTTTATGAGCTAAGATATGTGGGAAAATTTGATCATAGGAGTGATGATCGGTAGGATTTTGTAGCAACAGTGATTGATTTACATGAGGAGATAAAACAAAATCTTCAAGACAAAAATTATAACTGCAATAAAAGAGAAGATTTAACAAGAAGAGAGGTAAAATTGGAGGTATGAGACATGGTCTTAGCCCACCTGAGGAAGGAGATATTCCCAAGAGGAGAATATAAAAAACTCGATATGAAGAAAATACAACCTTCCAGGATACTCAAGAAATTACTGCAAATGCTTATGATTTGGAGTTACTTATAGGCATAGGTATGTCACCTATTTTCAATGTGGCGATATCATAACCCTATGAAGTTGGCGATGAAGGTGCCACTGCAGGAAATGAGAGAAATGGATAATTTAGTGAAAAAAATATGGATGAAGGAGATTCCTATGGAAGAGGGTCCAAAGGATGAATGGATTTTAGACACCAAAGTTGGAAAATCACACCAGAGGAAAAGAGTATCAGGTATTTTTGGTTAAGTGGAAGGAGAGACCGATGGAGGCTTATACATGGATAAGTGCTACATATCTATAAAAGATAGTTTTCTCTTTAGAGGACCTTCTTGAAAATATCTCCTGAGTTTTTCCTTCATAGGGATTTTGATGCAAGATCATTATACTGAGCTCGTGATGAATAAATGGAGAAGATCTTGACAATGTGATAGAATGGCCACATGTTAAGATAGCAAATCAATTTTTTCATTTTTGTTGGAAATATAAATACTTAATGTAAATGTAAAATTGGAATAAGTCAAAGAGTCTAGGAATGAAAGAATAATTTCGATTGTAATGAGTAGGCCACATGGTTGTCTTTTCTACTTCCTTCATTTGGATGGAATGAGAAATTAATCATTTTCTTAAGTTGTGAATAAAATATTCATCGAATGGGGAGGAGGGTAGCTATTCCCCCGCCTCCAAATTTGTATGCTAAAATTTAATGAAAAGGAAGTTGTGAAACAACATATATACTCATAAACTCGAGATTATGTTCCTTGGGTTCCACATGAACCATGTTTTTATGCTTACTTACATTATATAACATGTTATGAATATCTCGATTATTTACATGCCTGTTTTAATTTTATTTTGAGCTATGGCTATTGTTCATTCTCCATATATTATTACCCTGTTAGCCTCCACAATGTCCCAAGACTGAAAGGATACCGATGAAGGTACCCTCAAACTAAGCTTTTAGTTTGGCAGCTAGCCCTACCAAACGAGAGAGGGATATATCTATTAAAAACATAGGCAAGGGTTTGAATAGTGAAATAGAGGATTTTATGCTATATAGATCAAATCTAGGGTTTTAAAATATTTAGGGTTTTTTTGTTGGATCACGAATGAAAATCAGGGAACTAGGTCACAGTATCAAAGGCTCCAACTAAAAGAGGTATATAGGAGCAAGGTAGCTATTATTTTGTGATGGCTTATGATTTTATTGGTGTAGTGTAGGGTTTGAAAGAGTAATAGATCATAATGAGAATGTGCACCATGAATGCATTAATCAAGAAAGAAAATTACACAAAATGATCTTCCTAACAAAACAAAGCTTTAATGAAAATAATTCTTTTTTATAAACTCTTAGGAAAATCACTAAATATCATAGAAATGGTAAGTAGAAAAGTATATAATTAATATAAAACTATAACAGGGAGAAAAAATTATCACAAATTCACAACAAGAGAATTCTTGAATAATAACTCCAACTATCCTTGGATTTCATATAAAAATTGATGAAATACTAGCAACAAGATTTCCACCCTCTAATATCCAACAATCAAAATAACTGAAAAACACATACCTATAGACATAAAGAAAACTTCCCCTCTCTCAAGGGTCAAATCTGTCAGTTTTGGAACAACTAAAAAAATATCTCTCAAAAAAACCCTATTATCTAGGAAGGTTAAAACAAATCCTCGAAATAGAATTGAGTAAGCTGCTCCTCATTAATGAGGTCCAAAATGACATAAAAGTGATTACAACAAGTCCATTTACCCTTAATTACATCACATCAACATAAAAAGAGTGAGATTACATCATCTAAAAATATGAATTGAGAAAAACCTCGAAAAAAATACACACAGAGAAAAGCACAACGCATATCTAATAAAGCACATCCCACTTGTGATAAAGCACAACACCTGGATCGTGGGAGATGTTTGGAGGCCTTCCCATGCTCCAAATCCACTTTGAAAGATGAATTGGAAATCTAAGGATGTCTATTTCTCATTAGACACCCTGAGAAATCCAAATGGACACAATATAAGGGCTAGAATTTCATTTTCCCGCAGCTACTCCAAAATTCCAAGTGCCTAGTCCAAAACAATGGTAGAAAGTGTGCTTTTGACCTATTTTTTGGCATTTTATCTTCACTAGATTGCTAACAAGGCACCCTGGGTGGATAGCTGAGATGTATGTGTCAATATATATCTAGGCATATCAATATTTTAGTATTTTGATGGTTGAGGAATAAGCGTAGAACCAAGGTGCTGCACTTTTGGATGTACTATATTTTCCAAATAGGCCAAAAGTCACAAAAAACCAAAAACATTAAAATATTCTTTAAATTTTTTCCAAAATTGTCCCATGAATCCCTATGATGATATGCCATGCTATGAGGGAGGATTTAGCAAGTAAATCCAATGTATCCTTCTCTTTTTTCCTCATTAGGGTTTCCTTGGGATTTTTCTTCAAATCCTTTATATTGACCTTAGAGACCTAATTCCTTGTATAGTAATTCATATCCATGTATATTTGTATGTTTTTATTCTTGTTTACCCTCTTTAGGAGCTTCTCCAAGTGGAAATTCATCCTATCAAGCCAGTATTCCATATCCTTCTCAATTTATTCCAATATGAATTCACCAAGTGTAATTTGAGTTCTTGGTGAAGTTGATTCTTTTTTCTACTCAGGTGCCCTTTTCAAGCCTCTTGTCCTTGGTCTCTTTCTTCCAACTTGATCTTCCTAATCATCTGAATCATCGATGTCAACCACTTCCTTACCTTTTACATCATATTTTCTCAAAACAACCTTGGGCTTATTTAAGAGTAGTTGATTTACCTTTAATTGCATATCTTATTGTTCCCATAATCAGACCACGAAGTTAGCCTTTGAAAATTTGACCTTACATTCTCTGATCTCATATTTCTTCTCTGTGATGATCTTCTCCAGTGGCTTCTATCTTCATTCACCTCCAAGTCTTCCATGTCAGTTTCAAAATGGAGTGCCTCCCTTTCTTACAATGGCGCCTCATGATGTGACGATGATCCATGTTCATGTGATGTAGGCTTCGCCCTTTCAACAATATCTAGAGAAAAAAAAATCCTCTTACATCTGGCATATGTTTTTGTCACCACTACCCTAGTATATATTTTGGTATGTTTTCTTGAGGAAGCAACCTATTCATATGATGGTGAAGCCAACGGTGTAGAGTGACTGCTAGATTGAGATGGAGAAGACAAAGAATAATTTGCATAAACAAAACCATCCCATGAAAAATTGATCTGTCATAACTGATGGAAAACCTTCACCAAGACATGGTGAAACAAACTAGCATGATGATTCTCTCCCATTCTCCTCACCTTCTCTTCCATATTTATCATACTCTTGTTAAGGTAATGAGGTAAGTTTAAGTTTTTTACACTGGTAGAATGCATCAAGAGTCTCATATGATACTAATATAACCCTGAATATCTGCCCTCGCATGTGAAGTACCTCATGATAAAATAAATGATAGGGGCATATTTGTCCATCAAGTGTCTAAATGGAAAGATATGTGTAGGAGTTTCTTTGTATGCTCTGTTCAAGTACATTTTATAGCTGTCAAGGTCAACGTCTCTACACTTGAACTAGTTTTCACCACTGTTTGGAATCCATGTGGTTGAGGAAATGATCTCTGTTAAAAGAGCAAACACCACCCCTGAAATAGTGACCTTATCTCTCATCAATCTAGTGGAAAAATTACTAGTAAGTTTGTCATGAAAACGAAATTTCTCAACCTTTTGGAAAAAGGCAAGGAAACCATCATCCTAAAATGATTTCTTGAGGAAAGGTGAAGACATGACCTCATTTTTTGAACTGGGCTCATACCTACTAATATGACCTCCCTTTTCCCTCTTCTTCTTAGTGGTTTCAGAATCTGTTACCAAACCTAGGTTAATGAAAAATGGAATTAGGGTTTAGTGAAGGGAAAAACAATGGATTTTGGTAATTTTTGGGAATGAAGGGAGATTAAAGGGTTTAATGTTTCCTAAATTATTGATAAATTTAGGGTGCTAGGGAGGGATGCTGGGGAGTAGGTAAAATTGAAATTTGATGGAATGGGTGAGGGGAAGGGGTCCAAAAAGGAAAAAAACAATCCTAACCTAGAAATGTCTAGTCTAGGCCAGGGTTTGTAAGAAAATAGGGAAAATGAGCAGTAGGGGGTGGGGAAAGTGAATAGGTAGGTATATAACATGTGGGGAAAGCTGACTGAGCTTCCATCTTAATTTTTTTTCAGCAATTTGTCAATGTGAACATGAAACCAATAAAATGCACTAAAACCCAAGAAGAGGGAATTTATTTTTTCAATCACAGAATGAAGACACGAGAGGTGATCTTGAGGACCCACTTACCTATCCCTCATAAAATAGAACCTTTTTTCTGACGTAAAATCCACTCATAGTGATGATTTGTGCCGAAATGAAGAACTAAAAATGCTTAGGTAAAAGCACAGTGCGTACGGAGCACCTGTGCAGCGAATGCACAACAGAAGCACAACAGAAAGGATAGAAGTCACTTTGGAGAAAATAATTTTTTTTTTTGAGGGTGAGACTGAGTTTTGTTGGTGGAGAGAAGTTTCCTGAAGATGAAATGAGCAAATGAGAGGCTCATTTGGTCTTTTGTGGCTTTGGAAATCAATTTTCATCTTTCGTGGTAAAGTGGCCCCACCAACTCTTTTTCTCTTTTGATTTGAAAATTTTCAGCTTTAGAACATTTGAGAAACATATTACATTCATGATTGAAATGAAAGTACACTTTAAGATATTTATTGAACATTTTTCAATATTACGACTCCTTCCATGTTGAATTCAATGGTTAAATGACTAATTTTTAATGATTTCAACCCTAAAACCTAATGGTGACACTACATGCAATCATATGAATGATGACCATGGTGATGTGACTTAGTTGGTAATGGAGAAATTAAATTAATGATGGGAATGAGAAAAACATGAATTTGGAAAGGAGTAGTAACACACCTAGACACACTAGCTAGTGACCAAATTTTTATTTGAATACCTACTCAAACCTTAAAAATTTGACTTAAGACACTAGGAAAACCTTGTAAGATCATATTTGATCATTGGTGATTGGAAGAACTGGCAAACACAAACATTGGCTCCAGCTGGGCATGGCAGCTACTTGGAGTTGTCAAGAACACCGTAGACCAAGTAGCCTTATCCATGGGCATGGAGTCAAAATCAAGAGAGAAACCTCAATACTGGAAAATTACTAACAGATTGAATTGGCTTGGACTAAAAGAAAAAATTGAGGTACCTAAAAATCATCAGCCAATAAAGAAAATATTATGGCCTTCACCTTGCGCTTCAAGATTCAATGATTAACTTCTTCAAACTTTGGAATAAAACTAAAATGATATCTACAATGATGGTGAAACTTTAGAAATACGATCAAAAGAGGTAGTGCTTAAGAATTCTACCATTGACTAGTCCTCATCCATAGTATTCTCCATCCATTTCCTCCAACAAGAAGGCATGTTTCCCTCTTGAAGCTGGAATCCTATACGGTACCCTCCACAAGTTCTGTAGCTTACCGTGCTTTCCTTTATCTGCATTTGGAGTGTTATCACTGGAAAATCGTACAAGCAAAGGTGACATTGTTTAATGTGAGGCAGAAGTATTTACAGGGTTGAGAGACATTAGATAATATGAAAGTATTTAAAAATATATAAGGTTCGAGGAAAAATCAAATTGTGTACAAGAAGAACCAGTAAAAAGTGCATTTGCGCGCAAAAATATTCGATAAACATGCCTTTTCATGCCTTTTTCTAAAAAATGTGTGCAATCCTGGGAGTGGCAGAAGTCACTTTCCAGGACCACAAAGCACACTCCAAGACATTGATTCCACACTTGAAGCCACCTAAGGACAACCACCCAAGCCTCCTTAGGATGCCAAGGGAGCACACAATGGAATAAATGTGGCACATAATGGAATGACCCTCTCTTGGGTCACTATCCACAATGTACCAAGAGTGGGAAGGAGGATTTTAATTCTCCTATAAAAAGCCACCATGACATTCATAACCAGTTTATACCCACCCAAGAGGTCCTACTGACTTGATGGCCTTCCCCTTTAGAAATATTTATGGTTTCCCCCAAGTTACTTTTTATACTCCAACCTTGGGCCACTGAATCCTCATCATAAATTTTCAGTTGCTCCTCGCCATCATGCCTATGTTAAACCCATCACATCGAAGATCCATATCCCCCATATCAGTGACCCCCTTGTTTAGTTGAGGCTTCCATTTTGTCGACATCAACACCTATTTTCCAAAAAGGAAGCAATACCTTGGATCACCCCTCTCCATAAAAGGGACATCCTCGAGTGGCACTGTGGGAGACATCATTGCCCATAGATGTCATCGATCCTCCCGAAATTCCATTACAACAAAAAATTTCATGTCAGGATGGTATCGTAACTCACAACGATTTCACTTTGATCAAATTCGTCGAAGACCTGTGCCTTTATAAGTATATCTTTCAACAATGCTTACACGACAAGGTACCAGCCAACACCTATGTGTACCATGATAATTTATATGTCATACCAATATTATGGAGATGGGAACCACTTTACACCTATTTTTAAATAAAAAAATTACCCTGAATGCATCAGTAATTGTCGTCATCAACCAGCAGATCACTACCATAATAGTGACACAGGCAGAATCTGTATCTATGAAATATATTTGTTTAACTAGCCAAAGCATCACGATCATGGGACATGCCCGCGTCGTAGAAATTTTTTATATATATTGTATTATACCTTTACTTGCAAGGATCCCACAGAACATGGTTGCTCTTTGACCCGGTGCAGGATGTCTCCAATTCCGAGATACACATAGGTCTCTCTCTCTCTCTCTACACACAGTATAAAGAAAAGAAACTATAATGTATTTTGGCTATATAGTTCTTCCTAGACCTCACACATTAAGGTGAGCTTTTATCATTGGAAAATCATACAAGAAAAGGTGATGTTATTTAATGTCAGGAAGAAGGATTTTTAGGGCTGAGAAACATTAGAGAATATGAAAGTATTCAAAAATATATAAGGTCTAAGGAAAAATAAAATTGTGTACAAGAAGAACCAGTCAAAAGTGCATTTGAACGCAAAAATCTTCGATAAACGTGGCTTTGCCGGCCTTTTGCTAAAAAATTCACACAATCCTGGGAGTGGCGGAAGTCACTTTCTGGGACCACAAGGCACACTATAGGACATTGATTCCACACTTGAAGCTACCTAAGGACAGTCACCGAAGCCTTCTTAGGACATCAAGGGAGCACACAATGGAATCACCCTCCTCTCTTGGGTCACTATCCATAATGTACCAAGAGAGGGAAGGAGGATTTTAATTCTCCTATAAAGAGCCACCAATAGATGAAAAACATGAGAGCACACTGTTATGTTGGCCAAAATTTCCCCAAGGAATACCAACAGTGTGTGATCTGGAGCAGAGATAGAGGGGACTCGATTGTTGGCCATCCAACAACTCCAGTACACCACAGAAGAGAGAGGGATACTTTGTGCCAAGGCAGCTTCAAAGTAAATACATCCTTGCATTTGGACTTAGAACTCCTAATTCTAAGGGACCCTTGGCGAGTGGGTTAAAGTTTCATCCTTATTCCTACCATCACTCAATAAGAGGGGACGCAAGAGCCACCATTTGGATTATTGAAGTTGTTTGACTCTATTTAGAGCTTTTGTGTTATTTGTTTGAGTCTTGGTTTAGTTTTTTGTTTTAATATGCATGTTATTTCTCTATATAGTATGTATATGTTTTAGAATGTTCCACACATTTTCTTGACTCCATCTATGTTCTGCTTATGACCAATAACTTAAGAGATAAAAACCACCGCTCTTAAGTTGGTGTGATTTTGTACATTTGTGTACGAAACAAACCAACACACTGAGCATCAAAATGGACAACTACATCACCCATATTAAAGCCATCTAAATTTGTTTTTGCTGAAAATGAATAATTTTCTTTATCTGCCACTGAACATCAGTCGGTTTGCTACAAACTTCATGCAATATCTTCATGACTGGAACAATAAGAGAGGTAGGAAATACTATATCAACTCCATACACTAAATCAAAAGGCAAAATTCCTATGGAATTATTATTACTTACTCTGTCTACCCACAAAGCATTGATGAGTTTCGTATGCCAAATTTTCTTATTTGCCTCTAGCATCTTTTTGATGAATTGACCAAAGACTTATTCAAGTACTCGACAAATTCATTACCTTGTAGGTAGTATTTCGTTGAATGACCCAAGTTGACATTGTACTTCTCAAAAAGTTCCACCATGTTTTTGGAGTTAAATTTAACCGCGTTATCCATGCTTATATTCCATTGACAACCAAATCTATAATATATGTTAGATTCCATAAATTGAATGATAACCAAATCAGTTGCTTTCCTGGTTGGCATTGTCTCAATCAACTTTGTAAAATAATTTGTAGCCATCAAAATCCACTTGTGATGGGAATATGATGAAGGATGGATCTCACCTATGAAATCAAGACCACATTGCTGAAATCATGCCTAGACTGATATGGGTTGCAAAGGTAGTGGGAACAAATTCCTTTTCCCTTGAAAAATTTGACATTTGTGACAACTCATCACAGTCTTTTACACATCAGCAAAAAGAGTGGGCCGATAAAAAATTCCCTCAAAACTTTCTTCGCTGTGGTTTTCTAGAATAAATGACTACCACAATCACCCTTGTGAAATTAATTCATCACCTCCTTCGCTTCGCTTTCAACAAGAAAATTCAACAAAACACCTCACGGGTCTTTCCAATATAAAAAAGTGTCTAAAATACAATATTTTGAAGCCTTTAATTTCAATGATCTACCTTTTCTTTTAGACAAACCTGGTGGAGGATTTAAGTGTTGCAATACATAAAATATATCAACATACCAAGGGGATGAAATGAAAATTTTAGACACCTGTTCTAACAAGTCATCAACCTCCTCCTCAAATAACGTGGAAAATAGATTTATGGCGAGTGCATTAAAATTAGATTTTTCCATCAAATTTTCCAAACCCTGTCCCTTGATCAGATTTTTCGGCTTGATCTCTAGATCATATTCAAACATTAATCAGATCCATTTCCCTCGCCTCCCTTTGGGATCAGTTTGTGTAAACACATTTTTCACCGCTGCATTTGGAAGCTATGATGTGAGAGTGAAGGATGTATAACTGAAAGTATTTCAATGCTTTGACCAATTCTAAAGCTCGTTTTTCAATAATGTTGTATCTTAGTGCTGCATCTCTTATGGTTTGACTGAAATGGGAAATTGGTTGTTCCGTCTTTGAATACTTTTTTTTCATTAGTAAAGAAACCAAAGAGTGCTCACAAATGAATCAAAATATAATGAAGTCTATATTATAATAAGGGTTAACCATTGTGGGATCACATGTTAAAGAAAAATTGATTGAATTGAATGATTTATTTTCATATTCTGACCATCTTATCTCGATGTATTTTTTCAGCATATATGTCATATGTCTCAAGTGTTCAGCTAGAATGGGGATGAATCTCCTCAAAAAAATTATCTTACCATTGAATGTCTGGATCTCCCTTTTGTTCCTTGGGAAGTATAATAGTTGAATTGATTTGATCCTGGAGGGATCAATGTGGATGACATATTTTGACATGATGTGCTTAAGTAGTTTTCCCTCCTCCATGGAAAATAGGCTTTTCTTACGATTCAGGGAGATGCTGAATTTTCTACATTTTCTAAACATTGTTATCATGTGATGTAGGTGTTCATCATATGAATTTGAACGTATAGAAACATCATCAAGGTAAACCACAAGAAATACATCTTTCTCATTGATAAAGTGATGTCCATAGCCCGCTAAAATGTAGCCCCTGCATTCTTGATCTGAAATGGAATTTTGGCGTACACGAAGGTACCCCATGGTGTTGTAAATGTTGTTTTATCTTGGTCATGTTCATGCAAAAATATATGGTTTTATCACAACTATCCGTCGAGGAGTGGCATTCTTGAAGCTTTGACTAACCTCTCTAGGATTTAGTCCATCTTCAGAAAAAGATAATTGTCCTTTAAGGACACCTTTTTTCAGATTTCTGAAATGTATGCAAAGACGAATCTCCCATATCTTCTTCCTTACTAGTATGAGGTTAGACATCCAATCTGAAAAATCGAATAGGAAATATAATACCACCTTCGTAAATTCTATTTAACTCTTTTTCAATCGACGACCGTAGTTTAGGATTCATTCTCCTTGACTTTTGACGGAATGGTTTTTGATCCAACTTGATTGGGATGGTGTATTGGATGATTTTTTTAGTGTACACTTTTAAATCTAAATAATCCCAATAGAATACATCTGAAAACTTTCTGAAGAGAACTGTGTATTTACATTTCAGCTTTGGGGATAAATGTTGGAAATATTGTCATTGATGGCAAAGGAGTAGATCAAGATCAAAAAAGTTATAAATGAATACCAAGGAAAAATAGACAAAAATGCAGTGAAACTACTACATTGAATTAATTGTAATAATGTGAAATTGTTTCTTCAGTTAAATTGTTGTGATGCAAAGGAAAGTCTCCAAGGCAAAGAAAAGGATGCATTAAGGTGAATTGTAGTAATACATTAATGATATACATTGTTATTTAATGTTGCAATTAAGTTGATTCATTCAATAATTACATAGGGTTGAAATAAATATTGGATTATTTATGTATTTTTCCAAATAATATTCAAGATATGAAGCTTGTGGAAGCGAATGAGTAGAGGGAAAATAATCAAGCCTATTCTCTTCATATTCCTATGACGAATACAAACATCCCTCAAACTATCTCTATAACAGATGTCATTTTGGTGTGCATAGAGAGTTAGAGAGCTGGATAATGTGAGAGAGATGATTGAGATATTATGCATATATGGAGTTGTTGTTAAGTAGATTTGAAGGGAGAAGAGGCAGAAGAAAAGATGCAAATATGCATAGTTGATAACTAGGTAAATCAACATATTGTTTTCATGTTGTGTGAGGGGATTGTGGTCTCCTTTCAAGTTGTATCTTGATAAAATGTTCATTTGGAGCTGGTTGAGGTAGAAGCCTCCTGTAGGTGGTAGCCTGCAGAAAACACATGGGAGTTGGAGCTTCCTTGCATGTTACAACTTGCAGAAATTTGAGGTAGCAGCCTCCTGTAAGTTGGAGCCTATAGAAGATCAGATGCAATAATGAGTAGGATTTTGCCTTTGCATCAAAAGAATAATAAAATCATGGTTTTATCCCTTATGGGTTTCCACTTATATATTTTGTCCATATGCATTGTTATTATGCGGTAATGTGTTGTAATGGTCTGCTTATTACTTGTTGTTCACACATCCAATTTGTTGATCATTATTTATTAAAATGCTCATCTAATTTTTTAAGTTGATTAGTTTAAGGAAAGTAATTTTAATGTCCATGGATGAACTACACTAATTCACCCCCCACCTGCTCTGAGTTTAGTCAAGGGTTCATCAATTGCTACCAGAGAAGGTCCCTTTGGTGTAATCTTAATAGCTTGAAGGCGATCTAGTTGTGTCATGGACTATCAAAGTGTATCTGTGTTGAGTTCAAAAACATTTTAGGAATGGAAAGATAAGGTTAAAATAGATTTAATGGATTATGGATCTTGTGTATGGAAACTTGTATGTGATGGTTACTACAAATAATCTCCCTCTCTCCAAGAACAACAGTGGAATTTGAATGCAAAATGCGTAATGTATAAAAATATTCATAACAAGTATATTGATGCAGTAATGGATTTAACTTCTACAAAAGAAATTTTGAATAGATTGCATCTCATGCATGAATATAAAGGAGAAGATAAGAAGGAGAATATAAACAAGAAGAATATAAACCCCTTTAAAAAGGAAAAGGTTCAATCAAATGAGGTACCTACTAGTGTGAATGGACACGATTCCCATAAATAAATTACTGTTGAAGAAAAAGCCAAACTTGACCTTGTTTTGATTGAAATAGGAAGATTGAAGAATGAAAAAAAATATTTGAATAAACTGGTGAAAATAAGTAATGAGAGAGAGCATCAGTACAAGTAATACAGTGTTAATATAAACACCCAACTTGAAGAAGCAAGGATAATAGAAGAGGTTATGAATAATCAGCTAAAAAAGAAAGAGGTACAGTGTGAAATATTAGAATTTGACATTATTTTAGCTAGACGAAAGTTAAATGAAAACAATAGGTTTTGTGAGCATCTAAGAGAGGAGATAACATTGCTGAAGGAGTTAAAATAAAAGAGCAATATCTCAAAGGCAGTCATAGATAATAGTGAAGCTGCTTGGAAAATACCATTAATGGAAGGTACAAGCCGAGTAAATATAATGATTTGTAAAGAAACAAAAAAAACAAGCAACATAAAGAGTCAAAAAATGAGATGAAGAAAAAATTATTTGAAAAAAGCTCATTTGCTCCTAGAGATAAATTGAACAAATTTGTAAGATCTGAAAGGAGGTTTTCCTTTTCTCCCTTGAAAGTGATGCAACCATATGGCCACAAATACCTAACTTTGTAGACCTAAGACTAAGTCTGCCCAAAACCCGAGGATAGGTTCACATATCTCTAAGAACCTTTAAAAACTCACTTTAATCTAAAAAAAATCATTTACATGGAAGCTCCCTTAAATCCAACATTATGCCAAATAATCTCGATTGACGCATGGATACAGGCTTTCTGGGACCTCGGGTCACAACCCAAACCATTCTTTCATATGTGCTCTTTAACATTAATGCTTAAAATTACCATATCGCATTTCTCAATACCAAAGATCTTACCTTTAGTGTTTTATCGCACATCGAAAAACTCACCATATCGCAGATCACAAACTTTAACTCATTGAAATTTCAAAATCGCATCGTCGATCTCCTTCACAAACCTCATCCGTTGATCTATACCCAGATCTAACGATTCTCCTCCATATTCGGGTTTTAGCTCATTGGAGAATGCGCAAATTAAGAAACTCCACCAACCGCACATAACATATATCGCAATGTTTGTGATTTTGCAATTTCACAAATAAGAAAATATTACATTTCGTACATTATCGATTATAACATATTGCAGTGAAGCACTTCACGTGAATTTCTCCCTATCGCACTTTGCCAATTTTCAATACCTGTGATTGCTGCAATATCTTATCACATGCGATGTTTTATATTTATCACATTGCGTAGATCTTAAAATTATCGCACTTCGGAATATTCCAAAATTAACTTTCCATGAGATCTATACTATTGATCTTTTCCTTGATCCTTGCCTCTCATCTCTTCCTTTGGAAATCTTCTAAGGGAATTTTGTCTTAATTTATTTTCTGTTTCTTTGACTACCACTGCTCTACAAATCCTCCTCCATGCCACTCCTTCCTGAGTTGTCTACTATTCAATCGTTAATATGAATGTTCTTATCACTTTCTGTACACCTTTTCTCACTGTTCAAATGCCTTACACATTGTTTCAACACCGAATACAGAACACCATTCTGTATTAAAACTCTAAATCGAGGATTTGATTTTACTTCTCATTTGACCTGCACATAAATTTAATTTCTCCAGACTAGAATCACACATTATTATCCCTAGCCATTAAGTCTTATTCACATAATAAGAATTATTCCTTAATCATAATTGACATAGCAATGGTTTATAACACAGAAACCATAATTTCTCAATTACAGATCACTCAATGGGAGTTGTTGGATTCTTACCAGCACGCTTACATCCTTACCCTCTTGTTGCTTTTGAAATTTTATCTCATCTTAAAAGAACCTCCATTTAATATCTTTGATCAAAACATCATACTCATATGCTTCCAGCAAACAGTTTAGAAAAACACTTTCTACCTGATTCCTTTCAAACACCTCATCACTATGTCGCTTATCAATTAGAGTATAACTCTCCTCCTTTTCCTTCACAACATCCCATAGTTGTCCTTCAACTTCTTGACTAATCTTCATAGTCATTTCAATCTCCTTCAGTTCGAAGACTGATTCTTCTTTAGCATGAGACAAATCTGCCCCATGTTGCTCTTCATTACTATTCTTATCTTTGTCATTGTTATGGGACACTTCCATCTGTCCTTCTGGGCTGCTTGAATTTTCCTCATTCACATCTCTACCTCTGCATCCCTCAAGAAACCTCATTTCTTCATCAATATTACTAAAACTTAAATAATTTACCCGAGGTCTCAATCCATGGCTTCACTCAGACTCCCTTAACTAATTTTTTGACAATAAAATCTTGTTGTTAGCTTCTTCAAGAATTAAATTTGTCTTCTTGATATATTCCTTTTCTTTTGCTTTCTTTTGGCTACCCATATAACACAAAATCCCTCTTCTTACAACTCTGGCAGTATTCTGAAAAGGAATATCTTCCTCCAACTGTGTATGATCTTCCTCATGAGACCTAACTGGCTCATCCTTCTTCTTTAAAACAGAATTCAAATTATGTCTCTTTGCTTCCTCTTCTTTGAAAATACCAAAAATTCTTTCATCATTATATATTTCACTTGAAAACATACAAAAATTATCAATTTTAAAAACATAAGACCTTTCAGTCTCACTTGATGCTTCAGTCATCAGGTCTTCTTGCTGCTCTGAATCCTTGATATGATTTAGATCCTCTACAATGTTTTCCTTCGTCTCTTAATTACTTTTAGAAATCAATAGGCCATGTTATTTTTCACATACCAAAACTTTCTCTACATACTCACTTATTCTGGGTAACAATTCCTTCAATTGAGCATTCACTCTATGCTCCCACTTCACTATTAATCTATTCAATTTGAATTTTCTTTTCATAATCCAACCATACCTTTGGTCTTCCTTATTCATCTATAATATTTTCATCAATAACCCAAGATGGAAATTTATCTCAGCTTTGTCTTTGTCAGAATCTTCTTGACTCATCTTCTCTATGCCTTTTACCTTGGCATATTTCTCCACTCTTATTCTGCTATGAATTTTCTATGAACCTATAATATGACTATCAGTATTCATTATTTTGTCTATTGTGAACTCCATTAAGTCTCTCCTCCTGAACAAGTATTCATACCTACTACAAATACCTCACCAAGCCTTATCTCCTTTGAGCTCGATCTTTTGGTAACATTCGTTCTATGTCTTTGGAACCTCTAGTGAGCAACTCATTTGCTCCTTGGCTTCTGCAATTCTACTTTCTTCTTAGAACACTCTTTTCCTCTCTGTCCAACCTTCAGTTGGATTCTTTAGGTTCATGGGCACTTTTACCTAGAGTATTTCATTCACTTCGTCTTCAAGAACACAATTGATTCTTCTTCTTACAACTCCTTTTGTTATTCTTTTGCTGAGATATTCCCTCTTTGTCTACAATCTGAAATATGAAAACATATTCTCAAGCTAGAGTTAAAATAAAAACATACCATATAACCTTCAATATCTCTACATGATCTTCTTACACCATTAATCTCCACTTTGAATGGACTATTCCCTCTTCCTTTGCCTCTACAGATTCTCTTCAAGAGTATCAATTATTCTCCATATTTTGCCACACTTTTATCTTTGTGTAGCTTGTCAGATTTAAAATCTGATCCTTCTTCTTGAAATCACAATTTTATTTTGCATATACAATATCAAGAACATATTTCTGCTCCAACTTTCTCCCAAAAGAGCTTTTATTGCTCTTATACGAAAAATGATGCAGCTAGATGGTCACAAATATCCAAATGTGTGGACCTAAGACTTAGTCTTCCCAAAACTCGAGGATAGGTTCATATATCTCTAAGAACCTTTAAAAACACACTTTAATCTAAAAAAATTCATTTATGCCAAAGATACCGTAGATATAACCTTATTCCAAATAATCCTTATTTACATGTGGAAACAGGCTTTGTGGGAAACTAGGTCAGAACTCAGACCAATATTTCATATGTGCACTTTAACATTAACGCATAAACTTACCTTATCGCCTTTCTCAATAAAAAATCCCTTAACTTTAGAATTTTATTGGACATCGTAAAACTCACCATATCCCAGATTGCAAAATTTAACTCATTGAAATTTCACAATGTCATCGTTGATCTCCTCCATAAATATCATCCATTGATCTATAACCAGATCTAACGATTCTCCATATTCGGGTGTCGTCTCATCATAGATCGCATAAATTAACAAACTCCGCTGATTGCACATAACATATATCATAATGTTTGTGATTTTGCGATTTCACAAATCGTCAAATATTACATTTCACACATTGACGATTATACCATATCACACTTCAGCACTTCACGTTTTTGTCCCTATCGCACTTCGCCAATTTCAATTTCCTCCAATCGCCACAATATCTTATCTCATGCGATGTGTGATATTTATCTCATCGTGTAAATCTTAAAATTATCACACTTCAGCATATTCCCAAATTAACTTGCGATAAGATCTATACCATTGATCTTTGCCTTCATCCTTGCCTCCGATCTCTTCCTTTCGAAATATTCTAAGGGTTTTCTGCATTATTTTTCTCTGTTTGTTCGACTTCAGGTTTACTTATGCAACATATTTTGGAGAAGGAGCATGAAGTTTCAAAGAAAATGGATCATGATAGTGCACATAAGAAAATAATGTGATAATTTATTCCTCTGTCTAGATGTCATTTTCCTCCAATGCGTAGTGATATGGGCACCCAATTGTGCCTTTGATAGTGTTAACTCTACCAAGGGGAATGAAATGGAAACATAAATTAGCCAGGAAGAACCAGCTCAAAAAGAAGGTCAAAGAATCTCTCTGCAAAAGAATGAAATCAAGAGTCGAAACATTGTGTGAATTGCTACGGTTAATTCATGTATTTCAGTTTTGGGTGAACTAGTATACAATGGATTGACTAACATAAATCATGGTGATGTGGGCACATTAAAATTGGGATAGTATTAGGAAAAAATGCAATGGAGTGGTGCAGTGGAGTGGTGTAGTGTGAGCGTTAAGATTGGGATATTATTAAGAAAATTGTGCAGTGTAGTGGTGGAGTGGTGTCAGAACTATGGTATCAAATCAATTGGTATCATCCCCTGCATTATTGGTGGTTGTGGCATGCGCCCACAATATCATGTTGGTCTGGTGCGGTACTTTCAGAGCTTCTACGTACTTGTGGTATGGTAGCTAGAACACGACAGTGCTAAGCCATAGGGGAGGAACCCTAGTGCATACAATAAATTATTTCTGCATCTCTGAGGATAGTGTGTGGCAGCAACACAATAAAAAGTTGATAAATTTGAAGTTGTTTACATATATATATATATGTATATAACACATAACAATTAAGAATGTAACGAAAAACAGAATTCACACGAAACTGTGCATTACGTAAACTACTGGATAGCCTTCTACAACAAGAACGTTACACAATCATAATGACAACAAATATTTGCTAAATAACGATTTCAGAAACAAATAAATTTAAAGCTAATATCTTGTATGCAATGAATTTTACCCATAAATTTACGCCAAATTTATGCCCTAACAATTACCCTTGCTCGGGAACCTTGCATTCCCTGGAAAACCTTGACACTTCCTAGTTGTCATACCGTCATAGATATCCTTACTTTGTTTTCAAGTTGGGAACCCAACCAAGTCATTAGGAAAACGATGTTGTGCCCAACCCAAATTCTCCCTTTCTATGAAATTATTTTTTCCGCACCTTATCACACCGATAGGCTTCCCTCTTACAAGTATTATTATGAACTTTTATAATTGTATTTGTATAATTTCTTGATGAACTAATGAATGAAGTAATGTATAAATGAGAAAAAATATATAAACAATTATCATGTTAAGAAATTGTATTATGCATTTTTATTCCAACAGGGTATTAGAGTTAGGAACAAGGTTCAAATTTGTCTCTGAATTCTAGTCAAGACTTTGAAGGATTTATTCACCAGAAGTCGAGTTTGTAAGAATAACTTTCTATGGTTGGAAACAAACTTCCTATTGGAAAAAAGACCTAAAAAAAGTCTAAAATTATCTCTATTCTACAAGGATTGGAATATATCTGTCATAAGAGAAGGACCAAGGGTCTTGGTTTATTACTACAAGCTAGAATAAGCCGAAATTGGGAAAATCGCAATTCTGAGCACAAACATGAATTTAAGCCAATATGATCGAGGTTATTGTAAGATGAGTTATGATACAAGATAATAACAACCTAAATCTCCATGATGATGATCTAAGTTATATTTTATGAAAATTCAAGGAAGAAGCATAAGTTTTAGAGTTTTTTTTTGTCTACTGAAGGAAGACTAACATAGACCAAGCCTCATAATTCCAAAAAAAAAATCTTACTTGATTGAGTTAACATAAGCACTAATATGAAATTTTGGAAAAGGTAACACATGAGATGTGGTATGTTTGGTCACCACTTTAGAAGGAGAAACTTTGAACAGAAACCCTGTTATCGTGGATTGTCGTGTCTAACTCACACGTGCTCCCTCTCTATGTAGTTTTGATGATTTTTCACCCGAGTTTCTTGCTAGTTCTTTTTTGTTAGTTGGAAATTAGTTGGAATGTTGTGAAGAGTCATGGGTCCACCCCAAAATTGGTCATGGGTCAATTATATGGTGGTGGATTTTCATTTTTCTTGGTTTTCACACCTGGTAGCACATGAGTAGTATGTTGGACCAAGCACACCTTAGTGGGAGGAACTTTGAACAAAATATTTTTTGGGGGATCGATATGGCTCCCTCATAGGGGATTTTCCTTTGTATGGTTTCAAGAATGTTGGATCCATGGTGGATGGGTGGAATTGTCAATTTGTGTGAAGGGTGATGCAGTATAAGATTTGTTTGTCATGCCCACTTGAATATTGACTAAGGTCCATTTGTAGGGTATAAACTCCCATTTTGTCTAGACTAGGACCAAGTCCCTTTGAAGGGGGCACTTGATACGGTGACTGACCCATCAGGGCAAGACCATGCGAAACCATCGACGAGCCAGGATGTTTGGGAATGTAACTCCAATTGGGTGGTAAATTATGTCAAAGGCTAAATATGGAAAAGATATTGATAACAGACAAGTATTGTGAGGAAAAGATGAAAAGGACTTTCAAAAGAGAGTTACAATGCTTGATTTTTGGCACTGGTATTGTATGTAGAATTTCAGTGCCAATTCTATAGAATAACGTTATCTATACTAAGAATTTTAGTTGCTAATGTTATCACTAAGAAAAATTTAAACATCATTTGACATAGTCTTAGAAGTTCATTTGTCAAAGGTATGGTCATAGAGTTCATTAGGAAAATTTAAATTTTTTATATTGGCCTGTCCTAAGGTCAAAACTGACCCCCATTCAAGTCTTATCATGTCCCATCAATCATCATTTGCTAAAATATTCCATTTCCCAAGTTTTAAATTCGAAAAGGTCACTTTAACCAATATTTCCTTTTTTCATAGCGAATTACACAATAAAAAGGTAGCTTTCGCTATGAAACTACTAATACTTTCATAGAAAAACTACCAGGAATTTAACTAACTACGCAGTGAAAAGAGGTATTTTTGTCTATCTTTTCAAATCAGTTGCTAGGTGTCAGTGAATAATTAGAAGTGTTAGGGTGGGTGTCATTCGAGTCAGTTATGATTAATTCAAGGTACATTGGTCATGGTTGATGTGATTATTACTATTTTTAACATGTATGAGTCATGATTAAGCCATGGGTTGTCATCGAAACTTTGAAACATTACCCAAATGATTCATTTTTCATTCTTCGCTCCATATTTGCATGTTATAAAGTCCTGGAGAGTTTTTTCACCAAGCCAAGCTGGTTGCTAGCATTTTCAAAAGTTGCAGGTGTCACTGATCAAAAAAGGTAGAGAAGGTATAAAATCACCATGGATACAAAGAGGAAGACCAACAAAGGAGGCCATTATGTAATATTCCCAAATAGGAAAACTCAACAACACATGCATAAAAAATGAATTTTCAAAAATATATGCTATAAAAATCAAAAGAAACCCTTCGATGAACTATATATGACAAAATAACACCTAAATAGAAAGGATATCAGAAACAAATCATATTAGGTGAGGTAAACAAGCCTCACACACCTATTATAGCCCAAAAACACTAAAACTCCAAAACTACTACAACACAGAATAACTGCATAAACTAATAGCACAGTCTAATGAGGGTTATACTTAGAAATTATAGGGACAAATATATCTAATATTATATTAATCAATAATGCTAAAATACTAAGATATAGTCTCCTTTATACAAATGAAAGGGAACCGGGGAAGGGTTTCTGGAAACACACCCTATACAAATGGTGGCCTATAGCCCAAGAAATGAAGAATGACTGAAAACTAAATAATTTTAAGATAGGAGGCTGAAATAGTGTAGATGTGATGCATATCCACTCAATGGTCTCCTCTAATGAAATCATGAAACCTTCAATCATAGGAAAACACTGAAACAGAGCCACAAGATCCCTCACTGAAGCTGCCCTCTAAAATAACGCAATTCCAGTCTAAAATTACGTTTTAGGTGATGGAAATAGATTGGCCTGATGCCAAATATATGAAATGTGCTCAAGATCCCTCCAAAATAATCTCCGAAGAGAAGGAATCGTTCCTCCAATGAAAAACTAGCTCAGAAAGTGGGTTTCTCAACCCTCCACTCCAACATCCTGCAACACAACACAATATACTGCAGAAACTACACTGTAGATGAAGACTGAAGCTTGGCCAGAATGTCGACTGTGTAGAATGATATATTATTACTCTCCTAATAGGATTTTCAAGGAAATAGATGGAATTCATAAATAGGAATACCTTGTGCTAAACAACACCGAGAATCTTAGCTAAACTGCTAAAGAGAGAAAAATTCTAAACAAACATATCAAAATATAACTCATAAGCTAATGTCATATGGCTGCCATCCTCTTCCTTATAAACAATGTGAGCCTTCTCACCTTGGGTCCCACTCATTAGGGTTTCCACCATCACACAATCAATCTCCCTCTAAAATTACGTTGTCCCATCGTTAGTGCCACTCCTCCATAACATCACTGTTTGATTTGGTCAAAGTTGACCTATTCAACCTGCTCTAGCCCTTTTTCACACCTAAGGATCTTCAATGGAGATTTTATGTAGCTGTCTGAACTAATCCACATTCATAGTGGCTGTCTCTATTGATGATTCACTCCCTCCATTCCATCTCATTTGACTTGGTCAAACTTGAACTTGTCTTCATGCATTACCGCTTGTTCACACTTGAGGGTGTTTTATCCAGCTATGAATGTGATCCGTTTTCACATTAGAGGTATTTTATTGCTGCTAAATAGATTCATGGGCCCCCCTAGCCATTTATTCATCTAACTACAATTTAAGAGCAAAATTAATATTCCAATTAGCTGCATGCTAATTTAGGAATATTACACATTGCCTCAAATATGAGCCATCAGACATGAATTTGCTGAATGAAGACCATACTACCTTAGAATTTTTCAGAAGAATAGGGTGTTTTCAGTTTTTCCAAAGATTGCAAGGATTTCATGTGTAGGTTTCTAAGGAATTTTCCATCAGTTTCAATGGGACAACTTTAAAGGTGGGAATGTTGAACCTCACTATAACAATAGAAACTATTGCAGCAAGAAAAATAATTCCTAGAGGAGGAAAACAATGGTTCAAAGCTTTCAAGTTCACCATGCAGGAATATAAGGAATTTATCAAGCCAGAGCATAGTGAGATTGGTCTCACAAATTCCATCCCAAGGAGCTACATGAAAGACAACTTCTCAAAGCTGTTGCTAATCATTTAGAAATACTTCACCTGTGAAGGGAGATATCATATGGTTTATTCCTACCACCTTAGTCTTCTGCTACATTTTTTTGGTAAGAGGTCTCTTGATTTACCTTTTTACTTCTACATAAGCTTAGCTAAAATGTCAAACAAATTTCAAGCTAAATCTAAAGGAAATGAAACCTCACTCTTTCATCATGCTTTAATCAAGTTGCTGGTATTAGAAGAGTTAAAGAGATTAGGCAGATATTGGTCATATTTTTGTTTTTTAGTGGCTTTGAAGTGATGCCATCACTCCTAAAAATAACTCCTAAACCTAGAGGCATACCATCACCTTCAGTGGAAGAGTAGAGTGAGAAAGTGATCATGGAGACAGAGCCATTGTAGAAAGTGGATACACCTATTGTTACATCTGCAAAACAAAACCCAACAATGAGCAACACATGGTAGCAAGAGGGTTACAAGAATCCAAACAGTGGGTAAGGTTAACTTAGAAGAAATTCTGCATGTTATTCATATTGAAGAGACTCCCATAGTCCTAGCTAAATATATATACAAGGGAGGAAAGAAGCTCAAGAAAGCTAAAATATATAAGAAGCTAGAGTTTGAAGGTGAGGATGCAGGATTCATGTTTCAAGCTAGAAATCCAATGACAAGACATGCTAGAAAGATCTTGCAAATCAGTAAATAATCTCAGAAGGTCACTAAAACTTTCCAACCACCACCAAGAATCATTGACGTTTCGTCACCTGCAAAAGAAGAATCAGTCATTAAACAAAGGAAAGAAAAAGAGAAAATTATTGAAAAAAAAGAGATTGAGGTCCTTAAGGAGTAGTTGAAGCTGGAAAATGATGAAATATTAGTCTTGAAGAAAGATTCAAGGAAGCACAATGTTTAGAAGGTATATTTTGATAAAATTAAATAGATTTGGGAAGAGTAGGTTAATCGTGTGTTAAGGACTTTAGATAACACACAAAAATTAATCAAATGGACTGAGCCATTGAGAGGAGAGGTGAAGCATATCAGAAAAATGAAACTTGCACTTGAAATCTAAGAATAGGACATTGAAGGACCAGGTCAAAGATATTCAAGAGCAGTTAGAATTGATTCATGAAGAATTGGAGAAGAAGGGCTTAAAGATGATTGTGGTAGAGGAGCCCATAACTCAACTAATCATTAATGAAGAAGAAACACCTCAAGGGTATAAACATGAGTTTGAATGTGTTTTAGAAGGTTCATGTCATGCTGAAGACCAATTTTGTACATCTCGAGGTCAATTTTTGGATAAAATTTTGAAATATGGAAATGTTGCATTTTTGCATAGTTTCGTAGCGTTTCCTAGGCTTAAAGCGAGGAAAATGATACAAAAATTTATGTAGTAGCCTATTTTCTTCCAAAAGAAATTTTTGCATTTTTCAAGGAGGGATTTTAATGGTGGTGAGGTGTCAGGTCTTGATGGACACTATGGAACAGCAAAGGAGCAACAATTTTGAGTGCAAAAACTATTTTTTGGACACTACAAAATCTCGCTACGAAATTGTGCTGTTTTTGTAGCTGTTTTTGAAGGTTTTGGAGCAGTTTAAAGGTAGCTTTGGATAGATGGACTCCTCCAATAGGTCAAGGGACCTTACCATTGAACATTTACGACTTGAAGAAAGTACAGTGGAGACAACTCATTAGCTAAAGCTTTTGTTGAAAATAATGTCTTCTATTCATGAAAAATAGGGTTTTGTTCCACATGTCTAGTAGGCTTTTTAATGTGTAAAGTAGTGATGAGTTATGTCATAGCCTTTTCAAGCATGTGATTATTATGTGTAACTAATATGTAACTGTTTCACAAATATAAGCTAGAATATGTAATAAATAGGATTTTGAGTCCCTACTATAAGAATGTCTATTTAAAGGAAAATCATCCCTATTATAAGAATGCCTATTTAAAGGAAAATCATCGAAATATTAAAGGGTTGGAGATTTTTTGCAGCACACTGCTGCTTTATGTAATTTGACTTATATCAGTAATACAGAAGGTTTTCTTTTTGACGGACCTGAGATTCTCATGGGGTGTCTAATTTTTTTCTGATCTATATCTTTATGTGTACCACTTATATTATATTTCATCTACATTACTCAGAATTCATATGTTTATGCTCTGACTTCCTTTATTGATGAAATGACTTTGCGGACCTATGTTCTTTGTGTGATTCTCTTTCGTTAAAAACCCCTATCTGCCTCATTTTCCATGTCAAGAAACCTTTCCACTGAATCTACTGATTTTTTGACTCCATAAGCCCAATGGTAGCAAGCCTACATTCTTTTTAACCTACATACACTAAAAGCAAGTTACTTTTCAAGTAGAGCTATCCATCTAGTATTATCATTATCAAATATCAAAAACCCCTTTGAGAGAGCCCTCTCAGACTAAAAGGCTAAGCTTCAGTCAAAATATGTTTTGAAACAATTACATGGATTTTTCTGATTAGTAGCCGATGAAGTGAAATTTTGTGATAACAGCTAAGACGGTTGTGAGGAAAATTGAAAACAGAGCACATATAGGGCCACTATTCAAAGCCCAATTTGCACCCCATGTTTGTTGCATTGGTTTCCATGTATTGGGGTTTCCTTAAAGAGAAGTGAAAAAAAAAATTGTTATATAAAATTGTAGCCCATGCATAATATAATTGCATCAATCAATGTAGTCTATACAATGGGAAATTAATTAACTTTTTAAATCACTCACCTAGTTTATGTCACCATCTCCATTTTCGTATTGAAGAAGGAGCCTGATCTATTAAACACTTGAGCCCATATTAACGTGGAAAGAAATATTCAAAAGGCACCCCGTATTGAAAAAAATGGTCATATATGAAAAGAAGCATTACAAAATAAAAGAAAACACTGCAAACCATTTTTGAAATTCTTCTATTTTTATCATCTTCAATCGAGAGAAGATAAATTCCTTTGAAACAATGTAGACATGACCCTAACATTGGAATATATACAACTCTAAGAGGATTATATGCCATATCTTGGAAGGTAGTACCGCTGAGAACAAACTACGCTTTCCTAGATGATTCGCTAGTGACCACAATAGTGACTTAGCCCATAGTCAATTTCCTCATCCACTTACAGTTGGAAAACAAAGGAAGGAAAAATTTTCTTCTCATTGTTAAAGTAACATTGAATGTTAATAGAGCTTTAAAAAATCACCCCCAAAAATATAAAACATATTCAAGAAATGGTATCTGCACTTGTCTAAATATTTAAGTGCATTCATACATTGGCTTGACATCATTAAAAGCTAGACTAAATTAAAATTATTGTGTTGGAAATGACCTTCTTTTACTGTGGAGGAAATACATTTATTTTTTCTTAAGGTCACTCTTTTTAAACCTTTTTTTTTAAAGTAAAATTCATCTTTAAATAGCAAGTGGTCATTTATTTCTTCCGTTTTCCAGGATTGGGATGCAATAGGAATTGAACATTGAGGTCCTAGTGGGTCCCTTATTGAAGAAGTTTCTCTAGATACAACAAAAATTGTAAGACATTTCTTTGACTCTTTCAATGGTTATGCTGAGGACTTATGTACGAGGAAATTAATTGTTTATGGTAATCATCTAAGAAGTGAAAACAACATTTTCTATGCTTACAATAATGAAGGTAAAATGGTTATGGTTAATCTCTAGAAAAAGATATTTGATATAGAATTTTTTTCTAGATTGTTTCTTGTCACATAATTTTTCCAATAAAATCCACACAAAATCCTAGAAACATACATTTTAATAACATCCCTTTGCACCAAGAAGAAAAATTGTTAGTGTATTCCTTTTCCGGCCACTGTTAGGAAGAATCTAGTTCATACCTCCATCTCCTAAAGTAATGATTGATGTAGGACTAAGGAATATTACTATTTATGTTGTATGAATGGTATATTGTGGGGGGAAATTACCATGGAAAATTTTAGGGGCTAATATTCGCAGGTGGGCTAATTTTCCATGGTTTTTCCAAAAAAAAGATTCGCCAATTTCCATTTTTTTATAAAAATGATTTGCCCAAATTTTACAATATAAAATTATTTTGCCTTAAAAATAGCCAACATTTTATAGAAAATATATATAATATCATTATAAATTTGAATAATTTTACAAATACATCAATAAATATTTTCTAGTTTGCATATTACGGACTACTGAGATTCGCCAATTTTTTAAACTTCAAGATAATTTTCCATCCTTAAAATTATCCTTGGAAATTACACAAAAGGTTTTCTTTTCATCCCTACGAGGTACACATTGAAATATTCCTTTCCCTCCAAGGAAGGATTTATCTCAATTAGAACACATGACTTAAACCCATTGATGATTCACTCAAGAACTATACTCTACCCAACCATGTCATCAACGTTTCTAATAGTAAACTTAGTCTAGTACTATTGTAATTGTAAGTTATTTTTCTTACAACACCACCTTCATCCCGAATAAAACATCAAGCTGAGTAATGGGAGATTAATACCCCAATCTGGCTAATTATACCATATCTTCATCTATACACTTAGACAATACTTGAGTATTATTTAACTACTCCAATTACCATAATGGCTTAGTGACAAATTCATCTCTCCTCAGGTAGAAATTATACATTAACATAGACAAAAAAATTCCTAAAGGTAATATTTCTTTTCCATTTTTCCTAAGAGCCAATAAAATGAGCTTTTTCCCTCAAGCACCTCTTCCTAATGTCACTTTCTACCTTTCCCAACCCATTTCAAAGAATAATTTGCATCCTAAATAAGCTTAGGGGAAATTTAGGGTCATGGTTAAGAACATTCAAGTCACTTGAAGACATTTTGTAAGCTAAACCTAACACCCTTGGTCATTAAACCCTAATTTAACTCATCTACCATATTTAAAAGGTTTTAGACAATTATTTCCCATTATTGAGTGTTGGCTTTATCATAGACTCAAGGTTAATGGAATGTATCTAAATATGGCCTATTGTTGTCTAATGTCCTAATATATTCCATCTTATAGGGGAAAGAAGGTCTCACTTGAAACACATATAATAACTCCCAATAAGTAAAGTGCCTAATGTTAAATATTTTAGTGGGGATCACATTCATTATGATAGAATCCATTTAAACCACTATGACTAACATCATTATGAATAAAAAGTAACATAGATCACCCAAATATAGTATAAATACAGACACAGGTAGAATAGTAATCCATTATATTGATAACAACATAGTATTACATAACTCTAATGTAGACTGAACACCAAAAAATAATAAAAAATGCAATCCCCATTACAACTTATCGCTAATATTGAATATATTTAGGTACGTTATAGACCTTGCATATATAGGAAACTAGAGTGACCTCAAAAAGCTTGAAATTATAATAGAGAATTTACCAACTATAATCCACTCAACACACAAATAGACTACAAAAAAGTCTATTTCTTTAGAGAGATATACAAATTATCTAGAAAAATAGGTCAAAAAAACATATGAAATGACTCTTTAACCTTATATGAATCAAAATATTCAACCTTATACGTATTTACTTCTATAAATTCATTCAAATTTTGTTGAAATTTTATCAATGCTAAAACTTTGTAAGAAATTATCCTCTACCATGCCTTCCCGCTCACTAAGTTGGATTCTATGCTTGTTATTGTCTTTGTGACCAAAAAAAATGCATTTCATATCAAAATATAAAAATAATTCAAATGTCCAATTTTTTCATCTCCCTCCCAAGGTCAAAATATCATAAAATTTCAAATATCAAGTTTTTTTCATTTCCCAGTGTTGGAGGGGTTGTCCACGGGAAGGAGAAAAGGTTCTTCAATTGTGGGGATTTCTTTCCAAAGAATGAATCTCAACAATATTCCTAGCCGATGGCCCATCCCTAAAGCCTCCATCTCTCTTCGTAACTTCATAATACTTCTAGACAAGCGCTCGAATTGTTGTAATCAAGGTCATGTGCTCACTCACCAAAGGCCAAAGATTTGATGTAGGGTCTCCCAAGAGGTTCAAGGAGGGCTCCGGTAATGAAGAGGCTGAGGAGGTTTCTGGCTCAGACACCATTGTCTAATTATTTTCAAGGTTCTATCTCCTCAAAAAATATAATACTTAGGTGAGAGTCCCATTAGGCTATTGTTCTTCAATTTTTTTTCGAGAGAAATGTCAAACTCTCTTGTTTCCTTACATGTTATTAGAGTTTACTGTGGGTTTAATATATTGGTTTTGTATTTTATGGATCCAGTTTTTTTTGTTCCAGTTTATTATGGATTCATGTTTTTTATTATTTAACAGGAAGAGTGAAATGTATTGAATCATAAGTCACACATCTTGTTTTTATGGTTGCCTTCCTATGAAATATGTAAAGACAGAGAGAAAACTGCCCAGCCTACTCTACGAGGAAATGAGATCTACCTTGTGGAAAAAGGGAGGAATATCATGTGGGGTTCAGATTCCATCTGTTTGGTAGCAATCATGTGGGGTTTGTATTCCATATGTTAGTCAGCTCGCACAATCATGAGAAAAGTGCGAGAGGATGCTCCTACAAAGCTGAAGCAGTAGACATAAAATATAAAACAACTTACCATGGTATTGTGCTGGAAATTTATTTGGAAGATATCCAGATGAAAAATTGAGTGACATGCCGAAGATCTTGCAAAGAAATTGGGATTATTTTTTCTTTTTTAGCGGGAAATATTGACAAAATGTTGGGAGAACACCCCATATCAATGTATCTTCTGGACTACTGTTGGAAAATATATGTTCTACTAGGATCCAACATCTTATTTTGGAGCCCTTCACTGTACTATGAAGACCATTAAGGCAGAATGTTCTATGGCTCTTTACAAGGGGTTTATTCCCATTGTGACTAGAGAAGGTCCTTTTACTGTTGTTCTTTTCATTACTCTCGAGCTCAGAAGGATATTATTGAAGGACATGCACTGCTCAAAATTTGATTCTTGTATCGCCATTGTGGATTTCTTGGAAATTAATAGTGAGAAGGATATTATTGAGGTCTTTAGTAGATGAGGCGCTTATCATCGATACCTCTCAGGGAGAATGCAAAGGTGAAATTCATAATTGCGGGGCACCCTGTTCTTCTCAAGGTTACATATTCTTCATTCATAAGATTTCTTAAATAAAATGAAAGTTATTGTTTATATATAAAATTTAATTAACCGTCATTTGATTTAGGCTTAGTTACTTCAATTACTGCTGAGTATTTTGGTACGGTCTAACTTTTCTGTGTTCTGTTTTATTTCAAATCTAGCAAAAAACTTTTTTATGTTTTGTTTATATATAAAAGTTAATAAGGGGTAATTTTGTTTGGGTTTAGTTAGACTGCTGAGTAATTTAGCAGGGTCTCACTTTTCTATGTTCTATTTTTATTTCGAAACTGGAAATAATTTTTTCGTAAAAGAGAATTACGTTTAGTTTAAATTCATAGTAAAAGTTAATTGTGTTAACTTTAATTTGGGTTCAATTAATTTATCTCATATCACAGGTTTTGTATGTTGGCAGAGTTCAATTTTGCATGCATTGTGATGAGACGAGATCCTTTTTCATGAGTTAGGAAGATTTTAAATAATCAGTTTTTTGGTAATGGGACGGTGATTGGATTACAATACAAAATAGAAGTAGTTTTCCAATTTACCAATTTTTTTCCTTATCCATTTGACTGAGGTAGATAGAAATATCTTGATATCTATCTATCAGGTAGGAAATTTATTTCCATGATGATATCTTATATTTTGTTGGCCCTTTCATTTCCTCCTCGCTTTTTTCTGCCCCCGATCAAACCAATGGCCTAGATGTCAATGGTTCTATAGGATTTTCTAGAAATGCAGTGATTGGTTAGGTTGCAAATGAGGGAAAAAATGGTGGCATACCCATTTGATTGAGTCGATTGAGGAATGAAAGCAGAGATAGACATATGGTGGGAGGGCACCCTATTCAAACAAAATATTATGAAGCACAGAGATGGTGGGAGGGAACCCTATTCAAACAAAATATTATCCAAGAATGTATATATTAGGAACAATTCACTATGTAATTAGGAAAATTTTGAAGGAATTTAATTTTTAGATATTATTTTATTTGAGAAAGTTAGGAAGATTTTCAAAGATCTTCATTATTCTCAACCATTTTATTTAATTATACAATTTGATGCATTCATTGTGGCCATCTATATGTGTCTTTCCGTCTACTTAACTTCAGATAATGTCAAATTCAAGTACCATTTTCCTCATTCTCAATGTAAACTACACATAAGCATGTAAATTTGACATGAGAAATTCAAAACTTTAATAAAACTTACAAAAGAAAAAATAACTATCTGTCTAATTAACTTCGTACATTCTCCGATGTAAGAAAACTTGCAGGGATTTGAAAGTGAGAACAAATATGTATGTTCAATGTCGTTCCTTGCTTTACGAATAGTGTGCTTACATGTGAAATCAAGGTGCTTATTATCAATAAAAACACCCACACTGAAATAAATATAATAGTAAGCTTAGTTTCTTCTCACTAGTACAAAATGTCTAATTAGTTACTAAAAAAATGACTAAAATTTGCATATAAACAACTATTTTTTGGTCGGTGACCAATAGTAGCTAATTTACAGTATCTTATAATGCGACCAACCTTTGGTCATTTTTAGCTTAGTCATTAATTGGTTATCTCAATTTTGTTGTCTAGTTGTATATTTGGTCATTAATTTAGTCACTGATTCAGTAATTGATTTGATCATTAATTTAGTCATTGATTTGGTAACTGATTTGGTCATTAATTTAGTAATTGATTTGGTCATTGATTTAATCATTGATTTAACCTTTGATTTGGTCATTAATTGTCGCAAATAATCACCAAATATACAACAAAATATATTACTATATGATCAGCCGAGAAAACCAATTAATGACCAAAGAAATATGACCAAAATGTTGGTCGTGTTATAAGATGGTGTAAATTAGCTACTAATAGTCATATATATGGAAATTTTAGTCATCATTTGAAACCAATTAATGTCCAAAGAAATATGACTAAGTTTTAGTCATGTTATAAGACAC
The DNA here is from genome assembly GCA_034641835.2 of Pinus albicaulis. Taxonomy (NCBI): domain Eukaryota; kingdom Viridiplantae; phylum Streptophyta; class Pinopsida; order Pinales; family Pinaceae; genus Pinus; species Pinus albicaulis. The sequence continues at coordinate 354,477,501 of CM076582.1, forward strand.
TGTAAATTAGCTACTAATAGTCGTATATATGAAAAATTTAGTCGTCATTTGTAGTCACAAATTTATCATTTGTAGTAGTCATTTATTCATTATATAAATGAATAATTTAGTATTTTATATTCATTTCATTTACTTTCATTAATAATAATTATAAATGACTATTTTAATCGTATATTCATTTTATTTATGTTCATCATTAATCAATATAAACTATTAATTTAGTAGTTTTAAATTCATTTTTTGTTCATTATTAATCAACATAAATTAATTTGTATGATTTAAAAAATGTCATACAATGTGCATGTTCATCTAATATGAAAACACAAAATCACATATTTTATTTACAATACTAAACAATATCAAGTGCAACTATAAATAATTTCAACCACATAAATCATATTATATGAAATTTTAAAGTATTACAACATGATTTTCCAACTTAATATTGGATGGACTAAAATTTACACATGAAATGGTGTTTCATCACTGCAAAACATTATCGTTGTGTTTTCAAAGCATTGCAGGTGAATTCAGCAACTCTGAAGACTTGACCATCGGCCTTTATATGTGTCTTATGCAGGATATTGGCTCCAACAATATCACTACACCAGTTCTCCTCTCTCTCTCTTTTTTCATTTGTCGCTCCAATGTTATTGCTCCCCTCTATTTTCAATTCATGCTTCTTACCATCAATACTGAGTTCATTTTCTGATAGAAAAAGAAGATAAAATTCAGAGTGTAAAACATGAAAGACAATGAACAATATAATATAAACTAAATTGGACTATAAATAGTTTATACAACATATACCTCAACATCAGCGATGTCAAAGCCATTTTTCCCCATACAAGTAAGAAACTCGAACAATTTTTCTTCCTTGGGGCGATAATTGCCACTATAATGTGGCCAGATAACCTATATAAACAAAGAAAATAAAATATCACTATATATAGAAAAGAACACCTTAGTGAATTAGTATTCAACTTTCAAGGAAAGCTTAGGAACAATCATGTCAACTAAGTTAGATGCTAAAAATCTCAAGCTGTAGATAAGTTGTGAAAAAAAATAATCTTAGGTGTGATGTTTAATCCTTGTCATTTTATTCACAACAACATTTCATTTTCTAATGCATGAACTTAGTCAAGTATATAAACAACATGTACGCAAATAACAACATGAAAGTAACTTTTTCTGATAGTCATGAAAATATTTTAACACAAAATAGCTATAAGGATTCCAATCAATATAGTGTAATACTAATTTCATCTTCAAGCTTTGGTTGTTGTTTAAATAGACATGGTACTAAGTATTTTCAATTTCATAGATAAAAGACAAAACAAAATCAAAAGAAACGTCCAAAATACAATCAAACAATAAAGAGAGGATATCATGGAATGGGAATTGCAATTATAAAAAAATTGTTTACCTATCCACTGATGTTGTGTATGGCATTCCTAAAACATTTTCTTGCCCAAAATAACCATGAGGTGAAATAATCACAACATTAAAAACCATATGAATTCCTACTAGAAACATTTCCAAAGTCGATGGCTTGGGTGTCTAAGTGATCTCTAAGCGAATGAACCATATCCAAGACGTGATATGGATCGTCTCCCCATCATTTTTCCAATCACATTTCTTGTAACCTGCCCATAGCAGAGTCAAGTGACAATCAAACAAAGACATTGACATTTGTTTTTATCTTTATATCTATAAAATTTGAATATGATTTGTTTCATGAACATATTAATTCATATTTAAAGCCAACCTGACATATGAGAGAGTATCAATCAAAAAGGACATCAGAAAAATCGACCTCAATGAGGCCCTCAAACAATTTCTAACATATCTACAAAAGAAAAATGCATATATTACTTATGGTCAAACTTTGTATATGGTGTGTTCTTAAGAAGTTTCTTAAGATGTTCCTCCGCCTTTACCAAAGTGAATTGTAGCTTGGTTAAAACGTGTATCCTTTCATTCAACATCAATTTCTGCAAGATAAATTTCACACATTATTCTTTATCATTTCTCAACATGCTACATATGATAAATTGAAAGTCACATAAAACCAAGAGAAAGCCCTTTTCTAACCAAAACAAACAAACAAACAAACAAACAATGTCTCTAATAAAAACTTCATTATAATATTAGAAAATGAAAAGAGAGTGGACCATTTTTGTTGTTTAACTTTGCATATTTTTTTTTTATGAAAGTGCTCGAGCTTCAAGAACCAACAAATGTGAGGGAAGTTGTAAATGTGAAAAAAACTATGTTGACCTAATTTGTAGACTTCTTGAAAATGATGTGAATGATGTCATTTTCGAATGTGGTAAATCTCATAATAAGAAATGGCATGTATTCTAATAAATTACATTGCAATGACTACCATGGGCCTCCACGGGTTATAGGTCCTTAGTATGTTAATCTTGATGATGAAAGAGAGATGGCAACGATAAGTATGGGTGGTCCTAGTTTTTATGGTGGATATCTTCAAACCAATGTCGTCATCTCAATGAAGCTCAGTTCTGACATGATAAGCCTAGATGTGGTCTTCACCCAATTTCACTCCATCATACTTTGTCAAGACTCAAGAGGAAATAATATTCCTTCATCTTATAATAGGGTTGCTTTTGAGGTTATAAATAAATATTATCCAAATAAAATGGATTTTTGGGCTCCAAGAGATATGGATAATTTAAGTTATAACAATTATATGTTTTTTTCCCAAGATTCAAATGTAAGGATACATTTTGTGGATTTTATTAACAAATAGAATTAGAGAAAAAATCCATGAGGAGAATCTACTGGTCATTGTGATTACGGAAATACTTGGAGATAATAAGACTATTTAGGTTCAAATCAAAGATGGTGTTGATTCTTGTAGCTCCTCAGTTGTTGGTATTTTTTAAGGTAGCAATGTTTGTTCTTCAAGGGTGGGGTCCTTCAACATAATTTCATCTACCTTGGTCATATCACCCAAAAGAAAAACATAATCAACAAAGAGTAAATATGCCAAGTTTTAGGAAAATCCTATTTGTATAGTTGTCAAGCTTATAGTTCTTTTTTACTCTGTTACAACTCTATTGAGACCACCTACTCCATAGTAAAAAATGGCAGAGGAGACATTAGTCATACCTACCCATGGTCTCTTGTAGGCATGATAGAATAATAGGCTGAGCCATTAATTAGAATTGCACATATATTGAGGAAAGAAAATTCATTATCTACTTAACCAATTGCACATTAAACCCTATATGGATGAGTAGCCCTAAACAAATCCAATTTTCTCTAGCATATACCTTGGAAAGACAAACTAACTTTGCTTGTAATTTTTTGGTTTCAAGTTATAAATTCCTTCTTGGGAAACTCCAATTCCATAATGGATTTGTTTCCCAGGAAGGATGCAAAAATGTTCTAATCACATGGAATCAACTTAGTGTATTTTTACCCTACATAACCAAGGAACTCAGGTGCCTTGGGCACATCAATAATAGCATCCTCCAATGAAAATATTACAATATCCAACCTAGAAACATCAAAATTATATATATTTATAATTCATAATCACAAATGACCATAGACTGTAGCAGTCCTTAAATAAATTCAAACTTGAATAAGAACAAACACAAAATTTCACATTACCCTTCAGTAATTTGTCCTTGATTTAGCAAGAAAGGCTCAGACTTGCCTAAATGTGTAAGTAGATTACCAAAAATATCAATTTCAACATCTTTCCTAAAAAAAAATCTAATATCCAAAGTGAAACCATAGTTGAATGGAACAATGGTGCTTTAATGTCATCTACACAAAAAGTTACCTGCTTCAAATCTCTCACACTGGATGGTATGTCATGCAAAATGAAGAAAAATTCAGGGAAACTTGTCGACTTCTCTAAAAGACATAATGAAAATGCATGGAATATTTGTAGAGGAATGCACCTGTAATATTTTTTGATTGCCATTTTAGCCTTTTTCCTAAGTTGAACCTCAATGAGCTGTGAAATAAAAGTTCTTTGAGAAGAATGTTCTTACAGTTAAAATTCAACATTTGCAGTCTTCCCACCTCTGTCACCTGATGAGTATGAATTCTTAAGCTCTCTTATGTCATTATCCAAAACTTTTCATTCGTGGACACATGATTTTTCAAATAAAGGCTTTTCTGCAGCATAAGTCCTTGTCAAAATTTCATCCCTCATACCAACTGGCATCCGGTCAGAACTGCAACCTAAAATCGGACCTGCAACTATTCGTCTATTACTCAGGATGTGAATGATGGAATATCTGATAGAGCACTCTTAGCATATGGCAGAGGTTGAGCCCTCCCTATTATTCCTTTGCCAAGACCTACCTTAGGACCAAGAGTCAAGTGGCCATCATCAAAAGCTCTGTGTGTTGAAGGGCTTGGCATAGACTGATTTTCAAATAAATTGAGCCCTATCCACAATCTGAGCATCTTGAATAGTGAATCCATGGTCACGTGGTCTCATATGGGGTTGTGGCCCTTTAATCCCACCCATATGTGGAAGTGAACTCGTCTGTGCACCTTCCATGTAAGGTGGCATCGCAAGTCCTCTTACACCATGATGAAGTGGTGTCACAAGTCTCTAACCTGAATGTCCCATATTGGTACCTCAATATTGACCTCCCTGTCCATGTAGTTCTCGCATAGCATCCCGATGCAATTCCTCTATTACCTTGGGGCCCTCAACTTTCTTCCTTTGTTGCCATCCATTCCTCCTCGAATCAATCAAATCCTTCAACATGAACCTTAGCCTAGAGGGAAGCCCTTGGTTATTGGACATTTTTGTCATCTATCAAAGTAAACATCAATACGTTCCTTGGCCTTTGACTGGTCAATCATATGACCAATAGTGCTCATCAGTTTTCACAAAGCTTCAACATTTTCCTCCTCTGGATGTTGAAATTCACCAATTAATTTCTTGATGCATGCATGCATAATTCTTTCGGTCAATATACTTTCTTTATAAATCTCACTAATAAACCTTATGTTTCCTAGCATTCGTCATCATGTTGTAGCCTTCTTCTCCCATCTATCTTCTGCTGAAAGGTTTTTTCACCATGCTCTTCTACTTTCTTAGCCTTTGGCTCTTCTCTTTCATATTTTTCAATTCTTCCTGACATTTGTTCAAAATAACTCGCTTGAAAACAACCTTCTCGTTATCTTGATAAAAATTTTGGTATTCCTGCCACAAGTTGAAAACTGAATTTTTCATACATTTCAGAAAAATCCAGCTCCATCAAGGCTTTGTCAAATATTTGAGATATTATACCATGAACACATGATTCCAAGTCAATGTTCACATCTTTTACTTGTTCAAAAAGTTTCTCAAAGTTTTGGGGCATTAATTTATTAAGGATGGATTTAATTTGTCTTTGTTTCAATTGATCCTCATCAGAAACCTTTCCCACTTCATATCGGTTCTATGATATATGAATTGTGGGAAGAGAAGGCTATGGAGGAGGAATCAAAGCCTTTTGTGAACCAGAAGCATGCTGCCACCTATCCGCATCATAATTATTTCTCACTAGTCCAACTTGTGGAAGTGGTGCTTGCACATAAGGCCCTCTGGGAAGGATGACATTCATACTCATTTTTGTTGCACAGGTATTTCTTGCAAAGAAAGTATTATAGCCTTGGCCAGGTTGAAAACCAGTAGAGGAACCACCAAGATCTGCATCCATCCGCATATCACATCCATCAGCAAAAGAATCCACCGGCTTGGCCCATCTATCATCATCCAAACTGGCCATATTTCTCCCACGACATTCAAGTAGATAATTCCCACTCAGCTACCTGTCAAGTCCTCTTGTAGTGCTTGCTAATGCATCACCCTCTCTTACATGACTTGTAAGTGCTTGGGAATTTCCAAGTAATTCCATAATGTATGGACAAATTTCAAAATGATTTGGTAGATCTTTGCACTGGTCCTTGATTGTCAACAAAAAATATTTGGAGTACTTTCTTTCTCCTGAACATTTAGTAACTAAAATAGCCACTTAATTCATAGGATTTGAAAGCTTGACTGCATCTTCCCAATCATCCACTTCTTTCAGGACTTGCTTCTCAAGCTCTTTTTAATAATTCTTAATCTTGAAAACATCGGTTACTATCTTGGATGGTTCTGGAAGGTTCACATCTTCCTCCTCCTCTTGAACCTTATAAGCATTATATAAATCCCAGTGGGAGCTGCAGAATTTGCCTTACTGGAAAAATCCTTCTTTTTCTTCTTGTTGTTGACAACTACTACCTTGGCAGCATCACCAATATTTGCAACACTATTTTTTGCAAAAACATTGGAAGAACTTTTATTCTCCTTTTCTATCAATCTAGCTACTAAATCCCGCTTTCCTTCACTTTCAACAGGAAAAGATGACACCTAAAGTTGAGGAGACATTTCAAAAATATCACTACTAGTGGTGGATACTTGAACCTTATCTTGTGTGTCAATTAACTTCACATTGGCAGTTGAACTTTCCCCAAGTAATTTAGCACTATCATGGCTAACTCTACCTTTGTTTCTATATCCAGAAGATTGTTTGGAGTCAACAACTTTGTTACCAGACAGAAAACCTGGTTTTTCCTCCAAAATAGCCATATAAGCATTAGGGAGGATTGTTGTAGCTTCTAATTGTAATTCCCATTCAAACACCTTGCTTGTATTTGTTGTTGACTACTTAGATAAAACTAACACTCAATGTTACACGGGGACTCGCCCCCCCACCTAGGGGTCTAGAATTCTCGTCCCCTTGTGCTCCGGGGTCTTGGGGACTTTTAAGGGACGTTTCCCGATGCCCCCAAAAATCAAGAAATTATGGGGGACGTGAAAGGGGACGTTTCCTCATATTGAGGGGTCGAGGGTGCTTTAGGGAGCGTGAGGGGGCGTGAAGGGGGCAGAAGGGGATGAGAGGGGGTGTGAAGGAGACAGGAGGGGGCATGAGGGGATGGGAGGGGCCGTGTGGGGCCCACAATTAAAAAATAATAATTTTTAAATAAAAAAAAAAATTATATGAAAATAAATAAATAAATAAATTTTTTTTAATAACCGATTGTTTAATTAAATTAATTTTTAGGTTTCATTTGTTTTCATTGTATCATTGTATCATCCGCACTTAGCACTTTCCGCCCAACCCTTAGCACTTGCCGCCCATAGCACTTGTCGCAGCTCTCGGAAAAAGCCCGCAACAACCGCCAGAAGAAGCCCACAGTAGACCTTAGCTTGTTGCTCGCAGTCGGAAGAAGTTATGTTTTATGTTTTATGTTTCACTATTTCAAACATAACTTTAAACTTATTTTCTTTTAAGTTTTAATATTTATTTTTTAGACTAGAGTTGTAAACTTCAATTTAAAGTTTATCTTGAATATTGATATAATATCATATATGTCATGAATCATACGATATCTTAAACTTTATTTTCATTGTACATTATTAGTAGTTACAATAATGATTATAGAGTTACAAAGTTACATATGAATATATGATGTATGTTTTAAGTTTTAAGTTTTAAATTTGTTTCAGTTAGATGATTCATCATTCATCGATTTATAATTTTTATATTTTATCATATATGATTTATCTTTCATCACGTAAGTGTATGATGAGTGTATATACATCCCTTGCAAAAATAAAAAATACAGTTGCATTATAAATATTTATTATTAAATTTTAAATGATATATCATATATAATATTATATATATTATATATATTTTTATATTTTATAATTTTTATGACCTTTTATAATTGGTAGGGAGCATAGGCCGCTCCCTCGCCCCCTTGCTCCCACCTCCAAGGGACTTGGTGAAACATTGCTACTTAGAGTGTCGTTCAACACAATATAAGTTTATGTTTTTTATATAAAAATGATTTATGCCTTGTAACATGTTTTTGGATATTCTTATCTAATGGAAATGATTATTTCTTATAGATTCTCATTTAGTTGATATTTTTTAGCTACTGTATCTTTTCAATTTCCAGTACAATTATTTTTGTTTCTTGAACTTTTGCTTACAAGCTTCTGCTTTTTGTCCTTCGTTTAATATTTATTTGAAATTAGGAGAATAATAAAGTGGATGAATATATTTATACTGGAAATTGGTTTCATGCAACTATGCATCTGCGGACAGTAGCCAGAGATGGTTGTCTTCACTATTAGTTTGAAAACTGAGTTATGATAGGTTTTCCTGATGTTTTAAAGAACTATGCATAAGAACATTCTCTTTTCAAAATTTGTATTAAATATTATATAGGATTTAGAACATATGAAGGCAAGAAAGGTTCTAATTTTCTGGCTTCTAGCATCAATAATTTTGGATTCATATGTTATTTTGAGTAATAAAATTATCTTTTTTTCGATTCTATCTTACATTGAATTGTTTGAAGAAAATATTATCCAAATACCAACTTGGTTTTCCTTCAACTCAAAAGTTTTATGTTTTCCAGTGTCAATAATTTTGGATTCATATGTAATTTTTAGTAATAAAATTATCTTTTCTTCTTTTCAGGCTTACATTGAATTGCTTGAAGAAAATAATATCCAAATACCAGCTTGGTTTTCCTTCAACTCCAAAGATGGTGTGGATGTAGTAGGTGGTGACTCCTTCACAGAATGTGCTACCTTAGCTGATTCATGTCCAAACGTGGTTACTGTTGGCATTAGTTGTACCCCACCTAGTTTTATTGATGGATTGATCCTTTCCATTTAGAAGTAGCATTTTTTCCCTCTGAATGACTAAACTGGGTCCCTTCATTTTCTTTGTTTCTTAGAATGATGATATCAATGTTTAACATCAAATCCAAAATTTGTCAAGGAAACAATTTTTAGATGAAATTAGTTGTCAGTTGTAAGATGTACTTTTTTTCATGTTCTCCCAAGGATCTTGCAACTATGATTCCATATTTAAATACACAGCAAAAAATAGAAAACTGATGAATCATGTCTTAGATTTCCTGCAAACCTAGCACCCGACACTTAAATTCCTAGAAAAAAATTGATCTATTGATTTAAATGCACTGCTAGGTTCCTAACACAATAAAATTTAGCGAAAACAAATATACTGACGAATATACCGATATCAATCACAAGGACACAACGGATTTCTGCCCAATCACAATTCTTCATTAAAATATCTCAGAACTTACTTGGGCTCCTGTCCTAGGAAAATTTCCCAACTCAGAAAATACAAAAATACAAATGCCTTGGATCTGATCCAGTAGATTTTCCCTAGATCAGTGCTTGATCTCGTTGGCAGATTTGGTTCTCTAGGCTCCCTCCTATGCTTCTTCGAACCCAACAATATGGAGTATTACACTCCTTTGGAGGCTAATGCCGCTGAAGGGTGTGTCTTCTCCCTCTCTTCATCATTGCTTTTGTAACTTTACATTGAGATAAATCCCTAATCGTAACCCTAGTCTGAGAGTGATTAACGACCGAGATTATATCGAGCCTCACTTGAAATCAATGAATAAGACCAAAAAAAATCACTAAAGTAAATACTAAATTACTTTCCTTTTCCAAAGTTTTGTGGGCGACTTCTGCATGCTTCGACACAATGCCTATGCAGAATTACCTGCCCGATCTACAGAAGTCAACATCATGAAATAAAAAACATGTATAAAGAGGACATTGTCTACTTATTATCCTGAATTGGTTTTGCTGCTAAAGAACCTAGAGAAGTTTCATAAATATATTAAGGATATATTATTGTTCTATTGAATACGTGTCTTTGGCCTTGTGACAAAGCATTTTATCTTTCCTTTTTAGGTTCTATAGTCTAAGTTGTAACTGTAGGCTAATCAGATTTTGATTGATGTTTTGTTTTCTGAGTTCTCAAAGCCGACCATTTATTGTTAGTGACTGACAGCTTGAAAAATGGCCTAGTGTTGGTGGCTAAAAGGTCACATATCTTGAATACATAAATGGAACAGATGTCCTTTTTTTTAGCCACTTTGGGGGACTATTGAGGAATGAGAAAATTTACATCATTTATGCATGAAAAGGGAACTTTTAAAAGCATAATATAGGGTAAAGGCCAAATACCGTACATCTTGCAGAGAGCATATCCCCCTTATTGGCCTTACTTTACCTTGTCTCTGAAGTTGATTCTGCTTCAGCATCAAGTGCTTCAATGGATCTGTAGAGTCATGATAGTGGAAGAGGTACAGAAGTGATGAGATTGTTGTGCACAACATGATAAGAAGATTCTGTAGCAGCAGTATCTCTATTCCTGTGCGCAGTAGGGAGGCACATTGGTTGAGGGTGCTCTAGTATCAAGGATCTATAGCAGATGAGTATGTAGATAGTGATAGTGGGTACCAGCCTTGGGCAGTTTCCAGAATTAGACAATTTTTTTTCTTATTTTAGCTTAGCTTTTCCAGATTTAGCTAAAATGCAGGAATTAGAAGCCTTTCCAGATTTATAACAACACATGGGTTAGGGATTATTTCTAGAATTAGATAGGTCACTATTTCCAAGGATAGAAGAAGAAGCTTACATACTTACATCTACTCTTCTCTAGTAGGCATACTAATCTATACAAGTTTCCCATGCAAGCTAGGTGCACTTTTCTAGGGAGGGTTTGGGTTTGATACAATCAAAATAGGCGTCTTACTTGGGCACTCTAAATGCATGTAAACCCTATACTCTCTTATTCTAGAAAGGAGAGATAGGGGAAGACCATATATACATATATAGCGCGTAGTCTAATTTATAGATGAAACGACTCTTTTCACGCATGTTTCTGGTTAATTTTAATCAAAATCCGGTCAAGATTATTGAAAACTTGAGTTTAATTTGTTTAATTTGCAGATTTGGAGTGCCCCAAGGGATTTATCAGGGTGCTGAATCCATTTATGCATAAAAAAATGCATTCTAAACTACAAAAAATCACATTCTTTCTTGAAAAAGTATATATATGATTTTGGCATGTGAGTTTCTATGTAATTTTTATGTTTTGTAGATAATAGACAATGTGATTGATTGCTGGATTCTTAGCTTGGTGTTCAATGTTCTAAGTTATCCATGTGTTTGTAGATTTAGCATTCTTACATGCAGTTTTGATAAGTAAAACAATTTTAAGGGATTGTAGGAGTGCAAATCTGGTTCGCATGAATTGAAAAACAGATATAACAACCATATCCCATCAAATTGAATCTCTCGAAGACAATCCAACTTTACAGTAGATATCTTCGATAAAATATTATAATTTTGCAAAGAAATTGATCTTAATTGTAGACGATCTAACAAAAAAATATTATGGAACCCATGGGAGTAGCTAAAATCTAATGGGGACCGACCATTTCTACTAATGAAAATGTAATAAAGGAGGGAGTGCTCTGCAGCGTGCTTCTTGGCTGGTAGATTTTTCACTCTATATGAATGCAGAATGAGAGTGACATTGAATATATTACAAATATTGGAAAAGTATGAAAGCAAATTTGGGTACACTATTTCCCCAGAAATTTCAATCAATCATGTAGTAAGGGAGGAAAAGTTGTTCTTGTTCCTTGGGACAATTTGTCACACATAGGAATGCAGAGTGAAGGGTAAATGGATGAATTACAATGATATTGAAGAGAAATGTGTTTCATCCTTACCAATAATGAGCGTCATGGTGATATGATAAAAAATAAGCATACTGCAACTTCAATCCTCTGCAAGATTAAACTTTGACAATTTTGTACTCTTAGGATTGGGCACATATTTGGAGGATTTCATTATTACTAAGTTTCTATGCTACATTGAAATTGATGGCCCAAAAAATATTTCTCCCTAACACAATAACTTTCTAGGAAACAATAACAAGGAGGAACTCGCTAAAAAGCAGACACCCACCCCTAGGTAGATTGAGAAAACTCAAAATACTGGAACAAATGTTTTGGATTTTCATTTGTACCACAGATGGAGCATTTGGATTAGGTAACCAAAAATGAACTAATCTTTGGGCTATATGGAGATCCCCAAGGATCATGGACTAGGAAAAAAGGCCTTATTTGGCTTCCACACTTTAAAGTTGAAATAGGCAGTTGTTTCAGTTCTACCCATATTTAATCCTCCAGAGCTTATTTAGACGACCATTTAAAACAAATTTTCTAAAAATCCCATTTGTATCCATCCGCAAAATTATATTTTTCAAAGGCCTTAGTCCCATTCCATTTCTAGTCTTTCCACTAAGCTATAGTGCTTTGAAGGCCTAACTTAATCACAAGATTTAAAGATTATTAGGTTCGATCTCCTTGATGCACTCTAATTTTAATTTTTTGGGCTTTCCCAGGGGAAATTAAAGATCATCGTAACTCGTGATGAGATTGAGAAGTGCATAGGATCATGAGAAGGTTTTAGATTCCAAGTTGTAATTTGGAGATAGGCTATTGAATGTCCTCCTCCTCTATTTGGTTGGCCAGTTTCTAGTTCTGAATTAGTTTTAGGAATCAGTAAATAGTAATTGTTATGTATTTCTTTGAAAGGTAAAGTTCAATCATTGAAGACATATCATGTTTGAGCGATATGATTGCATGTTAGGAAAATTTCCTTAGTAAGTAGCTGTTAGGAGTACGAATTGTATGGCAAGAATTGTCTCCCTCGATAAATGTGGGTCGTTGCTAATGTGGCTAGAAGAAAAATAGAGATGTATGTAATATTGATGAGGCTAATCATTGGATTTTTATGAAAAATCATACGTCTAAGATGGCATCCTTGGATAGAATCTGATTGTGATGTGTGGATGGGTTGTAGCTTTTTAGGCATAACAGTTACTTCTTAGGAATAATAACAACTACTTATTGTCCATTGAAGATGGTTGGAATAAAGTATAATGAAGAATTTATCAATTACTCTTGTAATTAGCAATACCATTGACCTACTTTTGTGGTCATTTGTTGGACATCAATAAAAATATTTTTATATATTGTCTCTCATTCTACCAGACATTAGAGATGCTACACTTTCAGTTTCAACTCTAGATGTATGTCTAAAGTAATCTGAATATTTGATCTCAGAACTATAACATGGTGGAAGAACATTAGATACACACTGCTCTACAAACTTCTGCTTCATGTGTCAATGTCAAATATTCTTCATATATCCCGACTGTATATGTTGCAGGTCCATGCATTTCAGATCAACACTGTTTGCATCTTAATGATTGTTATGCTGAACTTTTAACCTTGGATGATCGATTTTAACGATGTCATTCTTTTTTAATCTATTTCGATACAGGTCACTGAGAAGCCTATACTTGCCTATCCAGACAGTGGAGAAACATACGATGCTGAGAGAAAGCAATGGGTAGTAAGCTCTTAGATATCCATTACTTGGACAAATGTTGGCTTTAAATTACAACTCTTTTGCTGGATTTATATTACTACAATACTTTCTAAGCTGCATATCTTAATATGCATGTATAATCTTCATAGGCACTCTAATGTTTTCACATAATATGGACTCTCATACTCAATCTTCAATTAAACAGGAGAACCTATCTTCCAAAACAAAATTGATAAAACAAAACCTCTGATAGCTCAGTAGATGGTTCAAATGTTTTTTTAAATGTACTTGACATGACTTGTATTGATTGAGGGCTAAGATGATATTAAGAAATATGTTTATTTCTCTTTAAAATGTAGGATATGCATGGTGGAAATAATTAGTAACACTTCACCCTTTTTCTCTTTGAGAAGATTTTGATCAACAACCATTGTGTCATTTTCATGTGTATCGAGTTGAGATGCCAACCTACTCTCATGCATTCCATTGATTTTTCTCTCCCCAGCATGCAAACTAGCTTTCTCTTTTCCAATGACAGAATTGAAAAAGTAAGTCAGCTCTTTGTTTATGTCAGCATCAGGTGAACTTGAAAACTTAGATGGAGAATCATAAACCAGAATAGTCCCATGCCCATGCTCAAGATGGATAACATTTACAAGATCTTTCTTCTCTCCAATTACAGAATTAACAAAATTATTGCTGCAGCTTTTTCTAGCATTATCACTTGTTGATTCAGATTGTTTATTCTTCACATATCTAAGTTTTGAATCTCTAATTTAATGCCATCCACATTGCATTTTGGGCTCTTTAATGTTCCTACAAGAAAATTATTGTTATCAAACTTCATATCTTCTGCTGCTTTCTGTACTACTCCAGGAATCCTTTGTAGAAAACTCTATAACTAGCCCAGAATTTTATGTTTTTCCTTCATATCCCTCACTAGAGCTTCCCAAAGATGAAGGCATATCAACAATGATCAATTCACTCACATATTCTGAATCTTGTGAAGGTTCCAAGGTTCCCCTGGAAATATTTGTTTCGGTGATATCATCTACAGATGACGAATCTCATGATATCCTTAATGAGGGAGTGTCCACAACATTAACCATGTTTCCCGATGAGTTCTTTGGAAATAGTATATTTTCACATTTTGTGGGATTGCTAAATGAACCACAAATATGGGCTGCAGAATCAGGCTCTGGCAGTGAAGAATGCAGAATTGTTTCTATAGCTAGGTCAAAATTAGCCCCTCCATCAACAACTTTAACTGTCTTCTGTAAGGTTGTCATTAAAGTCGTTGTTGAGGTAGATGATGAAGTCTAACTCAAAAGTAACTCCTCCACCTACATGTGATAACCACTAATTTTATAATCCTCAGCAACCACCTCTCCTTTTGACTCCCTTTCCATATTTGAAGAGATTCCTACCAATGGCACATGTTGTTGCATTTGCTTCTTTTTAGGCTTGTGCTCAGATTTTGTCATCTTATTTGAACATTCATTTATTAAAAGACCTGCTTGTTTTTTAGATAGGTTTTTCTTCTTTTCACTAGTATGATGATCTAATCCAGACTCAAGTGAAAAAACTACGAAACAATTTGAAACCGTACCATCACTGAGATCACATGTTGCCACAGTAGGCATGTTCACTGGTGACATTTTAACTCCATCTGCTTTATCTATAGTTAATAATTCAGATGGAGGATTGATGGAAAACTGTAAAATACAATTATCTTCGTTGTTGACAAATGCAACTAAAAAAGAACTTGATTTATTGCCAAGATATTCTGGCAAGGAGTTTGTCTTTCCATCCATAACTTGAACTGGAGCCAAAGTGGTTTCTGAAGCCTGTGGGAATGGTTTCAATATATCTAAAATCTCAGCAGAATGGATTGTAGCTAGTTTTTTTTTTCTTGTTAATGGGTGTGAATCATTTGATATGTTGTTTTTGTCTTTAAAGGTTGATGAAAAGTATATGAAATGTTACCATATGACCCAGCTAGCATCAATGAGTAGAAATTCATTGGGCATGAACCACTTAAAGAAACTGAACCTGAAAGTGGAGGTCTATATGTAGGCAGTCATGCTAATGGAGGAATGGAATCTTTAATTGATGACACAACATCAAAGATTAAAGCAATGAAATAAAATCATTGTGGAAAGAAATATGAAAAACTTTCTCATTTTTTGCATATCAAATATGCTCCAAGTATGGGCACAAACATGAGATTTGAATTTTCAACTCTCTAGGCTCTTGTTAATATGGTCAACCAAAAATATGTCAAAAAACTAAATATTTTGGGGGACTCAAAACTTGTTATGGATTGAGTCTGCGACAAAGTCATCATAGTGGCCCCTCATTTGGCTCACATTTTGTAAGGTATCAAACAAGTCTACAACAAGTTGGATTGGTTCTCTTGTGGCCGTATATACCATGAACTCAATACCCTAGTAGACAAGCTCTCTAAAGAGTCTCTCCAACTTATTCCACAAGTCCTAGAAAACCAAGAGTATTTGTGGGGGTTTTTGCCTTCCATATCTAGTTTTTTGTCTCACTTATTGCTATATTTTCTGATTATATGTGTAAACAATCCAATGATATTATCCAAAAGTGATAGAGATTTTTTTTGGCTTTTAAAATCTCACACAATATATAATTGGAACAAACTTTTATTACTAGAAATCAATAAATTACTTCTACATACCAATAAAAGTGGAAAAATCTCTATGACCTTTGATCACCTTGAACATCAAGCACACTAAGAACCTCGACAATGGGGTTCTAATAACATTGCCAAATATCCAAAATTGACAAAGCACAATTTCATGAGTATTGATTAGTCAAAATTACCATGTGGATCAACTACTCGTGTCAAAATGATGGTATATTGGATTAGGTGTGGGTTGCACTTGCATTTGAAAGAATGAACACAACGTGGATAAAGAACATTGAATACACTAGGAACCTAGAAAATGGGGTTCTAATAACATGGCCAAAAATCCAAAATTGACAAAGTACAATTTAATGAGCATTGATTAGTTAAAAGTACAATGTGGATCAATGACTCATGTGGGCTGTGACACACGTTCATAGCGGGAGGTAGCAAAATATGAGTGCAGTGAAATCGGAGAGCTGTGACACACGCTCGTCGCTGGAGGTAGCGAGATATGAACGCAGTGAGTGATCCGGAGCCAGGTAACACTTCACCATGAGCAGGAGCTGAGTAACAAGGATCCTGGTGAATGAGAGTGGCTTGGCTATCAGGAAAAAAATAGGGGGATATAACCAGGTAACAATGATTTATCCTAATGATTTATCCTAACTGGAATAAAACGAGGCAACAATAACCAACAAAACAAT
The DNA here is from genome assembly GCA_034641835.2 of Pinus albicaulis. Taxonomy (NCBI): domain Eukaryota; kingdom Viridiplantae; phylum Streptophyta; class Pinopsida; order Pinales; family Pinaceae; genus Pinus; species Pinus albicaulis. Next base: position 354,494,146 of record CM076582.1, read on the forward strand.
GAATAACAACACACATAAGAGGAAAACAAGACAACATTACAAAAGAGGTACACGTAAACTTACATTTGGGAAAACCAGCTTCGTGCAACGGAAAAACCATAGCCTATTTCTCAGATGTGCAACTTCTTGCCTTCCAGGCTTGAGATCTACATCAACTTTTATAACATGCACCTAATTCGAATTCCAACACTTGATTCATAAATTATGATATATCAGAACAAACCTCAACATCGAGAGATTCCTAACTCCTAGACAATAAAAAAAAAAAAAAATCTTATTTCTCAAGCATATGATACATTAATGTATTAGATTTTATCTGACACAATTTCCTTTCGGTGAAGAAAGCCTCGGCTCTGTTCTAGTTTTTGTGAGGGAAAGGCAAGGTAAGGATACAATGGATGCATCGGTTGTGGTGCTAAATCCGAAGTTGGTGGCCGAGGGTCCAATGGGCAATATAGAGATGAGTATTCCTCCTCCCCATCCCCATTCCCATTCTGACATGGACGAAGAAGATCTGTATAGTAGATTGAAATCGCTAGAGAGACAGATGGATTTCATCGACATTCAAGAAGAATACGTGAAGGACGAGAAAAAAAATCTAAAGAGAGAACTGTTGAGAGCCCAGGAGGAGGTGCAGAGGATCCAATCGGTGCCTCTGGTGATTGGGTAGTTCATGGAGATGGTTGATCAAAACAACATAATAGTGGGTTCAATGATGGGATTGAACTAATATGTGAGGATTTTGAGCACAATCAGTAGGGGGCTCCTGAAGCCCTCCGCCTCGGTAGCCCTCCATCGACATTCGAACGCCCTGGTGGACGTCTTCCCACCTGAGGCAGACTCCTCTATCTCACTGCTCTCCCAGTCTGAGAAACCTGACGTAACCTACAATGATATTGGGAGTTGGGAAATATAGAAACAAGAGATTCAGGAAGCCGTGGAGCTTCCACTCACACACCACAAGCTTTACAAGAAGATCGGGATAGACCCTCCCCATGGTGTTCTTATTTATCCTCCTCTAGATATGGGGAAGACCATGCTTTCCAAGGCCGTCGTAAACTACACTATGGCTGCTTTCATTTGGGTCGTTGGCTCTGAGATTGTTCAGAAGTATCTTGGAGAGGGGCCAAGGATGGTTCGTGATGTCTTTCACCTTACTAAAGAGGATGCACCTACAATAATATTCATTGATGAGGTGGATGCAATGGCAATAGCACAGTTTGATGCTCAAACTGGAGCTGATAGGGAAGTTTAGAGGATCTTGATGGAGCTCTTAAATCAGATGGATGGTTTTGATCAGACTATGAATGTGAAGGTGATTATGGAAGCCAATAGAGCAGACACACCGGATCCCGCACTTCTGCGCCCTGGAAAACTTGATAGTGAAATAGAGTTTCCTCTGCCTGATAGGAGGAAGAAACGTCTTTCTTTCCAGGTTTGTATAGCAAAAATGAACTTCAGTGGCGAGGTAGAACTTGAATACTATGTATCTCGGCCTGATAAAATTAGTGCTGCAGAGATAACTGTAATTTGTCAAGAAGCTGGTATGCATGCAGTGCGGAAAAACCGTTATGCTATTCTCCCAAAGGATTTTGAAAAGGGTTACAGACCCAATGTTAAAAAACCAGACACAGACTTTGACTTTTATGTTTTATTCAAATGTGATATAGAGATACGTGAGGATGGAAATGCTATGTATTATAATAAAATTCATAGATTTTACCTGAGAAATTACCCATGGCCAGTATTGCTATCTTCGTCTATGGGGCGACCTTGCGAATCCTGTGCCATTAACTGCTAGCTCTTTACCCTCATCACTCGGTCTATTTCGATTTATCAAATGAGAGTAACCAATGGCAAGAGATTTTACACACAGGGCCATGAATGTGGCTGCAAGACTAGGGAATGGGAAATTGTGCCAAGATGCGATTTCAGTAGGAGGATATTTAAACGCACCCGGAAGGAATTGCACTAAGGAAGTTACAAGAACAAGACCGACAACAAAAGGCCTAATGTGGGCAGGAGAAATGTTATTTTAATTTGATGTCTAAAATTTACACGAAAAAATAATACTCCTTCCTCCATTTTTCCAAAAATAATTTTTAATATTATGCTTTTTAAATATCATTTTTAATACCATACCCTCCATTTTCCCAAACATCATTTTTAATATTATGCTTTCCAAATATCAATTTTAATATGATACCATTTTTGTTTGGATGGATGTTGAGCGCACTCATGATTCTTTGTAATGTCAACAATTGATTTAAAAAAAAGCTTCAAAAATCAATTCAATTTCATTCTAATATATTTATTTTAAAAACATTGATGATGAACCATACAATGAGTGGTTTGAAAGGCTCCTTGTAATGTCAACAATTGATTTGAAAATAAACTTCAAAAATCAATTCAATTTCATTCTAATAAATTTATTTAAAAAAAAATTATGATGAACCATACAATGAGTGGTTTGAAAGGCATCCAACCTTAAAAAAATTATGCGATTTATCCAAAAGTATTTTTAAAGAAATTAATCAATTAATTAATTATTAAAATAAAATTGAGATAAAATAGTAAATTTAGGGGTGGTTTTTGCAACCCATGGTTTTTCTCATGGTATTCCACCTTGCCAGCAAGGGATTAGGGATTGGGGTTAGGGGAATAATGAGATAGTGGTTAAGGGGTTAGGGATTGGGGAGTTATGGGTTAGGAGATTTAGGCGCATTTAGGGGTTAGGGGAATAATGAGTTAGTGGTTAAAGTATTAGGGATTAGGGGCTTAGGGGTCGGGGGATTTAGGCGCAGTTAGGGGTTAGGTGAATAATGAATTAGTGGTTAAGGGGGGCTTAGGGGTTAGGGGATTTAGCAATTAAGGATTTTAGGGGCTAGGGGTGAGGGGTTAATGGGTTATGAGTTAAGCGTTAACAGTTTAGGGTTTTAGGGGTTAAGGGGTTAGGGGTTAGGGGTTTAGGTGTTCTTGGTTTAGGGGTTTAAGGGTTTAGAGGTTTATGGTTTAGGGGTTAAATGGGTTAGGGTTTTATGGGTTTAGGGGGTTAAATGGGTTAGGGGTTGGGAATTAGGGTTTAAGGAGTTAAGGGTTAAGGGTTTAGAGGTTTAGGGTTTAGGGGGTTAAATGGGTTAGGGGTTGGAAATGAGGGGTTAAGGGGTTAGACGTTTAGGGTTTAGGGGGTTAAACAGGTTAGGGGTTTAGAGGTTAGGGGGTTAGGGGATTTAGCAGTTAAGGATTTTAGGGGTTAAGGGTCATTAGGGGTTAATGGGGTTAGTGGGTTAAATGGGTTAGGGGTTGGAAATTAGGGTTTAAGGGTTTAGGGGTTAAGGGTTAGAGCTTTAGGGTTTAGGGGGTTAAATGGGTTAAGGGTTTAGAGGTTTAGGGAGTTAGGGGATTTAGCAGTTAAGGATTTTAGGGGTTAGGGGTTAAGGGTTAAGGGGTTAAGGTGTTAGAGTTTAAGGGGTTATAGGTTTAGGGTTTAGTGGGTTAAATGGGTTAGGGTTTTCGAGGTTCGGGGGTTAGGGGATTTAGCAGTTAAGGATTTTAGGGGTTAGGGTATTGGGTTATATGGGTTAGGGTTTTAGGGGGTTAAATGGGTTAGGGGTCAGGAATTAGGGTTTAAGGGTTAAGGGTTTAGAGGTTTAGGGTTTAGGGTGTTAAATCGGTTAGGGGTTTAGGGGTTGAGGGTTAAATGGGTTAGGGGTTAAGGGTTAAGGGTTTAGAGGTTTAGGGGTTAAATGGGTTAGGGGTTTACAGGTTTATGATCTGGGGGGTTAAATGGGTTAGTGGTTTAGAGGTATAGGGTGTTAAATGGGTTAGGGGTTTGGAATTAGGGTTTAAGGGGTTATAGGTTTAGGGTTTAGGGGGTTAAGTGAGTTAGGGGTTTAGAGTTTTAGGGAGTTAGGGGATTTAGCAGTTAAGGATTTTAGTGGTTAGGGATTAATGGGGTTAGCATTTAGGGGGTTAAATGGGTTAAGGTTTTAAGGATTTAGGGGGTTAAATGGGTTAGGGTTAGGAATTAGAGTTTAAGGGGTTAGGGGTTAACGATTTAGGGGGTTAAATGTGTTATGGGTTTAGGGGGTTAAGTGGGTTAGTGGTTAAGGGTTTAGGGGTTACGTGTTTAGAATTTTAGGTTTTAGGGTTTAAATGGGTTAGGGGTTTAGATATTTAAGGGGTTAAATTGGTTAGGGGTTGGGAATTAGTGTTTAATGGGTTAGGGGTTAAGATGATAGTTCCATTGGTCCATGTTTTTCCACAATACTTGTTTATTCTTTGTGTCTCAATGTAACAATTTTGTAGGTATTGTTGCTTGTTGTCATCTCTTATCTATTTATTAATTTCTAGTATTTTTTAGTCATTGCTTTACATTTATTGATGAAAATTTCTATTGCAATAAAACCAAATGTATTTTCAATCTCCAGTTTCAAACTCAGCCACAGTGTTGTCACATAATTTAAGTCCAGAGAATGGTCATCTGGTGAAGTCTCAATAACCACACTGCACCTCATGACCACTACAAAAAATCTTAAGTTCAAGTGTCCCACATTCATGAGAAATTTGGCTCTTATAATCTTGCTCCACCTGACATTGGGGAAGAGAGAGGGAGGTAGGAGAGAAAGGGAGAGAGAAGAAGGACAAGAGATAGGACTTAAGAGAGAGGAACTAGTATCATAGAAGAAAGAATATGTGACCAAATTACTCTATAGGGAGATGGGAGATAGGGGCACCCTACCTACCTAACTAAATGTCCAAAAAAAATGTGTTGTAATCGTCTGTACTGGTGGTCAATTATACGAGAAGAGGATTTTGTGAGGAGGCACTGGATTTTTAATGTGATATGAAAAAAGCAAGTACCAAACCTAACCATTTCACATTTACCAATGTTCTCTCTGCATGTTCTAATTTGGTAAATTTGGAACATGGCAAAGGAGTCTTGTTTTGTGATAACCTCCAACGAGGATTCACCGACTGTGAGAACCCAACGCTTATGCTTACATCTTCTAAATCATCATCACTTCCACCACCACCTCATCCAATAACACTAGTATAAAAAGTCTCAGGCTTTTGGCAGCGAAAAGGAACATAATTTATGCGCTCTCAATATCTTCTACATACATGTAGCTCTCCTCCCAAACCAAAGCCACTAGTGTTGTGTGTTCACCTTGACCTGAATCTTCTGCAAACATCCTGAGGTAAGGAACTCTTGCACCAAAGTATGGATCCTGCACCATGTGTCATATCCACTGAAGGAGAACATGTTCCAAACAATAGGTAAATTCTCACAACTATCCCTCTGTGGGATGTTGAGAACTCAAAAATGCCACACACTCATTAATGAAATTTATAAATTGAGAAATTTCGTAGAAGACTTGAAGTCATACTGAACTTGGACCAAAAGGCTCAAGATATGGGTAGCACAAAGGAACATCTGCAATATGATTTGTACTATTCTCATCTACATCATTTTGCATGGATATCTCCTGGAGTTGAAATGCATATTCTAGGTTCCATAGAACATCTCCAATGGAAGGCCTATCGAAGCCCATCTCTTCAAATAAATTTTCGGTAGTCTCCCTAAACATTTTTAGAGAACGAGAGTTGATGGTCCCAACAAGGTGAGGGTCAATGATTTTTTCAAGCTTGCCCTTTTTTTGCCAGTGAATTTCCCACTCTTCTATATTGAATTTTTCTTCGGGAAAAACACGATTAATATTTTCCATGGCACACAAGAACTCCAGTAACACTACTCCAAAAGAATACACATCGGATTTATCGGTTAGTTGCTGCCCTCTAAAGTATTCAAGATCAAGATACCCAAGGGAAAAAACTACCTTTGGATCCAGTCTTTGAATGTCCAAATTCCTCCATATTTTCCCGCGATCCTGTTATCATGGAGATCTTTGACATTTAGATAAGCACATAGGATTCACGACAATGGAATTAGATTGCATTGGCCATATATTGGAGTTTCATTGGTATCTTGCCAATCAAACAGTTTTCCAACAAGTCGAGGGAGTCTAAATTGGTGCAGTTTAAAATGAAAGGCAAGATTTTTCTGTCGAGGCAAAATCCCACGATGCTAAGCTTGAAAACCCTTTGATTATTGCAAGTCACACCTTCGAGCTATGAGATGGTGATGTTGCAGGGGTTTTGATCTTGTCTCCAATCCACGGTCACACCTTCGAGCTCTAAAATGGTGCAATTGTACGGGTTTTTATCTTGTCTCTGGTCCACTGCGTGAGCTTGGGTACATAAACCCAACCCATGTCGAGTTAAGGGACATTATGAGTATTCGACGAATAAATCTCGATAAATAAATGGAATTATGGAGACATTGGCTATCATACATATTTGGTTTCCTCTGTCAATGTACCAAAGTCGTCGGTCCTCCAAAAGGACCCTTCTTCCCATTCTTTCCTCCAAAATCAGAGTTCATTAGTGCTGCCATATATGCTAATAAACCCCCTTCACCATCTCCCCCATCAGAAAATCTGAGCTGTCAAAAAAAACTGTGAAGGTCAAGCTCTCCATCATCGAGGGTTATATGGCATGTCTTGTAACTGTGCAAAGAATCTTCTTTTCAATACATTGCTAGAGGGTGGTATGATGCAGATATCCTTAATGTTGCTAGCTCACCTTATTACAAAGCTATGAGGGGCTCTATTATGGCTACAGGAAAGGGCTTCAAATTCCTTACTATGCATGACATGAGGGGAGCTCTTTTGTGAAAAGAGATTTACTATGATTATTAATCAAATATAAAACCAATAATATTGTTTTATTTAAAGTTTAATTTGATATAATCATGTAAATTATGTATTAAATGAAATAAATATATTCATTGGTACAATTCTCATAGAAATTGACAAAACTAAACACATTTATCCATTATTACACAATAAACCATACTTAAATATTTTGAATTACATATTTATAACCATTAATAAATGTTTATATATTATTAAAAAATTAAATAAAGTTCATACATAAAAAATTAACAAAAGTTCATAATACCATTAATTAAAAAACTAACCAAGTTTCATATCAAACGATTAATAAAAGTTCATACACCATTAAAAAAGTAATTAAGGTTCATAAATAAATTAACAAAGGTTCATACAATACTGCCCGTTGTGGGTGAGGTTTGAGCAACACGTGGAAGGCATCTTGCATGAGTAAATATAAGTGGAGCGAGGGTGAGGGACGATACTCCTGGTCCCTTCACCATAACGCATGCAGCGGGAGAGTTAATAGCTTCATGTTGGCAATTCATGTGAAAAATAACTACGCATTGGAGTTTGGAGGTGGTGAAAGGATAAGGTGAGGGAAGATGAGGGAGCCCAACATTAGACTCATAAATATGGTTTGGTGTTGGTCCTAATGGTTGCCTCTGAAGAGGTGCGTAAACGTGCCAGGAAGGTTTACAGAGGGAGTGGCTTGTGTGTGCTTGTCGTGGGCATTTCCTAGTGCGGTGTATTCAACTGGTCCCTGCTGCTCTATTTCATAGCCATTGACTGTGTCTGGGTTAAGGATAGGAAGTTGAAAGGAAGTGAGCTCACTGGATTCCATTTTTCTTAGCTTTCGGTGAGCCTGTTTTTTCATGATAAGGGAGGAAGTTAGAATTTTCAGTCCATGAAACCTTGAGGGTGGTGGCGGAAAACTAGTTTCTTTTCCAAATTTTGTGCCCTCCAGTGTGGGTGTGACGGTGTTTGGTGGATCGGTGTGTGGTCTCTATGTGGATAATTTTGAGGCTGGTCACTACCTTGGGGGATGTTACGCTCAGGCATCAGCTACTTTGTCATCGTTTATTGTTCAATTTCGTATGTTGGTTTGATCGGTGATGGTATTTGGTTTTTCTGGTGGTGGAAGTCTTTATCTGGTAGTGGGAGGTGTCTCTGTGCTTCCCTATGGTGGTGGGAGATGACGTTTGGCTCCTTCGTTGGTGGTGTTTGTTTTATATAGTGGGGGGTCTAGTCTCTAGACTCTGCACACGGCGGGGTTCCTTGACCTTGGCGAATTATGAAGCCCCTGGTGTGGTGTGGGTGTTCTCCATCCCTTGTCGCTCATGGCTCTATGGGGGTGGAATTCTCAGGAATAATCATGGAGGCTCCACAATAGGGTGGAAATACTATGAGGCATGCGCGACTCGCTAGTGTGGGTGTGCATGGGGGCTGCGGAGGAGTAAGCAGGGGGATAGTAGAGGTGGGGGTTTGAGGGTTCAAAATCAAAGTCGTCGGGGTGAAGGAGGTCGTGGTGGCAAGGGAAATCATGGGTTTGATTGATTTGAGGTAAATGGGGAGAAGGTTATCCAACATTGCTTCCTAGAGAACTATCATGCACTTATCAACAACCTAATTGAAAGAGTGGACACAATTGAGAAATTATTTCATGAGGAGCATCTAGAGTAGATGGCAACATTGGACTGAATGCAATTTTTACAATGCCAAGTCCGGGAGAGACTAGTAGTGGTTTGGCGAGGCCAAAATAAACTCATTAAGAAAGTAGAAAAGCTGGAGACTTGGTTGGCACACTTTGAAGGGCACGGTCAATCTGACTTCTGTCCTCCACTGCATCTAGGAACCACCCCGAACAACCCTGCATCCATCATGTTGGATGAATAGTGTGCTATTTGGTGTTATTTAATTATGTTTTATATGTGTTTTGGTGCCTCTGGGCCAACCATTTATGGACAATGTCCCTAGTCCCTCTTTTGTATTTTTTTCATCTGGTGCAAATTTTTGTCAACAAACCCAGTCGAGGTGACACCACCTATTTTGTAACTAGCTATATGTACTCCCATTTTCATACATGAATATAACATTGACTTACAAAAAAATAAAGGTTCATACATCATTAAAAAATTAATTAAGTTTCATACTTAAATTAATAAATTTCCATAACTATTTACTAAATAGGTCTATAAATAAATATTTTAGGTTGATCTATTCAGTCATTATCAAATGTAAATATGATGATTTAGCCTGAACTTCAAGTGTTGTGGTATGTTGGCCTTATTTTCTTTAATATGTGCTCCAGAAAACATGAATTGAAATTTAATATCTCGATGGAAGATTTTGCTTCCTATAAATGTAAAAAAACCAGCCCAACCTTCTCTATTGTGTATCAGTTGTTGAACACAATTCTGGGCTCATTGAACAAATTTCTCCTGAAACTGGATGTGGTCATTTACGTATGAAGTTTCTTAGGGGATTTATCTTAAGAAAAATTCCTTCCCCTTCGGCTCAAGGTATGAGTGATAGCCATACTATCAAACTCACTTGGGTTTTCCATCGCGCCTTATGCCTTTGTTACCCATGCGGCATGGGTGAGGCATGCCACAAAGAGAACGAAAAACCTATTTAGGAATTTTCACTTAGATCAAGGTGGCATGTGGGACTTTTATTGTAGCCATATATTGAATTGAGGTCCTATATTTCAATATATGATATATAAATGTATGGTTGGTTAGAGGTTGCTGAAGAGAGTTGGCATTTGCTTTCCTATATGTGGGTTATATGTTGCTCTAGGTTATGTCACTAAGTTGATATTCAAAGTTGGGAACAACGTAATTTGAAAATATGTGCTAGTGAAAAACTAAATGATACAATCCACCATTACATTGGATAAAATAATTAAGTCATTTTCTAGTTTCATTATAACTTCATATCTATATCTTTAATTATCTACCTTTTTTCCTCTGAGAAAAATGTGACAAATTTTCCCCAAAGTATCTGGATGGTGGTTGCTTTAACTACCATTGATAACAAGAGTTGGTAACTTGGCATTTTCGTTGGGACTCAAACCTCGACTCGACGAGAATTAGAGAACTCATGACAAACTCTACCTTGAAACAACCCTTTCAAATTGATAGACCACATCCATTGGGCTTATATATATATCTACCTATCTACATGGATTTTTCTTTCATATTTTCGTAATTTCTACAAAAAGAGCAGGCTGAAGGTTTTACAAATATTATTGCAAAACCCTAACTAGATGATTTGGTTTTTGTTTTAATGTTTCAAGTAACAAAAAAATCAATCTTAAAGATTTATTTTTAAAATTTATTAGAAAATTTAAATATATTGATTGAATTCATTGTTGCTTCATATTTAATGAAATTCATATTTTTTAAATAACTCACCAAATATGATTGACTAAGGATTGAAGTCATCTACATAAGAGCTATGGACTGTATGTTTTTTTTTTAAGAAACCGAGAATATTTTTGATGTTGTTTTCCACGCTTAGGTTATCATTTTCATATGTTGTAAAGTGATGTTGTCATTGGAATAAAAAACTAATGATGTGTGTACCATACTGAAGCACCAGAGTTCGGTCTTCTGGTTAAGAGAAGATGACTATGGGTAAAAAGTTTATTCTGCATTTTTTGCTTGGAGAAGTAGGGTCTTTAGGATGTTGCTTCTCCAAATATTTCAAACTGTGATGATTAACTATTGTTCAGAAAATAATAAGCAAGGTGTCCATATTTGATACTGTTTCCACACTTAAAGGAAATATTATTGTAGTCGAGAGAATTTTCTCAAGAATAACTTAGAATCTACCAATATGGAGTTTGATGAAAGCTGGCAAATGTTCCAATCTACATCTATGCAAATTCTTGTTTTCCCCAAATTCATTAGCTCTAGCATGTATCTTGAGGCCATAAGAGAGGAGCCCAAGCTATTCGAACTTGTCAAAATTTTGACGTGTATCAAAATTCCAACGGAAAGAAGATAAGTTTTACCCACTTTAGGGGTTAAAGAATTAAAGTATTTTAAGGGGTTGTTTCATTAAATAGTCTTGTATCTTCCCATTTTCCATTCGTAGTATTGTATGAGGGGTAAAATTGTGATTTTAATTAGATAAAAAGAGTTTTAGGATGATATATATATGCAACAGTGGATGGATTTTAGGTTTATCATCTTACTATATTTCCAGTTTGTTAGCTCTATAATAAATTTCCATTTGTGAAATTGAGCAGGTATGAAGGAAAATAAGTTTTAAACATGCATACTTCCCTTCAAAATATGACAGCACATTAGTAATCCTTTTCAATGTAATCATTTTGGAACCTATTTTATATATTGGCAGAGATTGTAGAGTTGCTTTATTAATAAAAGCATGGTAGTTGTCTTTAATATATTTTACCGCTCTAGAAGAGGCAACATATGATGGATTTGGTTTCATTGAGGTTGGATTCTTTTGATTTTGCATGATATCTGGATGAGTTCTTAGGAATAACCTGTTAATTTCTTGGTCTTGATATATGAAAATGGTCATGCATAGCATGTATATGTTGGTGGTCTTCCTCAAATGGCCAATGAGCAGGTAAAAATCTGTGCTTTTTTTGGAACAATTCTTGATATGTTTATAATAATCTCATTAACAACCATAGATATTTTTAAAGTTATACTTTCATTAAGTTGTAGAATTTGGCTTGAAATTTTTAATTTGTTATATATTACTTTATTGAATTATATATACTCAATAACAAGTGTTCAGTGCAACTCATTACTTAAAACATTTAAACATTTTCTGAACTTCAAATGTGTTCAACACACTCCTTTCACAAAAATTGAGACAAGTCTCACAAAGTCATGATGTTTGTTAATATGAAAATTCTATATGTGTGTTCTTAATTGAATTGATGATCCATCTTTTAAATCACCACCTGAATCAAGAGATTGATGGATGTTTTCATGTTTAGAAAGGGTATTGTTTGGCAGAGTAATATAAAAGTATAGATAACATTAACTGTGTAAATATGTGTAGAACTTTAAAAATGATGTTGAAGTGGTGTAGAAGGTAGTTACTCCCATGCATATTTTTTTATGGTGAATTGAATATTTATGTTCCCCATAGTTTGATTTCTAGATAGTTGCTACATATTTTAGTTGGGTTATGACCACTATAGGTAGAAACACTATTGGGCTAGGTATGGATTATAAGGAAGTATTTAAATATTTTATTTTTTACATAATTATCCTGAACTCTAGAGCATGGAACTGAAAAATTATATTTGTGAGTAGGTGATGCTGCTATTAATGTCTATATCAATCATGAAAAAAAAATTTCCTTTGTGGAGATGTGCATAGTTGAAGAGGCCAACATTGCAATGGCTCTTGATGGTATCATGTTTGAGGTACATTATTCTATACTTATGCTCCAATTACCATTCTATGTAATTTTAAAAAAAAGTCTTACTCAATTGTACAATACTAGACAATTCCTTTCCATGATTTTAATGAATTGAGCAGTTGATTTTGTTAATTTTCGTATTATTATCATTGACTTTGATACGAAATTTCTGTGAGAGTGAGGAGACCAAGTGATTACAGTTCCCCATTCGTAACATCTCTTCGCCCCAGCCAACCCAATCCCCACCTTAATTTAGGTGTTTTTGGTATCACACTAGTGTAAGCTATGTAATGCAACATTTGTATATTAGTGGCTAAGAAGTGAAATGTTTTATTTTTCTTGTGTGCTTGTTTTGTTTTGAGTCCTATATAAAAATGATACTAACATATGTGACATATAGATATTTTACTATGATGAATCCTAATATAACATGGCTAGCTTATATATTTATGGTAGTGTTGTTTGAGGAGGTGAGGAACCTGATAGATTATTTTCTCGTGGCTTACCTTATTACTTCATAGAAGCACAAATAATATAACTTCTTGAATCCTCTGGGTATGCGTGCTTAGATATTTGGTTTATACAATTATATTTGTTGCCATAAATTTAAATAAGTAGTATGAAAATTTCTTTGGAAATATGTTGATACTTACCATGCATAGGTCTTTTGGAATGAAAATGATTTATAAGGTCCTCAAGTGCAAGATCAAAACAATTAGTCTACTTTCCAAAATAAACAAATTATATGGAAATATTATAATGATTGCTATTAATTTTTCTTTTGGAATGAAAAATTATGTATAGTGTCCTCAATATTAGGATAAAATCATTCCACATGATTTCCAAAGTAAACCTGAAGTATATGTGGATGGATTTACCCATGTGATATTGAGGATGTATTTTCTGACAAGGTGTTGGAGGAAACAAACACTAGAGGAACACTTTCTGTTTTCCTTGGAATTTCACAAAAGTATAAGTGATATATTGTTTTAGTTGAAAATTTTCTATGTCAAACATGCAATATACAAAATCATATGTACAACATACTATATACCAAATTATCAATTGAATATGATTTTACAAATAATTTTAGTGTGTGAGCATTGAGGGTATGTCCACCTCATATGGTTTAACATATATTTTCTAAATTTACCTCATATACCAATCTAAGTTACCAAAATATGAATATGGATCCACCATATTTTAAAGACGCTCAATCCATTTATGACTAGGAAACATTTACAAAAATATAAAAATAATATTATAATAAGTAAAAAAATAGTCAATAATCAAAGCCGTTTAGGAATTACATGATCCGTTAACAAAATAAATAGATTTATCATGCATATTAATATTAGCGATCTATGTACCATTACTGATAATTTTTTTATTATTAATTGTTGATAATTTTGAAGACCATTTGAATGTGACCATGTAGCAGATCATACTAGTGCTCTTGTGAGCCATGTCCATATCTACAGTGAATAAAGTTATTTTATTGAAGGCAACTGAGAAACAACATAGTACATAAGGATGGATAAAATTGACAACATAACATGACCATGATCATAAAACAAACCTTGAGAGAAAACCTTGATAGCAGAACTCTAGAGCTGGTCTTGACTTAAGGGTAGATTAGAGCTTGAATATGAATGCGGTTTATAGTAATGGTTTAGGAGGCCATAGTTTTGAATAATTTCATTAAAAATTCATTTTTGGGGGATTAGTGGGTCAAAAAATCACTTGAATTTTTTTGGAACTATTTCAAATTTAGGATCCATTTCATTCTCCATAGGATTTGTCTCATGGCCTCTACCCTATTTCCTTCTATAGGGGTATGCTTGCATGATAGATCCTGTGAAGGCTTTAACAAATCCATATCTGGATTGAATTTGTGGAAATTCACATAGAGTTGGCAGATCCTATAACAGAGCTACTAATTAAATCCTAAATGCACTTCAAAATTCTTGAACCCTACAAAATAAAGAAGACACATAGTTGGTATAAATTGAAAATGAAAGTACCCCCAAAAGAAACAATCATACGTTGAATATCCCTTACATACATCAAATCGATATTTGACATCTAAGATTTTTTTATTTGAGACTTCGGACTCAAATGCATCCCACATGCCTTCTAAATAACCACCTTCTAGCATGGTTCGCAGGGGGTTCATTGGGGTTCAACAAGGTCCCAATGATTTAGGGAATTCTTAACATTGCCTCCAAACATTCCAATGGTGATACGTTGTCAATGTATTTTTTGGGTTAGTGGGTGCTTATAGGGAAAAAAATGCCATTGGTGGTGAGAGAGTGGTAAGTCAATGGTTAAAAATCATATCTTATCTGATATTCATTGGATGTCATTATGTGTCTGTGTTCCTATAATTTTGGAATATTTTCAGGATTTGTTTCAAGCCGAGGGTCCATTTCATTCTCCACAGTATCCGTATCATGGCCTCTGATCTGCTTACATCTGTAGGGGTATGTTTTCATGAAATATCCTGGGAAAAATCCAATGTTTCTAGATCTAGATTGAATTTGTGGCGTTGCACACAAAGGTGGAAAATCATGTAACAAAGCTACTAATTAATTGGTTAATGCACTTCAAAAATGTTGAACCCTACAGAATAAAGAAGAGACATAGTTGATATAAATTGAAAATAAAGTACGCTCAAAAGTAAAAACCTGGCATTGAGTATCCCTTACATACATCAAATTGATATTTGACATCTAGGCTTTTGTTATTTGAGACTTGTGGCCCAGATGCATCCCACATGCCTTCTAAATAACCATCTTTTAGGATGGTTCCCAAGGGGTTCATTGGGGTTCATCAATGGCCTAGTGACTCATGGAATTCTTAAAATTGACTCCAAATATTCCAATGGTGATATATTTTCAAAGGATTTGTTGGTTCAGTAGGTGCTTATAGGGAACAAATTCCATTGGTAGTTAGAGAGTGATGAGTAGATGCCTAAAACTAATATCTTATGTGATGTTCTTTGGATATCATTACATGTTTGTGTGTCTCTTTCTATATGTAACCCTAAATATATATGCATGTACTTGTGGCATGTGATTCCATACCCATTTTTGTAAAAAAATTATTAAAATTTGTTCTTATCTTATTTTTTCTATACTAACAATATATATAATATGATATATTATCTGATCCTTGTAATATCTTTAAAAAAAAATATTTCTGATATTATCAATTACAAAATGTATGTATGCTATGTGATTGGATCCTTACAAATGTTATAAGAAGCAGATTGGTCACTCAACTGGTGGACCCCTAAAATTGTAAACTGGCTGAAACTCGACAAGATCTAGAAAAAAATTGGGAAAAAATTTGGATGGCCAAAAAAGACATTAATGTTCAAATTTTGATTGAAAATAATATATTCAATTATATCCTTGTGAATTCAAACCATTCTACACATATGCAAATTTGTCTCGCATATATAGAAATTAGGGGTGCATATAGCTAAACGAACATTGAATGTAATCATAACTGTGATAAGTTTCATTTTTTTATATTTGTTGGTTGTTGTCATGTTTTCAGTGCAGACTTGTGAAATTGCAAATCGCATGTCACTTTACGTGGAGGGATATATATATTATTTTTATTTCCCTGTGGTTCCCTGGAGATCCATGTTACATTTTCACAAAAGTTTAGATAGCATTCAGATATGTAAAATTTCTAATTTTTAATATGAATATTTACGTGATAAAGGAAAAAGAATGTCCCAATTATAAAAAAAGTCAGCCAACAACGTTGATATTTTTATTTCATTCAACTTGTAACATATTGCATCTATCTTAATCAATGCTCTTCTTCCATATGCTATCCACTTATGGAATTTCCTTTGCAATATTTGGTGCATTTGTGAGTTATAGGTCATTTGTAGCCTATAATCAGAGTTTCAATTCTAATTGACTATTCAAATGAACATATTAAGTCTATTATACGTAAATATTTTTCTCTCCACCAACTTTTCATAACTTCCATAACCTTTAGGTAGGGACCTACAACTTCAATGATGTTTTTCTTGTTTAGTTAAAGATTGTCGAGACTTTAATTTATTGAAATTTGTAGAATTTACAATCTATGAAGTTTCAAGATATAATTTTTAAAAGTCTAATTCTTTAAAGGGTACTAGCTCAATGGAAGAGCATCTGCTTTACAAGTAGGAGGTTGGTGGTTCAATTCCATTATGCCTTCATATTCATATGGAATGGAGGTGATCAATTTTTGGTGACAAAGGATCCTTTTACCATCACCAATGAGATTACAATGACATTTTTTGACCCTCACCAAAATATGAAATCGTGACAGTCAACGAATGCCACCATATAAATGCATTTATAGTGACAACCATGAAAGGTCCATCACCATAAATGGTGAGGGTCATTGTTTTTCATTATAGTCATTATTCATGATGGAAATTGAAGTCACCAATGAGGTTATCATGAAATTTTTTGGCCCTCACCAAATGTGAAATGGTGATGGTCAATGAACGTTACCATATATATGCACCAATAGTGACGGTATAAAATGTCCATCAAAATAAATCATTCTTGTTTATATGAAATGGTGACTTCCACTATACATCATTATAATCAATATTCGTGACAAACCGTGAATGTCACCACAACACATACTTTTGGCGACACCACCTTTGGTGACGTTCAATTTTTTGGTGACTGAATGTATTTTCTGTCACTATTTCTCATATGAAATGGTGAAGGTCACTATCTGTCATTATAAATCATTATTTGTGACGAACCTCAAATGTCACCACAACACCTATACTTTCAGAGATGCCACCTTTGGTGACATTCAGTTTTTGGTGACGAAGGCTCTTTTTCCCGTCACCAATGAGCTTATGGTGACATTTTTAACCCCTCACCAATATCCCTTTTTCTTGTAGTGAGCAGATGAACCTACTATAGTTTTGAATCTAACGTTGAATCATCCTCTCCATAGGGCATGATTATATTTCTCCCTAGTTCACACACTTTACACCTTTTCATAGTTACTAGGTCCTAGACTCCCAAGTCATTGTTTTTATTTTTCTTTTGACAGGGTTCCCCTCAAGGAGGAACGATATTTTTTTTTCTATGTAGAGATCTCTAGGTCATGCACAGATACCATTTTTTTTTCTTTTATTTATAATTTTCCCCTATTCTAAGGTTGTTTACGTATATAATAATTCTCTCCCATTTTCCTTTATGCAAGGTTTCTTGTAGAAGATCGAGGGTTTAATCCCTTTAGCACAAAAGATTCTAGCTAGATTCTTGCTAATATCCTGCACTTACCAGGTACTCGAATTAATCGTAGGTTACCCATTATCAGTTAAACCACATAATTCCTTTATTTAGGATTTTTAGCGCATGCCTAATCTTGTTTTTTTCTTTGTCGTCAGGTTTTTGTTGCACGCTACGATATTTTTAATGGGTTTGGTTATGTTTCCGACATGATTCTAGGTTGATGGTTTTCAATATTTTGTGGTTGTTAATTGAACAATATTTATCCAAATTATCCACAGTGTTATGGTTAAATTGTCGAGTTTTTGAATCCAATGTGGATCTATATTCAGGACAGATTCTTGAATTGAATGTAAGAAATAAGGCTAGATTAGGGATAAATATTCAAATTCAAAGAAAAATCGAAAAAGATCCGACAATTGAAGATCTATCACCCTTATTTCAATTTTAATTCTTATTTTCTCTAAAAAATAAATCTCTTCCCATGAATCCCCTCTGTGTAGGGAGACAATGATGGTTTTCAAGCCTCTGTCACTGTCAATTGAATAAGATTTATCTCTATTATCCACAATTTTATGGTTAACTTGTCGACGTTTCCAATCCCAATGGGGATCCATATTCAGGACGTATTCTTGAATGAAGGTAAGAAATATGGCCAAATTAGGGATAAATAGTCAAAGTGAAAGATAGATAAAAAAAGTGCTGACAAATGAAGATCTGCAACCCTTCTTTCAATTTTCATTCTTGTTTTCTCTGAAGAAAAAATATCTTCCCATGAATCCCCTCTGTGCAGGGAGATAATGGCGGTTTTCAAGCTTCTATGGTTGCCAATTGAATAATATTTATCCAGATTATCTACAGTGTTATGGTTAACTTGTCGACGTTTCAAATCTTAAAGGTAATGCTTTTCCTTGTTTTATTTTTTTTTTATTATTTTTTTTTTCCCTAACCACCCCCAATATTTACGTGATTTAATTATTTATGATTTTCTTCTCTCTTGTAGGTACCCCTACACTCCTTGATTTTCGAATGTCATGATAAACCCTCCTAATAAATGATTCGACACTTCTAATTATCTCGTCCTCACCAGCATGTCTCCATGTAAATTTCTTTGTTCATTATGGTTGTTGCTAAATGTAAATACCGAGAAGTGTTTCTACATTTTTTATTTAGAGTATTTATGGTATTAAGGAAATTTAGGACCGTTGAAAAATTGGCCTGGGTTTCCATTTCCAATGTGTTTATTAAAAAATCTGTTTTGTCTTCTTTTGAGGCGCATTTTCGCCCTTAGTATACACTATATATATTGGTTTAAACTTTATATTGCAATTGACCCCAAAGTTTTATCTTATTTTTGTAATTTTGTGACTAATTTACTGATACCGCATGATATGCTACATTTAATATATTTATCCAAACTTATTATTTGGATGTATTGGGACTGTTATAACGATTGTATTCTCCAACTCAAATAATTTTTCTTGTTTTGATGCTTAATTGCAACTGTGCTAACATCGTAGAGTAAGGTTTCAGTTTTTTGGAATTTATGTATTATATCTCTTACTCGGTATATTTTTTATGTATGTAGTTCTAAAATATGCAAAATTATATGCAATTGAACTAAATTATGGGAGACTCATATATAATTATTTTTTCCTTGACTGTAATATGCTTTAACTGCCTACAATGTTTTCCTATACAATTTCATAATTTTTATGTTGTTGAGATATTAATTTCCTTTACTGTAATGAGTGTATTTATTATTGAGAGTTCCATCAATTCATTTTCCCAAGGTCTCCAATGCAGCGAGTTCAATAATTATTGTGTTTGACCTAATTGTCACAATAGAATCCTCCCTATAATGATAATTCAGGTCATTTATACTCATACACCTCATAGTCCCCTTCGGTCATTATCATATAATAAAAATAGGATTGTCTTGTCCATTCTTATTTATAGCCATTTTTTTATTCTCACAAATATTGTCTCTTTCAACTTCCTAGTACTAGTATACTCTCTAGTATTTATATAAATATGTTTAAATATATACCAGAACATACTTATAGATACCCATGTTTTAACTGATGGTGTATTGCAACTCAGGTTTATTTGCATGATACATGTGTTTAACCTATTGGTGGTCACTTTTATAGTTATGATAAATCAATTTAACCATTCTCTTAGAAAATAATTAAATAATATTGATATCTAATCTGTTCATATTTCCCATATTCTGTTTCTACCTTATTTTTTGACAAGATTCTCATACTGAAACAATCTATAATAACAATATTATAATTAATTGAAGTATTTTATCATATTGCATGCAACCATATAAAAACACTTACCTATAATTAATATGGGAGGGAATATCAATACCCATTTTGCAAAAAACATGGTAGTATTCATTGTCAAAACCCATAGCTTATGGTTGCATATATCCCTAAGTTAAAATCATAACCTACTATACATTTACTTCATACAATAAAATTTACCATACCAAGGTAAATTGAAATTGGATTGTGAAGATCCGCATAAGAACTAATCACTCGGCTTCTATTATGTTCGATGTTCCAGTTAATAAAAGTTAAGATACTAGTAGCAGTTCATCTATAGGCATCCATAAATTCGAGTTTGACTAAGAGAGAGAAACATACATATTTATTCAGATGAAGAAGATAAATTAACATAAATGTAGACGAACTAAAGAAAATACATAACAAAAATATTTCAAACCAACATGACTGACAGGAAGTCAATTGGGAACTGGACACCACCCACCAACCATGAATTTATATCCTCCAAAATCAACCTCCTTGTTGATTCCTTTTATCAATTTTTAATACCTTTTCTTTGCGATAATGTTTCCTTTAACAACATCCCACTTTGTGGACCTTTTTTATCCACTTTCCTAGGATTTTCCATAAAAGTCTGTCTTTATCTCCTGCAGAGAATATATGCTTTTCCTAGTTTATCATATTTCTCTCACTAAACAACTTAATGGATCTTTATCTCCCAAGCTTATCTAGAATTTCATATAGAATTCTTATCAAGAAGGAATTGAAACAATCTCCTTTATAGGTGTCTCATTCCCAAGTACATACATCTCATTTATTTGTTGATACATATTAATTTACATATTTATTCCAAAATGTTTTTCCCATGGATTTCCTGCGATTTTATCCAATAGAACTTAGACTAATAAAAATATTACTAAATTAAGGTAGGGATATTAAATCACGTGTAAAATTAAAAAATTAAGACCTTAAAGTCTATTGTAGTATTTGGTTGAGATGAAAATTTATTAGTTTTGTAAATAAGTTTATTAAAATTTTGTACACATATATTTGCATATTTATGTTGTATGAGTAAAATGCATTAATTAGAAATGGGAAAAGTGTGAAGGTAGATTTTATCACTTGTATTGATTGTGTCTACATGGAACTCAATAATTTGGTTGATAAATTATAAAAAAATGGAGTCTACAGTTTAGGACTTCAGGCTAGATTATTTTGCTTGACTTTGGAAATGGTTATTTTTTCAACATTCTTTCTAAGTCAACATTTATTTCTTGGATTATTTTATATGTACTATATGTAATAGTTTTGTGTTATATGTAATAATTTAACCAAAAAAAATTCTTATATTATTTTATATGTATTATATGTATTACATGTAATATGCTAAGACATCCCATATCCAAGCCCCACCCATAGGCCGTTGTAGTGCGAGGGGTTCTGTTATACATGGTCGAGCTCATGATAGATCATATAGCCCACCCATTGTGCATGCTCCAATCATATATACTATCTCAGATGCTAGTCGGAGTGTTAGAGACAATTTTTTTGTCTCTTTTGATGATCATGCTACCTCTAGTGAACCTTCTTCACGTATTTCAGGTACACCTACTTCATTTTTAAGTCTTCTTTAACTTTATATGTTTATATCATGAAATTTTCTTTAATTTTTAAATTTTATTCAACTAATGTATTTGAATTTAATGTATATGTTATTATGCTTCTATTTTGTTAATTATATATGTTAAATTATGTTTATGATTTTCATCTCCTCAAGCATCTTAAGCTGAGGATCACAGTGCCACATTGATCACTCCTTGGGACAACACTACAATTCATATCACATTGGAGGATGTTACAACGCATCATACATGGATGAAACATGAGATATGTAACATCCATGCTAGCTCATCGACTCTTCATAGAGGCCTACATACCTGGGAAGTGGTGAAATATGCAACCAATAACAACGATGTTAGTGGAAAGTTATTTGACATCCCTTTGGATTGTTCTGCTAGAAAGAGAGGCCTAATTCCACTAAAATATCTTAGGAACATTGATGCAACACCTTTTGTGTTTGATAGCTTCATTGGATCTTGGAGCCAATTCCCCTACCATGACCAGGTTGACATTTATTTTAGCAGCATTTATATGCAGAGTGCGTGTTACATATGAGGCTAGATTACACACATACCAGATGTAACACCCCCCAGTTTAGACATTTGAACTCTAATCCTAAGGGGGAGTGGACACCAAAGGATAATTATTTTGTCGATGTAATTAAATATTCAATGTGAGAAAATGAATAAAATGATTTTGTGTAGATTGACCAAAATGAGATTTAAGAGATCACTTGCTAAATCCATGAGGATGGATAAGGCAACTATTCCCCACCATCTTTCAAAAATACTTGAAAGAAATTAATTCTAATTTAGATGCTTGAGGAAGAATCTAAATTTCCCCAATGATGAGGAAAGTAGTTGGGAAGAGGTAAAAAAAAGCTGGAAAAGCTGAGGAAAAGCATAAAACAGATTTAAAGAATTCCTAAAATGGGAAGCCTAGGAAAACAGGAAGAAAAGCATCCTA
This sequence comes from Pinus albicaulis, assembly GCA_034641835.2. Classification (NCBI taxonomy): domain Eukaryota; kingdom Viridiplantae; phylum Streptophyta; class Pinopsida; order Pinales; family Pinaceae; genus Pinus; species Pinus albicaulis. The sequence goes on from CM076582.1 coordinate 354,516,448, forward strand.
ATATTCTGGACGCAGAATTAGAAACAGGCTTTGGGGAACAACAGCTTAAATAAGCTACTCCTAAACAGGTTAGAGGTTGATCTGTGGATGGAGGGATCTCAGCTTGGGGGTGAATTCTGAAGATAATCGAATTCTAAGGTTGGGTGGATTGGTCATCTAACTAAGTGGTATGCACAATTCAGTTATATGTTTCTATTATAGGTGAAAATATTTTATGTTGTATAAGATGTGAAAATATTGTATATGCATGATGTGTGTGGTAATATTCCATACATTTAACAGAAACCTGAGCGGAATGAGCTGGAATTCTCTGTATAGTTGTAGGAATCACATTGATGGGAACGAATTCGTCAGAATATCTAGACCATAGATGGTCTAAATCTGAGAATACATATTTCCCAGAGATTATTTATATTCCAGTTTTAATCTGCTTCTGTTTCATGAACTGAAATTTGCATTAAATAAAAGAGACTAGATATAGAGCTTAAATTCCTGGAGTAAGAAGTTAAGAAAAAAAACTAGAAAAACTCAGGACATATACATTGAAAAGCGCCAGGGCTAGTAAGAAAAGACTGAAATCAATAAGTACAAAAATCTGTATATGTAGTCATATACCTGTCAATTTCGTCACATAATTAATTTGCACAGAACTTACTCACAGAAGGATGTTTAATCTGTGGTACACTTATCTATATTGAACCCAAATGCAGGTATAATACAGGGGTTTAAAATACAAAGTAGCAGAGTAGAATAGACATGAGAACAAATATGTATTATAGAAAATTTTATCCAGTAAAACTTAATCCGGAAAGAAAATCTAACAAGATGATGACTACAGTTCTACCACTTCATTCCATTATGAAACTCTAAAGATCTGGAATGATCCAACAAAAGAAATTCATAATGAAGTCTTCAGTCTCATAAACATCACATTGACAGGATAACATATTAATGGAAAACAAACTCTACACTAGGGATTTAATTTCTAGGTATGATATATTTCTCATCTAGTATATCGAAGTACGCCCATACTCTATCGAAAATTCCCATAAACTGGTTCATTTGACGGTTTCATTAAAATAAAAACATGGTCGATTTGAGAGATTTCATATACTGGATATGAAAGACCTAAAATACTGAGGAAAAATTTTAATATACCGCGGGACCAAACCCAGCGCTAATGAAGAACTATTTGCAAAAGAAAATAATAATAGTACACAGGAAATTACATCGCCCTCATAGGGGCCAGATCCCATTAAATTCCGAGCATCTAAAGTCCGAGGTAAAATCATAAATAGAAGTTATAGAAACAAGGGTTCGAATCCCTTTGAAGACAAAAATTTTCACCCATGAACAGGTATAAAGATAGAGGTTAAATCAGTCGTATGGACCACGAGTTCACGAGTAGCCGAAGTTCTCATGCATACCAACTTGTGACAGATAGGAAGGATTTCAACATTTTAGCGAATAAGGGAGCGAGCTTGTTGGTAGTGTGTAGACGCAGTGTAATACCAACAAATACCTGCAATAGAAAATTAAATTAAGTGTATTAGATGAAACTGTTGATGACTGTAAACTAAGAAAAAAAAACGGATTCAGGAACCCAACACGGGGAAACGTATATAGGGGAAGGAGCGATTCGGAAAGAAGAATTTAAATCATTACCTGTGCAATGCGATGGTTCGAGAGTATCAATCTGAGCTCTGGAAATGCGTGGAAGATAAAAGGACAAGATAGGTTAATAGATTTAATCCAAGATTTGAAAGTAAATGCTGAAAGGAAGAACAAGGGACATACCGAAGAGAAAATCGTACCTGTAGAAAATTTCAGTCTCCGGAAAAGGATATTTTAAGGGTAGTGCTCTTGATCGTCGCAGAAATCCTTTTTTCGTATCATGTAAACCGAATTAATGTCAAACGATAGGAGAAGTTCTAGTAGAATGACAGCCAGGGACGTAAAGCCCAACCAAACCAAAATAACTTCGCTCTGAATTTTAAAATAGTAAGAATGGTTAGGGCAAAGAGCTAAACCTGGGGAAGAAAAATCAAAAGTAAAAAGAAAAGACCACACATAAATTACAGCTCAATCATACAAAAACACAAAATTTCCAACCCTGGACGAAGAAGGTTGGCTTACCTCTGCGCGTTGACAAGGGAAGAACACCATCTGGTGTGAGGTGCCGTGAACGCTCGGAGGTTGAGCAGAGATGCCATCGCCATGGTAAGCAGGAAGAAACGTGGAATGGAGAGTCGAACAGGAAAGAGAAACAAAGTTATGGCTCGATCCTTATAGAAAACATAACGAAAAACCCTAACAACGCACAACCATACAACTGGCACGAATCCGTCGACTCGCACATGGATCGACAACCTAGTTCACTGTTGTCATTGAATAGGACGTCAATGAAAGCCCAACGTACTAGGGCCTTCAAGATATTAACTACACATGCCGTTCCGTAACCAGGAAACTATAAAAAAATTATGAACCGTAGATTTGCAAAGATACGAGTAAATACAAGAATATTGATCTCCAACGTACAATGAGCATAGGGTTGTAAGGAGATATAAACACAACAACTCTGACCCAAGATGCAATATCCGAAATGTACTCCATATCCACGCAGTGAAAAGCAATGAAATCCATATGCACGATAGAGTAATAAAGTATGACCACGCCTAGGAAACACCAGTATGTCATTTAATGATATAAACGCAATCGTACCAAGAACTCCAATTTGATACGTGGAACTCTGCCCGCACCACAAATCAAACAAAATATCCAAACGAGAAGAAAATGCATCATTTTTGTACATACATAGAAGATGAACTTTTAATATGGGTGACTCATATAAGTATAAGTGAGAGATCTCGGGTAGGGGGTCCTATATGACATTGAGATTATATTAGTTATACATGGTGAGGTTGTAAGTATATATCTGTATAACGAGTACATATATATATATCTCGATAAAATGAAAGTGAATGGTTATTGATTCAATTTTTTATGGTTACTATAACAAATAGAATTTGCAATGAGATGTTATATTCTTGACTCTAGTTAAAAATCAAGATACCATGGAGAATAGAGTAAATTTAGAACGGGTGTGTAAATCAAAGTGTAAGGACTGGTAAATTAGTTCTAGTAAGTGAACAGGATTTAGTTCATCACTACAAAGGAATTGATAACTTTAAAAATAAAAAAAATAAATAAAAAAATAAAAAATTTTAAATGGGAGGTGTGACAAATGGTATCAGAGCCCAGTTATAAAACTGGGTTGTTGTCATTGTGCTCACTGTTGCTGTGTGTTCCTTGTATAAATGAGTATTATGGAAATTTTTCTTTTTAAATCTTACTGATTTGTGTTGTGTAGTGTACAGTGGTACTGAAATGGCAGAAGGTGAAGAAATTTATGTGGATCTGCGTGATGAGTATAGTACACTAGATCCCAATGCTCTGGTGATGGCTATGTTGCATAGGTTGCAACGAGAATTGGCTGAACTGAGAAGCCAGAATGACATGTTGTCATCAGCCAGTCAGGAGCAGGAAAAGCTCATCAGAGAGCTAGCTTCATGGAACAGCCAAGAAGGGGAAGGTTCCGGAAAGAGGAAGATTGATGAGTTTGATGATGATGATGCTACTAGGCATCAGTATAAACAAAAAAGGGAATTACATGGGGAATTCCGAAAGATCAAACCTCCCTCCTATGATGGGGAGAAGGAGGAAGATGATGAAGCCTGGTTGCTGAATATGATTAAATATTTCCAAGTTTATGAATATGAAAGCAATCTGAAGGCCAGATTAGCTGTTTACCAGCTACAAGGAAAAGCTACTTTGTGGTGGGAGGAGACGAAAATGGTCCATGCCATTGATGAAAAGACAGTTACTTGGGAAGATTTCCAGGTTAAGTTCAAAAACTGCTATCTAAATGAACGTTACTATGATGATAAAGCCAAGGAATTTCATGAACTTAGACTGGGACAGCTCACTATCGATGAGTTTGTCACTAAGTTCATGAATCTGTTGAGATATGTCCCTCATATTAGGGAAGAGAAGGCAAAGGTACAAAGGTTTCTGAACTATTTTCCTGATGTGCATAAAGAGAAGATCGAGTTTTATAATCGAAAAACAATGGACGAGGTAGTAAGGAAGGCTAGATTATGCTATCAGCAGTTTAAAGTAAAGGCTGAGCATGGAAAAGGTTGGAAAAATAAGAGCGAGTTCAAAGGAAGGAAACAGAAACTAGCCTATTTGAAGAATTTTGGCAGGGATCATCAGCGGAAAAAGTTTAATAAACCCAAAGAAATTCAAACTACTCAGTCCAAAGAGGGCTCCAAACAACTAGATGAAGGAACAAAAAAGGAAGGCACAGTTAAAATGAAGGAACCCTTGAAATGTTGGGGCTGTGGAGAACCCCATCTGTTGAGAGATTGTCCCCACAGAAACATTCAAATGATTATGAGGGACCGAGAAGCGACCACATTAAATGATATAGTGAGAAACATACCCACTATTAGTGCAGCTTTGGAGAATCGACAAGCAGAACACCAAGCTATCATGGTTGAAATGGAGGGTAAGATTTTTGACCAATCTGTTACTGTTCTGATTGATTCGGGTGCTTCTTTGAGTTACATTAGTCCAAAAATTGTAGAAAAATGTAATATTAAAACTGAAATGTTTCAGCAGTCATGGTTGGTTCAGTTGGCCACTGGAACCAAGAGGAAGGTAACACACAAACTGCCCCGAACAACAATTAAGTTAAATGAATTCCAAACAGAAGTAAATTTGAATATTCTGCCCTTAGGTTCATATCACTTGCTGATAGGAATGGACTGGCTGGAAAAGAAGAAAGCTATGATGAACTGTTGGGACAAGACCCTGCATTGTGTAGATGAAGAGGGAAAACCTTTTATTCTCAAAGGAAAACCAAAACCTATCTCTGTAAGACAAATATCAGCACTGCAATTAAAATGAACAGCTAGGAAAGGATACCAAGTCTACGCAGTACATGTGGAAGAGATAGAACAGAAAACTGAAGAAAATCTGCTGGATGTATTGCCAGTAATAAGGGAATTTAAAGAAGTTTTTCCAGATGAAATCCCTCATCTTCCCCACAAAAGAGAGATTGAATTTTCCAATGATTTGGTGCCAGAAGAAACTCCTATTTCCCGAGCCCCTTATCGAATGAGTCCCCCTGAACTCATGGAACTGAAAATGCAATTGCAAGAACTATTAGATAAGGGTTATATCAGACCGAGCGTGTCTCCTTGGGGAGCACCGGTGTTGCTCGTGAAAAAGAAAGATGGAACCTTTAGGATGTTCATTGATTATCGTCAACTGAATAAGTTGACCATTAAAAACAGATACCCCTTGCCCAGAATTGATGACATTTTTGACCAAGTCAAAGGTGCTTCAGTTTTTTCGAAGATTGACTTGAGGACTGGTTATCACCAGCTCAGAATTAAAGATGAAGACATCAACAAAACAGCTTTCTGAACCAGGTATGGTCACTACGAATTTGTAGTGCTAACTTTTTGTTTGACAAATGCCCCTGTCACTTTTATGTGCCTAATGAACAGTGTGTTAAATAAGTACTTGGAAAAATTTGTACTTGTGTTCATAGATGATATTATATTCTACTCAAAAAGTGACGAGGAACATAAAGAACACTTGAGGATAGTATTGCAAACTTTGAAGGAAAACCAGTTATATGCCAAGTTCAACAAGTGTGAATTTTATAAAGATAAGATCTAATACTTGCGTCATATTATTTTTGAACAAGGGCTGGCTGTGGACCCTGGAAAGATAAAAGCTATTAAAGAATGGCCTGTCCCAACTGATGTTTCAGCAGTGAGGTCATTCATGGGGATTGCAGGTTATTATCGCAGATTTGTGGAGAGATTTTCTGCTATAGCACATCCAATAACCTCATTACAAAGGAAGGGTGTTAAGTTCGAGTGGACTGAAAAATGTCAAAATAGTTTTGACCAATTAAAACAAAAACTTACTACAGCCCCTATACTGAAGATTGCAGATCCTAATAAAGAATTTGTCGTATGTACAGATGCCTGCAGAGAGGGGTTGGGAGGAGTTCTTTTGCAGGAAAATTCGGTTATTTCCTATGAATCTAGGAAACTGAAGATACATGAACAGAACTATAGTGCCTATGATTTGGAATTAGCTGCTGTTATTCATGCCTTGAAAATATGGCGACACTATCTCCTTGGAAAAAAATTTACATTGATGACTGATCATGTTAGTCTCAAGTATTTCTTTTCCCAAACTGATTTAAATTCTAGGCAAGCCAGATGGCTATCTTTTCTAAGTGAATTTGATATGGACATAAAACATATCAAGGGGAAAGAAAATAGAGTTTCTGATGCATTGAGCAGAAATTCTTGTCAGAATATAAACAGCATTGGAAGTGGTGCCCAGATCGATGTAGAAGATTTGGTGAAAAAGGCAGCACACCAAAATCCAAATTATGAAACACTACTGGTGAAACTACTAAAGAAAGAGAAAACTGATTTTACTCAAAATCCAAAAGGACTGGTCTGCTACAAAAATAGATTGTATATCCCCAATGTAGAAACTTTAAAAAGGGAGATTTTAGATGAATATTACAAACAGCCATATGCAGGGCATCCTGGATATTAGAAATTGTTAACAACTTTGAAAAATAAGTTGTTTTGGCCACAAATGAAAAGAGATGTAGCAGAATATTTAGCTAGGTGCATAGAGTGTCGACTAATTAAATTTGAACATCAACATCCTGCTGGTCTTCTAAATCCTTTGCCGATTTCAGAATGGAAATGGGATACAGTGTCCATGGATTTCATAACAGGACTACCCAAAAGCAAATACCAACATGATTCGGTGATGGTGGTAGTGGACACTTTAACAAAAGCCGCACATTTTATACCAGTAAAATCTACCTTTGGAACAGCTCAAGTAGCAAATGTGTTCCTGAAGGAGGTAGTAAGACTCCATGGAGTTCCAAAGGTGATTGTTTCTGACCGAGATGCTAAATTTACCGCAGCTTTTTGGAAAGGGCTATTTGGAGGGATGGGTACTAAGCTAAATTTTAGTACTGCCTATCACCCTCAAACTGACGGGAAAATCGAGAGAACTAATCAGATTCTGGAGTTTGGAGGACATGCTGAGGATGTATGTGATGGACAGGCCATCAAAGTGGGAAGATTATTTTCACTTAGTTGAATTTGCCTATAACAACAGCTACCAATCCTCCATCAAAATGAGTCCATTTGAGGCACTGTATGGAAGGAAATGTCATACTCCTTTAAGCTGGAGCCAGCCAGAAGATAAACTAATGTTGGGACCAGATGCTTTACAAGAGATGGAAGGAATTGTTAAACATATACAAAGAAACATTAAGACAGCACAAGATCGCCAAAAAAAACTATGCTGATAAGAAAAGAGTGCACTGAGAATTTAAAGTGGGGGAGCATGCGTATTTGCGTATTAAATCCAAAAAGAGCACACTTTATGCTAGAAGTTGTGCAAAAATGGCTCCTAGATATTCTGGTCCTTTTGAAGTATTAGAAAGGGTGGGACCAGTGGCTTACAAGCTGGCCTTACCACCCCATGTTAGAGTTCATGATGTGTTTCGTGTTTTATTATTAAAAATATATGTGCATGATGCTTCTAACATAGTTGATTGGACTGTTGTACAGGTGGAACCAGAAGGGGAGTTTCTGCCAGAACCGCTTCAAATATTGGAGTGGGAAGAAATTGAATTGAGAAATCGAACCGTAGCACGAGTAAAGGTGCAGTGGAAGCACTTTACCGCTGAAGAAGATACCTGGGAAAGAGAAGCCGAAATGATGGAAAGATATCCATTTTTGTTTGACAAATGAACTCTAGTAGTTAAATAACAACACCGAGGACAGTGTTTTCTTTTAGAGGGGGAATATGTAACACCCCCCAGTTTAGACATTTGAACTTTAATCCTAAGGGGGAGTGGACCCCAAAGGATAAGTATTTTGTGGATGTAATTAAATATTCAATTTGAGAAAATGAATAAAATGATTTTGTGCAGATTGACCAAAATGAGATTTAAGAGATCACTTGCTAAATCCATGAGGATGGATAAGGAAACTATTTCCCCACCGTCTTTCAAAAATCCTTGAAAGAAATTAATTCTAATTTAGATGCTTGAGGAAGAATCTAAATTTCCCCAATGATGAGGAAAGTAGTTGGGAAGAGGTAAAAAAAAGATGGAAAAGCTGAGGAAAAGCATAAAACAACTTTAAAGAATCCCTAAAATGGGAAGCCTAGGCAAACAGGAAGAAAAGCATCCTAATATTCTAGACGCAGAATTAGAAACAAGCTTTGGGGAACAACAACTTAAATAAGCTGCTCCTAAACAGGTTAGAGGTTGATCTGTGGATGGATGAATCTCAGCTTGGGGGTGAATTCTGAAGATAAACGAATTCTAAGTTTGGGTGGATTGGTCATCTAACTAAGTGGTATGCACAATTCAGTTATATTTTTCTATTATAGGTGAAAATATTTTATGCTGTATAAGATGTGAAAATATTGTATATGCATGATGTGTGTGGTAATATTCCATACATTTAACAGAAACCTGAGCGGAATGAGCTGCAATTCTCTGTATAGTTGTAGGAATCACATTGATGGGAATGAATTCGTCAGAATCTCTAGACCATAGATGGTCTAAATCTGAGAATACATATTACCCAGAGATTATTTATATTCCAGTTTTAATCTACTTCTATTTCATGAACTGAAATTTGCATTAAATAAAAGAGACTAGATATAGAGCTTAAATTCCCGGAGTAAGAAGTTAAGAAAACAAATTAGAAAAACTTAGGACATATACATTGAAAAGCGCCAGGGCTAGTAAGAAAAGACTGAAATAAATAAGTAGAAAAATCTGTATATGTAGTCATATACCTGTCAATTTCATCACAAAATTAATTTGCATAGAAATTAATCACAGAAGGATGTTTAATCCATGGTACACTTATCTATATTGAACCCAAATGCAGGTATAATACAAGGGTTTAAAATACAAAGTAGCAGAGCAGAATGAACATGAGAACAAATATGTATTATAGAAAATTTTATCCAGTAAAACTTAATCCGGAAAGAAACTCTAACAAGATGATGACTATAGTTCTACCACTTCATTCCATTATGAAACTCTAAAGATCAGGAATGATGCAACAAAAGAAATTCATAATGAAGTCTTCAGTCTCATAAACATCAAATTGACGGGATAACATATTAATGGAAAACAAACTCTACACTAGGGATTTAATTTCCGGGTATGATATATTTCTCATCTAGTATATCGAAGTACACCTATACTCTATCGAAAATTCCCATTAACTGGTTCATTTGACGGTTTCATTAGAATAAAAACATGGTCGATTTGAGCGATTTCATATACTGGATGTGAAAGACCTAAAATACTGAGCAGAAATTTTAATATACCGTGGGACCAAACCCATTGCTAATGAAGAACTATTTGCAAAAGAAAATAATAATAGTACACAGGAAATTACATCACCCTCATAGGGGCCAAATCCCATTAAATTCCGAGCATCTAAAGTCCAGGGTAAAATCATAAATAGAAGTTATAGAAACAAGGGTTCGAATCCCTTTGGAGACAAAAATTTTCACCCATGAACTGGTATAAAGACATAGGTTAAATCAGTCTTATGGACCACGAGTTCACGAGTAGCCGAAGTTCTCATGCATACCAACCTGTGACAGATAGGAAGGATTTCAACATTTTAGCGAATAAGGGAACGAGCTTGTTGGTAGTGTGTAGACGCAGTGTAATACCAACAAATACCTGCAATAGAAAAGTAAATTAAGTGTATTAGACGAAACTGCCGATGACTGTAAACGAAGAAAAGAAATGGATTCAAGAACCCAACACGGGGAAACGTATATAGGGGAAGGAGTGATTCAGAAAGAAGAATTTAAATCATTACCTGTGCAATGTGATGGTTTGAGAGTATCAATCTGAGCTCTGTAAATACGTGGAAGATAAAAGGACAAGATAGGTTAACAGATTTAATCCAAGAGTTGAAAGTAAATGTTGAAAGGAACAACAGAGGACATACCGAAGAGAAAATCGTACCTGTAGAAAATTTCAGTCTCCGGAAAAGGAAATTTTAAGGGTAGTGCTCTTGATCGTCGCAGAAATCCTTTTTTCGTATCATGTAAACCGAATTAATGTCAAACGATAGGAGAAGTTCTAGTAAAATGACAGCCAGGGACGTAAAGCCCAACCAAACCAAAATAACTTCGCTCTGAATTTTAAAATAGTAAGAATGGTCAGGGCAAAGAGTTAAACATGGGGAGGCGAAATCAAAAGTAAAAGGAAATGACCACACATAAATTACAACTCAATCATACAAAAACACGAAATGTCCAACCCTGGACGAAGAAGGTTGGCTTACCTCTGCGCGTTGACAAGGGAAGAATACCATCCGGTGCGAGGTGCCGTGAACGCTCGGAGGTTGAGCAGAGATGCGATCGCCATGGTAAGCGGGAAGAAACGTGGAATGGAGAGTCGAACATGAAAGCGAAACAAATTTATGGCTCGATCCTTATAGAAAACATAACGAAAAACCCTAACAACGCACAGCCATACAACTGGCACGAATCCGTCGACTTGCACATGGATCGACAACCTAGTTGATTGTTTTCATTGAATAGGACATCAATAAAAGCCCAACGTACCAGGGCCTTCAAGATATTAACTACACATGCCATTCTGTAACCAGGAAACTATAAAAAAATTATGAACCGTAGATTTCCAAAGATACGAGTAAATACAAGAACATCGATCTCCAACGTACAATGAGAAGAGGGTTGTAAGGAGATATAAACACGACAACTCCGACCCAAGATGCAATATCTGAAATGTACTCCATATCCACGCAGTGAAAAGCAATGCAATCCATATGCACGGCAGAGTAATAAAGTATGACCACACCTATGAAACACCAGTATGTCATTTAATGATATAAACGCAATCGTACCAAGAACTCCAATTTGATACGTGGAACTCTGCCCGCACTGCAAATCAAACAAAATCTCCAAACGAGAAGAAAATGCATCATTTTTGTACATACATAGAAGATGAACTTTTAATATGGGTGACTCATATAAGTATAAGTGAGAGATCTCGCGTAGGGGCTCCTATATGACATTGAGATTATATTAGTTATACACGGTGAGGTTGTAAGTATATATCTGTATAACGAGTACATATATATATATATCTTGATAAAATGAAAATGAATGGTTATTGATTCAATTTTTTATGGTTACTATAACAAATAGAATTTGCCATGAGATGTTATATTCTTGACTCTAGTTAAAACTCAAGATACCATGGAGAATAGAGTAAATTTAGAACGGGTGTGTAAATCAAAGTGTAAGGACTGGTAAATTAGTTCTAGTAAGTGAACAGGATTTAGTTCATCACTACAAAGGAATTTATAACTGAAAAAAAAAAAAAAAAAAAAAAAAAAATAATAAATAAATAATAAATAAATAAATATTTCTAGATGGGAGGTGTGACACCAGATCTCATTATTATGGACCCAGATTGGAATGTACCTATGAGAGAGAGGATGGAACCTAGGCATGTACCACCACCTTTGAAATGATTTCCATTACCATCTTAGAGCTTGGTATTACCGACAAAGCTATAGGATTTGTCGCAAATCGATGGTGAGACTAGGGAGACTATTGCAACTAGCATGTAGACATCACTCACCAGTTCATGTGTCACATTGGACAGAGAGATTAGAATACCACCATCATTGCATCATGACCAGCTAGTTCCCTTATATGGTGATTCACTTCTAATTAATTAGCTTTTTGACCATATTTTCACATATACATGTATGTATCATTATGTCATTTGTGAGGCTTGAAGGGTTCATGACCTGCGTGACATATACGAGGTACATATATATATGAAAATTTTGATTCTTATCGTCAAATTATGCATAATTATTTATATTAACTTATAGTTTCTATTATATTTCATTTATATTAATATTTTCATGATAACATGTAGAGACAACCCATCTACATGGATGAGCTTATGAGCTCATGTAAGGGGGCAGTTGATCAGCTAGGAAATCCTCACCCAGACCATGTTTCCATGGATTAACCTACACCTCCAACCGCACCTCATACGCTCACTAATGTGGAAGAGAGTAAATATGTACAACCACATGGAAAAAAAAACGAGGTAAATGTTTTGATTCCTAAGGCTTTAACATTTTCATTTTTTTAGTTACACATATATGTGAATTAATTTGTAAAGTAATTATAATTTTTCCTTGTCATTGTGTTCATAGGACCCTATGTAGACTGTCATTGATACCATTGTCATGATGAAACATGAGTGAGATGTTTTTTTTAGAGGTAATAATGATGTGGGTCCATCCTTACAGACATAATTAATTGAGCTATAGGCAGGGAGTGCCAAACCCATATTTGTCACACCCCCATTCTATTTGATATGTATTTGGAATCAACTAAGGTTAGTAGATTAAATTTGTATATGTAACTAAAAATGTGGTTCAAAATCATTTATTTCCATATTGTTTATTTTTTTTAAATAGTAATATAATTAATTTAAATTTGAATGTGTTCTATTGCAATACCAACTTATGGACACTTACTTTGCATGGAAAATCTCACATAGGATTTCTGGTGGTACTTAGAGTGGATATTTTGTATATTTTCAACCTCATTTCATAGGGAACTTTCACATGTGATACAAACATTGAATATTTTCATACATTGACACGTCATGGATATATATGGAAATTATTTTAGTTTATGGATGCTTATTATTTCAGTTGATGGATGTTTATGTGATATTTGTAATTTGTATATATTTCCATATGGATAGTTTATTGATAGATGTATTCACTATTTAATTTATGGATTTGTATTAATGTTTTATATATATGCTCATTATTTTTTGAAGTGTATGGATATGTTAAAACTATTTAGCTAATTAAAAAAAAATAATCTATACACTATAAATTTTATTTGTAAAATATAACAATTTGGATTTCTAGTTTCATAGACTAAGAAAATAAGTACAATCTTAAGTTATGATGCAAGTCACTTTCATACTTAAAATGAAATAAAACATATCATGTACCAATTTAATATTGACCATGGAAATAATTACAATCATTCTTGATATGGGTTGTAGAAAGTGTCTTTTAGTATAATAAACAGGCACTATAAGGAAAATACCCTCTAGTAGATTTTTTTGAGCAATCCCTTATAAAAATAGCCCAGATATCCATTTGTAGACAAGGTCACTAGAGTAGGTTCGCGGGTGGTTGTTTTTGCGGATGTTTTCTTGTGGTGCATTATATCCTGCCATGCAAGTGTCATTAATATATATATATATATATATATATATATATATATGATGCACCAGTGCATAGTAGAGGATAAAGAACCATTGCAAAATTATTTTTAAGTACTACAAAAAAAAACAGTGATATTCATACATAAAATGCAAGAGGGCATCTAATAAGTGTTTCCTCCACTACAATGCACCGGTACGTACAAGTTGATGGTCACCACGACATAGTTTTCAAAAAAATGATGGTGCGATTTATATTAAGTGCACTTATGAGTACGATCAAATGGCACACAGAGACACTTACTATATAACCTTGAATGTGCCTCGAATTAATCGAGCACACCGACCAATTGATTAATCAAAAAAAATATTTTCACCATTGCGATGCTATAATATAACAATGACGCTCTGGTGTGTTTATGGTGATACGATGCCTCAACATAGGGATTTTATTTAATGAAAATATATGGTGAATTTTGTATTACACGCTCGATGTTGGTCATATATTGCTAACACGGTGCATTTTATTAATTGAGAGCATCGAACAAGGGTTTTATTTAAAAAAATGTTTTCAGCCTTTCAGTGCTATAAACTAATGAGGATGGTCCAGTGCAGTTTAGGTAGAGTGATGCACCAACATAGGGTTTTTATTCATAGGAAGCACAATGCAATTTGCAAAATCGACCCGATGCATTTCAGTAATCTAGTGCACCGTAAAAGGGTCAATTTAAAAAGATTATTCCCACCAAGTTCAGTGCTATACTCTAATGGCAAAGCCATAGGCCAGGTAATATTCCCCAACGCACCAACCCATATCATTTTTAATTTAAATAAATATGGTGTGCCATTATTAAAACTAACCAGTGCACTCATGCTGGAGCACACCGAAAAAGGCTTAATATAAAAAATAATTATCGGCAACAAAAATTAATTTTTACTATTTACAGTCCCATAAATCTCTCAAGAACTAGTGTAAACTTTGCTTCTCTGAGGTGCCTTGATATCCATGCTCCCATTTCTTGCATTCCTTTCGTCTATTACTAAGTGCGTGGACTTAGAATTTTGTGAAACGATTGGAAAATTTGGTTTTTATTAATCCGTTGGAAACATGGGTCCTTGATGTGAAAATGTGTAGGTAATGTATATATTTCTCACCAAAATAAAATTTTACCGTATTAATTTTGAAAATTTACTTATAATTCCTTGTTTTTTTGAAAAAAAAGAAAATCCTGTGTGGTGCGCTCGAGCGGTTTGGTTGACACCATTCCTAGTGCTCCCTAAAAATTTACAGGCCACGCCACAAATAGTGTTAGAATAAATTGCATCGGGTGGTTAATGTGACAGCCCGATGCGCTACTGACAAAATCGCACAACAATAACAATAAAATTTTTGCGATGCCTGTCACTTTCCAGCTGCATTGACAATTGATATTTCAAAATGCCAATTTATTTTATATTTAGTGGTGCATTGGTTTACCGGAACACACCAGGTAATTATGTAAAAATAAACATAATGACCCAATGCATTTATATTATGGGAACAAACATAATGTGAGGTGTGTCAGTCAAACATACCTTGACGGGGCATTTTTTATTTGGATAACACAACATCAGTGGTAAAATACAAACAGGTGGTGCATTGAGTTATAACAAACACTGTCGGGCGGATATGGTTTGTCAACATACCTCCTATAATATTTATTTAATTAATATTTCTTATTATCGCGGTGCGTTAATGTTTTTTATGTGCACCGTGGATGGTGCGTGAGATATATTTATGCACCATTGGTAGTGCGTGATTGTTTTTTGTGGTGCACCGAATTGTTTTTTTTGTTTTTTCAATAAAAGCTATATTTATATATTTTCAAATAATTTTTCATTTAATAAAATAACTTATGTTTTATGTATGGGGAGGTTGATTTATTTAATATTTGAATGATTCAACGACATCAATGGAGATAAGAGAGACAAAAACAAGAGTAGAGGGATTACAATTACAACATGATACAACAATGGGAGGCAATTGAGAGGGAGAGGCTTTTTTACCCTCGCCATATAATGCCACCCACCTAGTTGATCTTAAGGGATGTAGGCCTCCTTAAGTTCTATGTGGAGGCTATAGCCCTCAATGGGAACAACATTTTAATAATATAGTTGATCTAGAAGTGGGATTCCCACCGACAGGCTTTTTGTGTCGACCTTGACCAGTGGTACCAGTCCACTGAGAAAGACATGTATTTTATCACTAGCCAATCTAGAAGAGGGGAGGATTTGCCCCAATTCCCTGATGTCCCCTTTGGTTATGCAGGAGGGAGTCAGTTGGTGTACTCTCCGAGATAGATTTAGGATGACATACTTTCTCTAGCAGATTTTCGGGTGTCTAGTGGACAACTACAGATTGCTTATTTAGGTCCAGAGGAGGTTAGGTACCTCTCACTATTATTGACCACCATTTCACATTATACCACTGACATGAAGCGCATTAGTTTCCTTCTTTCATTTTACATTGATTCTATATTCTAGAGGCCACGACTTGTTAGATGGTTTGCCATTGTTTTTCTGTAATTTTTTATTGCCTTAGATAAATGTCGTTCTCAGGCATGTGGGAGGTTGACCTTTGGTTTTGCTTTAGAGTATTTTTTATTCTTATTTTTTGAGATTTTTTCGGAGATGACCACTAATTTTTCCCGTCACCCTCATAGGACGATGACAGAGGCAAGGATGCACATGTGGGGTGAGATGATGCCCAAGAGGGGCCAATCAAAGCATCCAGACATGATTTCTAGTGATCCACTGGAGCTACTAGCTAGGGAGGATGACCACATGTTCATGATGGTGCCATGTCCGTATGCGCGATTGGATTGGAGAGGGTGTACCAAAATCTTCTTCACAAAGGATGAGCCACTAGATGATAGAGGTAATATTATTATTTTATTTAAATTAATATAGTTTCATTTTATTGTCTTAATTAATTAGAATAAAATTTAACCTAATACATTATTTAAATTTTTTTATTAAATTGTTTAAGGAAATTTACAATTATTGTTATCTACTATATGCTTTTTAAATATTGGCACGTTCATTGGGAACATACCTCCACCCTCGCCAGATGATCATGTAGATTATTTGGAGATGCTGGAAGCCATAGAGGGTGAGATACCTCCTTAGGTGCAGATACCCATGGGCATGCGACGTAGGGCTGAAATTTAATTCAGGATGAAGTTGGGTGACCAACTACGTAGAATCTTGGTTGATGAGACAGTATGCCCTGCGACGATCAGAGACATCCACAGAGATCATACGCTCAAGGATCTCTCAAGGGACATGTTGCGCGATATGATGCGCCTTATGTGTCATATTGTGGGAACTTCCAGAGTACTCAAAGTGATGAGGGATATGTGTCATGGATATTTTCACACAATAACTTGGATGACGATCATGAGGGGAGTGATAATTCTAGTACTGCACCTCCCCCTCCTTCACCTCGTGAAGATGAACATGTAGTACCTCCTAAGCAGGCTCCATCTGAGAGGGCACCTCTTGAGAACACACCATATGAATAGGAACCTCTTAAGAAGGCACCATCTAAGGAGGCACTTCTTGATCACAAATCATCCGAGAAGACACCTCCTGAGTAGCCACCATCGACTGAGAAGACCTCAGCTAGATATAGTATTGTTCATGTACCACCAAATATTTTACTTTTAAATGCAGTTCTATAGTTTTGGGAGGATGACTCTTCTGCAAGACCAACCATATTAGCGTAATATATATATATATATATATATATATATATATATATATATATATATATATATATATATATATATATATGTATGGTCCATGTATTTTATGCTCATGTTGATGTACTTAATTTATATGTTGGTGTTCATCATGATGTGTATATTGTTAGGTCATGTTAGATATGTTCATTTAATGTGCTTGCACATATATGTGTATGTTATAGCAGTTATTTGACATGATATGTATATTTGATGCTTCTATTGTGATGATGTTATAAAATTATGTTTTGTTAGATGATAATGATCCTGATGATTAGATGATGTTAGCGAATTTGACTGTGTATTTTAGAATATGATGCTTTTACAATGGTTATCATTATCATTATTTTTATTTTTAATATTAAATCATGATATTTATTAAATATTATGTATTGGTAATTGTAGAATTGTAAAATTGTAATTGTAATTGCAATTGTATTGTGAAATTGTAAAATTGCAAAATTGTAAATTAATTGTCAAATTTGAACCATAACTACAATAAAATTGAAGCATCATAAAATTTTAAAATGTTTACCATACATATTTTTAAATTACCATAATTGTAAAATTTTAAATTTGTAAATTTGTAATTTTGTAAGAATATAAATAATTGTAAAATGATAAATCAGAATAATAAGAATTTTTGTAGCATAATAAAGTTTAGGAAATAATGAAAATAAATTCATGTTTAGAATTATCATTATTTTTTTATGATCTTACATACCAAAAATAACTTGATATAGTGGAAAACCACTTAAGGCAATCAAATAGTAGTATTATTTTAGGAATTGACATAACAAAAAATAACTTGATATAGTGCATTTCTTTCGAGATCAACATAATTGAAAATCATGAAGTGAAAATATTTCAACATTAACATAATGAAAACCAATTAATTAAAAATACATATTATAATGTTTGGAAAAAAAGAGTCTTAGTTATAAGTTTAAGTCCATTCTTTATAATAACCATCTTAAATAGTTTAAATGATGAAATAACACATGTACCATATCACTCTTTGTTGTCATCACCGTCATTATCTTCCAGCTCTCTTGGCATGATAACATAATTCTTCTAGGGCCATGTCTCAATATGAACCACCAACACCTATCCAACACATTTGCATAAAAAACCCTAGGTTGCAGTGTTTAGGGAAAACATAAGGCTCCTTAGATTCATCTCACATATTTCTAGAGTTGATACATATTAGCATACTATAATTATCTTCCTTTACATTATTCTGATCAAAGGTGTCCCACCACTTTCGCCTAAAAATAAAACATTGGAAAGAAGAGAAGTCCACTTCAGTGATCTCTTGTATCTTTCTAATGTAGCCTAGCATCCCTCATACCAGGTTTTGATCACAGTGACTAGCTCGACTAGGTTGATCGAACTCGACTTCCACTCCATAGTCTTGTGTCATGTGTCCATCATCGAAATTTTCTGTGTGAAAATGGTGTCCATATGCCCACATAGATGGGAACAAATTCACCTATAAAATGGTTAAAAAATAATAGTTTCATGTGTCTAATAACCCAAACATTAAAATATAAAATATAGATGCTACATTTCAAAGGTGCATTATTAAGTTTAAAATGTACATAAATATATTATTGCTGAGTTGCTGCATCCAATCCCTACGTTTTTCACATCCTCTTCAACATGCGGGAAACGACCCATTGCACCATATTTCTCTCTAACTTGGCCAACAACCCAGCTATTGGGGCATATAACTCACTCATTTTATTGTAAATGATCACAACAATGCATGATTCTACCATTCAACTGTCTAAACTATTTCCTTTCACTATCTCATATCATCCTCTTTATTCATACAATGTGATCCATGGTTGTGTCACTTTAGAATTGTAAAAAAAAATTAATGACTGCATCAATTTATGCATTCGTTGATGAAGTCAAAATGACATATAGTAAATATGAAATCAAAATATATATTATATCTAATTTAACCAACATTATATTTCTCACACTTTATCAAGTGCCTTTTTCCATTCGTTTGGAGAATCTCCCCTTCTTTTTTGTCTTCATTCCTTTCATTGTCCCAAATCACGACACCTTGTGTGTTGTAAATATTCCTGATGTACTCACTAGAATAATATAAAGAATCATATGATATGTACCCCTTTGCCATAGGCCACTCGTGTTTTTCCCTTCATTGAACAAAACCTTCAATTTCTTTATGTACCTCTCTAAGAAGAACATCCAATGAAAGGAAATAACCCCAACTAATTCAACCTCATCTACTAGGTGGATTAGAAGATGAAATTGCAAGTACATGAAACGCATCGATGGTTCCTTCTCAAACATACAAACAATCTCAACTATCTCTTGACGCCATCATGGAATGTTAGCCGCATGAATATCCTTTGACATGATCCAATGTACAAATGAAGACAATTTAGATATGGCACATCCTATGTCTTGGGGGAAGTCATGTTTCACACACCCACACATGAAAAAATTATAATGAATGTGAAAATTTATAAACACATGCAAATAAAATTAGTTATGATTTATGATCCCATGGGATAAAAAATTATTAATATAAAAATTAATAAAATCATGCTTTTGACATTATATGTACTCTTAGAAGATTCAAATGGTCATGAAATTTCAACCTCGACAAATTGCCTTCCATGGTGAAGCAGCGTTATAGTGAAGACCCAAATGAATACGACACCCTCACACCCATTATAACATCCTTTTCCAAAGGAAGATCATATTTTTTAAAAATCCATGGGACATCACCTTCCTTGAAAGACCAATTAGAGGGACCAACCTCTCCTGTACTTTCTGATAGTCTTGGCCAATGTTTCCTTTTAGTTTTTGAAGTAATAATATATTTCCTAACAACCAATGTGTCACTTTTTTCGATGACGTGTGCCTCCATAAAGAAGATGAAACATTTTGAAATATATGCATGGGATCTAGTAAGTGGGTAATATTAAGATTCTCCCAATATGGGAGGTTATAAAAGATAGATTTACTTTTCATCCCAATTGGAAATTTCTCAACATAGGTGTCCAAGAATTATGGATCATCAAACATAGGATTCCCATTTCAATTCAACATTTCTATGAACTCCTTCTCCTTCTCTCTCTCTCTCATATTCTCTAATCCATTCAACTAGAGTTGTTCTTGTAGGCCTTTGGGTTCTCTCCCATTTACCATTGAAAGCGGGCGTTGATCCTCTGTAAGGGTGTTCTTATAGGAGGAATACTGTGGAGCAGTCATACATTGGCATTCGTAGGTCGTTTGACCATCTAGATTTTAGAGAAGGTCCACAAAATTTACATCCATAATAACCTTTTGTTACAAGACCTGAAAAATTATTGTATACAATATGCATGGCACGTTAAAAAATATCGAAAATATCAGAACAATTATAATGAATTAAACTAATATGCGAAAGAATTTTTTTATGTATGTAAACAAATTAATAAACATGTAATTTACCAGAGAAAATTCGTAAGCCTGGACAATCATGTGTGGTTTAAGCACATATTCTATACAACCTAAAACTCCTCTATACTGCGATGGGTCTTGATATATCGTATACACTTATCCCATCCCATAATTTCTTCAATTGATGTACCAGTGGTTGTAAGTAGACATCCATATTCTTCACTTGTCTTCTACTAGGGAATATGAGAGCAAACAATAGATGTTCATTCTTCATGAAAAAACATCGAGGGATATTTTTATTGATCACTACTACAGGAAAAATAGAATATTTGGTGTTCTAGAGGGAATATGGGCTGATCCCATCCACGACTATGTATCCTCTATATGGTTCATGGATATTGAATCTGTTGGGATTCACATAACTCTGAACTCACTTCTATGTGACGCATACCATCCCTACAACATAGCTAATTATTTGCAAAGAAAGAGCCTTTGAATCGTTGGGATTATAGACATGTGCCTCAATATCTTAAGAGGAGGACCACATGATTTACCCTTCCTTTTTTATTTATTGCACCTGTCATGGCCAAATTTAGGACATATCTCTTTGCCTTCATATTCTCCTCTATACATAATACAATCATTTGGACATGCATGATATCATAGGTACTCAACATCCAACATTTTCAACAATTGTTTTTCCTCTTCGTAGCTACCGGGGAAGACATTATCACTCTGAAGAACCTTATCTTCGAATAACCTATAGTTGGTGGAAAATATTAAATCTACAATGCCAATAATTATTAACATTCATAAAATTGACGATTTGTAATGTTGGTTGTGTGACAATATTTCTCAAAATATAAGGGACTTGATGGTCAATTACCTCAAAATTTCTGAGAAACATGCATTCGATAAGCCAAATTTTCTTTCAAGTTGTACAATAACATCATTTCCCAAACTATGTAGCCTTTGACTGACCGCCAGGTCCACAGAGAGGGGTAGTTGATGAAAATTTAAGGCTTTCAAAAAAGGTATCAGCGATATGAGTATCATCCCCTAGCTGATCATCATTCTGCAATGCATCTAACAACATTTTTTCCATGGAAGTTATATCCCTTAAGTAATCATCCATACCAGGATTTGTTTGATTGCATCCATTGCTAGCTTGTGAATAACTACTATTGGTGTAGTCATTCCTAGTTGGTGAACCTGGACGTAGTGGCAATTGAATAGGTGGTTGATTCAACCATTCTTGGTATCATTCCTCCCCCATTTTTCTCTTACTTAAACATTCTCTCAATTTTACATTGTTGTGGGGTGAAATGGAATATGGTAGGTAGGTCGCTCATCGTCACTAGAATCCTAATAATTTCAAAAAAATATTTTAACATGATTAGTAGATTATTGATGATATCAATTAGTAAGCATGTTAATACATGATTAATTGGTTTGATGTTGAAATAATTACATTTTACCAAACAATTATTGCCATCATTTTCATAGGATTGTGGCTAGAATATTGTATGTTACAATTGGTAGGCTGAAGCGACAGTGCATTTTCATCTACCAACTACGCCTTGTGGTATGCTTCTCTTGATAAAAGATTCTGACACTTTGGAACTATTTGAATATTTTGTGCATCTGAAATTGATTATGAATCTGAATGAACCTACAAATTTTTATAAATTCATTTTATTCTGATTGGCATGGATAGAAAAAAAATTCAATTAGATAATTAAAATATAAATAAAATCTGAAGTAATCATGTCTAGAGATGGATAGGGAGAACTTTAAAATAGACTATGAGAAATATTATGGAACGAGCTAGATTTTGAAGAATTGTCCATTTTATATAATTATGATATTTTCTCCTTACATTTGACAAAAATGAACAATAAATTTTGGTGTACATACCTAAAAGTAATTTTGGTGCATTAAAAAAGGAGTTATTGTTATCGATGATAATGTATTGCTAAACGCACTAATGTGGATTTATTACTGGATGCATCAGTGCAGTTAGTTAACAAATGCACCAAATACCAGGAAAAAAAAGAGAATTTATTTTTCTTAAGTGAAAAAAAAGTGGTAAACACAACAATGAGGGGCAATTGATTTTCGGAAACCTAATTTCATAAAAAGTTCTTTAAATAGTAAAAATTATTCATCATGTCATTATTTTTTTCAAAATATTCAGGAAGGGATTTACAAGAGAGACATACCTGGAGTAGGAGAACAGTGTGCAGCAGAAAAATACTTTCAAAAAGTAGCACTATTAAGAGAATCAAAATTTGAAAAATTTGGTGATTCACACAAAAGCCCTGTTGTATAGTAAAAAAGTTAAATTTTACTCTAATATTTTTTTTTATAGTTTCTGTTAGATTTAATAAATGCATAGTAAAAAATTTAAATTTTACCGTGCATTTTACTAATAAAATAATTTACAATATCTATTCCTATTTATATTTAATAAAAATTCATAAAAAAAACCATAAAAAAATCCATTGTTACATTAAACCCTTTCTTCTTCTTTTTTATGTTACTTCAAAAATTCACAATTAGGGTTTTTCATTTTAGATTTATAGGGTTTGTATTACTATATATATAGGAGTTTGAGATCTAACTCAGGGACCATTTGAGTAGTTGGATCCCAAACCCTATTGGCCATATCACAATTTTTTTTTTAAATAAATTTTGTTAATCGGTGCAGCCTGTTTAATATAGTGCACTGGTACACTCTTTTAGTATAACGCACCAAGCACGTATTGAAACATATCATTGTTTGATAAAAATAGTTTCCATTCATTTATCTTTATTTTTCAAAATAATTGTTTCTATTAATCGGTGCTACCATATTAATATAAGGCACTAGGTCTCCTATTGACAAAGAGCACCATACAATGTTTCTACTGTAGTGGTGGTGTGTTTTTAATAACATATCACACCATTATCATTTATTTCTTTTCCCGTTGTCGGTGCCAAATTGTCAACCGAACCAGTGCGGTTAAAATGATAAACGCATCGGGCATTTAATTTAGATAGACGCACCATTTTTTTTTTTTTTTTTTTTTACCTGAAAATTACGTGATTTATTTATAAAATATATTAATTAATGATACAAGTCTCATATTGATAAAAAAAATGGTTGAAAAGAGTTCAGGTAACAAAAATACTGATAATACATCGAGAAAATAATAAAAGGCAACTTCTTTGAAAATTCTTTATAAATTTTTTTATTTTTGAACTATATGTAAGTTTAACTAATATGTATTGTTTATTTTGTGTCATGGAGAGCCACAAAATAATGAATCTCGATAATATTATTTCTGATATAAGACCAAAAGAGCATAAAGAATTGATGGAATAATTGCATAAGGATTCATCAAGTGAATAAAAAAGTATTATCGATCTAATATGAGTTTATTTTTTGAATTTTCATTAATAATATACTGAAAAATATTAGATAACATGTTTCAAACAATCTATTAATTCATATATCTTTAATGTTCTACAAGGACCAACAACGAAGGAAAGGAATGTTCTTCTAATAAAAGAAAAATATAGAACATGCAAATGAAAATGAAGTGCTCCTTAGCTCATGTCGAGTTTTGTTGGAGGCTAATGATAGGGGGAAAATTTTTTACAAAAATTTGAGGGATCTAGTGGAACAAATGTATAGACATTCTTTCCACTTACAATACAAAAATCAATCCAGTTATTCTAAGTACCAAATTTTATTTAAATGGCAGGAAGAGTTTCCATAGAATTGGTCAATGAGGCATGTCACACTTTTAATAGAAAAAACGTAGAATAAAAAAATAGCGTTGAAAAAGTGATATTTCTTTAAATGTTTATATAAAATTATATGTATATATTACTATAAAGAAATAATTTATAAATATCACTTTTGTTATATTTAGTTTTCATATATCAATATAAATTAAATAGTTTATAGACATGTTACATTTTCAGGAATATTTTTAAAATCTCAAAGGATGAATGAGTTGATATCAAAAATATTCCAGTAGGAATGTCCAAACAAGTGTACAAGGAGATGGTTAAATAAATGGACATAATTTCATCACACAAGGAGCTGTCTCAACAACAACATGATTAAAATGTAATATGCAAACATTTAATTTTTCAATTAGGTACAATAAATAGATAATTTAGCATTAAATATTAATTTTCAAGTATTTTGTTGTAGAAAATAAAAGAAAATGGAACCCATTCAGAACATAAAATAGAACGACATGGAAGAAAAGGGTTAATATATAAGTTTGTGAGTAGTTGTTACTTCCTTATAACAACTTAAGTAGCTTTCATTTTTGCATATTTTAAGTTGTTTTACGTCAATCATCATTGAATGTCTTCAAACATGTGCTAACATACAAAGAAGAACCATGAGAAGAATTGATTGACATTGGGTGAAATATGGGTTGTCAGTATATGTTGGAATATCATAAATTAATTATGGAATTTGTAAGTATGTATCTTGTTTTACTTAGCTCCATCTATAATTAATAGAACAAAAAAAACTTTTATATTAAATATATGATTTGTTATGGTGTATAAAACTTGCAGGAAAGAATGTGTATAGTTCACAAGTAAATTTTTGTACATTTCTTTTCAATTTTCATTGATTTATATTATTTAATATTGTAATTTTCATTATTCTCACCAGTGTAGATACATTCATTACACTTTATTTTAATATTTGTAGATGAAAGTTGAAGAAGAAGAAAACAGTCAACATAATGAACAAAACATTCCTCCAAATAACCCAAGTCATGGAAGCATCTCAAGCAGTGCCAACAGTTTCAGAGAAGAATGATGATCAATATGTTTGGATATCAAAGCAAGGCATTTTATTTTTTTTGAAATATTTGTCTATGAAATCAGAATTTTTTTTAATGTAATCGACAGAGTGTCCCAATTGAAAGACAAAGTCTTACCAATAACTGTTCCATTTTGTATGACAAAGGGTCTCTTATGCATATATGATAAAAATACGTTTTAATTTACTCTATTGTGTTCTCCATTATTACTGTGAATGTTACACCACTCATTAAATATATGGATGATAAAATATTGTAAGAGATGAAAAATATGATGATATAACAAATTCATCCAAATATCACACTCAAAGGCACTAATAAAAACTTAATTGATATAAAAATTGTTATAAGATATGTGTTGACTTTTGATAAATAATGAATTTTTTTAAATCACAATAATTACAATGTCTGAGGTCGATGTTTATAAAAAATAGAAAATGAACACTGGTGCGTCTGTATGATACTACGCACCCATGCATTTCTATGACCTATGAGCACCAGACCAAATACCAATACGAATTAGAATTCCTCGTGTGCTGTATAAAAAAATACAACCTGAGCGGATAGGCATTGCATGCACCAATATGGTTTTCCTTTAACGCGCCAGTGCATGTTTACACCTTAACGACGCAGGGTGTGTACACAACCAACATGCACCCGAAGGATAGAAGGTACGTGAACTATTTATATTTGGCCTCAACATACCAATGCATTTGTTTTTGTAACACACCAGTATTGTTTGCATTAAATTCCTCGGTGCTTTACAACTATAATCCGAATAACATTAGTGCATGCACCTTCTATTAGCTCGATGCATATTTTTTGGTGACATGCACCAAAATGTTGCATATGTAAAAGCCCCAGGGCTTCAATTTTCTTTTTCCTTCCCAGTGTTTGGTATGTTTACTAGATCGGTGCATACCGTTTAAAATGCACTAGTGTGTTCATGCATGAAGCGCACACAAATAAGAAAAAAAATCCGTAAAATCATTTGGATGTCCAGTTTTTTTAGTTCTGTTGAAGTTCAATTAGAAGCTTCGTCAAATCCGCCGTTACCAAAACGAGATGTTTTAGAGAATGTTTTTTTTAGCAATTTTGGGAGATTTTATAAAACTAAAAACCTCTTTTATAACCTCTACTAGAGGGGCTTTTGCTTGTAGTGAGGTATGTTATTATAATTCAATTTTAGAAACAAATTATTTTATAAGGTCATCCATACTATATATATATATATATGAAAATGTTTGTGACCCACCCATTTACCATTGCATGGAAAATGGTTTTAAGTATTTCAATAAATTTCTTATCACAAGGCTCAATTAAAAAACACAAATATGATTTAAATAAGTTTTATTCAATTTAAAAGATGTCATGTATACAAAAAATAGGTTTAATCAACATTATTTCTTTTAAGATTTCCTACACAATCTTAGTCATAACATGATCAAAGTAAATCCTATTGAAAGTTAATAAATACGTCAAAAAAAATATATCAGAGCATTTATATAATTTTATATAATGGTATCAACTTTCCTAAATTTACAAGTAGTTGTCGAAGTATTTCAATCAATTCTTTATGATTGAAATAAGTTTTCTTAAATTTTTAAAAACTCAAATAATTAATAATAACTTAATTAGTATTAATATTTAAATTTCATAAATTAAAATTCATATTATTAATTAAAAACTTATGGCATTAAAATTAATTTTATTATATTAGAATTTATATCATATTTTAAATAACATCCTACGATCTAACTAATTCCCATTATTTTAAAAATTCATTCTTGCTAGTTAATAAAAATTAAATAAAACCAAATACAATGAATAAATCTTATTTTTTATATAATTCCAAATAAATAAAAAATGTTTTAAATTTAAAATAAAATTAAATCTTTTAAATATTATGAGCTGTTCGGATTTTCACTTCACATCTTTCTTTCTATCCTTTATTTATTTTCCCTAAATTATTCTTCTCTTAGTAGGTTTTTTTCCTGAAGATGACTCTTGTTCTAGACTTGAAACATAGACTAAAAATGAATACTATGGACATTCCACATTTTTTTATCTCAAACTCAAATATGGCTTAAATCAGTTATATTACATTTTAAAATACATCAAGATTTAAATGTAACATAACCAAGTTTAATTCAATTTTACTTTGTTTGAGGTTATCTACAAAATCTTAGCCATAATGCACACGTCAATAATTATTTTGTGTTAAACTGAAATCAATGAATGCACACTCTTAAACTAATTACCTTGGATCAATGTACACCATATATCTAGTTACATCAAATGAAAAATGAGCATCTTCACTAAAATCAATTCATCTAATGCAAGTAATCAAATACGATGAGAAATAAACATCTACACGAAAATCAATGTATCTAATGAAAAAAATTAAATAATATTAGAAATCAACATCTACACTAAAATTAAAGCATCTAATGTTGTTGGAAATCAAATGGTATTATAAATAAACATATACACTGAAATCAATGCATCTAGTGCTAGTAATAAAATATGATTATGATTCAACATCTACATTGAGATTAATGCATATAATGCAAGGTCAGTCAAACAATATTAAAAAATAACATATTTAATGGAAAAAATGAATCTAAAGCAAGAAATGAAATAGAATTAGAAATGAAAATCTACACATAAATCAATGCATCTAATGGAAGAAATCAAACACTGAAATAAATGCATATAATGCAAGCTCAATCAAACAATATTAAAAAATAACATATTTAATGGAATAAATTCATCTAAAGCAAGAAATGAAATAGAATTAGAAATAAAAATCTACATGTAAATCAATGTATCTAATGCAATAAATCAAATAGGATTAGAAATCAACATCTCTACATTGAAATTACTACATCTAGTGAAAGAAATTATCCTCCCTTTCTCTCCCGGCTCCATCTATATCGATATCTCCCTCCATATATCCTTCTTATTGTCACTAAATCACTCCCACAGAAACATATGTTCTCTCTCTTCATATTTGTCTATCTCTCTCTCGCGCCCTCTATCTCTCTCTTCTTCCCTCTCTCCCCATTCCATCTATATCTCTATATCCCATTGTCTCTCCTTCTTCATCTCTTTATATCACCCCACAAATGTACATGTTATTTCTTCGCATCTATCTGTATCTCCCTCTCTCTCCCTCTCCTTCTCCCGATCTCTCTCGCTCTTCCCCTTCTCTCTCTCTATATACCCTTGCATCTCTCTTCCCTCCTAATCTCCTCACTCTCTCTCTACCTTTATCTCTCTATATGTCGTTATTCTTACGTCCTTCTCTCTCACCCTCAAACTCAATCTCTCTCTCTCTCTCTCTCTCTCTCTCTAAAGTCCTCCCTCTCTTCCTTTCTTTCCCACCTCCCTATGAATCTCCCCCTCGTTACTTACTCACTTACTTTGTATCTCTATCTCTCTGAAGCTTTGTCCTTCAAATATGTTGACTATCTTCCACCCTATCTCATTCTCTCTCCCTAGTCTCTCCAGATCACATTCTTTGTATTTCTATCTCACCACAAAACATACACACTATCTGTCCATATCTCCTTTGTCACTCTCTCCACCATTCTCTCTCTACATGTCATGAAAATATTCCTTCCCTATATCTTTATCCAACTCAATCTCTCGAGCTCCCTCTCTTCCTCGAACAACCTCTCCTCCTCTCCCTTTCTCCACATTTGTGTTTCCCTCTCTCTCTCTCTCTCACCCTTCTCTGTTAATCACTCTTCTCTATATTTCAAAAATTCTAAAATAATTTAATAGTTAAAATATTATGTTTAAATAAATTTTTTTGTATTGATGTCACACGACATTATTTCTCTAAAATGAAAGATTTAAAATGTTTGTTGTACATTCACATGGAAGGAAAATGATCATTTTCCATGGAAATATTATCCAAAATTTTTCAAAATATTAATGTTCTAGTTGCCTCCATCATAGATACTTAGAGTGCTTCATGTTTTCCAATTGAAACAGTTTAGGTTTTATTTCTTTAGGTAGATTTAGATCATAATTACTTGAAGATTTTAAAATATTATATATTTTATTATGTTATGTTTATAAAAAAATACTTTAAATAAAATTAACATATTGAGTAAGCTTGTATCATTCTTTTTGTGTTAATCAATCTTTTGCTGACACCTAAGGCGTATATCAACCACATTTATTAATGCAGTTGTGCTAGTCTATATTATAATATAACAAATTTATATTATATTAAAATTAATAATATTATATTAATCCAAAATTAATAAATTTTATATTAATATTAATTCTTTTGTATTAATATCATATTTCATAATTTAATTTAACAATAATAATAATAATAATATTTTTAATACTGGTATTAAATTTAATAAATTTTCTCCATGACATGATAACAAAAATTATAATGAAATCTAGAATCTAAGAAACCTAAATTTTAGATCTCTATTGATTCTGAAATCTAAACAATGTGATTAATTTCCATAACTCTAGATCGAGTCTTTTTTAACCAAGTTAATGGATCAATTGAGGGTTCTAAGAACCTTCAATTGGGTTATTTGAATTTGAAATTTACACCCTACCTTTAAGCACTCAAATGAGCCTATGAATTAGTAAAACGCACTATTTCAGCACCCCTTATACAAAATTTCCTGAAACAACATTTTGTACACTAGTGGAATTAGGGAAAAAGTTGTTCTGATAGAGTTGATCATGTTGGATTCATGAAGGAATCCAGTATCTAATAGTATATTAGTTTGTCCCTTTCGATTTCATATGATATTTTTCATCTAATATCTTTAAACATATTGGTTTTCTTTTTAAACAATCTTAGAAAGGTTGAATAAAAAATCAATATCATAAAATATACTCAACATACACAACCAAGAAATTTCAAATAATACCACTATCTTCGTTTCCCAATCCTCTTTAAGAGGGTACGCTTTCTTTTTCAATTTATTTAAATAGTTTAATAAACCCTTAAGTGAACACGTGTTTATAAAATGCAATAGAAATATTACTTAGCTAACCTCGAAAAATAACAAAAAATACGATTTTTCTTAAAAAAATAAATTTTAATACGAAAATATTAGCTCTCTCCATTTATATCATTCTCACACACACACACACACACACGTATATATATATATAACACATTTTAGACTTATTTATTTTACTTGAACACACACATACCTCTTAAGATGTGTCGAAATTTGCAAGGACAAACATTTCATTTAATGAAAATTTGACATATTATATAACACTAAAAGTTCTTGAAAAAACATATAATTAAGACAACAACATAATTCTCCACATTCCTTCTTTTTACTCTAAATCGAATTTAGGTGTGCTTATATGAATTTTGGAATAAAAGTATAAACCATCTTCATGTGTTGACCTAAATTTCAAAATATAAAACATTTAACTGTGCGTGGATCAATATGTTGTGAAACCAGGTTTGTAATGATTTGAGAAAAATCTTAATTGTTCAAAATATAAGTATACATGTAATTTAATTTTTTCACTTACCAATCAATAATACCATCGTTTTTATGTTATGAAGTTAAGGATATTGGTGTCTTGCACTGATATTTGAATCAATGCCATGGATTTATAATTGTTTTTCTACTATACTTTTAAATAGAGTTTAATTTTATTGATACAAAAATTGAATAATTAATAGATAATTTATTATTTTTATTATTTTTATTATAAATTATGTTAGATATAATCAGTCTAAAATATTTTAGTTTTTATATTAAAAATATAAATTGAAGTTTTTAGAAACATGTTGTAATTACTCTTTTCTTACATTTATAAAACAATTGTATTAATGTAATAATAATAATCAATATTTGTTTTATTTTTTTTCATATTTATGAAAATTGCGGGCACAATGGAAAATGTCTCGATTTACTATTCAAATATAATGATTAAAAAAGAGATATATATTTCCTCCAAAATTCTTTGAACCACGTTATTATAATTCAGTCATAAATATCTTCATCAAACAATAATAATTAAGCTCCAAAAATTAAAAATTGTACATTGATTTGTGTTTTGAATCCTTAATTATTACTTTTTTTCATCTAGAATAATAAATAGTATATGAATTGGTTATTTTTTATAAATAAATGAATAAAATAACAGTTTTAATTATTAAATATGTTGCATGGTTAGTGTTTAATTTGTTAAAATTAACGTGTGTATTGAATTTGGTTATTTAAAAGTCCTTACTATTTATATACAAAATAGATATTTCTCTTCATTATTACATATTAATTTATTATTTTATATAGTATAGGATTTGTTTTAACTCAGAACAAAAAAATTATAATATTTAGAAATGTATTGATAGTTTTATATCATGTTTTTTGAAATACCATTTTCGAAATTTTGAGGAAGAAATGTATATTTATTTTTTAATATTAACTTTTCATAGTAATCTGGTTGTTTTCTATTCTTATATTTTATTTCAGTTGTCTTCTTTGATGTAGTTAGGGAATGACATTGCAGCAATTAGGCTATGAAAATGGGTGCAAAAATAATAGAGATGAAGAATAGTGTTTGAATAAATGTAATTTATATACAATGGTTCATAGACATTTTAATCCATCTTTACTTTAAGTGAAAAATAGATTATTGATATCAAATCGGGATGGATTCTAAAATTCATTTATCGAGTCACAAAAAACGTTATATACTCTATAGATATATATACTAAATTTATTTGGGATTGAGAACAAAAAAAATTATGTTTTCATCAATTATTTTCATGTTATTTTTTCATGAATACTATAATGTTTCACTACATGTACTCAATTTTTATTTTTATTTTTATTTTTTATGAAGTGCATATTTTTATGATGCATTATTAGTCAATATTTATTTATGGATTTCCTAACATTATACTTGAGACACATAATCTTTGTATAAATATATTTAGTACATATTTTTTATTTGCATTTATTTATATTTGTATGATTAATTTTCATAATATATATAATAAATTAATGTTTTTTTGGCCAATTTTTATTTTAATACACAATTATTTTACTAAACACATTTTTTCAATCTTTTAAACCTTCTATTATTGTTCAAATATTTTTGTAACCCATACAACAACTATATAAAATTGTTGTTGTTACTAATTTTTTTTAATTTACTATTTATACAATAGATAATTATTAAACTAACTATGTTTCTCAAACAACAGCCATATAGAATTGTTTTGATGACTAAGAAGAAAATGACATACTATATAAAATGATTACTATTTGCTAACAATATAACATCATCCATGTAAATTAACAATAGAAAAACATGGCATATTATATGTATACCACCTTTATTATTATGATTAAATTTTCTAACTAATTGTATATAACACAAATAGATGATACATTCTTATTTAATTTCTATTTTACTCTATTTGTTATAATTTATCATTTATTAAAATCCTCAATTTTACAATTAGCTCTTCATATTATCAGAAATTAGATGTTCTCCACTCTACACGAGTTTATACATTCTCCATTATATTTATTATACATAGTATGATAATTGTTAGAAAAAGAAAGAAGCAATATTAATTATTGTTTCTTCATCTCTTTTTCAAAATGCCGACTACCAGTTATGAGATGGTCAATGGTTTAATGCTTAGGAAAAAAGAAACTCAAGAAGAAGCTCTCAAAATTTTATGTTAAGTTCCATGTCAAAATGATGAGCACTATGTAATTGTGCATTATACTAAACAATTTATAATTCACATTTATAGGAATGTGACATTCATTTAGTTGTATATGCACATAATGTAAACGTGATTTGAACAAGTCCTACCAAAATTATTACTGCAATTGAATTAAATTTATTTTTGGGAGGAGAATATAAATTGTGAAACCTTGTCATAAAACTATGAATATATTTGTGGTTTGTAAAACAATTCCATAGAATAATAATTTTATGTTATCTTACAATATGAAAATATATATTAATTTATGCATATTATTTTAATATTAGTTTAGAAATTGCATAGTATGCTTTATATGTATCATGTTACTAGCTACCATATTTAAATTTTCTAGCAACACAATTCTACATTTTAATGCCACTCACTGTAAGACTTGCTTTGTTTTGTAATCATACCAATAGTAATTTTTCCACATCATATAACTTTGGTGGTCGTTACATAATTAGTTTAATTTTATTTTCATAATACATGTGATATTGTTTTTTTTATTGTTAGTTATGTTAACATTTTGAAAATATAAATTTAAAAAACTATATCAAATTTTGTTTATCTGAAAAAAGAAAAAGAAAAAGAAAATCTCATATGAACTATATAATTTGCTTGTTTTCCTTTTGTAAATATATTAAGTTTTAACATTATTGTAAAACATAAATATAGGGTTTTATAGTGGAACCCAAATATTTTACATTCTCATTATCACTTTCTATATTTTATCATGTCAATATAACCAAATTCCACCTTGAATAATGTGCATATAAATTTATAGTCTATTATTACATAATAACATATTTGGGATGAAAAAATTGAATAATAACATACTTATTTATAATAAAGAAAAAAATTAAATAATACATATGTAAATTTTTTTTTATATAATAATGTATTTTTTAAGAAAATAGAAGTTTAACTAATGCATTTTAGAACCATATAAATAAAATTAAGATTTTCTTTTTCTTTTTTTTTCTTTTTTTTTTGTCTTTATTCATACATACAATTTATTTTTATACAAAATAACTTAAAATTTTACTTATATGCTTCTTTATTTTCCTTATTACATATCAATTTTTTCTATAACATCTTAAAACTCTTATTTTCTATATCTAACCTTTACTCCATCATTTTGATATTACTCTTTTTCAACATATAAATTCATTTCACACTTAGAAAACAAATCTAAAAATTAAAAATAGATATAAATTTATTTTTGGATTTCCTATATTAAATATATTACTTATATTTAAAGTAAATAATAGAAACTAATTACTATATAACACTCGTTACTATTACCTAATAATAATCTAAATACTAATATATATATTTAATATATAAATCTAAATGATAATATATTATATCATTAAATATATATTGAATATATATTGAATATTTATACTTAAAAATAAATAAATATTAGAGCACGACCAACGGTGAACTTGATGCAACAGGTGGCATGGAAATGCAATCAATAGGACAACCCACGTCTTAAATTGATAAACAGGGGAATCTCATGCCATAAAATTCTGATTTTTGCTATGAAAAAAGATTCATAGAGTCATGATATATCTATCCAAGTGACTGCAGAGCAAGTGATTCTTCCTTATTTCCCTACATACTTTGTATAGTATAGGAGACCATAGACTTCCTAAGCTAGTTTTAAATTCTAGCCAAAACCACCTAGGGCTTAAACGAGGTTGGTATAAAGACACCAGAGCCTGGTTAAACTATTAGGAGATCGACGAGAATGTTGCATTGCAAAACATTAATAACATAAAAAAAAAATTATTCTAAGTTCCAAGAAAAAATGTGGTATGAGAAAGATCTAGCAGCTAAAAGAAAATTAAGATATTATAAGGAGGTCATCAACCCCACTCTAGAAGATCAAAAGTATCTATCTATTTTAACTAGCTCAAAGAAGAAAACTAATATAGCCAAGGTTAGAACAAACTCTCATGAGCTCCATAGTGAAACAGGTCGTTGGACAATTCCTAAAGCACCATGGATGGAAAGGATCTGCCATCTCTGTGAGAATATGAACATCGAGGATGAAAATCACTTCATCTTAGAGTGCCCCACATACAACCATATTAGAGCTCAATTTCATAATCTTTGTTGCAATACTGACCTTCCTAGCCTTTTAAGATGTCAAAATTATAGTGAGCTCTGGAGCCTTCTCTCCAAGCTTTTTGAGCATAGGAATAAAATATTAAATTAAACTAAATAACTCTTTTCTTTAGGTCCGATAAACCAAAGATTAGTCTCAGTGGATCTTAACGACCACCATCACCATCATATACTTGAATTCTCATCTCCTCGGTCCATGGCGAACACTCTTAATTTTCTTTGCAAATTTCCATCACTTCAATTGTCGACGGGCTCACAACGCTGACGAATCAACTCACGGTAAAAAAATTGTATTGTAATGTTCACTAATACTAATAATAATTTGTGTTTTTTGCTTAAAGATATAATCACTTAGTTTAGATTTATTTTAGATAACTATTACTCTTGCGGTTTTTTTTTTTGAAGAGAGTCGACAGTTCTTTGTTATGATATATGCTTTTTTATTTGTCAATTTTAAATATATATATTTTTTTTAATATTAATTTTATTTTTATTTTTATTTTTTTAATAACGTAATGCTATAATATGTAACCCTAAATTTAAAATTAAAATTATTGCCAATTTTCAAATCCTTCATTACAGTATTCCACCATCACATTTCAATATAAAACTTAAATAATAATATTTTTATTATATTAAAATACAACATCATTTTTATATTTATTAGGATTTGTTAGAATTATGCTTACTTTAGTATATCTTGGATTGGGTTTGTTGATGTTGTTGAGAGATTCTCTCAACCTCTCTCTCCAAGATTAGAATCAGTTGGATCTCACTCCAACTATATCTATCTCTTGTGTATGTGAGAAATACAATCTATTGTTTTGTGTGTTAATATTGTAATATGGTTGCTCTCTCCAATTTTAATTTGGTATCGGAGCTTGGCTGGGCTTAATCCCTCACGGGAATACCCAAGAAAATGTGAGTGATATGAGATTGAGTATGTTGTAGGAGAGTAGCATAGTGTAGATATGTTTGCCAATTATATTTATGTTTTTTAATTGTTGTGCGAGTAGTGAAGAGGAAGAAAGTGCTGCAACAATCAGCTGACTCTTGCTCTGAACATTTTTCTCCTCCCGCTAACCTGATATAGCCCGGATATTTAATATAGCGCTATATGTGGCGAGTCATGGAGATTGTAGAAGTGCATTTTCCGTAGTGTGGATTACCATTGCTGTGTATGCTCAGTGGTACGTAGACCAGAGACGTGGCAATTGTGCCTTAAGGCATTCGTTAGGTCCATATTTGGAGTTATAGTGGAGTAAGGTGAGAAGCAGCAAAAAGCGGTGGAAGAATCATTGGCTAATTGTTTTGCTGTTAGACGATGCTCTGCGAGCGAGCAGTTGCTCCAGAAATGCATATTTTGGAGGGGATGAAATTGGCTTCACTGATAACGCATTGGGCGGGTTAGATGCCATCAAAAATATTACCAATACTGTTTTAGTCGATCTAAAGAAGGCACCTCTCATTGCAAGTCTGTCTGTTGTTGTTAAATGTGTCATGGGTTAAACGCAGAAACGGAAATATAAGTTGAGAGCATCAGATTTCAATTTCAGAACTCCCTTCTTGGTGATTAGACAGTGGCTGACTGACCTACCTTGTTCGCAAGAGGCACACCAGCTAAATTTCTTATGGATCGAGATTTCTATTTATCAATGTTTTGTGCTGGAATAGAATATTTCCATAAAGAAGACCACACCGACTCAAGTGAGTAAATCTTGTTCTCTCCGTGCTTTGTGTTGTTGCATGAGAACTAGCCAATGCAATATAGGCTATGGGCTGCCAAAACAATCAAAGTGGATGATTAGAATGAGGAATGAGGCCACCCGGTAGCTCTGCCGAACTCGCCAGTGTGGGAATTCATGGAGATTGCAGAGATGCCTTCTCTTTGGGAGGAGATGGGGAAACTAAAACAGAATCTCATTTATATTGGAATTGCACAGGAGTTGGAGATCACGTTTGATTGCACAAATTCATTTTCTTGGTTGCATCCGTCAAAATTGTTATTTTTTATATTGTTTTAACTTGTAAAGAAGAACCAATTATTGAATAGATTTACACAATTTAAAATAGTGGTTCTCGACATTATTCGGTCCCAAGAGAATGTATCGCTAATTTTATTATGAGAATCTATTATATATTGCAGACTCTTGTTGTACTTCGGTGCTCCAAGATCGACAATTACAGGTTATTTTTTGTGAGTTTGTAAGTGTGCACAGGTCACTTTGTAGGATTGATCGCTGATTATATTCTGTACCTAGAATATTTTCCTATAGACTGTTGAAATTTATTCTTCGGGGTTATTTCATAGATGGAAATATTTCCATAGGATAGTTCAGTGTCGAGACTCTTCTTCGAGGGTGTCAAGAATCTTTAATCTTACAAATTCAGCATTAATGGTCAGAAGCAGGTGTACTTTAAATGGGTTCAAAGGTAAGCTCGAAGATGTGGAGAAAGAAAGATTGAAGACCAGAAGACTGTAGAGTGGCTAAAGTTGCTGATGAAGACCAGATCAGACAAAACGACGAAAGTTCAAAGTGTTGTCATTCTTTTGTAATTGTGATTAAGTATTATATGTTTTGTAAAGTAAGCATTAAGGGAGGGTATTAGGATTTGTTAGGATTATGTTTACTTTACTATATCTTGGATTGGGTTTGCTGAGGTTGTTGAGAGATTCTCTCAACCTCTCTCTCCAAGATTAGAATTAGTTGGATCTGACTCCAACTATATGTATCTCTTGCGTATGTGAGAAATGCAATCTATTGTTTTGTGTGTTAATATTGTGATATGGTTGCTCTCTCCAATTTTAATTATATTAAAATACTGCTTGACCTTTGACCCAATAATATGTTACTTTATTTTATTATATTTATAGTTGGTAAAAATTTCTTAAAGAAGTAAAAACAAGTAAAATGGCTTCTAAAAAGAATTAAAAACAAGGGAAATGGCTTCTAAAAGATATCAATGGTATTATTTGATTTGAATATATTTACATTTACAGTTAAAATTTCCTTCAGAGTATGAAAAATATGTGAAATGGATTTTAAGAGATAGTAATATGTTTGATTTAGTTTCCAGAAATATTGTTTATCTTATTTAAGTAAATAGTTATGTGGTTGATTAATTGTTTTTTTATTTTGAATTTTATTTTAATTTTTTTAAAGAAACATAATTACTATTTATAAATTGTGCATAATTTAAGTATTTCTAAATTTTTTAAACCATTTTATTTGTATATTTAAATAAAATGTTCCAATTATTATATATTCTTGAGAAATTTGAAATATATATATATATATATGAAAATAAAATCACATTCAAAACTGATGATATTTTTTTATTTTTAAGTTGAACCACATCACCTGATTACGCTATATTTTATGCCATTATCGCCCATTTCGCTCTATTTAAGATAGTCTTCTCTCGTTGGTCGTTGTATACCCCTCTCTTTTCTCTAAAAGGCCCACCACAAACGGATGCATTCC
Source organism: Pinus albicaulis (assembly GCA_034641835.2). Taxonomy (NCBI): domain Eukaryota; kingdom Viridiplantae; phylum Streptophyta; class Pinopsida; order Pinales; family Pinaceae; genus Pinus; species Pinus albicaulis. The sequence continues at coordinate 354,555,264 of CM076582.1, forward strand.
ATTAGTCAATTGATGAATCAAAGAATAAGCCAGCTTGTTACTGCCTTTGGAATTGGTATTGAACGTTGCCTTTGCTTCATGTGAATTGTGGAAAAAGGTGCTTTACATGAAATTAACTCACGGCCAGCTTATATCTTCAAACCCCATTGATGAAAAAGCATGACACAACATTATCGAAGATTGAAACATTTTTTCTTAAAATCATTAAGAAGGTGGAGAAAAATTATATAGAATACTCATGATAATACTTTATGTGATGTTCGGAAAGAGTTATAAATAAAATTTATATTTGGTTTTGTTTTGTACTCTTTTTAATGGTTAGAATCAGTAATAAAGGTATCATTTTTATAACCATTTAGTGTATTAATAAAACATTTTATTATCTATATAGAAATGTATATAGAGATAATTATCACTTTAAATTATAAATGCCAGATAAAAAAATTATCCATATATTTTATCATCTGATAACTCATTATGACCAACTCATCTTTAGGCAAGTGATCACAAGCCTAGTTATTATTAATGAGAAACTAAGTAATCAAATTTTAGATTACATTGCAACAAAAAAAACTTATACACTTCTATATTCCTATTTACCTATATTCAATATAAACAGGCACACAATATATATAAGATTTATGATATAGATACTCAAAATTCATAGTATTACATTATATATATATATATATATATATATATATATATATATATTTTGTAAATTTTGCAAGATTACATATTAATTATGTCCACTATATCACTTTTATTGGGTGGAGAATTGAGCATGTGATTTCACATCAACGAGTGTATCCAAGATCCCGTGAAATATGGTTAAATATATATTATTACCAATTTGATTATTTTTCTGCATTTGATGTTGAGAAGGATGCGTACTTGTATCTCACACAAAAATACATGTGTGAAAGAAGATCGAGGTTGTAGAGGATGAGATGTACCACTGAGAGGAGGAGAGTTTGGTGTAGGATCATCCACCCAAACACAACCAAAATTTGTTCTAGAGGCTTCTAGAAGAAGGGTCTCATGGCAGCCTGAGGAAAGGGACATGATTTTCCTAATTTTGTGTAAATTTTGATTGAAAATGTAAGTCTCTAGAAGGTGTGTGTTGGTAGGCAACAATGCTCTCATTTGGCTAGGGTTTTCTTTAGTTTAAATTGACTAGTTTGTAAGTCTCTCAAGCAGTGACCAATCAATAAAGAAATCTAGCCAAGAGTTGTGATTAAGTATTTTTATTTAGGTTAGGAGTCATCAACCTAGGGGGCCTTAATCTGTAATTTAATGTGCATTTTGGAACTCAGGTCAGTGATTCCATAACACTATTTTATGTTTATTTTTGTTGCCTACGTGTTTTCAATGTGTGTGTTTCTGTTACATTTAATTTTGAGGTTGAGGTTCCAAGTATCGTTGAAATGGAAACCGAGTTCGAGCCAACGAAGCCCTAAAGGGTGTTAAAATATCGGCGTAAAGAGTGAAAGACAATTTGCATATTGGGAAACATTCGAGTCAAGAAGTTGGGTCAAATAAGAAGTCACATCTAGTAGTGAGGTCATGAGGAGAATCCAAACCCCTGACTCGAGTGAGCCCCACTTGGGTGGTTCAACCCTACTTTAAGTTTGTTGCAGAGGTAATCAATGGATCAACACCACCCTACAAATGTGAACTGACCTTGAATTATAGAGAAGAACCTAAGTTGTTGTAAGAACCGTGGTGTAAATCCATGTAAAAAATATATAATAACCATGGTTGATGCGACTTTTATTCCAAACTAAATGGTGGGAAAAACATCCTAGTAGTTGTTCACTTCGGTTTGTTATGGGTAAGGGAATTGGCAGAGGAAAAAACAAAGGATTTGCAAATGAAAAATGACATATTTGGATCATTTATTTATGAAAATAATGGAATTAGGAGAAAATGGAGAGGAAGGGTCACAAGTTTCATGTCAAGAGGAAATTCAAGGAAAATAATGGAAAATGAAGAAAAAAGAGGTCTCATTAATAAAAATGCTTATGAGGATCAACCAGTAAGGGTTTTCAATGCATTTTTGGAGCTCTCTCATTATTCTCTCTCTCTCTCATACTCTTGTATACTTAGAGTTTTCTTGGAGAAATCTTGGAGAGTGTGGATACTTGGTTATTTGGAGCAATAAGGCAAAGGAAGAGAAGGAAAGCGTTGGTGGACATGAAGAATGGGAGATACAACCAAATTTGATTGTAGGTATGGAGTTGAATTTATGTTTCCCTCACTAGTTTTGGCATGCATGGATATGCATGTGAATTTTTGTAGCCTTGACATTTCGTAGATAACCATGCTATTGTGCGTTTATCTCCATTGATTGTTTTCTCGTTGGTTCTCATGATTCCTTTAGCTGTGGGTTGAGTTATTATTTCTTCAAATCCCTGGTTGGAAAAACGATCTGTAAGACCGGCAGACAACTGTGGGTTGAGTTACTAGTCCTGGAAGCCTTGGTTAGAAAAACCCTTTGGAAGCCCTCAGTTGGTTAAGTTACTAGTCCTCGAAGACCTGTTTGGAAAAACTATTTGGAAGCTTTGTAATAGTTGGGGTTGATTTACTAGTCCCGGAAGCCCTGGTTCAAACAAACACTCTGTAGCACTGAAACAACTTGGGTACAGACCAATTCATGATGTTTGTGATTTCTGACCGTGAGGTGGAATCACTGGTTGAGGGTTGAGGTGGTTTGGCCTTTGAAATCACTGAATTGATTGTGATTGATGTGTTTGATGAGATTCCACATTAATTCTTGGAATATGGCACATGGTTGATTGACTGAAGTAAGACTTGGCTGAGTCAACCTATGGTCAGGTGCAATGTGGAAGTCCCATCTCCAGTTGGTTCTTACACATAGTAATGAAGATCGCATTCGTTTGGTATTTTTTTTTGCAAATATACTTGTTATTATGTGGATTCTATTGTTGTTTTATCCATGGTATTTATTTTGTTATTATGTTGGTTATAAGCATGTATTTTATCAATGATGATGCATGGCTCTATCCATGTTTTTAATTGTAAATTAATGTAGAATGCATATATGGTCAAATATATTGTATTTCAGCTAATGATGTAAGGGATCAATTCTTAGCGATTCTCAAATAAGTATGAGACCCCTATGTTTTATTATTTTGTTTAAACCTATAGATTCAATGCTTGTGACATGTTTGACGAAATTCCTGTGATGTCTAAGAGGTGTTTATATGAGTTCCCGATCATGTTGTTTCTTCCACACTATTGTTTTAATGTTATTTATCATATCCTACAATTTCATGAAGTCATAGGTGATGACCTGGGCTATGGGGCTAATAAGGTCTCACAAATCCTAGAGTTGTAGGCATAGAGGTGATTTTTTGGGGCCTTGTTCATGACCTTGCCTTGGCATGCCCACAGATATAGGCTTCTAGTCGCTCCCTTTCCCTTACATGACCACGACTATGGTTGAAAAGGGTAAAAAATGATTCCCCGTTAGGGTTCAAGGGTGTGGGTGGTTAGGTTATCTCCTAGTTCTCAATGTTGTGTAAGTTCTATTTGTTAGGTTTTCATTGGTTCAACTTCCTTAAGGTCATATAGGTGTTTGAGTTCCATATCAGTAGCTTCTCGTTACATTTTTAGCTTGGTTGGCCGATTACTTGAGTAGATGTAGGAAGAGGGTGTTACAAACTGGTATCAGAGCATGGTTCAACCCTTGGATTGGATGGGAGGTGTGTTGGTCATGCTTTTATATTGGTTTCATATGTGTTCAGTATCATTTTGGTCTATGTGTACTTCTTGCATCTGTGTAGTGTTGATCATGGTTACAACGATGTCTTCTTGGGGAATTTGTTGATGTCATTGGGACATGTGTTGTTCATGCTTATGTATCGATTGCGCATGATTTCTTACATGATGCTACATTTTTTACATCCATTTCCTTTTTATGCTTGGTAACATGATGTTCATGCTTGGGTACTATCTGTCCATGCTTGGGTACATGTTGTTACATGTTGTACATGCATTGGTTGTTCATTTTTGGTCACATGTTGTACACGATTATGTATTGTCCATGTAAGTTTTCATGGTCGATGTTGTCATGCATCGTCAGGTCATTGTATGCAATTAGGTCATGATGATGATATTGGTATGTTATGATGCTAATGCATTGGCTAAGATAGAGTAGGAGATGTATATCAGTAAATTGAAGTTACAATGATGGACTTCGTGGTAAGAGAAGATCATCATACAATCATGCAGGTATGTGATTCATGATTGTTGTAAACATTAGGTTTACTTATATTTTTTTCATTCCATTGTTATTTTGGTTACATATGTGATAAACACTAGGTTATTAGTGTAGTTATATGCATTATTGTTACGAGTATTCCATTCATTATATTGATGTTACGGTTACATAAATTATAGATGATAGTTTATTAGTGAATTTATATGTACATGTGTGAGAAAATCATGAATAATAGCAACATGTGGTGGTATGCATCGCTATTGTCATTTTATATTAGATGCTATATTTCGTAAGGATTATGTTATGAGTTAACTTCTTGTTGTTGTTGTATGATAGTTAGCTTGATGATTAGGTTACATGTTGTTTATGAGCATGATATCTAACCTGTTTTTGTTACATGCCAGTGACTTGATGGTTAGGGTTATGAAATTTAGCCATGAGTCAGCCTAATTATGATAGTGTGTTATATTATGTCTAGACTAACTGTGCATATGCAATTGTATACATGAATGATGATTGTTTGTGAATTATGATGTGAACATGTTAGATAGATATTGTTATGGTTATCATGACCTTATTTATGATTGAATTTATATGTTGTGAAGTTATATTGTGAAAATAAAGATTGATTGTGTAGACAAGATAGCCTCCCTTGAGAAACATGAAGGTATGAGTGGATTATGTCATCTACTTAGTGCTTGACTATTTGATTATGTCTGCTAATTGGTGTTTGACTATTTGGTGACTATTATGTCATTTGTATGTTGTTTGAACATTTGATTAATTTCATGATATTGGTTTATGTGTTTGTCAGATTGTATGAAGGAATGATATTGTTTTAGAATGATTCTACTAACACATTATGTGCTACGATAATTGATATGTAATTGAGTGTAACTGTTGCTAGTTGAAATATTATGATATTTAATATTGTTTGACTTGACATGGTTGTTAGTATTGCTAAAAGTTGATTTTGAATTGATAGATATTTCGTTTGATCTTTGGTACATATGGATGACATGTGTGTTTAGCTACAAGGAAACATGATTTGCTAACAGGGCAAGTTAGTTAGCTTGTTGTTATGCTTATTTATGCATTGACAATTATGTGTTTATGGCAGTATGATGTAGAGGCTTGCATGCCAAAAGAGACTGCCATGAAATCTTGAAGAAGGCTTAGGATTAATTTTCCTTTCGAAGTGGTAGGAAACTATGGGATATTGATTCATGGTATTTGTTGCTAGTCTTGTGATTTCAGTATTTTATGAATTTTTTTGTGCTTGGTTTTCAGTTTTGTTTATGTATGGCAAGGCCTCGCCCCTTTTTTGCAGTGTCGAATTGATTTTGGGTTTTCATGGAATTCCTCTTGTTTATTTATTTTTCTTTCCTTTTATGTTTTCAGAGTGTTGGGAATTGGTTGGAAAAGAGGAAATTTAATGGAGCTTGGAGAGAGATTTGTGGTACCCAACATGTTACGTAAGGCATGACTAAAACTCATTGTAGTAAGCATAGGGGAAGGTAAGACTATGATAGTCAGTTGGATAGGTTGGGTTCATTGTGGTAAATGGATGGTGGTAGTACAAAAATGATAAAGGTAACCATAAAGGTAAAGAAAGTGTATATGAGGAGTTATATGCCTTGGATATGTTGGAAACTGTTGTTCTCAACATTGTGCATGTTGTGCACAAATAAATGAAGTTCTCTTAAAACCTAAACCTTATAATATCTAGCAATTTTTTGTGATCATGATTATTTTGTTGTTTATATATGTATACATGTATTTATGTATGTATGTTGTGTATGACGGGGTAATCATGGATCATGATTGCTTAATGCTAATGTTTATATGTATATATGTGTGTATGTATGTTGTTCTCTGACAAGATCATGATTGTTTTATGCTAATGATTATATATATGTATGTATATATGTACCTATGTCACTCTATGACAGGATTTTCAAGGATCATTCATGTGGAGAAATGATTGCTTATGCAATTGAATGACATGAAGAGGTTCCTGGATATGAGGAATCAAGTAGCAAAGTAGAATTGACTGATATATGAGCTCAATATCATGTGGATATGTCTTAATGTTGTGTGTAATATGCCTATGTTTATTATATTTCTATTGTGTATATGGTGTTGTTTGCATATTTCATATGCAGTGATAGGTATATATGGTTTTATGTACATGTGAGATATGTGGTGTTTTTTACATATAGTGCTGTGTGCATGTTGGATGTGTGGTGTTGTGTGCATATGGTGTTTTACACATGTTGGATACACAGTGATTTTTACGTATCATGCTATGTGCATATTGAATATGCAATTCTATGTACATATGGTGTTGTGTGCATGATGTACATATGGTGGTATGTACATTTGGTGTTGTGTGCATAGTTTTACATATGGTGTTGTATGCATGTGGTGCTATGTACATGTTGTACACATGGTTATGTGTGCAGGTGCTACTGTGTACATGTCGTGTATGTGATTTTCGCGTACCTGTGGTGTCATGTACATGTCGTTCATGTGGTGATGTGTACGTGTGGTATTGTATATGCATTGTAGATGTAGTGTGGTGTACATTTGGTGTTTTGCACATGTTGTGCAGGTGTTTCCGTGTACATGTCATGTTCTGCACACATTGTGCATGTAGCATTGTGTACAAGTGGTACTATCTACATGTTGTGCATATGGTACTAGTATACATGTGGTATTGTGTGCATGTCGTACATGCTATGTTGTGGGCATGTAGTACTATGCATGTGCATGGTGTAGTCGTGGAATAGTGACATGTACATTCGTTGTGTTTTACTCTATATATGTATAGGGATTGTGTTTTATTGTACATCGAGTGTAGGTGTATGTGTTGTATGCCAGTGTAAGAAAATTTATTGTGTTGTATTGTAACCTAAGTGTTGGTGTATTTGTCGTATATCGGTGTTGGTTGGTGTATTGTATGGTGTTTTATGTCTTATGAAGGTGTGTATGTTGTGTTATACACCATATGTATGTGTATGTACATGTATTGTGTTTTTGTACATTGGGTATAGGCGTATATATTATCTTGTGTAGTACAATGGGTGTGGGTGTATGTATTGTGTGGTGTTGTACACCTTTGAGTGGATGTATGTGTTTTTATGTGCATTGTTTGCATGTGTACATGAGGAGAAAGGGAATTGGGTGCTTGGAGGGTGTGCCAATCGATCTGATGTGTTTATAGAATGAACAAAGGTAGAAGTAAGAATCAATGAAGGATAATTATATATATTTTATTTTTAGTCTTTCTATGCATGTGATATGTGATTCAAACTTATGATGGTTACCTATGATTGATTATTATGGTTTATGGTGATTTCATGTGATTCTTGATTTTAATTTATTGTTCTTATGTTTTGGACTAACCAGATATGATATGCTTATAGATGATGATTTCGTCAAATAACTAGTTGAATTATGATAGGAAATGAATAGGATTTCAATTCTACCATATTGACCAGCTACCAATGAGGTAGAATGTCAATTTATTTCAATTTATTTTGACTCTAATGGCAATTATGTGCTTGGTACAAAAAGCTTGCAATTTCCTTTTGGGTGATTGGAACTAACTGCAAGAATTAACAGTGACAAAAAAAGGAATTCAAACATGTAAGAGTATGTTGTTAAATCATTTCAAAAGAAGGGCCATTGTGGGACACTAGTACCCAATATTGTCCATCGATTTCCATGAGCATTATATGACCGATATGATGGTTTTGAGGCAGTTATATTCCTTTATTTTTGTATCTTCCGTTGCAAGGAAGCCTTTCGAAGGGATGGACTACCCGAGGTGGGGATGCTAGCGGAACTTAAAAGGTGACTAATTACATGTAGTGGATGACCGGATTTCCCAAAGGACTGTGTAGCAAAGAATTTCGGGGATGGATTTTTTTTGTCATTATCATTTCATGATGGAATCATATGCATAGTGGGAGTGTACCTTGGAACAATGAGGTGGTAACTATTCACCACATGGGATTCACCGTGGTAGAAATACCATAGCACGTGGGTTCATATTAGGGGATATATAATGAGAAAAAAATGACATAATATATTGAGGGATATATAGCGGTTAAAGGGTTTTTATATTGGAAGGTATAAAAAATGGAGCTCAAAGTTAATGAAAATTTATAAAGGGGTATAAAAAATTTTAATGAAAAGGACACCTACAATAGATAGTCAAAGTAGGGGCTTTTTAAATTAGGAAGGTGTATTGGGTTTATATTGGTAGGGGGTTAAATAATGTGATTTTCAGAGGTACTTTCCAATATGTACTCAAATTAAGGGTATTTTTAAATATGATAGGATCGCATGTGATATGTTGCAGGTTCATTGAGTGAATCCCCCATGCTATTCACTTAGAGGACAAATAGCATAGGAATGTAGCACTGGAAAATGGATGCAACTTTGACTTTGGCAGTGGATTCTGGACATAATGGGAAGGAGGTGAATCGTAGTACTACTGTGAGGGTGGAGGTGTGAGCCTCTCGATTCCCTTGTTGCAGATGCATGCAATGTATCCTTTTAGTTGTTGGTTGAGAAAATCTGTATATGTGTATATTATTGTAAATATTGTATCGAGCTGGTTTATGAATCTACATAGATAGTATGGTTATTTATTGGTTGAAGAAAATGTGCATGAGTAAATGTGGTTTTTATTGTAAATATCATAATGAGCTGTGTTATTATGCTTTATTATGTGATATGACTGGAATGATGATGTTTCACTTTTCAGCAGGTTATTCAAAGTAAATATTGCAACTAGGTGTCTTATAAAGCTCCATAAGTAATATGTTTTCTTTTCAGTGGTTTTGTTGAGGTATATGTGTGGTTGAAAACCAACGATGGTGTCCCCCATGGGGGAGGGTTTTGTAACAACCCTGGTAAAAATCCATGTAAAAAATATATAATAACCACGGCTAATGGGACATGTATTCCAACTTGAATGGTCGGAAAAACATCCTAGCGGGTGTTCACCTTAGTTTATTATGGCTAAGGATATTGGAGAAGGTAAAGGGAAAGGCTTTGGAAAGGAAAAATGGCATATTTGGCACATTTATCTATGAAAAAAATTAAAATTAGGAGAAAAGGGAGAAGAAAGGTCAGAGGTTGCATGTGAGGAGGAAATGGAAGGAAAATAATAGAAAATAAATAAAATATAGTCCTCATTAATAAAAGGGCTTCTAAGGATCAGTTGGTAAGATTTTGGCAGTGCATTTTTGGAGCTCTCTCATTATTATATCTCCCTTTCACACTCTTCCATACTTAGAGTTTTCTTGGAGCACTCTTGGAGAGTGTGGATAATTAGTGATTTGGACCAAGAGGAAAAATAAAGAGCCTCAAACCACAAGTGGCCATCAGGATCAACAAATACAATGATATTTTATTGCAGGTTCTGAGTTTCATGTATGTTTCCCTTACTAGTTTTGGCATGCATGGGTATGCATGTGGATTTTCCCAGCCTTTCCATTTCATGGAAAATCACTGTATTGTGGGTTTATTTCCATTGATTTTTTTCTAGTTGTTTCTCTTGATTCCTTTAGCTGTGGATTGAATTATTAGTTCTAGGAAGCCTTGGTTGGACAAGCGATTTGGAAGCTCAGCGGAAAACTGTGGGTTGAGTTACTAGTCCTCAAAGCCTTGGTTGGAGAAACACTCTGGAAGCCCTAGGTTGGTTGAGTTACTAGTCCTAAAATCCCTGGTTGGACAAATGTTCTCAAAGCCCTATAACAGTTGGGGTTGAGTTAGTAGTCTCGAAATCCCTGGTTGGAACAAACACTTTGGAGCCCTAGAACAACTTGTGTAGAGACCAATATATGATGGTTGTGATGTTCGACCGTGAGGTGGAATCACTAGTTTATGGTTGAGGTGGTTTGTCCTCTCAAAGCCCTATATTGATTTTGAAAGATGTGCTTTATAAGATCCCAGATTCATGATTGGAATATGGAACGAGGGTAATTGGCTAATGTGAGACTTGGCTCAGTGAATCTATGGTGGGGTGGAATATGAAAGTCCCATTTCTGGTTGGTTCTTACATTCAGTAATTAAGATCTCATTCATTTTGTATTTAGTATGAAAATTTACTTGTCATTATGTGGATTCCATTGTTGTTGTATCCATGGTATTTCTTTTTTTATTATATTGGTTATAAACATGTATTTTATCAGTGATGATGTATGGATCTATCCATGTTTTTACTTTTAAATGAATGTAAAATATATCTATGGTCAAATATATTGTATTGTAGCTAATGATGTAAGGGAAAAATTCTTCTTAGCAGTTCTCAGATAAGTATGTGATGCGTATTTTCAATTATGTTGTTTAACTCTATAGATGGAATGTTCATGAAATGTTTAACGAAATTCATGTCATGGCTAAGAGTAGTGTGGATGAGTTCATGATGATGTGATTGATTATGTACCATTTTTTAATGTTATTTATCATCTCCTAAATTTTCATGATTTTTTAGGCAGTGAGATGGGCTTTGCGGCTAAAAATGTGGCACCAATCCCAGTGTTTGGGGCACAAAACTGACTTTTTGGGGCCCTAGCCACAACCTTGTCTTCGCATCCATGCAGGTATAGGATTATAATTTCTCCCTTTCCCTTACATGCCCATGACTAAGGGTCAAAAATGAGTTCCCCCTTATGTTTTAGGGGTATAGGAGGTTGGGTCACCTCCTAGAGGTGTTGTTGAAGCTTTGTAAGGTCTATTTGTAATGTTTCCATTGGTTAAGGACGTCTAGGAGGTTGAATCTCATATTATTAGCCTATCATAACATGTTTACCCTGGTTGGTTGCTTACTTGGGTAGATGTGGGAAGAGGGTGTTACACTTGCGCCATCAAGATAGACATTAGGTTGACCCTAAGTTATTATGTAGTTTCAGCGTTCAAATAGGGGGAAGTGTGGTGCTTAGTTGTTTCATAAAACAATAAGATATTGTGTGGGATATAACCCACCAAATATTACATTGGAGCCTCGAGGGGATGGAAATGAGAAACCCCTAGGATTTGGTAATCATTACTAATCAAAAAGAAGGGGGAGGAGTGTTCCTAGGTCACTATAGTTATGTGGATTCAACAAGTCTGGTGGTCTGGAATTTTTTTTCCAAATGTGAACGAATGCGAGTAAGAGCTTGAAAATACAATGTAGAAGGATTTTCATCCTCAACCCTCTTATTATAGTCTGAAATATTATTTCAACCCAATGTTTTTGGGAATAGACCAGCAAAGCTTTGTTTCACTTCATAGCTTATGAGAGTTAGTTCTTTTATTTTCAATGTTCATTTTATTTTTACCACTAGTCAAGACAAAAAAAAAATGAGGTTAGCAAGAGGGGTTGATCACCTCCCCACCTCATTAAAATATGTTCGCTTCACTTTCCCCTCTAGCTCCTTATCATCCCAAAACTTATCCTTAAAGTTGGAAGTAATAATATTTTTAATATTATCCTTATTCTCCCAAATGATATCATATTTTATCCCCCAATGGTCGAGCCAAGAGGAGGCATCCTTGTGTCATTCTGGCTTGAGTGGGAGATCAAAATTCATGTGTCATTCTAGCATAAGTCAGAGATCTGCATCCTTGTCTCATTTTGGCTTTAGTGGGAGGTGGGGGATCTAGCTAGAACTAGAAGAAATTTAAATAAAATTAAAATAAATCAATAGTAATATAATAAATCACCAAAAATATCACTATGAATGATATTTAGAAAAAAAATATTCATAAAAAATATAACTTATATTATCAAATTTGATGGACCAAGGAAACATATTAACTTATATGTAACTATGCTAAAGCATGTTACTAAGAGAGCTTTCTTTTCTTTTTTATTTGATTTATTTTTTAAAAATAAATCATAATTAATATGATAATTATTATTTATAATATTAATGTATTTGTATTATTTATATTTGGAAAAAACACTTTTCTTAATATTATATATATTAAATGTTTATAGGCATCAATTCATAATAATCATCCACGCATTTATCTCATAATACATCTCACATTGCCTATATTCTAAAATCATAAAATATGATCTATATTGTATTTTTATTTTAAATTATTGTTATTAATTTTAAAAAAAAGTAATATATAAATTAAACACACACACACACACACACACACACACACACATATATATATGTAGCATGATTATTAATGATAGAAGTTCATTCTATGTTTTTATTACTTGTTTAATCTCTAAATACACTTTGTTATTATATTATGGGTTGATAAAATATGATGGATTGAATTCATTAATAAAAAAATGGCCACGTCCACAATGGAGAGACTGAACGAGCAGAGTTTGAATCTGTAGAATGCTTTACATTCTCAATACAACTCAACCAATATATAACATACATAGATGTAGGAAAGTTAGAACCATACCCTAAGAAATATAAACTAATTCATATCCTAAGGTTCTGCGAACCAACTTTCACAAATTAAGGATTCTCCATTACCTTTTAACACTCCCCATTAATGGAGAAGGGGTTCACAAATATACCTAACATATCCCTAAACATTTTAAAATTAATTTTTCCAAGAGGTTTAGTGAAAATGTCAACAACATTATCACAACTTTTATAATATACAAGATGGATTTCCTTAGATTGCACTTTCTCCCTGACAAAGTGGAATTGCGTATCAATATGCTTAGCGTTCTTTTGGAACACCAGATTATTAGCCGATTTTATTGAGCTCTGATTATCACATCTGATTGTTGTTTCATATTTCTATTCTTCCCCAAAATATTGGAGAATTCTTTGCAACCAAATTGCCTCACATGTTGTTGCACACATTTCTTGATACTCTGCTTCCACTGACGATAAGGAATATGTTTTCTACTTCTTACTGCTCCATGCAATCACCCCAGATCCAATGCTAAATGCATAGCCTTTTACGAATCTTTGTTCGTCTACATTTCCATCCCAATAGGAATATGTAAACCCTATCAATATAACATCAAAAGAATCAGTATAAATAATGCCATAATCTACGGTTCCTTGTAGATGCCTTAGAACAAATTTCGTTACAATCCAGTGACTCTCAAGTGGCTTGGACATAAATTTACTTAACATAATAACTGCATAAGCTAGATCTGGTCTCATAGTGGTTAAGTAGATTAAACTCCCAACCAACTATAGATAGAGTGTCATTTCAGCCTCTTTAGAGGCATCCTCACTCTAAAGTCTAATGTTCTACTATAATGGTACTGTTGCAGTCTTACACTAATCCATCCTAAATGTTTCCAGTAGACCCCTAAGATACTTACCTTGGGATAGAAAATTTTGTCCTAAATCTCTCTAGATCTCAAGACCCAAACAGTATCTTAGTTCACCAAGGTCTTTCATTTCGAACATTTGTGGCATTTTATTCTTGATTTCTTTGATTAGATCAACATCATATCCTATAATAATTATATCATCTCCATACAAATAAATTAACAATGTACGCTCCTTTTCATCTTTCACCATATACAAATTACAGTAATTTTTACTTCTATTGTAATTGTGTTGTAGAAAAAATGAATCTATATTTTCATACCATGACCTAGGTGCTTGTTTAAGTCGATATAAATCTTTCTTTAATATACAGACTAAATTATGTTTCCCTTTCTAGACAAACCCCTCAGGTTGCTCTAGGTAAATGTCCTCGTTCAATTCCCCATCAAAAAATTCAGACTTTACATCTAGTTGGTAGACCATCCAATTTTTTCTAGTAGCTAAAGCAATCATCATTAAGATAGTATTTAGTTTAGCTACGGGGACAAAGATTTCCTCATAATTAATACCTTATTTTTCTGAATAACCCTTTGCTACCAATCTAGCTTTTAATTTATCTATACTTCCATATACATTAAACTTAGGTTTATACAACCATTTACAACATATGGTTTGTTTCCCTTCGGGCATTTCAACGAGCTCCCAAGTGTTTTCTTTTAGAATAAATTCATATTCCTCTTCCATAGCTTATTTTCATTCACTACATTGATTGGATTCTCTGTAGCTAGAAGTTTCCACAACATTCATCATACTAGTTATAAAGGAATTTTCCCTATATCTGGCAGGAAATTGAGTCTATCTACCTGATCTTCTGAGCGTTGGTGTGGATTCCAACCTGTTCTAAATTTCCTTTGAAGGAATCATCTTGATTATTGTATTTGAACTTTCTACTTCTGCCTTTTTCTGCTTTGCATGGTTGTCATATACTTCTTCGCTTCCTTCCACCAATAAAGGAATATCCCTTTCATCATTGCTTTTATTAGATTCATCATAAACTTTCTCATGGAACATGACATATCTACTCACCAAACATTTGTGAGTAGAGGGATTAAATAATCTATATTCTTTATATTGTGAACGATACCCTAGAAAGGTGCTTCTGATGGTTTTTGAATCTAATTTTCTTCTCTATTCCTTTGGAATATGGGGGAAGGCTTTAGACACAAATACTCTAAATTTTTTTACTGCAAGCTTGAATCCATTCAATTCTTCAAAATGATTTTTAAACTCGAGAATTTTTGTAGGACTCCTATTTTTCAAATAAACTATAGTATTCAATGGTTCATCCCAAAAACCATTTGAAAGACCCTTACCTTTCAGCATGCTTCGAGCACACTCCACCAATAATCTATTCTTCCTTTCTACTACTCCGTTCTGCTGAGGATTATGGGATACTGTGAATTGCTGCAACATTCCATGGTATTTACAATACTTTGTAAGTTCAGTCGTCCTGTATTCTCCCCCTTGAACGAATCAGAGAATATTTATATAATTCACTGTATCCTTTTCAATCATAGTTCTGAACAGCTTAAAATATTAAAATGTATGGATTTTTCTTGATAAGGAAATATACCAAAGAAAAATTTCTGCAGTAATCAACAAACAATAGAAAATACAGTTGATTTAGGTGGATATCGGTGGCCACCCACATATTCCATTTGGACTTATAGAATCAATTATTTCAGTTTTTTAGCTTCAGCACAACTCACTATTTTTAGCAGGTTTTCGGGTCCTCCACTCCCAGATCCGTTTCGGGGACCTAATGATCTCGGTGGATATTGGTGGCCACCTAGTGATACCATTTGAAACCCGACCATAATTTCTTTCAGTTTGTAAGTTTCATCACAACTTACTATATTTAGCATTTTTTAGGGACCTCAACATCCAAAGCTATTTTGAGGCCCTAAACAAAGTGTTTTCAGAAAACCAAGAAAAACATAGGTCCATGGACCAATGTTTCTCACACCAAAAGTTGTATTCCTCAGATAGATCTTTCTAACGAGCTATTGAGCGGGTCAAACATCACACCAATTTACAAAAATGGGACCCACAGTTTTGGTGCTTCATCCAATATATTTTGTTGCACGCTTGCAAAAAGGTGGATATTGGTGGCCACCCACCTATTCCATTTGGACCCACACAATCAACTCTTTCAATTCTTCAGCTCTAGTAGGCTGCTATTTTTAGCATATTCTCGGGTCCTACACTCCCGAAGTTGTTTTGGGGACTTGATGATCTAGGTGGATATTGGTGGCCACACACCTATTCCATTTGAACCCCCACCATCAGTTCTTTCCATTTTTAGGTTGCAACACAACTTACTATTTTTAGCAGTTTTTCGGCTCTTGAACTTCTAGAGCCATTTTGAGGCCCTAAATGACGTTGTTTGGAAACATCGGGAGCAACATGGGATCGTCAATGGATGTTGGTCACACCCAAAGTTGTAGTCCTAGGATAGATATTTCTATTGAGCCATTGAGCACGTTAAACGGGGATTGGATGCCAAAGTTATGTCTCCAGAAAGTTGAAACACCAATTTACCCAAATGGGACCCACAGTATTGGCGCTTCATCTCCTTGGGTTAGGTTCTTAGACGTTTTAGTTTTTACATTTTTTCTCAAAAATAAATAGGCCTTTTAGTCCCATTGTAACATAGTTCATGGGATGGTAGACGTCACATCTCTTCCAAGGGATACGCTGCCGGTACCATAGCTCATATATTTCCATTATGTCTACAATAGGCCTTGGATCCTCAATGTAACATAGTTCAGGGGCTAGTAGCCATCAAATCTCTTCTTAGGGATACGTTGCCAGTACCCTACCTCATATATTTCCATTATGTGTATAATGCCTCAATGTAACATAGTTCAGGGGCTAGTAGTCATCACATCTATTCTCAGGGATATGCTACCAGTACCCTAGCTCATGTATTTCTATTATGTCTGTAATACGCCTTGGAGCGTCAATGTAACATAGTTCAGGGGCTGATAGCCGACACATCTCTTCTCATGGATACGCTACCAGCACCCTAGCTCATTTATTTCCATTATTTCTATAATCAGGTTTTAGTCAATTGTTTTGTAACATAGTTCAGAGGCCTGTAGAGGCCACATATCTTCTTAGAGATAAGCCTACCAGTGCCCTCACTATTTATTTAGATTCTTTCTATAAATAAATTTATGTACTGTAACATAGTTCAGAGGCTTGTAGCCACCACATATCTTCTTAGAGATACGCTACCAGTGCCCTAGCTAGTTTATTTAAGTCATTTGATTATAATAAAATGAGGCATTATTTCCGCTGCATCTCTGTATCTATGGCTATATGTGTATTTTGTTGCCTTCCTACAAAAATCCAAATCAGTGGTATCAAAGTGGGTCTAATCTTGCTATGTTTTTCTTTGCATGTCTCCAATGCATTCAGGATATAAGGATTTCAAGCTCGATCTGCCTACACCCTTCCAAGATCAACCTCACCAACCCCGACGACTCCCAATGGTGGAAGGAAGGAAAGATGAGGGAGCAGGAGATCCTATCAAAATATTGCTCGAGGAGGCCCTTGAGAAACAGAGTAACGTGATGATGGATAAATTTTCCCATATCCTTCAATGGCTGCCCACTGGTGACACATCTACATCCATCACATCTGCCAACAGGTCTATCACATCAGGGACAAATCCAATAAAAAGTTCAGTAGAATTTCCCCCCCATGGAGGAACTTATCGAAATGGGGAAAATTTCTTCCTACAGAGGGAGGAATGATCTAGGTGGATATCAGTGGCCACCCAGCTATTCCATTTGGACCCGCACCATCAACTCTTTCAATTATTCACCTCTAGTAGCTTACTATTTTGAGTAGGTTTTCTGGTCCTACACTCCGGGAGTCGTTTTGGGGCCTTGACGATTCAGGTGGATATGTGTGGCCACCCACCTATTCCATTTGAACCCTGACCATCAGTTCTTTCCATTTTTAAGTTCCAACACAACTTACTATTTTTAGGAGTTTTTCTAGTCGTGAAATTCCAGAGCTGTTTTGAGGCCCTAAACGATGTTTTTTGGAAAAACCAGGAGCATCATGGTTCTATGGACCAATGTTGCTCACACCAAAAGTTTTAGTCATTAGATATATCTTTCTAAAGAGCTATTGAGTGTGCTAAACAAAGATCGGATCCCAAAATTAAGTCCTCGTGAAGTTGAAACACCAATTTACCCAAAGAGGACCCAAAGTTTTGGCGCTTCATCTCCTAGGGTTAGGTTTTTAGATGTTTTGAGCTTTACATTGTTTCTTAATAAAAAATATACCTTCGAGCCTCATTTTAACATAGTTCATGGGCTAGTAGAGGTCACATATTTTCTCAGGGATATGTTGCCAGTACCCTAGCTCATATATTTCCATTATGTCTGCAATAGGCCTTGGAGCCTCAATGTAACATAGTTCAGGGGCTGGTAGTTGTCACATATCTTCTCAGGGAACTCTACCAGTACCCTAGCTCATCTATTTCAATTATGTATGCAATATGCCTTGGAGCCTCAATGTAACACAGTTCAGGGGCTGGTAGCCTTCACATCTCTTCTCAGGGATACATTGCCAGTACCCTAGCTCATCTATTTCCATTATGTCTATAATAGGCCTTGGAGCCTCAATCTAACACAGTTTAGGGGCTGGTAGCCGAAACATCCCTTCTTCCGTATATGCTACCAATGCCCTAGCTCATTTCTTTCCATTATTTATATAATCATGTTTCAGTCAATTGTTTTGTAACATTGCTCAGAGGCCTGTAGCCACCATATCTCTTCTAAGAGATAAGCCTACCAGCACCCTCATTGTTTGTTTACATTCTATCTGTAAACAACTTTCAGTTCTGTAACACAGTTCAGAGCCCTATAGCCGCCACATCCCTTCTCAAAGATACGCTACCAGCGCCCTAGCTAGTTTATCTCAGTCATTTGATTATAAAAAAATGAAGCATTATTTCCATTGCATATTTGTAACTATGGTTATATGTGTATTCTGTTGCATTCCTACAAAATTTTGGATCAGTGGTATCAGGGTGGGTCTGCTCTTTCTATGTTTGTATTTGCATCTCCCCAACATAGTTAGGGTATAAGGAGTTCAAGCTTGATCTGAATGCAGCTTTCCAAGATCAGCCTCGCCAACTGTGATGACCCCCCATGGCGAAAGGATTCGCAAATCCTTCAATGGTTGTCCACTGGCAACATATTTACATCCAACACGTCAGCGAGCAGGTCCACGACATCTTAGATAAATCTAATACAACATTCAACGAAATCCCCCCCCCCCCCGCCCCATGGAGGAACTTAACACAATGGGGACCATTTCATCCTAAGGAGGAAGGAATGATCTAGGTGGATATCAGTGGCCACCCACCTACTCCATTGGGACCCACACCATCAACTGTTTGAGTTCTTCACCTCCATCAACTTACTATTTTTAGCAGGTTTTCGAGTCCTACATTCCCAGAGCCGTTTTTGGGCCTTGATGATCTAGGTGGATATTACAGGCCACACACCTATTCTATTTGAACCCCCACCAGTAGTTTTTTATGTTTTTAAGTTGCAACACAACTTACTATTTTTAGGAGTTTTTCGCGTCGTGAACTTCTGAAGCCGTTTTGAGGCCCTAAACGACGTTTTTTTTGGAAAAAGAGGGAGCAACATGGGTTCATGAACGAATTTTTCTCACACCAAAAGTGGCAGTCCTCAAATAGATCTTTCTAAGGAGCTATTGAGCTAGTCAAATGGAGATCGGATGCCAAAGTTACGTCCCTGGGAAGTTGAAACACTAATTTACCCAAACCGGACCCACAGTTTTGGTGCTTCATCTCCTAGGGTTAGGTTTTTGGATGTTTCTAGTTTTACATTATTTCTAAAAATAATAAATAGGCCTTCGAGCCTCATTGTAACATAGTTCAAGGGCTGGTAGATGTCACATCTCTTCTCATGGATACGCTGCTAGTACCCTAGCTCATCTATTTCCATTATGTTTGCAATAGGTCTTGGAGCCTCAATGTAACACAGTTCAGGGGTGGTAGTCGTCACATCTCTTCTCAGGGATACACTACCAATACCCTAGCTCCTATATTACCATTATGTCTGCAATATGCCTTGCAACCTCAATGTATCATAGTTCAGGGGCTGGTAGACGTCACGTCTCGTCTCATAGATACGCTGCCAATACAATAGCTCATATATTTCCGTTATGTCTACAATAGGCCTTCGAGCATGAATGTAACACAGTTCAGGGGTTGGTAGCCATCAAATCTCTTCTCAGGGATATGCTGCAAATACCCTAGCTCATCTATTTCCATTATTTATGCAATAGGCCTTGGTGCATTAATGTAACACAATTCAGGGGTTGGTATCCATCCCATCTCTTCTTAGGGATACGCTGCCACTACCCTAGCTCATTTATTTTCATTATGTCTGTAATAGGCTTGGAGCCTTAATGTAACACAGTTTAGAGTCTGGTAGCCACCACATCTCTTCTCAGAGATAAGCTACCAATGCCCTAGCTAATTTATTTCCATTTTGTCTGTATGTGAATTTCAGTTCTTTGATATTAATGAAATGAAGTGTTATTTTCACTACATCTTTATACTTATGGTTATACGTGTATTCTGTTACACTCCTACATAAATCCGGATCGGTGGCCACCCCACCAATCCGGATTTATGCAGGAACGCAACAGAATACACATATAGCCATAGATACAGAGATGCAACAGAAATAATGCTTCATTTTTTTATATTGAAATGAATGAAATAAACTAGCTATGGCGCTAGTAGTGTATCTCTGAGAAGAGATGTGGTGGCTACAAGCCTCTGAACTGTGTTACATTGAGGCTTGAAGGCCTATTACAGACATAATGGAAATACATGAGATAGGGTACTCATAGTGTATCCCTGAGAAGAGATGTGACAGCTACAAGCCCCTAAATTGTGTTACAATGAGGCTTGTACATCTATTTATTGTTGAGAAACAATATAAAACCCGAAACATCCAAAAACCTAACCCTAGGAGATGAAGCAGCAAAATTGTGGGTCCAGTTTGGGTAAATTGGTGTTTCAACTTCCTGGGGATGTAACTTTGGCATCTGATATCCATTTGACGCGCTCAATGGATCATTATAAATATCTATCCAAGGACTAGAACGTTTTGTGTGATCGATTGGTGTTGCCCTTGGGTTTCCCAAAAAACATCATTTAGGGCCACAAAAAGACTCGAGAAGTTTAGGACTCGAAAAACTACTAAATATAGTAATTTTTGCTGAAACTTACAAACTGAGAGAACTAATTTTGGGGGTTCAAATGGAATTGGTTGGTGGACACCAATATCCACGTGGATCATTATGTCCCAAAAATGGCTCAGGGAGTGGAGGACCCGAAAACCTGCTAAAAATAGTATGTTGTGTTGAAGCTAAAATCTAAAAGAATTGATGTTGCGAGTCCAAATGGAATAGGTGGGTGGCCACCAATATCCACCTGGATCGTTTCTCCCTCCTTAGCAAGAAATGGCCCCCATTGCGTTAAGTTCCTCGATGGGGGGCGAGGGGGAATTCTACTGAACTTGGTATTGGATTTGTCTAGGATGTCACAGACTTGTTGGCCGACATGTTGGATCTAGATGTGCCGTCGGTGGGTAGTCGTTGATGAATCTGGGAAAAGTTATCCATCATCGCATTGATTTGCTTCTCAAGGGCCTCCTCGAGCAAGATTTTGATAGGATATCATGCTCCGTCGTCTTTCTTTCCTTCCACCATGGGGGGTCATCGGGGTTTGCAAGGCTGATCTTGGAAGGGTGCAACCATATCAAGCCCAAAATCCTTATACTCTAACCACTTTGGGGACATGTAAATAATAACAGAGAAAAATCATACTTGCTCTGATACTGGATTTATGCAAGAATGCAACAGAATACACATATAGCCATAGATATAGATATGTAGGAGAAATAATTCTTAATTTTATTATAATAAAATGATCTAACAAAACTAGATAGGGCACTAGTAGTGTATCTGTGAGAAGAGATGTGGCAGCTACAGGCATCGTAACTATGTTACAGAACTGAAAGTTGTTTATAGATAGAATGTAAATAAGCATCGAGGGTGATGGTAGGCTTATCTCTACGAAGAGATGTGGTGGCTATAGGCCTCTGAACTATGTTATGAAATAGCTAACTGCAACATTCTTCTATAAATAATGGAAAGAAATGGACTAGGGTATTGGCAGCATATCCTTGAGAAGAGATGTGAAGGCTATCAGCCTTTGAACTTTGTTACATTGAGGCTCCAAGGCCTATTACAGACATAATGGAAATAAATGAGCTACGGTACTGGCATCATATCCTGAGAAGAGATGTGATGGATACTAGCCCCTAAACTGTGTTAGAGTGAGCATCAAAGGCCTTTTTACTATTGAGAAACAATTTTAAACCTGAAACGTCTGGAAACCTAACCCTTGGAGATGAAGCACCAAAACTGTAGGCCCCGTTTGGGTAAATTGGTGTTACAACTTCCCTGAGACATAACCTTGGCATTTGGTCTCTGTTTGACGCACTCAATATCTCATTAGAAAGATCTATCCAAGGACTAAAACTTTTGGTGTGAGAAGTGGTTGCTCCTAGTTTTCCAAAAAAACGTTGGTTAGGGCCTCAAAATGGCTTTGGAAGTTTAGGACTCGAAAAACTGCTAAATATAGTAAGATGTGTTAAAAATTACAAACTGAAAGAAATGATGGTGGGGGTTAAAATGGAATCGGCGGGTGGCCACAAACATCCACTTGGATCATTAAGTCCCCAAAACGGATCCAGGAGTGCAGGACCCGAAAACCTGCTAAAAATAGTAAGTTGTGTTGAAGCTGAAAAACTAAAAGAATTGATGCTACAAGTCCAAATGGAATAGGTGGGTGGCCATAGATGTCCACCTATATCAACAATACACCTCCTAATGACTTTGTATGCATAAGTTCACATAGGTCAGTATGCACTAATTCAAGTATGTCTCTCTTTTTCTTTTCTACTCAAACAAATAATTATACTCTATGCATATTTCATAATGCACAAGCTTCACAATCATTATGAACTTATTTCAAAGTAGGAATACCTCTTACCATTTCCTTATTCTGAAATAACAACATATCATTGAAGTTGATGTGAGGAAGTCTCTGGTGCCATAGCTCTTCTGTAGTCAAACTCGATGATGTCAATGATCGATGTGGTGTTGTCCTCAAATTTAATTTGTATAGGCCTCCTGGTCGAATTCTTGAAGCAATATTCTTCATACCATCCAACAAATATTTAATATAAAAATTAGATTTAAAGAATTCTACCTTGAGATTCTGATCTGTAGTAATGGTTACAGAAACAACATTCTTTGTAACTGTTATCACTCTAGTAATTCTAAAGTTTTTATATTTTGATTTTTAGTCAAAGAATTGTAGAGGTAACCACAAACATACTTCAAACTCTAGGATCTAGCTTTCCTAGGGTTTAGAGAGGACTCTCTCTTTAAAGTTTAACTTTGTTTTAATTTGTGAATATTTGGCTAGTTATGAAAGTGCAGCTTTGGTTTTCTTTTGATATATTTGGTGGGAAAAATCGCTTCAAAGGATGGATAGTAGGTAATATATTTGTCCATTGGGCCATGGAGTTAAAATCAAGCAAACGAGACTAGGATTAAGGGCAAAAAGTCAAATTTTTTCAGGGCAAGATAGAAAACCCTTGGAGATCTTGGATTTTTTTTTTTATGAGGTGGTACGATCGGGATAAATGGAAATTAAGAATCCTTTGATCCAGAAAAGGAAGTAGTAGGAAGAGGTCAAATGAGAGAGGGAGCAACTAAGGGTTCCCTACACTAGAAATTAGAGGAAAAAATATAAATGATAACTAGTTAAAAACAAGGTGCTTTTAAAAAATCTTATTGTAATACTCTTAGTTATACATTCAGATTTAGCATAAACATAAATGGATGCATGTAACAAAGAAAGAAAACAATGACAAGTGAGGAAATACTTCACTCTGAATAGCTCATCACAGGAATCTTGAAGTATGATGCCAATTTGTTTTCATCCAGCCTTGCTATTGGAATTTTGACACATAAAAGCTTTGAAGTCCAAGAAGAAATGACTATAACAATCCCAACAATTTTATTCCACACAAAACACTTCTAAAGATGAAGTATTTATACATAATGTTTTAAAAAATATCCTAGAATACTTCTACGAATTATCTTAGGAAAATAAAATATCTTTACAATAATAATAGAGACAACTGGTTAACAAATCAACAAGCTGTCCTATTTTATCCGAAAGAAATAGAAACAATTTTGAGGATAGGATGCAACTGGTTGCATTGGTATCCTCTTTGCTAGCATTTAGATATTTTTTGAATATGATCTGCCTTGTATGTTACTCTTTCTTGGATACTCTTTATTAACTAATACTCTTTAAACTCTTATACTCTTTAACCAAAAAAATGTTTTACTGCCGTAAATAAAATATGTTTTGACTGTAATTCTAAAAATAGATTTTTGTCTTCCTTTCATCTGCTTGTTTTTATCCTTCACATTAAATCTAGGAGTGCTTGCCAATACTCATTTTTAGGAATTTGAATCTTCTTTAATTTCCTAAAGTTCCCATCAACTTCTGTATATCTAGCAAAGGTTGGCTTGATGATAAACAAGTGTTTTATCTCATTATGTAAGTAAAATAAATCTTCAAAACTCTTAAGTAACACTTGTCTTGTTGGGATGCCTTGACCTGTTGGTTTATTTACCTGTTCCTTGGTAAATTCTCTTATCTTCTTATCATAGTCATTTTGAGGCATCAATTTATCATTAATAACCATGATATAGGAAGTAATTTTTGCCTCAAACTTGTGAACTTAACCATGAACCTGGTTATGGTAGTATTCATGCCTTCACACTTTTCTTCAAGTTGCCTCATGAAATTTCTCTTTGTTGTGACTTTCCTAATTTCTAGGATAGTTGAAATTTTGTCTGTTATTTTGATCTCTTCCAACTCCTGTCTATTTTTGTTGTTAAGGAAATTGATTAGCCTTACAGCTTGCTTTGGGTTGTCAGCCAAATCAGTTTGAGTCTTTTGAATTTCTTCTTGGGTTGATAGTAATAATTCTCTTTGCTCAAAAATTCTCTCAATTGAAGGCCACACATCATGGACGGCTTCAATGCTATTATTCCAAAGGTAATTTTTGATGTATGATATCTGATCCATCAAATTTAATTCTTTTTGCAAATTTTTTAACTCTTCACTCAATTTGCTGGCATTTTGTTCATGTGTCTTAGCATTTACTTGAGTTAATTTATTTGACTTTTCGAGATATTCAACCATATTTTTCAACATGTTAATCTCATTTATTTTTAAAGACATTTCTTTCATTGCTTTCACTATTTTTCTGGCCTCATCAGTAGGTTGTACTGCTTTTGTAGAAGATTTAGTGGTTGATGTTATGAAAGAAGTCACTGACACTGCAGTAGCCAGTGATTCTTTGGGTGCCAAATTTTCACCTAAAGTTGAAGGCACTGTTGCAGTGATAACTAGAATGACTGCAGGAATCATTGGTTCTTTCGTTGTCTCCTTTTATTGGACAATTTTTTCCATCTGTACCTCCATTTCCTTAACCTGGGTTGTCAAATGAAGAATTAAATTCATCATTTAATATTTTTCATTTTGTTCCTGAAGACTTCTTTTGTCTGAGGATGCTCACTTTGAGGAAGTTTGAGTTATTTCCTCAAGGCTTCTATACGCTCATTTTTCTTTTTCACCAATAATTCTGCTACTTTGATATTAGTAGGATCATATCCCACCTATAAAACTAGTTCTTCCAAGACTTTTATCCTTAGATCCTTGGCATACAATGAGGATTTTTCCATCTTCATTTGATCTTTCATTTTGGAGATGGTATTTTGTAGCTTTTTAGCACTCATGGCTTTATTTGTGACAGTAGAATAAAGCATTTCTAAAGTCTTCTTGTCGAACTCAATTTGATTAAGAGCATGGATTTTATCTGTGTGGACCTCCAAATCAGCTTTCTTATAATCAACCACTATCTTAGGAGTTTTGATTGTGGGTTGCAACACTGACATGAATAGATTTTGATTACAATAATAAAAATAAGAAAGGAGAATGTTTTGTATACTGGGAGTCTGTTTGAGATATTGAGAATAAATGTTATTCTTTATTTCTTCATTCTTCAATTTAATCTTCTTATATTTCTCTTTAGTATCCAAATCCTTTTCCTCGGCTTCTTGTGAGGAAGAGACTTCCATGCTTTGTTGTCTTTCCATTAAATGTGTGTCTTCATGATTGAGTTGTTCTTCATTTTGATCTTTAGCATTTGCCTCATTTATAATCACAGTGGTAAAATTGGTTTCTGCCAAATCTGTATTGGTATTTAAAGGCTTTGTTTCTTCAACATCTATTGTCACTTTTCCTTTACCTGTTGAATCTAATTTGGGCCTCTTGTTATAGATGATCTTGAACTTGGCTTCAATTGTAGTTTCTGCCACATAGGCTCATTCTTCCCTTGATCTTTTAATGTAATTCTCTGGTTGATTTACAGTCTCCAAAGTATTATTAGTATTACCTTTGTTCACTGCATCTATTAAAGTGTTTTTAGTCCATTCGATCTGATTGGAAAAATTTCCTATTTCTGGTTTAGCTTCATGAATAAAGGGTTTTAACTTGCATTTAACCCTTACCTTACTCAAGATCCCTTGTGGATCATAGTTCCAAGGGAAACTCTCTTCCAATTTATATTTCAATAACTGATTTGCTGCTTCATTCTCTGAATCCTTGTGATTGAATATAAATGGCCCAATCTGGTTCTTAAGTTTGAATTGGGTCTTCTTCTTAGCTTCCATGAAGTTTATTGAATCAGAGTTTCAGATCCGCTTGATATACTCCAAGGCAAAGATCCTCATTGAAGGATGTTTGGGTAACTTGTAAAGTAACAAGTTTGATCGAAAGCTATAATTTAATTTCTTCATTTATTCTAGGCTGCTCTATCTTGGTCAACATTGTGATCACTGGATATAAAAATAACTATGAAAACTCTGAATAACTGAAATATATACATTATTTCCTGAGCATGGATGTCCAAAAAATGACAGATAGAGGATTTCCTTCTATGTCAAGTTTTTGGAGAATAATTGGAAAATTATCTGATTGGAAGTATAGAAACATATGAAAAAGGTAGGAGGTGTATCTCAATACTCCCTCAATTGGAAAATTGGTCAATTGATAATGAATACTATTAGCAATGAAACCAGCATAATAAAATATTATTGAGGGTGGTTGACCTAGAGAAAAGGTGGATAAGAATCCCAAGACGGACTCATTTGTGTGTTCATCAGTAAAATATCCATGGATGAAGGAAAGCATGGAAATCACATGTCTTGAACCTTCAGGGAATTTATCAGTAGAATATGGAGGATTTAACTTGGGAATTTCTACATGCAGAGGCATAAAGCCTGAAAAATCATGAACCTTTTTGGAAAATCTAGGCCAATATATAGCTTGGTGAGGGCCTCTATGGACAAAGGGATTGCTTGGGGGTTAGGCTGAAGTTGCAACATCTGGTTAATTGATTTTGTAGTTATGGTAAAAAGAAAATATTTATTGGTATTTACAATGGCTCATTTCTCTGGAACATAGTATTGTTGACACAATCTAATAACTTCCTGACATTGGTGAGTTAATGGGACAACATATTTGGGCGAATGGGATTCCCAAATATGGACTTCTTCTTGATCATCTAAATACTTTTCATAACACCAGTTATGGATATCTAGCAGGTTAAATTCAAAAATGGGATCTGCTATCTTGTAATCAGTATCAGCTAGGGAAATGTGTTCAATATTAATAGCTGGGGGTTTTAATGGATTGAAAAGAATAGCAGTACTTGAAGTCATGGCAGGGGTAGGTTTAGGTGCTTTAGAAGCTTCAGTATTTCTTGCACTCTTTTTTTAGGCCTTTTGATCTACTTCTGCAAGTTTAGACAGTTTGTAGAAGTAACTTGCTTTTAACAGAGGATTTATTGGGAAAATTTGGAAAATTATAGTCTCTTCTTTGGGTTTTCTATTCAATTAGGCCTGTCAAAAAGGTTTAGAGTCTTTAGAACTGGTTTAAAATAGAAAACAAGGTTTCCTGAGTATTTAATTGAGAAATAGGGATTAAAAACTCTTTTGAAAATATCATATAGGCTCAAGGTGCCTGCAAAGGTTTTCTAGCTTATTTCAGAGCTTGAAATAGATCATTAAACTATGAAAACGTACAAATTTCCTCAACATAGCACACAATAGAGAAACATGGTTTCTGGGAGAAATTTGCTAGAGTTTGGCCTCTTTTTGGGGCTTTTTGGAAGTTTATTTTAATCGATTCTAAATTTCTAAAATCGTTTTGGTTCTTTGTAGGTCTTTAAAATTGATTGCAGGTTCCAATTTAAGAGAAATATCTGTAGTGTGCAGGGATCAAGCTTCAAAATGATTTTTGAGGTTTTGGTTGAATTGATGGTTTTAGTAGATTATTTGGAGGAATATGAAGCTCCTCGAAAATCTTCATAGGTTTGCAGCGAAAATTATGTAGGCTTTGGGCATGAAAATGGCGGAAAAAGGCTTGAAAAGGGTGTTTATATTGTCGGGGAGGCACGATCAATAGGTTAAGGTTAATGTCTATAAGATAAGGAGTGAAATGCATTTTTGAAGGTTTATTATGCACTTTGGTTGTATTAATCCAGCATTGAATCCAGGTCACATCGGTGGGAGGGGCTATTTCAGGATTCAACGGATCTAAAACCAGTGGTTATCACACAGCAATTAGGTGGTAAGTGGTATTGGACTCAACCCATATGATCGAGTAGAAAAAGGGCACATGGAGGAGAGAGGTTATTGAAAAACAACCTATTTCACGGAGTTTTGGCGTTTGGGTGATCATACATATTTTTAATGCAATATTGGATGTCTGCTGTCAGATCTAAGAGTTTAACGTGAATGATAAAGATCTAATGGGAAGGTGCATCAGAATAGGAGGTGGGATAGGGCATTTTGTATATGTGATGTTATCACTATTAAAATTTTTTCCAAACTTGGATAGTTTTCTTTGTTCCTAGTCATAGCTTTTTTATATAGGTGTGAAGTCATGCTAAGTTTTTAAGGGCTAAGTGATAGGGTTAGAGTCTCATATCCATTCACAAAATTAAGTCTAGCAACCTTATTTCATACATTCACAGTCTTATACCATGTTTGGAAAGTAAAAATTTAAACCATTTTGAAAATTTCTTAATTAAGCCACGAAACTACGTTTTCGTAGCACAGACAGTGTTAAAAATTTCTTTTGCACTACGAAAACGATGGTCATTTCATAGTGCAAAACCCTGAATTTGCATTCAGCGTGATATGAAATCAGGGATTCGTAGCATGTCTTGTCAGTTATCAAATCCACCAGAATTCCATTAATCATTCATGATTAGGTGTCAGCCACGAGTCTTTTCTCACACATGCAACCATTCATAGCCATCATAACATTCGTTTTGAGGTCATTTTTCTTATGTCATTTTCAAATTTGAAACGGGTTCATTTTGGTTTTATTGTCTCATGAAAGAAACACATGATGCATACCCTTCTCGAATGGTAAGCTCATGGTAAGTAGAAACCAAAGCTTATCTTTCATTCATAAAGCAAGGTAGTGTCTCTAATCAAGCAAGGCAGTTTATCAAGTGAGGCAGTTTACCTTGAAATCAAGTGAGGCTGTTGGTTACAGGTTTTAAAAAAAAAGCACACAGGAAATTCAAGAAAAGGATGATAGAGGAAAGAAAGAACCACAGGTCAAGCCACTGTTTAAGGATGGAGCCTGAAAGAATTGATGCTCTAACCAAAGATAAGCTATTTGAGGATGCCTTCAAGAAGACAGGATGTTGGAAGTTCTTGAAAAATTGCAGGGAGTTCATAATCAATTGAAAAAATAATTTTCTCTTCATTTCACAGGTTCGAATACAAAGGTTGGTCTCTTAAACTTGAAAATTTTCCCTGAAATTATATCATCAGTGATAGAGATTCCAAGGGGGGTATAAATATGGTTCAAAAACTTTAGGTTTGATATGGAACCTTCTAAAAAATTTCTGAAGCCGGGGTTTGAAGAGACAGATTTAACTAAAGCAGTACCAAGAAGCTACATCAAGAACACCTAGGCCAATTTGCTCTAAAACATTCAAAGGTACTTCAAATGTGATGTAAGATACCATAAAATGTACTCTTATCATTTCAAACTCCTGTTGCATTTTACTGGAATGATTTCTTTGGATTTTCCTTTCTTCTTGTTTTTAAGTTTAGCTAATATGGCAGATAAAGTGCAGATGAAAGCTCAATACTGTGAAAATTCACTCTTCCATCATGGTCTAGTTAAATTGATTGTTTTACATGAAATTTAGAGGATAAAAAGAGAATGGTCTACATTTTTGTTTTTGTATGGATTTCGGGTGGAAACACAAGGAGCAAGTTTTATCCCTAGGGCCAAAGAAAAATCATCATCGGAAACCAGTGACCCTACAGAGACAAGATCAAAAATATTTGTCAAGTTAAAGCCTAGAAATCAAGTGAAATATCCAGAGATTAAAACACCATTGATTATTCAATAAACCCCTCAACCTGCACAAAAGAGGACAAATAAAGGTAAGGAAACATTACAGGAACAATCAACCAACAAATCAGCCCAAAAAATATTGAGTAGAAGTCAAATAGCAAGGGAAAAAGGAAAAACAATGGTTTCAGAAGAAGATCTAGGATTAAAGGGTAGTTTGAATGATATTTTACAGGCTATTGATATTGAGGAATCTCCTTTAGTTCAGGTAGATTTTATAAGTTTGGATGAAGAGAAATCTAAGAAGATCAAGTCTTCCAAAAAACTGGATTTTAATGATGAAATTTCAGAATTTGTGTTCAAGCTTAGAAGGCCTCTAACTAGGAATTAAAAAAAGTTGAAAGGGCTAGATGTGGAGTTAGATAAAACTGGAGAAGCTTAAAATGTTTATGAGGATCCCATAGACCTTTCATCACTAATGCCTGAAGGTGACAGAAATAGATTTTTCAACACTCAAAAAGAAAAGAGCAGTTATGAAGGAGTTAAAGAAAATTTGAGACTTTATAATATTGAAATTTCTAATATTAAGAAGAAAGAAAGAGAACATGTTGTTGAGAAGAAAAACCTCAATAGAATAAGGGCTCTATGGGAGGTTGAAATTTTTTCCAAAACTGAAGCAGTCAGTAGTGAAGCCCAATACTTTACTTGGATTGTCCCTGCAATCAAAGAAGAAATATTTATGAGGATGATTAATGTTAAATTGAGGGCTTCCAACATGAGACTAAAAATGTAGATTGAAGATCTTGAAATTCAATTGACAAAGTCTGAAGGTCAGCTACAGCAGAGGTAAACCAAGAGCAGTAAGTGACAAATCCTTAATACATTTTTGTTTTTGGGAAGGACATCACTTGTTGAAGATATTGCAAATTTGACTCATTTTTATTTTTAAGGTCTATTAACATTAAGGGGAAATCATTAAAAGGTTTTAAATACTCTTAAAATCTAAATATTATGAAAATACTGTGTAAAAGGGAGATACACAGCAGTTTCGTAGCGCGCTACGAAACTGCTGTAGGTGCATTTTTGAACATTTTTGTAAACTTTTTGAGAGTTAAATAGTTTGGTTTCCGAATTATGTTGCTTCTAGTGGTTAGAAAGGGTTCACAAATGAAATATAAAGTCTCAAGGCAAAAGAAAGTGGATGTTTGAGAGATGTTTACCAAGATACAAATTCTGAGCTACGAAAACAACTCCTCATTTCGTAGCGCAATCATACCATCTCTCCTTTTTATTTTTTCAATGGCTCAGTTTCTGTACAGGTGGAAAAGCATGGTTCCATGGAAGTGATAATACATGTCACTATCTTAAAAGATCCATATTTCTAGAAAAAAGGGTTCGAAGATCATCGAAGAAGTAAAAGGCTAAATTATAGGAAACATGTCCCCTGTTTTGTAGGGCAAGTAATACATGAACCAACATGAGAGCATAACAAGATTGGAGGCATCATCAAATTCGAATATATAGACAAAAAGTTGTCAGATATATCATTTTAGTTCTGGATAAGGTTGTTTAGACATAATAAGGAGTTTTACTCCTATTTGGATTAGTACTTCTACAAGAGACAGTTAACTGTCAGATGTAATTAATAGTTAGCCTTAGGAGCAAATAAGTATCAATTTAAGATAGAATTTGAATTCCTCTGAGGATGAATCATAGAATTCAAAGTTGTAAAGACTCTATATGTAGCATGAGGTCAAATTCCTCAAGGTTGGAAATTTTCATTAACAGGAAAACTATGTCACTATAAAGAACTATGTATTTTTATCTTAATACAGATATCGACTTACTACTCAGGATTCAGAAAGAGTTTTTGATGGTGGATCTTTCTATGGCTTTATTTATCTACATAATTGTAGTTTTATGAACATATGTTACTTATAATTCATTGGAAAATGCTCTAACTTCCTACATATGTTTGTAAATTATGTTTTTTTCACTCTGTTACTGTTTTGCTAATACATCTAAAAAACTCTGAAATACCCTGACTTCCATGATAAGCTAATTTTGATGTTTTGTGGAAACATACCTTGAATCCATAGCCCAATAGATTTTATTTTATCAGTAATTCAACCATTCATAAACTTTATATCCAATTTATTCCTAGATTTAGCCATCTAATCCTTAATTCTAAATCTTAAACCTAGTGAGAGAGCCCTCTCAGGTTGAGGAGGCTAAGCCTCAACTACAAGTCTGGTTTGAAATAGTTACACTGAGGTAGCATGAGCAGTAGACTATCAAGTCCTATTTTGGTGATAACATGCGACAATGGGTTTTAAAATTTATAAATAAATATTGGTTTAATTCAAAACCTTGTGTTATACGATGGCGGGAGGAGAAATATAACGGGGGGAGGAGAAAAATAAAATATATTTTTAAATCAAAACATTTATGAAATGTTTCAATAAAAACATATGCGGGAGCCGGTTATTATATTATATAATTTTCAATCTTTTAATAGTTTAAAGCTATAAGGATGGGATTATTTCAATAGAAATAGGTTTAGACCAAGGGGTTTGTAGGACGGGGTTTATTTGCACACATGGGGATTATAAACTTTGGTCTAAACATAAAATAATAGGTTTTTTTGGGGGGTTAATTTAAATATAAGGGTTTTTAAATATATATGGGAGGGTAAATTAGGGATTTACTACAATAAGTTAGGTGTTAATATGAATACAGAGATAGTAAAAGGAAATAAAACACATTTTATCTCTAAGTGTAAAAATAAAACATTTCTCATCTTTTATATTCCTTCACTAATACTTAGGATAGATGTAATTTTGAGGGTTTTATGAATTATTTTGAAGGGAATGAAATTAATTATCTTATGGTTTTCAATTTTACTAAGTAAGAATGTGTATTTACTTATGAAAAAGGGGTTTTGATGTATGCATGAAGGGTAAATGCTGAGAAATGTGGGTTTAATGTAGAACTCAATATTTTTAACTTATCAGTCATTGAGCCTTGGGTCTGGTCCCAACAAAAGTCAGAGAAATGCTCTGAGCCTTTTTGTTGATAGTTTATAATACTGAATACTTATAGGGGAGAGGAGATTAGTAATTTTTCCCTATGATGCCTTATTACATGTTTGCTAAACTAATTTATACCTACCCAACTTTATTTTTAACATTTTTTCTTCATTTTGTAGGTGCATTTAGGCTTCCAACCTTAAAAAAAATTCTTTCAAAGAATAAACTCTCTAAGTCCACCTTATTTCATTAGAGAGCTCAAATTAATCTATTTAGCACCTCATTATTTTCTACCTATCTACTAATTTTTCAATTTTAAGCTATTTGACAAATGTAGAACATGAAATTGAAAACATGAAAAGTTAAGATTAAATTGTTTAACTGATCATGGATTATGGCATTTACTGACACTCTACACATAATCATTATTCTTGCAATAAAAAGTAAAAGTAGTGGCGTTTGGACTTGCTCACTTTCAGGTCTTATTTCCTTTTTCTTTTGGGGTTTATATTTTTGTAAGTCCTTTGATTTTTCTTTTAGGAATTTTTACCCTTTTTTTGGTTTATTATTATTTTTTTATTATTTTTTTCATTTTTTCAGAATATGGGAAAACAACTTGTAGAAAGGAAGGTATGTACATATTTACAATACTATCAAAGTCAATTCAAAATTTATGAACCCTATTATTATAGGACCCTAACAATGGCTCCACATGGGGATGACATTTCCTGGTAAAATATCAAGAACTTTTAGACTATTAGCCTTTGGAATTTGCCTGTGATGACCCTATAAATGTCTTATGATATCTACAATTTATTCACACTTATGATATTTACCTCTCAAAGCTTAGGGCCTTCTCTTTGGGCTTCAAATTTTTTATTGAAACATACAATCCAATCTAAACTCTGCAATGTATATGTACAATGATCAAAGTGAATAAAAACTAACTATTTGTTAACTCAGGAGAGTAGTAGTGCTTAAAATTTTTTCCATTTACTGGCCCTTCTTGCCGATCTGTTCCATACATTTCTTTCAGAAAGAAAGAATTATTACCTCTATATCCATAAATCACATAAGGTCTTTTCCACAGAAAATCAAATTTTCCATGTTTACCTTTTTCTTCTATTCTGGAATCCCACTTTAACACTTTATCTCTTATGTAGAAATCATTCTCTTTAGTCATTTTATCAAAAAATTTCTTTATCTTATCCTGAATGACTTGAGATTTGATATAAACTTCTCCCCTTGTTTATTTCAAGTGAATAGTTTGATTTATCCCTCCTTGAATGTCATTTATTTCAACTTGTAACTCTTGGATAATTTTCATCATTGGTACACCTAGGGAGGATGGAAAAACAACATCGATTCCATAAACAAGTTGATAAGGAGAAGTACCAATGGATTTTTTTGTAGTAATTCTATCTTCCCATAAGGCATTGACTAACTTCTTATTCCAACTATTTTTATTGTCTTCAAGTAACTTTCTGATGATGTTTAAAAGGCTCTTTTTTGAGGATTCAGCTAGCCCATTACCTTGGGGGTAATGTGCAGTAGAATGACCTAAGGTAATATGGTATTTATGGAAAAATTCAATCATGTTCTTGGATTTGAATGCTACTGCATTGTCAGTAATTATATTTTGGGGAAATCCAAATCTTGAAAGAATGTTGTTTTCTAGGAAGGAAATAATGACAGTATCTGTGGCTTTTCTAGAGGGTATGGCTTCAATTCACTTGGTAAAATAATCAGTGGCTATTAAAATCAACTTATGTTGCCCTGAAGAAGGAAGGTGAATTTCACCAATGAAGTCTAAACCCCATTGTTGAAATGGCACTTCAGTTGAAATAGGCTTTAAGGGGAGAGGTAAGAATTTCTTCTTACCCTAAAAAATTTGGCACTTATGACATGAAGTTACATAGTTTTTGACATCAAACCAGCTCTTAGGATGTTGTCTGTAGTAGTTTTCCAATATAGATGTCCTCCACAGTCTCCTGCATGAAATTATCAAGTATTTTTCCAGCTTCTTCCTTTAATAAACAATTTAATAAAATCCCACTATGATCTCTCCAAAAAAGGACATTATATAAAATACAAAATCTTACTGCCTTTATTTTTAAGAATCTCTCTTTGGATCTTGACAATACAGGAGGATCTTGTAAGTTTAGGAGTACAAATATGATATTTGTATACCAAGGTGAGTTTGAGAAGGCTTCACTGATCGTTGGAGTCGCCATCTCTTCCTGATCATCTACTTGGGCAATAAAATTTATGTCTAGGGCATTACAATTAGATTTAGCCATATGTCTGGCTAATCCTTCACCTTTGATGAGTTTTGTGGGTTTTCTCTCTATGTCATACTCTATGATAGTGGCAATCCACTTACCTCTTCTTCCATCAATACCATCCTAAGTAAGAATGTCTTTTACTACATAATTTGGGACATAGACAATGATATGAGAGTAGAGAATATAAACTCTGAAGTCTTTAATGGCCTTAACCAAAGCTAAGGCTTGTTTCTCCATAATGTTATACTTCAGAGGGGCATCTCTAAGGGTCTTAATAAAAAAACTATGGGTTGTTCAAATCCTTGGTCATTTTTCTGTAGTAAAACTGTAGCAATGGTTTGTTCTGAAGCAAATGAAAAAATTATGAAATCTTTCCTAAAGTCAGGACTTAGTAGGACTAGATTTTTTGTTAAGTCTTGCTTGAGGGACTCAAATGATTGTTTAGCCTCAATAGTCCATTTAATAACTAAATCTTTTTTGGGCATGTTATTTAGTTCTCTAATTATCTTAGCTAAATTAGATATGAATCTTCTTAAAAAATTAATCTTACCTAGAAAGGCTTGTAATTCTTTCATGTTTCTTAGTGGACTAATGTTTAGAATTGATTCTATCATAGTAGGATCTAATTTGATTCCTTCTTTAGAAATTATGTATCCAAGTAACTTACCTTCTTCTAATCCAAATAAAATTCTCGTAGGGTTTAAAGAGATGCCAAATTTCCTACATTTAATAAATGCTTATTTCAGATGATCCAAGTGTTCATTATCAGTTTTATAAAACACAGTAATGTCATCTAAGTAAATTACTAGGAAATCATGTATTTCCTTTGCAAAAGCTATGTCCATATCCCTTTTAAAGGTTGCCCCTAAATTCATTAGACCAAAAGGAATTTTTACATACATAAAAGTGCCCCAAGGAGTAGTAAATGATGTTTTGGCTTGATCTTATTTTTGGACTAAAATTTGGTTGTATCCTGAAAAACCATCTAAAAGTGACATCCTAGAAAAGCCTACTACCCTTTGTAATATATGATCCATTTTAGGTAAAGGATAATTTTCTTTCAAGGACACTTTTTTAAGATTCCTAAAGTCGACACATAATCTAATCTCTCTTGTTTTCTTTCTTGTTGGGACTAGGTTAGAAACCCAATCACAATATCTGATTGGTGCAATTATCTGTGCATCATACATTCTTTTCACTTCTTTTTCTATCAAATGTAATAAAAGAGGGTTAATTCTTCTCAACTTTTGTTTAAATGTCTTCTGATATTATTTTATTGGAATTTTATGTTGGATTATGCTAGTGTCATAGTATTTGAGATCCTCATAACTCCAGGAAAAAAAATCTTGATATTCCTTTAAAAGAGTAATGCATTTTTCCTTTTCTTATTGAGGTAATGTTTTGGAAAGTTTGATTATTTTTAGTTTTAACTCTCTTCCAATATTTCATTCTTCTATATCAAATCTAACTGGCTCCATTTTAAGTTTTCTAGCTACATCATTTGAGTCAAAAAAATCTTCTAAGGGAGCTAAACCTTTGGGTAATAAATTATCCTTAAGATTCTATATATTTGATTCATCATAAATAATTTCTTCAATCTCTACTTTCTCTAAGCTATCTATATTAGATTGACTAGATCTAGTTGTTTTATCAAACTTTATTCTATTTACATCTAAGTTTTTCAAATTTATTTCACAATCCAAATCATGATTTATAGTACAATCTATGTCTATCTTACAGTTCTGAAATTCACCTTCATTGTTCATAAACTTGTAAATCTGTTCATCCTGAGAAAATTTTTTCCAATACTTAAGGTTGTCTGGAATTATTGGCCTATGTTTGACTTCAGCAATATATATATGATTAGGATGGAATGGTAAATTGCATGTACTAGCAAAGGTTGCAAGACAATGAGCTTGTATATTTTCTTTTCTAGGTATAGCAGCAAACTTACATGCAAATAAATCATGAATTAAATCTATCACAATATCTTTATATATGCTTAGTCTAGGATTGTAAACATAATAAACTCCATTAACTTGTTTTATGATCAAGTCAGAATCTCCGATGATCAAAATTCTTTTTCCTCTTGAGTTCCTAATGATTTGGAGTTCTAGAATGAGGGCTTCATACTTAGCCATATTATTGGTACATTTTAAATTGAGCATGAAAGCACGTCCTTCTGAGTGATTAGTCTCCATGTCGGTTATCCAAATTCCTGCTCCTGCTCCTAACTTATTTACTAAAACATCAAAGTCTAAATGCGATAGAGATTTGTGAAAACTATTATCATTGTTTGGTGTTTTCTTTTTCTCTACTTGTTCAGTTTGGATTTAATTACTTTCAAAGTTTCATAGGATAAAAGAATCAAGGTCAGTTGGTGTAGAGTAAATTGGGTAATTTATAGATCTTTCTAAACTATTGACCATGTACTTCATCAATTTTTCCCTATATAACTTTTTAGGCTGGTCAAAAACTGATATAGTAGCATAAGACATATCCAATTGTAAAGATCCCTGTAACTTTGCTTCCCATGAGCGAGAAAGTAACATTCCATATTTAGGTAGGATATCAGCTACTAAAATGTCAATTAATATACTCTTACCAAGCTATTGAGCTAGTGTTACACACAAATATTTGATTAAACCAAGGTGTTTAACTTTACTTGAATCAAATGAGAACAAATCTTTATATGGCCTTGTGATTTCTAGATTGAGAGTTTCCATTATAGCTTTAGGCATTAGGTTATGGGAAGCTCTTGAATCTAGCATGGAATTATGTAAAATTTTATCATGAATGTTATGACTGATATAGAATGGAGGAACTACTCCATCTGCATTTTTTCCATTCACATCTGGGCCAAAAATCAATTCTGGCTGATCATCATTTAAATTTATAGAATATTCTCCATCATTCATATTTAATGTTTCAGTTATGGTTAATTTATACAAGTCACGTTTTACCAATTCAGTCAAAGGAATTGCTCTTTTTAGCTTCGCAATTTTAGATTGTATGTTGAATATAGGTCGAGATTTACTGATTTGAATCAATTATCCTTTAGTAACTATAGTTTGTGATGGTTTGTCTTGTTTTTCTACAGTTATTTTTTCATTTTCAAGTGGTTTAATATTATTTTTTTGTGTTTCTTGTGTTTTACTTCTCCTAATTTTCTTTTAAGGTATTGTTTGGGAAGCAATAGATGTTATTTTGAACTTAGAATTATCATCATATGTTTTTGAAGTAGCAGTTCTTGGATCTACTGATTTAGGATCAACATAAGGTTTTTTAAGATCTAAATTTGTTGTTTTAACAAAATTAGAAGCTTTAGCATCAGTATATTTCTATGAATATTTTGTAGCTTGAGCAACTTCATTAGTAATATAAATAATTTTAGAGCTTGATGCATTTTTAGGACTAGAAATGTTTTAGGAAGAACTAGAGTTTTGCTTATTTTCCCCTGGGAGAATTTGCAGAAATTTTGTTTTGGGAGCTTCTATTGTATTTTGATTCTGAGTTTCAGAAGTTTTCTTGGTAGAAGACTCATTGCTTTTCTTATTTCTAAGGTTATATTGACTATGTATTTCACTTATAACATAATCATAACCTTGTTTATAATCAAAGGATTCACTTGAATCTAATTTAAGTTGTTGGAGTTCAAATAATTCCTGATCTTCCTGATTGAGAAAGATAATATTATTATCATCTATTCCCATTAGATTTATTGCATCCTCCTAATCATCATTATTTTGATAACTTTCAGCAAAGTTCTCTTGGAATGGGGACCTTATTGTTTGGTCTGGGGTTGTTTCTTTTGCTTTTCCAGAATTTGTGTTTCTTCTAAAATTGGGATTTCTGATTTGTTGTTGATTATCCCACTCAGGTATCCTCTCTATATTTTCTAATCTATCCATAATCCTATATAAATTTTTAGCTAACATGTCTATTTTTTACTCTGAATTATAATTTTCTTCTTTAATGGTCACTCTTCTCTCATTTCTTAATGTAACTTTTAAGGCTAAAATGTTTACTTCTGCACTAATAGCATATGTTTTCATTCTCTCTAAGGTTTTTGCATTTATTTCACTCAATTAATAAGCCATGTCCATGTCAAATCCATCAAGGAATTTGAGTAAGACATTATCAGGAGTGGGTTTAATAGTTGCAGGGATGGAATTGTAAAGACTGTTATATCTAGTGTAGTAGTCCTGGACTGACTCATTTGGAGCTCTTTCATGGCATCAAATTCAAACAATATCTAGAGTGGATTATTTTTATTTTCCCATTTATTTAAAAGAAATCTATGAAATACAACTAAATCAATTACACTACTAGCAGCAAGACCTCTACACCAATTCTTAACCGCTCCTGTCAATGCTTGAGAAAATAACCTCATTTGAACATTTGAATCATCAATATCATGGAGTTCAAAGAAGTTTGTCATTTTATTTATATGTTGTTGATCTGTATAGTGGGTAGTGGCATCAAACTATGGTATCTTACTCTGATAGTCTTGAGGCATGTAATGAAGTTGTTGTGGTAAGACTAGGGGAGCATAACTGGTAGCCCTAGCTTGAAGCTTAGCTTGGCTAGGAGGTAGAGTAGAACTGCTTGGAGCTATATTGGAAATGATAGTTGGTGAACTAAAAGTTGTAGTTGAAGTGTTGGGAAATGAAACTGGAATGTATATGGAACTACTAGGGAATGAGGATGATGTGTTTAATAAATCAAAAGGTGAGCTGATGGATATAGTGGATGAAGTGAGTGGTGGAAATAGTGCTCTAGGTTTTAAAGGTAATATAGGGATAAATGGATCTGTAGATGAGTTGGTAGTGGAATTTATATATGATGTAACTGCATACAGATATGAATCTCTACTAGGTATTATTGTGGTATGTAACTGAGAAACTGGAGGTTTGTTTGCGTAGGTAAAAATTTGAGCTAATTAAATAGCTTCATCAATATATTTGAGAATAGTAACTTTAAGTTCTTCAATATTAATCTGATCTTAAAATTTCTATGATTTAGAATCTACAGTAATATTTTTCTGTTTTGTAGTCAAGAATGAAATAAAAAACAAGGTCTAAAATAACAATTTTCAAATCACTTTCAGATTTACCTCTAAATAAATAATGCTCAAATTTCAAATCAAAATCAATATCTTGCAGACTTACTAACTCTTTTTGTAATGAATTGACTCTTTTTAATGATACTTCAGCTTCTAAAGCTTCTAACTATTTTTTCTTTTTACCAATTCGGTCTAGGTTGTCTACTACAACAACATGCTTACGATCCGGGTTAGACCTAGTATAATAAAATTTCCTAGAAGCCAGAATTATTTTTTTCAATGTACACAACTTATAAAAGTACTCTTAAAGTAAAAGGATGTATAAAACGATTTTCTTTAAAACTATTTTTATCACTGAGGATTGGTTAGGTCCCCAGTATGGTCACTAGTAATGTTATCACTCTAGTAATTCTAAAGTTGTTTGATTTTGGTTTCTAGTCAAATAATTCTAGAGGTAACCACAAACCTACTTCAAACTCTAGAATCTAGCCTTCCTAGGATTTAGAGAGGGCTCTCTCTTTAAAGTTTAACTTTGTTTTAATTTCTAAATATTAGGCTAGTTATGAAAGTGCAGATTTGGTTTTGTTTTGATAGATTTGGTGGGAAAAGTAACTTTAAAGGATGGATAGTAGGAAATATTTTTGTCCATTGGGATGTGGAGTCAAAATAAAGCAAATGGGACTGGGATCAAGGGCAAAAGGTCAAATGTTTTCAGGGTCAGATAGATAACCCTTGGAGATCTTGGAAATTGTTTTTAAGAGGTGGTATGATCGAGATAAAGGGGAATTAATAATCCTTTGATCCAGAAAAGTATGTAGTAGGAAGAGTTCAAATGAGAGAGGGAGAAATTAAGGGTTCCCTACACTAGAAATCAGAGGAAAACATATAAATGATAACTAGTTAAAAACAGGGTGCTTTCAACAAATCCTGTAGTAATAATCCTAGTTATACATTCAGATTTACAATTTAAACATAAATGGATGCATGTAACAAAGAAATAAAGAAATGAAAAATGAGGAAATACTTCACTCCAAATAGCTCATCATAGGAATCCTGAAGTATGATGCCAATTTTTTTTCATCCAACCTTGCTACCCAAATTTTCACACACAAAAGCTTTGAAGTTCAAGAAGAAATGACTATAACAATCCCAACTATTTTATTTCAAACGAAATACTTCTAAAGATGAAGTATTTATACATAATTTTTTACAAAATATCCTAGAAGACTTCTAGGAATTATTGTAGGAAAATAAAATATCTTTACAATAATAATAGAGACAACTGCTTAACAAATCAGCAAGTTGTCCTATTTTATCCAAAAGAAATAGAAACAGTTTTGAGTATAGGATGTAGTCAGCTGCATTGGTGTCCTCTGTTAGCGCTCGAATCTGCCTCAGGCTGAAGGAAGGTGAGGTTCGAGGCAACATCAAACCAAGCTCAGCCTCGTAGCTAGCCCTACGAGGACAGGAGAGGGCTCTCTCCGGGTCTATCTTGGCAAAATATCTTCAAAGGGGTTGAGATGACCTAAAATGGAAACTGATTTTAGGCTAGTAAATAGATATGAAAGTTTGTTTTAAATTTTTGGGTTTTCTGGGCTGTATGGGGCAAAGACAGCAAGAGCAGAGATTTAATCAAAGGCACAGATTATTCCATAAGGCAAGATAAGAGTGAAGTTTAACAATTAAATTTGAAATTAAATGGAATGTAAAGACTGTTTAAGAGAGTTGAAAAGGGCATTTAAACAATGAATCCTTTCCAACAGAAGAAAAACACATAACATGAATGCTTCTCCAGGGCATAGCAGTAAGCTGAATTCTACCCTTCTCACTTAGAAACATTCAAATTGAAATGATTATTAATGAACTGTGACATAACGATTACATATGAAACAAAAGGAAAAAACATTTGCTAAACTCACACCACAGGGATCTTATGAACCAGAGCTACATCCTTTCATTATTTCTCTGTCCAACAACTGTACAATGAAGCTCTGTATTTTTCCTCACACCTCTGCCAGAACTCTCCCTCTCCCTTATAAATGATTTTCAATACATTAAATAAACTATGCTAGAAGAAAACAGATCGACCCAAAAACAGGGGCGCTGTTTCAACTGACATTGAAAAAATAGAAAAAACTATTCTTCTATTCTAAAAACAGACCAACATTTCCCTTGAAATCCTCTGATGGCCAATTAAGAGACAAATATTGGAGCGCAAATCCATTTGGATTATTAACTGAAGTTATTAATAGGAGATCGATCCTATTCTTCTGTTGTGGTAGGTATTCTTGATTTATTTTTAGCCTTTAACTTTTCACTTTACATTTAACTTCTGAATAAAACTAAATTTTTTATAATTAGCATCATTTGTAACATTGGGGAGCTTTTATCTTAACTATCAAATTATCGCTTCCAGCAGGTTTCCATACATAATTTTCGCTCATAAATAGTGATAGTATGAGTAAAGGATATTTGTGGAACATATTTCATATGCGTGTCCAAGATTTCCATCTAGATTTC
The DNA here is from genome assembly GCA_034641835.2 of Pinus albicaulis. NCBI lineage: Eukaryota > Viridiplantae > Streptophyta > Pinopsida > Pinales > Pinaceae > Pinus > Pinus albicaulis. The sequence goes on from CM076582.1 coordinate 354,598,350, forward strand.
CTCGGTCTCTTCCATTCTCTGTTATGAATATCACTAGCATCCTCACTTGGAAAAGATCTAAAATTTCTGGCAAGGGGCTACCAAACTCTTTTTTATTTCCATCTGCTTTAGACCTGTCCATTTGATTCAATTACAAATAGTTGATCGCCCTCAAAGTCCGGCCCCGAAACTGGTAATATGCTTATCCACGTGAAATGGAAGATCAATTGTGGATAGCAAGGACGGAATGTTGATCTTTGAAAGGCCAAAATGTGGCAAGGAGCTCCAATTAAAAATCCAAATACAATTCCAAAACTGAAGTAAGAATAAGCCTCAAAGTCTTAATTGGTTTCATCACAAGCCGTCTCTTTTGGTTTATAAAGTCATAAAATTGGACAATCAGTCCCCGATCATTTTCATAAACGCCCCTAAGCAAGAAATGATAAAACGTGAATCAATGCCCATATTCAAAAGAAGATCTTCCTGTATTTCAGTGGTGACAACAATCAGCTCCTTGCTTATCCCTGACAGCATCCTCGATCCGCTTCTTGACCGCTGGTTTGTCAATTTCATGCTTAAAGAGATCAAAGGGATGGAAAGGCAGCTGCCCAGAGAGCTTTCCTGAATTCTAGCTGTAACGTTGCTGTTGAGTTCGCCCATTTATAGTTGCTGCTCCAGACCATCAAGCAAAAAACTCCTACTAGCTTGCACCAACACTTCTTTCAAAACCTTGAAGACAAATGAGGCGATTTGGCATGAAACTGGACGCAGGAGCGAAAATTTCTGGCTCTGAGATTATATGAGTAGCGCGCTCACCCAGTGAGTAGCGCGCGGTATATGAGTAGCGCACTTGTGATTCTGCACAGGCCGGTGAAGCTATATGCGTAGCGTGCCTCTTGTGAGTAGCGCGCCTCCTCTGTGAGTAGCGCGCACTTACACCTCCGTTCTACAGTTCTGAAAACAAGATTTCGCCCCTCAACTCACCAATTCGGTGTTTGCTTTGGAAAGTTGTGAAAATAACTTGTCTTCCATGGTTTATATAGCTTGGGAAATCACAATGAGAGGGCTGCCATCAGCATTTCAAGTAATCACTATCAGGCCTGCCATTCTCCTGGCATCGAAATCCTCCATCTAGGAAAGGGCAGTTGCAAGACTCATACGGGGATAGGAATCATCCCACACCCACGAACCCACAGAAAAATCACAATTACCGGATTGCACAACCCCATTTCCATTGCTCACAATTTTTCCCAAACCTTCAACTGTAGAATTCTCAATTCTTCCTTCAAATTCATGCCTCAATGTTTCATTTCTGGGCTCCTTCTCCAGAAAATATGAAGTGGGTCGTGAAGAAAAGTTATGAGATAGAGCAGTGGTGTTCTCATTGTTACTATCTCATACAGGAGAAGCCCAACAGGAACTACTATGATGCTACAATACAGAATGAAGACTAGAATCACTAGAATGGCAGAGAGCTCAAACATGCTAACACCTCGAACAACACGAAAGACTTTCACTGGGTATACAAAATGAAACTTGTAGGGGTGTATATATACTCCTTTCATATCCACTGTTGCATGCTTCATCTGGAATTCAAGTGAAAGAACTCTGAGTTAGCTCATTCTTGGCATGCTCAACGGTCTGCAGAGGTGCTTTCTCTTATTTTGTCAGAATATTTTGGGATTTGGACATGTGGCTATATATTTAAAGTTACTCGTATTGAGCTGGGAGCCATCAATTTAATGTGGCTGATTTAGTTGCAGACATGACTGCGTGTAAACTCCAACTCCTAAGAAATGACTGCCCATGAAAACATATTTCGACCTTCCTTACGTGCCTTTGGCATTATTGAACATTCTGCAAACCAAATTGTCAAAACCCTAAACCTAAAAATCCTAACAGACTCTTTGTTGATGATGTTTTTTCTGTTTGTGCTTTTGCAGGGATAGGAGCTGCTGAAGCTGCTGCCATTGAAGAGTTGTAAAACTTGAAACATTTTGACCAATTACATATTTATTACAAAAACACATTTGATGTTTTCTTCTTCAAAACAGGGTTTTGAAGAAGAATCAATCTCTCATTATTGACGATGACATAAAAATAAAAACTTACTGAACCTTCCTCTAGCCTGCAGGCATTATTTGACATGTTTGAAGACCAATGACGAAGGACTGACAAGACCGTGTCTAACATTGGCTCCAATGGGGATGGCAGCTGCCGCTTCTTGGAGGTGTCAAGAATCTGCAGATCTTTGGGAGAGCAGACAGTGCCTCCATCCATTGGGCGATGGAATCATTATTCAGAAGAAACGACAAAAGAATGATGACTTAATTTTTTTGACTGGAACTTGATTAAAACTTGACTCAAACCGACTCGATGCAAACTGAAATGACTGAATTAAAACAAAGCTTTTTGAAAAAGGGCAGCAGTCCATCAAGCTTTAAAATCATGATGGAAACCACCTGCATACTGATGTGATATGTACAATCATGTGTAGTGTGTCTTCCAATGTAACCAATCGAGCAGATGGCTACACCCCAAATTTCTGCTCTTACTCTCCTTGAGAAGGCGGAATGATGAACCTGTATGCAACTCAAAATAACCACTGAAACCAAAGCTTATGATAATGAACCAGGCAATATTTATCTTTTCTAATGCTTGCAAAAGAATGCTAAAGGGGTCTTGAAAATCCTGAAGCACTGGCTTATCTGAAGATCCAGCTGCAAAAATACAAGTATTCACTCCATTCTGATCTGAAAGGACAATTGATTTCCGAGGGATAGAAATGCACAGAGAGGTATCTGCCATCTGAGTGTTAGCTGTAGGTTCCTTGACCATGAGAAATTCTGGCATATATTACTCAACTTCATGATCTAGGTCATTCTTAAACAAAAACAAATCTTCAATATTATCAAACATGACAGCCTTATCATCTTTGCGAAAGAAAAAATTATCTGTTTGCTGATCTACAAAACTGATTACAAGACAGTCATCTTTTTCAAAAGAGGAAGAAGTTTCACCAACACTTTCTTGACTATGTGTGCACTGCAAATCTGTTGTAGCTTGGGCTGTAACAAGACCTTTCAAAAGTAGATCTATCTCATCTTCAGACAAAGGAGACAATACTTTTTGTTTTCTTCTGCTTAAACAGTAATTGTCTTCATATGACAGGGCATTCAAACTATCATTTATTACTGAGTTATTGAAAGGAGATTTATCACTTACTTGCACAAATATTTCATTCTGTTTTTCATGAACTGACTGGATTTCTTCTTCATGAAGGTTGTGTACTAATGATGGACTGACAGTATGACTGAGAACATTTGGATCTATTACTGTGTCTTCTGCATTCCAGATGATTTCAGCAGCAGAGTTCTCTTTGATGGGCTTCAACACAAGATATGCTTGGTCATCACAATCTGAATGTAGTTATGAAATAGTTGACTTGATTGCATCACATTCTGAAATTAAATCTTGACTTCCCTACATGTTGTCTTCTTCTGTGGGCAGATCTGAAACGACACTTTCTCTTTCATCATTTTTAGCCATATGGCCATCTTCAACCTACTAATCTTGATTCTGCTGCAAAATTTCCCGAGCATATTGATGGGTATCCTCTAGGTTCTCTTCATGTTGCTGAAATGGCTTCTCGTACAGAGCCTCCATGATCTCATCATCCATGAAATTATCATCTTCATAATATTTCTCAAGGCTTTCAATAAAGGTAGAAGCATGTTTGCAACAGTCATGAACTAAATTTAATGATGGATAAGATACTTGATATCTTTCAATGAACAGAGCATGAAAATCCTTTAAAGAGTAAATACAGGCCAGCTGCAAATTTGCATACCAAGATTGGGCTTCACCTTCCAGAGTGGCCAGGAATATCTTCATCAAGCAATCTTCAGGAAAATCCAGCTTCAACTTGGGAATATGCATGTGAAATCTAACTAGATGTAAAGCAACATCCTTCTTACCATCATCGTTAAACGTAGGCAGATTCCTTGACCAATCTACCTTGGGCATCTTATTCGGAAAACCTAGAATGTGATCTCGGCTCATGGGAGCATATCTTCTCGTGATTCGGTCCATCTTGAAAATCTCACAGCTACTGATCTCCCTGCAGTGAAGTCACCATGAAGGATTGATTGTCTGGATCTTTCAGTGAATGAAATCACCGGGTGAATGATTTCAGCCTTGCGGTGTCTGACTACTGTCCACCATCAATAATCAGATCTGAACTTTATTATCCTTTATCGGGGAGGACATCCCCAGTATGGTCGCCACTATGTTAGCGCTCGAATCTGCCTCAGGCTGAAGGAAGGCGAGGTTCGAGGCAACATCAAACCAAGCTCAGCCTCGTAGCTAGCCCTACGAGGATAGGAGAGGACTCTCTCCGGGTCTATCTCGGCAAAAGATCTTCAAAGGGGCTGAGATGACCTAAAATGGAAACTGATTTTAGGCTAGTAAATAGATATGAAAGTTTGTTTTAAATTTTTGGGTTTTCTGGGCTGTATGGGGCAAAGACAGCAAGAGAAGAGATTTAATCAAAGGCACAGATTATTCCATAAGGCAAGATAAGAGTGAAGTTTAACAATTAAATTTGAAATTAAATGGAATGTAAAGACTGTTTAAGAGAGCTGAAAAGGGCATTTAAACAATGAATCCTTTCCAATAGAAGAAAAACACATAACATGAATGCTTCTCCAGGGCATAGCAGTAAGTTGAATTCTACCCTTATCACTTAGAAACATTCAAATTGAAATGATTATTAATGAACTGTGACATAACGATTACATATGAAACAAAAGGAAAAAACATTTGCTAAACTCACACCACAGGGATCTTATGAACCAGAGCTGCGTCCTTTCATTATTTCTCTGTCCAACAACTGTACAATGAAGCTCTGTATTTTTCCTCACACCTCTGCCAGAACTCTCCCTCTCCCTTACAAATGATTTTCAATACATTAAATAAACTATGCTAGAAGAAAATAGATCGACCCAAAAACAGGGGCGCTGTTTCAACTGACATTGCAAAAATAGAAAAAACTATTCTTCTGTTCTAAAAACAGACCAACATTTCCCTTGAAATCCTCTGATGGCCAATTCATAGACAAATATTGGAGCGCAGATCCATTTGGATTATTAACTGAAGTTATTAATAGGAGATCAATCCTATTCTTCTGTTGTGGTAGGTAGTCTTGATTTATTTTTAGCCTTTGACTTTTCACTTTACATTTACCTTCTGAATAAAAACTAAATTTTTTATAGTTAGCATCATTTGTAACATTGGGGCGCTTTTATCTTAAATATCAAATTATCGCTTCCAGCAGCTTTCCATACATAATTTTCGCTCATACATAGTGATAGTACGAGTAAAGGATATTTGTGGAACATATTTCATATGCCTGTCGAAGATTTCCATCTAGATTTCCTCGGTCTCTTCCATTCTCTGTTATGAATATCACTAGCATCCTCACTTAGAAAAGATCTAAAATTTCTGGCAAGCGGCTACCAAACTCTTTTTCATTTCCATCTGCTGTAGACCTGTCCATTTGATTCAATTACAAACAGTTGATCACCCTCAAAGTCCGGCCGCGAAACTGGTAATAGGCTTATCCACGTGAAATGGAAGATCAATTGTGGATAGCAAGGACAGAATGTTGATCTTTGAAAGGCCAAAATGCGGCAAGGAGCTCCAATTAAAAATCCAAATACAATTCCAAAACTGAAGTAAGAATAAGCCTCAAAGTCTTATTTGGTTTCATCACAAGCCGTCTCTTTTGGTTTATAAAGTCATAAAATTGGACAATCAGTCCCCGATCATTTTCATAAACGCCCCTAAGCAAGCAATGCTAAAACGTGAATCAATGCCCATATTCAAAAGAAGATCTTCCTGTATTTCAGTGGCGACAACAATCAGCTCCTTGATTATCCCTGACAGCATCCTCGATCCGCTTCTTGACCACTGGTTTGTCAATTTCATGCTTAAAGAGATCAAAGGGATGGAAAGGCAGCTGCCCGGAGAGCTTTCCTGAATTCTAGCTGTAACGTTGCTGTTGAGTTCGCCCATTTATAGTTGCTGCTCCAGACCATCAAGCGAAAAACTCCTGCCAGCTTGCACCAGCACTTCTTTCAAAACCTTGAAGGCAAATGAGGCGATTTGGCATGAAACTGGACGCAGGAGCGAAAATTTCTGGCTCTGAGATTATATGAGTAGCGAGCTCACCCAGTGAGTAGCACGCGGTATATGAGTAGCGCACTTGTTATTTTTCACAGGTCGGCGAAGCTATATGCGTAGCACGCCTCTTGTGAGTAGCGTGCCTCCTCTGTGAGTAGCGCGGACTTACACCTCTGGTCTACAGTTCTGAAAACAAGATTTCACCCCTCAACTCACCAATTTGATATTTGCTTCCCCGATTCATGTCTGTGTCTACATAGTTTTTATATAGCTAATACATGAAGGCTGTCTGCAACTGTTTTGTCTCATCAGCTTTCTTCACTTGGCCCTCTCGGGGGGGGAGGCGTTCAGGCCTCTGTGGGGATAGGAATCATCACACACGAACCCACGGAAAAAAATCTCACAGTGCAGTTCACAGCTTCATTGCCATTTCTCACAGTTTTCCCCCTCCCCTTCAGGCTGTAGAATTCTCAATTCTCGCTTCAAATTCATGCCTCAATGTTTCATTCTGGGCTCCTTCTCGAGAAAATATAGATGGAGTCTCACCCATGAACGAACGGTGGTGTTCTCATTGTTACTATCTCATACGGAAAGCCCAGGGAGGCACAGCACCGTGCTGCAATGCACGAGGAATGAAGACTAGAATCACTAGAATGGTAGAGAGCTCAAACATGCTAACACCTCGAACAGCACGAAAGACTTTCACTGGGTATACAAATTGAAACCTGTAGGGGTGTATATATACTCCTTTCATATCCACTATTGCATGCTTCATCTGTAATTCAAGTGAAAGGACTCTGAGTTAGCTCATTCTTGGCATGCTCAATGGTCTGCAGAGGTGCTTTCTCTTATTTTGCCAGAATATTTTGGGATTTGGACATGTGGCTATATATTTAAAGTTACTCGTATTGAGCTGGGAGCCATCAATGCAATGTGGCTGATTTAGTTGCAGACATGACTGCGTGTAAACTCCAAATCCCAAGAAATGACTGCCCATGAAAACATATTTCGACCTTCCTTACGTGCCTTTGGCATTATTGAACATTCTGCAAACCAAATTGTCAAAACCCTAAACCTAAAAATCCTAACAGACTCTTTGCTGATGATGTTTTTTCTGTTTGTGCTTTTGCAGGGATACGAGCTGCTGAAGCTGCTGCCATTGAAGAGCTGTAAAACTTGAAACATTTTGACCAATTACATATTTATTACAAAAACACATTTGATGATTTCTTCTTCAAAACAGAATTTTGAAGAAGAATCAATCTCGCATTATTGACGATGACATAAAAATAAAAACTTACTGAACCTTCCTTTAGCCTGAGGCATATTCGAGCGCTAACATCCTCCTTGTTGGCCTTTAGTTATTTTTTGAATCTGATCTACCTTGTCTGATACTCTTTCTCGGATACTCTTTATTCATTGATACTCTTTAAACCATTATACTCTTTAACCAAGAAAATGTTTTACTGCTGTAAAGAAAATTTGTTTTGACTGTAATTCATCAAATAGTATTTTTTCTTCTTCTCATCTGCTTGTTTTTATCCTTCACTGTAAATCTCTGAGTGCTTTTCAATCCTCATTTTTAGGAATTTTAATATTCTATAATTTCCTAAAGTTCTCATCAGCTTCTGTATATCTAGCAAAGGTTGGCTTGATGACAAACAAGTGTTTGATTGCATGCTGTAAGTAAAATAAATCTTCAAAACTCTTAAGTAACACTTTTCCTATTGGGATGCCTTGACCTGTTTGTTTATTTACCTATTCCTTGGAAAATTCTCTTATCTTCTTATCATAGTCATTTTGAGGCATCAATTTATCATTAATAACCATGATATTAGGAAGTCCTTTTTTCATCAAACTTGTGAACTTAACCATGAACCTAGTTATGGCAGTATTCATGCCTTCACACTTTTCTTCAAGTTTCCTCATCAAATTTCTCTTTGTTGTGACTTTCCTAATTTCTAGGATAGTTGCAGTTCTGTCTGTTATTTTGAGCTCTTCCAACTCCTGTCTATTTTTGTTGTTAAGGAAATTGATTAGCCTTACAACTTGCTCTAGTTTGTCAACCAAATTAGTTTCAGTCTTTTGAATTTTTGCTTGGGCTGCTAGTAATAATTCTCTTTGCTCAAAAATTACCTTAATTGAAGACCATACATCATGGATGGCTTCAATGATATTATTCCAAACATAACTTTTTATGTATGATATCTGATCCTTCAAAGTTAATTATTTTTGCAACTTTTTTAACTCTTCACTCAATCTTCTAGAATTTTGTTCATGTGTCTCGGCATTTACCTGAGCTAATTTATTTGAATTTTCAAGATTTTCAACTATATTTGTCAACCTGTTAATCTCATTTGTCTTTAAAGACATTTCCTCCATTTCTTTCACTATTTTGCTGGCCTCATCACAAGGTTGTACTACTATTGTAGAAGATCTAGTGGCTGATGTTGTGGAAGAGGTCATTGGCACTACAGTAGCCAGTGGTTCTTTTTGTGCCAAATTTTCACCTAAAGTTGAAGGCATTGCTACAATGATAACTGGAATCACTGTAGGAATCACTTGTTCTTTCACTGTCTCCTTTTCTTCGACAATTTTGAACATATGTATTTACATTTCCTTAACCTGGGCTGTCAACTGAAGAATTAAATTCATCATTCCATATTTTTCATTATGTTCCTGTATGCCTTATTTTTTCCGAGGATGCTCAATTTGAGGAAGTTTGAGTTGTTTCCTCAAGGCTGATATATCCTCATTTTTCTTTTTCACCAATAATTATGATGCTTTAATATTAGTAGGATCATATCCCACCTATAAAACTAGTACTTCCATGGCTTTTATCCTTAGATAATTGGAATACAATGATGTTTTTTCCATCTTCATTTGATATTTCACATTGGATATGGTATTTTGTAGCTTTTGAGCACTCATGGCTTTATTCCTGAAAGTATGATAAATCATTTCTGAAGTTTTCCTGTGGAACTCAATTTGATCAAGAGAATGGATTTTATCTGTCTGGACCTCCAAATCAAATTTGTTATAATCAACCACTATCTTAGGAGTTTTGACTGTGGGTTGCAACACTAACATGATTAGCTTTTGATTAGAATAATCAAAATAAGAAAGGAGCCTCTTTTGTATACTAGGATTTTGTTTGAGATATTGAGAATAAATGTTATTCTTTATCTCTTCATTCTTCAATTTAATCTGCTTATATTTCTCTTTGATATCCAAATCCTTTTCCTCAGCTGCTTGTGAGGAATAAGCTTCCATGCTTTGTTGTCTTTCCATTAACTATGTGTCTTCATTATTGAGTTGTTATTAATTATGATTTTTAGCATTTGGCTCATTTATAATCACAGTGGAAACATTGGTTTCTGGAAAATCTGTATTGGTATTTAAAGGCTCTATTTTCTCAACATCTATTGGGACTTTTCCCTTACCTTCTGAATATAATTTGGGCCTCTTGTTATAGATCATCTTGAACTTGGTTTCAGTTGTAGTTTCTACCATATAGGCTCCTTCTCCCCCTACTCGTTTAATGGACTTCTTTCGTTGATTTGAAGTATCTAAGGTATGACTAGTATTACCTTTGTACACTGCATCTATTAAAGTGATTTCAGTCCATTCAATTTGATTGGAAAACTTTTTTATTTCTGGTTTAGCTTCATGAATAAAGGGTCTTAAATTCCATTTAACCCTTACCTTACTCAAGATCCCTTGTGGATCATAGTTCTAAGGGAAACTCTCTTCCAATTTATATTCCAGTAACTGATTTGTTTCTTCTTTCTCTGCACCCTTGTGATTGCATATGAATGGCCCAATCTAGTTCTTAAGTTTGAATTGGGTCTTCTTCTTAGCTGCCATGAATTTTATTGAATCAGATTTTAGGATTTATCTGATATACTCTGATTTTAGTATATTTCACATACAAATACTAGTCACCAACTTTACTCTAATCTGATAACTGCAATATCTTTTTCATTTCTTCATTTATTCTAGGTTTATTTATCTTGGTCAACATGGTGATCACTGGATGTAAAAATAGCTCCAAAAACTCTGAATAACGGGAGTCCGTACATTATTTCCTGAGCATGGATGTCCAAAAAATGACATGTAGAGGACTTCCTTCTATGTCAAGTTTTTAGAGAGTAATTGGAAAATTATCTGATTGGAAGTATAGAAACATATGAAAGAGGTAGGAGGTACATCTAAAATACTCCCTCAATTGGAAAATTGGTCAATTGATAATGAATACTATTAGCGATGAAACCAACATAATCAAAGATTACTGAGGTTGGTTGACCCGGATAAAAGGTGGAAAAGAGTCCCAATATGGACTCATCTGTGTGTTCATCAGTAAAATATCCAAGGACGAAGGAAATCATGTAAATCACATGTCTTGAACCTTCAGGGAATTTAGAAGTATAATATGGAGTATTTAAATTGGGAATTTCTACATGTAGAGGCATAAAAGTCTGAATATTCATGAACCTTTTAGGAAAATCTAGGCCAATATATAGCTTGGTGAGGGCCTCTATAGACAAATGGACTGCTTGGGGGTTAGGATGAAGTTGAAACATCTAGTTAATTGATTTTGCAATGATGGTAAAAAACACATCTTTATTGGCATTTACAATGGCTCTTTTCTCTGGAAGATAGTACTGCTGACACAATCTAATAACCTCCTGACATGTGTGAGTTAATGGGACAACATATTTGGGCAAATGGGATTCCCAAATATGGACTTATTCTTTATCATCTAAATAATTTTCCTAACAACAGTTATGGATATCTAGCAGGGTTAAATTCAACAATGGGATCCATTATCTTGTAATCATTATCAGCTAGGGGAATGTGTTCAATATCAATAGCTGGGGCTTGTAATGGATTGACAACAACAACAGTACTTGAATTCATGGCAGGGGTAGGTTTAGGTGCTTTAGAAGCTTCAGGCTTTCTTGCACTCTATTTTTTAGACATTTTGATCTACTTCTGCAAGTTTAGATAGTTTGCAGAAGTAATTTACTTTTAATATAGGATTTATTGGGAAAATTTGGCAAATTATAGTCTCTTCTTTGGGTTTTCTGTTCAATTAGGCCTGTCAAAAAGTTTTAGAGGCTTTAGAATTAGTTTAAAATAGAAAACAAGGGTTTCCTGAGTACTTGAATGAGAAATAGGGATAAAAAAATCTTTTAAAAAGATCATATAGGCTCAGGGTACCTACAGAGATTTTCTAGCTTATTTCAGAGCTTGAAATAGATCGTTAAACTATGAAAACTCACAAATTTCCTCAGAATAGTGCGTGACAAAGAAACATGGTTTCTGGGAAAAATTTACCAGAGTTTGGCCTATTTTTGGGGCTTTTGCCAGTTTATTTTAATCGATTCTTAATTTCTAAAATTTTTTTTGTTCTTCATAGGTCTTTCAAATTCATTGCAAGTTCCAATTTAAGAGAAATACCTGTAGTGTGCAGGTATCGGGCTTCGGAATGATTTCTGAGGTTTTGGCTGAATTGATGGCTTCAATAACTTATCTAGATCAAATGAAGCTCCTAAAAAATCTTCACATGTTTATAGGGAAAATTATGCAGGCTTCGGGCATGAAAATGGCGAAAAAAGGCTTTAAAAGGGTGTTTATACAATCGTGAAAGCACGAGAAACAAGTTAAGGTTAATAGATAGGAGATAAGGAATGAAATGAATTTTTGAAGGTTTATTATGTATTTTGGTTGTATTAATACAACATTGAATGCAGGTCGAATTGGCGGGAAGGGAAGTTTCGGGATTCAACGGTTCTAAAAATGTTGGTTATTGCGCGACAATTGGGTGGTAAGTGGTATTGGAATCAACCCATGCGATCAAATAGAAAAAGGGCTTGTGGAAGAGAGAGGTCATTGCAAAAAAGCCTATTTTGCGCAGCTTTGGTGTTTGGGTGATCGTGCATATTTTCAACATGATATTAGATGTCCGCCGTCAGATCTAAGAATTGAACGCAAACGGTCGATATCTGATGGGAAGGTGCATCAGAATGGGAGATGGGACATGGCTTTTTGTATATGCGGCAATGGGTTTTAAGCTTTATAAATAAATATTGGTTTAATTCAAAACCTTGGGTTATACTATGGCGGGAGGAGAAATATACCTGCGGCAGGAGAAAAATATAATATACTTTTAAATCAAAACATTTATGAAATGTTTCAATAAAAGCATATGCGGGAGCCAGTTATTATATTATATAGTTTTCAACTTTTTAATAGTTTAAAACTATAGGGGGTGAGATTATTTCAATATAGATAGGTTTATACCAAGGGGTTTGTAGGACAGGGTTTAGTTGTGCACATGGGGATAATAAAATCTGGTCTAAACGTAAAATATGTTTTCTTTGGGGGGTTAATTTCAATATAAGGGTTTTTTAATATATACGGGAGGGTAAATTAGAGATTTACTACAATAAATTAGGTGTTAATATGAATAAAGGGATAGTAAAAGGAAATAAAATACATGTTATCTCTAAGTAAAGCCTAAAAATAATGCATTTCTCATCTTTTATATTACTTCACTAATACTTATGATAAATGTAATTTTGAGGGTTTTATGAATGATTTTGAAGGGAATGAAATTAATTATTTTAGGGTTTTCCATTTTACTATGTAAGAATGTGTCTTTACTTAGGAAAAAGGGGTTTTGATGTATGAATGAAGGGTAAATGCTGAGAAATGTGTATTTATTGTAGAAATCGATATTTTTAACTTATTAGTCATTGAGCCTTGGGTCCGGTCTGAGCAAAAGTTAGAGAAATGCTCTGAGCCGTTTTTACTGATAGTTTAGAATCCTGAATACTTATAGGGGAGGGGAAATTAGTCATTTTTCCCAATGATGCTTTATTACATGTTTTCTCAACTACTTTCTACCTACTCAAATTTATTTCTAACATTTTTTCTTCATTTTGTAAGTGAATTTAGGCTTGCAACCTTAAAACATTTTTCTTTCAAAGCATAAACTATCTAAGTCTACCTTATTTCATCTGACGACTCAGATTAAACTATTGAGCACCTTATTATTCTCTACATATCTACTGATTTGTCAAGTTTAAACTGTTTGACAAATCTATAACATGAAATTGAAAACATGAAAAGTTAAGATTAAACTGTTTAACTGATCATGGATTATGACATTTATTGATACTCTGCACATAATCATTATTCTTTCAGTAAAAATTAAAAGTAGTGGCATTTGGAATTTCTCACTTTCAGGTCCTATTTCCTTTTCCTTTTGGGGTTTATAGTTTTCTAAGTCCTTTGATCTTTCTTTTATGAATTTTTACCCTCTTTTTGGTTTTTTACTATTTTTTAATTATTTTTTCATTTTTTCAAAATATGGGAAAACAACTTGCAGATAGCAAGGTATGTACATATATACAAGACTATCAAAGTCAATTAAAAATTTATGAACCCTATTATTATAGGACCCTAAGAGTAACTCCAGGTACATACATTAAATTTTGAATATGTTTGATGTTACCATCAAGAAAAATAACATGAATGTTTCTATACCCTTTTGTTGGGTGTGGAGCCTGATTATCTTGTTTATTTTGTATCAAAGCGTTGGACCCCTATACCTTAACGGGGCAGCAACGCCGCCCATAATTAAACACTACCTGGGTCGTTCATTAGGCGAATGATATGATGGTAGAAGATATGTTTATTTTAAGGTTTTTTTCCCTAGAAGGCAACCCCTTGCCTGTATGAGGGTATTGTATTGCAGTTGTGTATAGTATGTGTATTCTCATAGCAAGAAATAGATAGGGAGACTGTGACAGAGAAAAAAGGATATTATAGTGGAACTATTGTAGGTTGTGTCTCCTCATTTTTCTAGATAATAGAAAGGAAGGGCTGGCTATTCGCGGTGGACGTAGACCAAACTGGGTGAACCACGTACATCTGTGTGTCTCTGGTTTTATGTGTTTTCTGTGCTGGTGTTTTCCGCATATTTTGTGTGTTGCATTGCTCTGTAATATATAATTTTCTAAAACCTTTGATCTGATAACCTCTATCATTTCCAAGATAGATTTGCACTCTGTTGTTAATTTATTTGAAATATTCAAACTATTTTTTGTTCCCTATCATGTGTGTGGACGCCCCCAAATCCACATACAAGATGTCTTCTTTGACATTTTCATCAGTGTCAGCCATGAATGATTTGAAATCCTAAACATGGTCATCATCTGTGAAATGACCTACATGTCTTTTATGTCTCTCTTGTCATTCATCAAATTTCTTATTTCTGCAATGCTTAGCTATATGACCGATTTTACCGCAATAGAAATATTTTAATATAGATTCGTTTCTATTCGTAGGCATACCTTGATATTGATTCGGTATTTTATATGAATTTCCTCCATTTTGATGTCATGAATTTCCTTTTACTCTAAAGGATTTCTTCTTTGCTATTAATGCAAGATCTGCACTTTGGGGTTTTAGAGTCGATCTTCTTTCTTCTTCTTGCATTAATATTCCTATGAGTTCTTCGGGCTTTCTCCCTCACATTTATCCTAGTGATAAACATTTGGTGATCGTCAGTCATACCATTAATGTTAATTCTGACCAAATCTATGTCTGTAATTGTCTCACTGATATCTTCCAATTTGTTCTTCAGATCCTTGAGCCAAAATATGAAAGCAACAATTGTTTCATTCTCCACCACCTTTATGGAGAGTATCTTTCTCTTCAAGAACAAGAGACGATTTGTATTCTTGATCTCATACAGATCCTTCAACATTGTCTAAATGTCGCTTGAAGATTTTCTTTCTTTGATATGCAGTATGATGCAGTCTTTCACTAACATCTTCAACATTGTGTTTTCCTTGCTCTCTCCCTTCTCCCAATATTGAATTGTTGTCGCTAAATCGACTCCTACCGCTGGCTTTGGCTCATCCCGATTTGAAATCGTCCAAACACTCTATGCCTCTAGCACTATATTCATTTTGAACTTTGAATTCGAGTAATTAGAACCATCAAGCTTGTTTGTCTCGTTCAAGTATTCTTTGACTATTTGATTTTTCATGTTGATAATTAAAAAAAAAACTTTGAGTATTTGACAGGAAAAAAAATGGATCTACCCCAGATCCTCACAGAAGGAAATATCATGATACAGATCTACCTGATCTATGATAAATCCAGCAGGCTGCTTTTAACATTGCGCCACAGGGTCTCGGATTCTCTATCACGAACTCTTATGTTTCTCAGGACGAGCTCTGTACCTCCACCACAACACTTTCTTCAATACGGTATCTCTGACTCCTCTCCACCAAGATTTCACTAGAAACAAATTTTCTTCATATCTCCTCCTTCATCAGTGAACTTTCACCGACAGTTGATCAGTCTCAAATATCTCCCTTCATCGGTAGCCTTTCATTGGCAGTAGATATATTTTATATCTCTTCCCTCATCAGCAAACTTTTACTGACAGTAGATCTCAAATCCCTTCCCTTCATCAGTGGGAGAAAACTGGCATAGATCTATTTTAGATCTTCTCTCTTCCTGCATCAGTGAGATTTTTGAACCCATATCCGCACTGATTTTTACCTATCGACGTAGTTATCCCACACATATCTGCTCTTATCAACGTGAATGATCTCCACGGGATCATGTTGATCGATGCATTTCCTCCTCCAGAAAATGAGTTGATCTTATCAACGCTTGACAAAAAAAAAGTTAGTCAGTCATCGGGGGCTTCCGCTCTACCACCTGGATACTCACAGTGATCACAGAAATCCAGTTATGATTTGGCCTTGGTCCTCTTTTACTATGATAAAATATGATTGATTGAATTCATTAATAAAAAAAATTGTCAGCTCTACAAATGGTGAGACTGAACTAGGAGAGTCTGACTCCACGAAACACTCTACATTCTCAATACAACTCAACCAATATATAGCATACATAAATGTAGAGAAGTTAGAAGAATACTCTAAGAAATAGAAACTAATTCCTATCCTAAGGTTTCATGAACCGACTCTCACAAATTAAGGATTATCCATTACCTCTTAACATGGGTCAACAACATGACTTATCAACACAACATGCTCAACAAACATCAATTCATTTCACAATCAAACTATTTTATATAGATTTTATTATAATTTAATTTTATTATTTTTTATTAACGTAAAAAATACAAAATCATTTCTGAAATAATTTTTTATCTTGTATCGCTCATTACTATTAATAAATATTTCAAAATCCTATCATCTAACTATTGATTATTAATAATTAAATTGATTAATAATTTAAATCTAAAATTATATTTAGAATAAACACAACTATACCAATAATTACTGTATATTTCAAACTACTTCCTCACAAAATAAATTGCACTGTACTTTTGTGTAACTCATATATGTTTTTACAAATGTATGTTTCCAAAACATATCATGTATACAATGTACTTTCATAAAAATAAAATTCGGTAGTATAAAGAGTAGGATTTTTAGTTGAGATTAATTATTTTACTTGTCATTTACTTTTCACGTATTCAAATGAATCAGTTTTGGTTTTAGTGTGAGCTATAACATGTTTCTAGTCAAAATGTGACGGTGAAAAATAGCGAACTGACATGTGTTACCCAAATCATTCAAGCATAAATTTGGAACTCTATTCTGATTATCGTCTCTTTTGTTAAGGATGTTTAGTAAATTTAATTTAATTGAATTTTTTATTTTAGAAATCTATTTTTGGTTAGTGATGTTTAGTAAATTTGATTGAATTCCATTTTCCATTTATGTAATCTCTTTGTAACACCCCATTTTATTTTAATTTAATGTTTGAAATACTTTTACAAATACATTTGAATTGTTAAATGAAAAGAGAATTAACTAATATGGTTATTCATTAATAAGACTTGAGTTTTACTTCATAAGTAAAATTAATAATTACCTTGATTAATTGATTAACTGAATAATAAAAGAATACTAAGATTTTAGAGTAAAAAGTTAGAGGCAATGTCTCACAACTAATTTCCCCAAGACGATATAAAGGAAATCTTGAGAAGGGGAAGGGGTTCTCTTCAGAAAGGGAAAACAGGGTTAAAAAAATGATGTTGTGAAGGAAAGAGTTTTCCAGAGCTAGTAATATATCAATGTAGCTCTAAAACCCGAAGGAAGTGTAGGCTGGATAGAGGTCATGAGGTCTAAATTTTGATAAATTACCTACTACCTGGGACTTTGGTGCAAAGGACAGGGGTAGAAGAGGACGTGATCCCCTCTCTCAAGGTTGGGTAATGCCATTAGTTAACCGAGAATACTGAGATAAATATTTACATTTTTTGTTATAGTTCAAAGTGATTAGAAGAAGTATGTATCTTAGATTCATTGTTCTGTTATTTATATTATCTCTGTTAGGTATAAATAACATTGTTTTCCAAATACTTGAACTGTTGAAAACAAAATCTGGAAGTTAATTTAAGTAACCATAAAATCTAGGTTATGGCTAATTAGGAAAAATACATTATAATATTTCATGTTTATGAAATTACTGCAATTTGGAACAGACCTAAAAATTGTATAAAAGGAAAACAACATATGGTACAGACAATAGCTACAAAATAAATAATTAATACATTGCTACATTTAATAGAAAAAATGTACATGAACTCTCAAGCTTCTGTGTGCAATCTAATATAAGAATAGAGTATGTGAGTACACAAGAAAATGTATTATATATAATTGTTTAATAATCTGAGTAAGGAAGTAATGAGGCTCACAGGTTTAGAGTCGAGCCCTATGATGACAGGGCAAGGATCATGGTCTTGTTGAGGCCTCAGAAATCTGTGGCAACAACAAGGAGGATAACCACCCGATCTAGACCTTAAAGAAGTTCCTTTTCCATTTGGGATAGTGGCTCCGACTGGGTGTAATGGGACCAATTTCCGAGATTTGGGTTTTTGTATGATTTTTGGATTTCTCTCAAAATATTTGCATAAAGAATTACTAAAAACTAAAACAAATTTATTCTAGAATGCAAAACTTTGAATTAAGTATAATTTAATCTAACCCGGGATAATACCAATTTTATGAAATCTAGAATGATATCTATTCAGTCTGTGATGATTTAGATCAATCACAGACTTGATAGGATTAATAATTTGTAAGATGATTCTTTTGAGAAATAGTTAATCAAAAGAAAATGTAAAACATATCGCACATATTTTGATGATCATATATAAAACAAATCAATTTCTATATTTATATCATACAATAGTGAAACTGATATTTCAAAGAGAAACAATTGATTTCATACGTAATTGATGAAAGCTAAACTTATCACTAATGTTTAAAACAAGATTTAGCATACATGATAATAGTACCAGATGTATACTATCTTATTCATTTGATCAGCAATAATAGCCCACAATCAATCCTTCTATCAATGAGTCTTTCAGAGAATACAAAAGTGCATGAACAATGATTAAAAAAATGATATATAACTGAAAAGGCCATGTTCCATTATTTCATCAACGCATATACAAACTTACAATAAA
Organism: Pinus albicaulis; assembly: GCA_034641835.2. NCBI lineage: Eukaryota > Viridiplantae > Streptophyta > Pinopsida > Pinales > Pinaceae > Pinus > Pinus albicaulis. The sequence continues at coordinate 354,617,050 of CM076582.1, forward strand.
GAATTCTTTGTAAATGTTCTCAATAAAATTCTCGACCCTTATCTAAGTGCATGAGAAGGGTTTAAATACTACTTTAACTACTTAGAAAAAAATAGATTATAAAAAATATCTTATGAGGTGGTTTCAAACAACCTTCCTCATTCCTAGTGCCTATTTTCTAAAATTTAAATTATTAAAAAAAAACTAACTTATAATCATGTCCGATGATAGATTTCTTACAGTGTTGTTTTTCTGCCCACAAATATCTAACATCTGCTGAACCTATGGAAGCTTCCTGAACTGCGTCTTCATTTTCCTAACAAATATAGCATCCTATAAAAGTGGCTGCATTTTCTATATGGAATCCAAATAGCAACTCAATTTCATTACTTGACTATGTGGTTTTACCAGTAATTGCCAGTATGATTCCCAATCATTCTTCTTTAGCTGTGCAAGAATTTCTTCCTGGAGTTGACCTATTCTTTTCCAACTTTGTTTCAAATCTCTGATACAAGGAATTGATTTATGATTTCCCTCTTCAATAAAACTATAGGTATGCAACATATGATTAATCATTTTGACAATATCCTTTGATATACCTGCTGCTCTGGCTATGGCCAACTCTACTTGTTTTACGTGTGCATCCCAGTCAGTAAAAATGATATCTTTGAAATTTTCTTTGATCTTTGGGAGACTTGAATTTCTCCCTTCCTCTGAATCTTTCCATTCAATATAATCAGAAATTTTAGTATTGAGTTCATTAAACTCAATTGTCTGGTCAATGAATTTATCGGTAAATTGTTCAGTGATTTCCAAGTGTGGGATTATATCTGACATCTGTAAAATAAACAAGTTTTGTTTTTTTGAGAATAAGGCATTCAATGCCAATGCTTCTTTTATGAATTCCTCTGTAGAAGGAATACCTTAATAGTTTGTAACTTCTTCTCTCAATTCTTTAATCAATGTGTTTTTGATGGATAAGTCACTTTCATGACTTATCTTAAGCATTTCTATATCTTTCTTAAATTTGAGGAGTTGTTGCTCTACCTTCTGATTTGAACTTCTCCTTTCTTTATCCAATTGTTGTTGTAGCTGCATGATCTTGTCATCCTTTTCTTGAAGCAAAATGGACACTTTGGCTGCCTTGTCCATCATTGCAGTAGTGTATGCCCTAGCAAATTGTGATAGCTAAGTCAGATTTTCAATTGGATTTGAAGGAGTGTTTTTCCATACAACTTCCATTACTTCATTTCCTGGAAGCGTTTCAATCCTTATCCTTTTTCTTTTTTTTCTTACTACAAATTTATGGAGAGGGTTGTAGAATACATCTAGTGGAGGGCTGTTAGTTACCTTCAGAATGATTTCATCAGTTGGAAATACAGGAATGACTTCTGTTTCTTGGGAGGTTATCCTAGGACTTTCAATGATTTATTTTTCTGAAACTATTTGTCCCTTTGGAGTGTTAAATTTTTTATATTTTTGTGAAGATGATACCTCTGGGGTATTTATCAATGTGTTGCTAACTGGAGTCTAGATTTTATCTAGTTCATTATGACTTTGTGAAACTGTTTGTTCTGTCCTCACTTATTTGCTTGCTTCAGTCGTATAACTGGTAACTAAGACATTTTGAGGAATACATCTGAGTCTTTGTTCTATGTATTCGTTGAATCTTTGTATTTCTTCTAGATTTAGGTTCAATTTCACAAAATTTTGGACTTATTCAAAAGTCCCAACTGATTGCAAAATGTCTTCAAATCTATCATTAGTGTGTATGATAGGTTTGACTTTAAATGACTGAGTAAATTTGTTAGCAATATTCTCTGGGTCAAATTGCCTTAAGGGTAAAACGGGGAGCTTCAAAAGCTCAATCTTCTAACATTATTTCAATGCATGATTGAAATTTCTTAGGGTAAATGTACCACATTGAAGTGGAAAACTTAGCCATAAGGATTTTTTACTATCCTTCAAAGATTTTGTGAGTCCATTACCAACATTTTGGTAAGTGACTTCTCTCGCCATTAATTTATCATAAACATACAAAGGAAGAATATGTGGGGGAGAGGAGCTTCCAAATACTCTAATATATGAAAATTATTCTTCAAAAAAACATCTGCCTACCATTTGAAGGTATGCAAGGGATTCCTTACTGAACCTAGGGCTCACTCTGTCAAACATAAATTGATGTAATGGTATTACAACTCCATAACATAGCCTATAAAAATGTCGTGCGTAATTATGCTCCCATATCTCTTTGTATAGGGGTGGGATCCTCGGGAGTGCATTTCCAACCCATAACCATAAAATTGGTAGAAATGCAGATGGCGTCAAAAGCATACGCGCTCATAAAAAAATGGGGAACTAATTTGGAGAAGGAATTTATTGTTTGGTGATATTCATTAATTTCCTTAACTAGATTCTCACAACGGATAGTCGCCCAATTCATTATGAGGGAATTAACACAGGAGTCAATTAGGGGAAGCCAATTTATGGAGAACTTGGTATTATCAGGTAGACCATATAATCTACATAGCATTGTTGCTACAAAATTGTAGGGATTTGCAAGTGACACAATAGGATACATACCAGTTTTCTCATATTTCAACTTGTTATCTAGTTTCCTCCAACCTTGGCTTCCGTTGAACGAGTCTTCATTCTTCTTAGCAAATTTTGCAACAAAATGACTATTGTAGATGTCTTGCGAGTCGGGTAGCTTATACATAACTTTCAAATCTTTAGCTCTGAAAGAACCTATAATCTCATTCTTGAATGTTTGTAATTTTCTGTCTTTGATTGTTGAATTGTCGAGCACCCATCTAATCATGTTGATATATGGAAGAAGAGTACCCCTTGCTATTATCCTATGGAGGAAAGAGCATGCAGTATCTTTGAAATCTAAATTTGAGGGTGTTGCATCATCGACAGTCGTCGTGACTTCCACTACTTCAAGTTCTTCGTCTTCATGAATGGTATAGATAGCTTGCCACTTTGTGGCACCTCCATCAGCAGTGCAGATTATATCTAAGACTATTGGTGACATTTATGTGTATTCTTCTTCCACAACAGTCTGTTTGTTGTGCTTTTGCATTACCTTGTAGAAGGACATATCTTGAAGGGAAATCCCTACAAAAATAGAATAATGATCAAATGATGGAAGATATATTTGAAATGACCAATGTAACACCCCTAGTTTTATGTTTTTCAAGTTAGAAATTTGAACTTTAGTCCAAAGGGGACTGGACCTCAATGGGTAACTATTGTGTGGATGTAATTAATTAATTATTTATGAAAAATAAATAAAATATTTTCCGTGCACTATGACCAAAGGAGATTTTTGAGATCGCTTGCCAAATCCATGAGGTATGGAAAGAGGCTAAGACTTTCCCCAAAAATATTTCAAAAGGCCTTGAAAGAATTTATTTATAATTTAGATTTTTGAGGAAAAATATAAATTTCCCCAATGAGGTGAAGAGTAGTTGGGAAGAGGTAAAAAGCTGGAAAATAAAAAAGCAAATTTAAAGTCCCTAAGTAAGGGAAGCCTAGGCAAACAGGAATAAAAGCATCCTGGAATTCTGGACGCAGAATTAGAAACAGGATTTGGGGAGAGCATAAGCTTAAATAAGCTACTCCAGAACACATTGAGGTTGGTCTGTTCTGGGAGAGGATCTCAGCTCGGGGGTGAATTCAGGAGAAAAAGTAATTCTATGGTTGGGGGGATTGGTCATAGAAAAATTGTGGTATGCACATACAATATTTGATATTGTGTTATAAATTTGGTTATGAGCTGATAATATGTTATTTAGATTTGAAAAATTAAATTGATGTGTGGAAATTAATAAATTCCTACATTTAACATAGATAATTAGAAGAAATTAATCTTCTGAATTCTGTATAGTTGTAGGAACATAATCCATGGGAGAATATTATCCAGAATTTCTAAACCAGAGTATGGTCTAAATCCGGAGATATATTAATCTCATAGATATTCTGAAATTTTTAATTTTAACTCTTCTTTTATAATGATCAGTTAAAGGAATAGAAAGGTATATAAATTCTAAACTAGTAGAGATTGGAGATTATATTTGAAATTCTCTATAAACAAACAAAGAGAAACTTATATAAGTGTACTATAAATATTTCGAAAAGGATATAGCTCTACGAACTAGTGTAACAATACAAGAAGAATTCTTATATACATCTAAGATATTTTTACATGCAAAATATAGGTTCTAGTGAGAATATAAATAAATAAATCTGGAATTAAAATAATGATATTCCAATAGTCTTAATTAAAATTCAGACACTATACTAGAATCTAAGATATACCACAGAGACAAAAAAATAAATTACTAATAGGTTTTAAATTTTCATAAATGCTAAAGAGAAACATATAAGAACAAAATTTGATAGACATTCTATTTTAGATTTTGAGTACTGATATATTAGATACCTGTTTTAAAATACTAGCATTAAATACAAAAATAACAAATGAAAGAACTATTATCATAGGCAGTATTGACAATAGATTATAAAGTTAATTTTGTGAAATTAATTTTATAATTGCGAAACAAAAGGAAAGAAATTAAATAATGAATATAAAAAAATGGGTTATTAGTGAAATAACCTTTCAAATATATTATTAAAGAGATCTTAGTGAAACCCTAACATGGTTATGTACAGGTATCAGAAATGATAAATGCAATAATAAATATATATTCTATAGACAAAGTTAATCCAGAATATATTCAATTGTGTATAATATAATAGAATAAATTAGATACTCCGAACAAAATATAATACAAATATTGTAAAATATGAATTAAATTAAAATGAAACAAAAATGGCTATGGTAAATTTCACTCGTATTCACTCTATAGTCCATGAACTAAATACATTACAGTCGTGTAAGAAAAGTCTATGATGATAAACAATTGAAAATTGTTTATTACAATCTTACAAAGGCGACTGATTAAATTACAAAAGTCTAACTATATAGGTTTCTGGAGATTTATATAATACATTTCCACGAAGGTCAAAAAAAATCGTGGTAAATTCGTTACCAACCTAAAAAAGAGGAACCCATACGTAGGGGAAGAGTCAGAATAAGAGTCGCATTTTAACTTTGCAACTGAGAAAATTTAGATAGGCAGGAATGAGGTAACTACAATGATATAAATTTTTCGGTAAGAAAAACAAAAATTTATAGGTTGATAATAATAATAGAAGATCAAAATAGCAATATTAAAGAAGTTACCTTCATAAAATCTTCAAGGATGCAACTGTAAAGATGAGCGCACGGAAAAAAAGAAATGCAACAATAGTATTTAAAAACAAAACTGGAAGTAGATAAATGAATATTAGCATTCGATTGAACTATTAATACTCGCCATTGTATTCAAAACGACAGATAGCCTCTTCAAATTGTTTCGAATTGAATGGCTCGATTTCACAGAAGCCGAATTCATGAAGTCTAAGAGGTATCAGGACTGTGCAATTTCCACAAAGGCCAATACGAGTTCGCCCCAAGCCGTGAGAAGAAACCACGAATAGAAGGACATAGGGTTCTTCCCAAAATTTTGTTGGTATGAGGCCAAAAATAACTCAGAAAACCCTTTCTCAAAAGGAAGAACAACAATAAAACAAATGAGGCCATTAGAATATGGAAAATTAACAAAATAAAATATGTAAATTACAGTGCTTTCAGTAACGAATCTAAAAGAGGAATGTCGATATTTCTTCCTGTCTGAAGAGAAACAAATAAATCACAAGAAAGATATGAGAAATCGAACCTATGATAACAAAAAAAAAATGAAACCAGAGCTAAAGCTATGGATTCGAAACCTAATATTTCACAGAATTTTTGAGAAGGACGATTATTATAAACCAAAAATCGATGGTATAGAAAACTGTAAGAATGCTTCAGAAAAGAATAAAATCTTACCAGAACATCTGGAGAATGGAGGCAGTAATGAAAAACATTACTGACTGTAAATTTTCTCTTTCTTGCCATAAGAATGAACCAGAGATAAAACCCACATCAGAGAAACGAATCCGAGAAATGTTAAAGCGAACAGTGAAGGAGTAAAATAGAAAAGAAGAGGAGAAAGCCTAATGATAATCCAACCATCAACATGGTAGAGATCTACCAACATTCTCGTGGATCAATACGTAAATTCATGAATTGACAATGAACTGAAAACAATTTATTGTGAAGGGTACTGATACAGTTGAAGCTTTAAAAACCAAATTTATGACAGTCATATTCGTATATAAAATAATATTGTTTCTGTGGCTCGAGAAAAGGTAGAAATCCCTTTCGTATTATTACAATAAATCTACAAGAACAGAGTAATTTCACATATGTGGAATGAGAGTTGACAATTCCATTATAAACGAATAAAATATAAGTAGTATGTACCATAATGAATCCACAAAATCTTAGTAATATATTTTAAAAGACCTCTTGGAAACCTCATACATTCATGTTATGATATCGTTACAAGTGTAACGAAATTTCATTGAAATTACAAACCATTCCAATACGTGGAGTTAATTTTAATTACAACATGTAATTGGTATGTAAGTCCAATATCAAAAGGAGCTAGGTTAATTTAAATAATTTGATCTATTAGGGAACATTAATACAAGGCTATAACTATCAACAATGTGAAGAGTATTAAAATAATAAGCATATTAGTTAGGCATAAATTGAATATAAATAAGAAGGAGGCATTATCGAGGGATTTGTATATATTAAAGTATATATGTGACTACAACAGAAAAATATATTAATAGGTATTCTTATGAATATATGATAATTATAGATGTATATAAAAGTTGAGATATAGATATTTATAAATAGAAATGATGTTTAGTATGAGTTATGTATTAACAAAGAAATACAAATTCCATAACTTGCTTCGTTACTATATCGATGAATTTAAGTATCGGTATACAATAACCTTTTCTATACAAGTGGAATCAACTTCGTTAAGGAATTTTAGTGAATTGGAGTCATTAAAAAAGGTATGAGAGGTGTTACAAATCGTATTAGAGCCCAGATTAGAAAAAACTGGGTTGTTGTTGTGCTCACTGTATAAATTATTATTTTTTTGAAAAAAAAAATTGTACTGATGTTGTTTTTTTTAGTGTACAAAGGTACTGAAACTGAAAAGTCCATGGCTGGAGGAGATGAAATTTATGTTGATCTGGGTGATGGAGATAACGTGCCAGATCCCAATGCTCCTTTGATGGCTATGTTGCATAGGTTGCAACGGGATATGGCTAAGCTAAGAAGCCAAAATGATAGGCTGTCATTAGCCAGTGAGGAGCAGGAAAATCTGATAAGAGAACTGACCTCACAGAACAGCCAAGAAGGTGAAGGTTCCAGAAAGATGTAGAAAGGAAAGTTCTTATATGATTCTGAGGAAGATGACACTACTAGACATGAGACTAAACAAAAGAAGGAATTACAGGGTGAATTTCGAAAAATTAAACCTCCCTCCTATAATGGAGAGAAGGAGGAAGATGTTGAGGCATGGCTGTTGAATATGATTAAGCATTTTTAGGTCTACGAATATGAAAGAAATCTAAAAGCCAGATTAGTTATCTACCAGTTGCAAGGTAAGGCTACCTTGTGGTGGGAGGAGACAAAAATGGTTCATGCCATTGATGAAAAGACAGTGACTTGGGAAGATTTCTAAGTCAAGTTTAAAAACCATTACTTGAATGAACACTATTATGATGATAAAGTAAAGGAGTTCCATGAACTCAGATCGGGACAGCTCACCATAGATGAGTTTGTCACTAAGTTTACAAATATGCTAAGGTATGTTCCTTATATTCGTGAAGAGAAATCAAAGGTACAAATGTTTTTGAACTTTTTTCCTACTGTGTATAAGGAGAAAATAGAGTTCGATAATCCAAAAAATATGGATGAAGTGGTGAGGAAAGCTAGATTATGCTACCAGCAGTTTAAAGGAAAGATTGAACATAGGAAAAGCTGGATAAAAAAGGGTGAATTCAAAGGAAAGAAACAGAAACTAGCTTACTTCAGGAACTTTGGTAGGGATCATCAGTGGAAAAAATTTAACAAACCAAAGGAAAGTCAAATTGCTCAGTCCCAAGTGGGTTCAAAACAAATAGATAGGGGTAATAAGAAGGAAGGAACAGTTAAAATGCGAGAAACTTTGAAATATTGGGGTTGCGGAGAACCTCATCTGTTGAGGGACTGTCCACACAAAAATATTCAGATGATTATGAGAGATAGAGAAGCTACCACAGTGAATGATATCACAAGGAACATACCCACTATCAATGCAGCCTTGGAGAACCGACAAGGAGAACACAAGGCTACAATGGTAGAAATGGAAGGTAAGATTTCTGACCAATCTGTTATAGTTTTAGTTGATCTGGGTACTTCTTTGAGTTACATTAGTCCACAAGTTTTAGAGAAATGCAATCTCAAAACTGAAAAATTTCAACAGTCTTGGTTGGTCTAGTTAGCCACTGGCACCAAACGAAAATTAACTCATAAGTTACCTCAAAAAGGAATTAAATTAAATGATTTTCAGACAGAAGTAAATTTAAACATTCTACCCTTAGGCTGATATGATTTACTGATAGGAATGGACTGGTTAGAAAAAATAAAGGCTATGACAAATTGTTGGGATAAAACTCTACATTGCATAGATGAGGAACGGAGACCATTTATACTCAAAGGAAAACCAAAACCAATCTCTTTAAGACAAATATCAACTCTACAATTAAAAAGAACAGCTAGAAAAGGATATCAAGTATATGTTGTACATGTTGAAGAATTAGGACAGAAACCCGAAGAAAACCTACTAGACACTTTACCAATGGTAAGAGAATTTAAGGAAGTTTTTCCAGATGAGATTCCTCATCTTCCCCCCAAAAGAGAGATTGATTTTTCAATCGATTTGGTGCTAGGAGTAACACCTGTTTCTAGATCCCCTTACCGGATGAGCCCCCTTAAACTCCTGGAGTTAAAAATGCAATTACAAGAATTGCTAGATAAAGGTTACATCAGATTGAATGTATCTCAGTGGGGAGCACCGGTGTTGTTCGTGAAAAATAAGGATGGCACCTTCAGAATGTTCATTGACTACCGTCAACTGAATAGGTTGACAATCAAAAAAAGGTACCCATTACCCGAAATAGATGACCTTTTCGATCAGGTGAGAGGGGCTTCAGTATTTTCTAAGATTTATTTGAGGACTGGTTATCACCAAATCAGAATTAAGGAGGAAGATATCAGTAAAATAACTTTTCAAACCAGGTATGCTCACTATGAATTTGTAGTCCCACCTTTTGGTTTGAAAAATTCCCCTGTCACTTTTATGTGCTTAATGAACAGCATTTTGAACAAGTACTTAGATAGATTCGTACTAGTGTTCATAGATGATATTCTAGTCTATTCAAAAAGTGATGAAGAGCACAAAGAACACTTAAGGATAGTTTTGCAGACTTTGAAAGAAAACCAGTTATATGCCAAATTTAGTAAATGTGAATTTTATAAAGACAAGATTTAATATTTGGGGAATATTATTTTTGGACAAGGATTGGTTGTTGACCCTAAGAAAATAAAGGCTATTAGAGAATGGCCGATACCGACTGATGTTTCAGCAGCAAGATAATTTATGGGGATTGCAGGTTATTATCGAAGGTTTTTGGAAAGATTTTCTGCAATAGCATATCCCATAACTTCACTACAGAGAAAAGGAACCAAATTTGAGTGGACTGAAAAATGCCAAAATAGCTTTGAACAACTAAAATTAAAACTTACTACAACCCCTATACTGAAAATTGCAGATCCTGACAAAGAGTTTGTTGTGTGTATGGATGCATTTAGAGAGGGATTGGGAGGATTTCTGTTGCAAGAAAATTATGTTATTGCATATGAGTTTAGAAAAATTAAGAAACATGAACGTAATTACAGTGTATATGATCTGGAATTCGCTGTTGTAATTCATCCATTGAAGATGTGGCGACACTATCTTCTTGGAAAAAAAATTACACTGATGACAGATCATATTAGTCTCAAGTATTTCTTTTCTCAAACATATTTGAATGCTCAACAAGCCATATGGCTGTATTTTCTGAGTGAATTTGATATGGATATAAACCATATTAAAGGGAAAGAAAACTAAATTGCTCATGCTCTAAGAAGAAATGCTTGCCAAAACATAAGCAACATTGGGAGTATTGCTAGTTTTGACGTAGAAGAATTAGTTAAAAATGTAGCAGGTCAAGATCCCCACTATGAAGATCTACGGTTGAAAATGCTGAAAAAAAGAAATGGCTGAATACACCCAAAACCAGAAAGGGCTGATTTGCTATAAAAACATATTGTATATCCCCAATGTGGATTCTTTGAAAAAATAAATCCTGGATGAATATCATAAACAACCATATTTAGGACATCCTGGATACCATAAAATGCTTACAACCTTGAAAAAGAAATTGTTTTGGCCAGGAATGAAAAATGATGTAGCAAACTATTTAGCTAGATGCATGGAATGTAAACTGGTTAAAGTTGAACATCAACATCCAACTGGTCTTTTAAATCCCTTGCCAATAGCAGAATGGAAATGGTACATTATTTCTATAGATTTTATAACCGGGTTACCCATAACAAAGTATCAGCATGACTTAGTGATGGTAGTGGTGGATACCTTAACAAAGGCTGCACACTTCATACCTATAAAATCTACTTTTGTGATAGCCCAAGTAGAAAATGTGTTCCTAAAAGAAATAGTAAGGTTACATGGGGTCCCAAAGATGATTATTTCAGACAGAGATGCTAAGTTCACAGCTGCCTTCTTGAAAGGTCTGTTTGGGGGCATGGGCACTAAATTGAATTTTAGTACTGCTTATCACCCTCAGACGGATGGTCAAACAGAAAGAACAAATCAAATTTTGGAGGATATGCTGAGAATGTATGTGATGGAGAGGCCACGAAAATGGGAAGACTACTTGCATTTAGTCGAATTTGCTTACAACAACAACTATCAATCCTCCATCAAAATGAGTCCATTTGAAGCACTCTATGGAAGAAAGTGTCATACTCCTTTAAGTTGGAACCAACCTGAAGATAAGCTAGTACTGCGGCCGGATACTCTACAATAAATGGAAAGGATTGTCAAACAAATACAGAGAAACATCAAGACACCACAAGACTAACAGAAAAGCTATGTCGATAAGAAGAGAGTCCATCGAGAGTTCAAAGTGGGTGATCATGTGTATCTACATATTAAACCCAAAAAGAGCACACTTTATGCTGGAAGTTGTGCAAAATTGGCTCCTAGATATTGTGGGCCTTTTTAGGTGTTAGAAAGGGTGGGACCAGTGGCTTATAAGCTGGCCTTACTGCCCCATGTTAAAGTTCATGATGTGTTTCATGTTTCATTATTAAAAAGATATGTACATGATGCTTCTCATATTGTTGATTGGAATGTGATACAGGTGGAACCAGAAGGGGAGTTCCTTCCAGAGCTGCTTCAAATATTAGATCGGGAAGAGATTTAATTGAGAAATCGAACAGTAGCCAGAGTAAAGGTGCATTTGAAGCACTTTACTGTTGAAGAAGCTATGTGGGAAAGAGAAGTTGAGATGATAAAAAAATATGCATATTTATTTTGAAAATAAACTCTATTAGTTAGATGTTAACACCGAGGACGATGTTTGTTTTCAGAGGGGGTATATGTAACACCCCTATTTTTACGTTTTTCAAGTTAGACATTTGAACTTCAGTCCAAAGGGAAGTGAACCCCAATGTATAACTATTGTGTGGATGTAATTAATTAATTATTTATGAAAAATAAATAAAATATTTTCTGTTCACTATGACCAAAGGAGAATTTTGAGATCACTTGCGAAATCCATGAGGTATGGAAAGAGGCTAAGACTTTCCCAAAAAATATTTCAAAAACCCTTGAAAGAATTTATTTTTAATTTAGATTTTTGAGGAAAAATCTAAATTTCCCCAATGAGGTGAAGAGTAGTTGGGAAGAGGTAAAAAGCTAGAAAAGAAGAAAGTAGCTTTAAAGTCCCTAAATAAGAGAAGCCTAGGCAAATAGGAATAAAAGCATGCTAGAATTCTAGACGCAGAATTAGAAGCAGGCTTTGGGGAGAGCATAAGCTTAAATAAGCTACTCCAGAATAGATTGAGGTTGGTCTATTCTAGGAGAGGATCTCATCTCGGGGGTGAATTCAGGAGATAAAAGAATTCTATGGTTGGGAGGATTGGTCATAGATAAATTGTGGTATGCACATACGGTCTTTGATATTGTGTTATAAATTTGGTTATGAGATGATAATATGTTATTTAGATTTGAAAAATTAAATTGATGTGTGGAAATTAATAAATTCCTACATTTAACAAAGATAATTAGAAGAAATTAATCTTCTGAATTATGTATAGTTGTAGGAACATAATCCATGGGAAAATAGCAGCCAAAATTTCTAAACCAGAGTATAGTCTAAATCTGGAGATATATTAATCTCATAGATATTCTAAAAATTTTAATTTTAACTCTACTTTTATAATGATCAGTTAAAGGAATAGAAAGGTATAGAAATTCTAAACTAGCAGAGAATGGAGATTATATTTGAAATTATCTATAAACAAACAAAGAGAAACTTATATAAGTGTACTATAAATATTTTGAAAAGGGTATAGCTCTGTGATCCAATGTAACAATACAAGAAGAATTCTTATATACATCTAAGATATTTTTACATGCAAAATACAGGTTCTAGTGAAAATATAAATAAATAAATCTGGAATTCAAATACTGATATTCCAATAGTCTTAATTAAAATTCAGACAATATACTAGAATCTGAGATATACCACAGAGACAACAAAATAAATTATTAAAAGGTTTTAAATTTTCATAAATGCTGGAGATAAACATATAAGAACATAATTTGATAGACATTGTATTTTAGATTTCAGTACTGATATATTAGATACCTGTTTTAAAATACTGGCATTAAATACAAAAATAATTAATGAAAGTACTCTTATCAAAGGCAGTATTGACAATATATTATAAAGTTAATTTTGTGAAATTAATTTTATAATTGCAAAAAAAGAGGAATGAAAGTAAATAATGAATATAGAAAATGGGTTATTAGTGAAATAACCTTTCAAATAAATTATTAAAGAGAGCCTAGTGAAACCCTAACAGGGTTATGTACAGGTATAAGAAATGATAAATGCAATAATAAATATATATTCTATAGAGAGAGTTAATCCAGAATATATTCAATTGTGTATAATCTAATAGAATAAATTGGATACTCCGAACAAAATATAATACACATAGGGTAAAATCTGAATTAAATTAAAATGAAACAAAAATGGCTACGGTAAATTTCAATCATATTCACTCTACATTCCATGAAATAAATACATTACAGTTGTGTAAGAAAAGTCTATGATGATAAGAAATTGAAAATTTTTTATTACAATCTTGCAGAGGCGACTAATTAAATTACAAAAGTCTAACTTTATAGGTTTCTGGAGATTTATATAATACATTGCCACGAAGGTCAAAAAAAATCGTGGTAAATTTGTTACCAACCTAAAAAAGAGGAGCCCATATGTAGGGGAAGAGTCAGAATAAGAGTCACACTTTAACTTTGTAACTGAGAAAATTTAAATAAGCAGGAGTGAGGTACCTGCAATGATATAAATTTTTCGGTAAGAAAAACAAAAATTTATAAGTTGATAATAATAATAGAACATCAAAATAGCAATATTAGAGAAGTTACCTTCATAAAATTATCAAGGAGGATGCAGCTGTAAAGATGAATGCACAGACAAAAAGAAATTCTTCAATAGTATGTAAAAAGAAAACTGGAAGTAGATAAATGAATATCAAAATTCGATTGAATTATTAATACTCACCAGTGTATTCGAAACGACGGATAGACTCTTCAAATTGTTCCGAATTGAATGGCTCGATTTCACAGAAGCTGAATTCATGAATTTTGAGAGGTATCAAGACTGTGAAATTTCCACAAAGGGCAATAAGAGTTCTCCCCGAGCCGTGAGAAGAAACCACGAATAGAAGGACATAGGGTTCTTCCCCAAATTTCGTTGGTATCAGTGTTAGGTCCCTATATCACTAGTATAGTCCCTTATTATTTTTAGTGTAACCCCCTTATTGTTATTATTGAACCCTTGTAACCCCCATTTTGTTATTATTGTGCCCTTAAATTATTATTCTTAGGTCGGCTAGGATTACATTGTGGCCCACTAGGATTACATTATGGCCCCATGGACTCCTATATATAGAAAGGAGGTTTTGTGAATTGTATCATCCAAGAATTGTTCATTTATGTAATGTATTGGAGGTTTCCCCCTCGAAGTGGCTCATTTCTAAGGCGTTTATATCTCTTTTCTTCTCTTCTTGAGTTGGTTACACAACATTTGGTATCAGAGCTTTGGGATTCTAGGGTTTCGCTGCTCCAAACAGGTCATCGTGGCATTTTCGCTATAACTTTTTTTTCTACGAAGCTTCAGAAGCTGAAATTTTTAGGGTGCGAAGCTGAAATCTTGAGGAAGTTTGTCTAAAAATTTCAGAGCTTGGTTCGCAATATTTTCGGAGATATGATCTGTGGAAGTTAGGTATTTTTTCAGGCTCCTAAACAGGTCATCGTGGAATTTGCGCTATAAAACAATTTCTACGAAGGTTCAGAATCTGAAATTCATATGGTGCAAAGCTGAAATCCTGAAGAAAGTCATCAAAAAATTTCAGGGCTTGGTTCGCAATATTTTTGGAGATATAATCTGTGGAAGGTAGTGCTTTTTCAGGCTCCTGAATTTCATCTCAAAGAGGTGATCGTGGGAAAAGTTCAATAACTCTCTCTCTGGGCATCGGATTGGAGTGCCGTAAAAAGTGGTTGCAAGTACACAGACCGCAGTTTCTTGGCTATCAATTTCAGAGACGAAGAAAAAAACAGTGACACGTGGAAATCCGTACAATTTCGCTCTACTGAACCAGTCCAAAGTTGGGTCATTGTGGGAGATTGGAAATAACTTTGTCTTGAAGAATCCAAATCAGATCATATCTGTGGCATTTGAAAGATAGTTCAGAAGGCTACTACAGTAGTGAATTTCAGATATTGAAGATTCTCAATTACAGATATAATTCAATTTCAATACAGAGCTCCTAAAAAACAAGTAAAAGGTGTGTATTTTTTTCCAATTGCATAAGTCTTGTTTGAAGAATCAAGTTGAATTGATTCCAAGGGAATATTGTAGAATATATATCAGTATTGGATTCTAAAATGGCCCCTAAAAAGAATTCAAATCCCATTAAGCCTTTAGAAGGCTCTACTATGACTCATGAAGACGAAGAATGGCAACATGACATATCAAAATTACAAGAGCAAGTGCAACAAATTTCGCTCTCACAAAGAACAACAAAAAATGAAATGGAAGTTTTGAAGAAAGGCATGGAAACTAAGGTGGATGGTTTGAAGAAAGGCGTGGAAGCTAAGATGAATGGTTTGGAAGCTAAGATGGGTGGCATGGAAGTGGGCATGGAAGCTAAGATTGATGACATGGAAGCTAAGATCGATGAAAACATGAAAGACAACATGGAAAACATGAAGAATGATCTAAAAGCATACATGGAAGGCTTGATGACAAACTTAAAACAAGAAACGATTCCTAATGGCGGAAATATAGTAGAAGAACCTCATGATGAGAACAAAATAAATGTTAATCGTGATTTCATAACCTCTAATGTTGGTGGGAAGAACCACCATATTCCAAAAATGGATATGAGGAAGTTTGATGGAAAGGATCCTGTAACATGGATACTACGGATGGAGCAATATTTTGATCTCCATAACGTGCAAAACACACAAAAGGTACGCATTGCAACTTTACATTTATAACAAAATACATTTGTATGGTATCGATGGCTTTGCTCCCGTAAAAAAATTGTCACTTGGTCAATTTTTACGGAGGAAATGATAGCACATTATGAGGATACAAAGAGAAACACCTTCTTTAGCCAATTGATAAATATCAAACAAAACGGTTTAGTGGGGCGGCACATTGAGGACTTCCAAAAATTGAATATAAGGGTAACTGATATTCCAGAGGAACACAGGATCGATCTCTTCATAGGCACTTTAAAGGATAACATCCAACATGAAGTTCGCATTTTGGAACCGGATTCATTGGAGAAGGCATTCAGGTTGGCAAGAAAAGTTGAATGTAAAATAATGGCGACAAGGAAGCCTACTACTCAATTCTATAAAGAAGGAAGTGTTGCTATGCCTAGATTTCCACAACCTACAAGTTTGACACCACAAAAATTGGAAGAAAAAAGAGCAAAAGGGCTTTGCTACAGTTGTGATAGAAAATACACTAAAGGTCATAAGTGTGCTGAGAAGAAATTATTTCACATAGATTGTGAAGAGGAAGAAGAAAATGAACAAGAAGAGGATATACACCAGGAACCAACCCTAGAAGAGGAAGAAATGAATCCGACCATATCGTGTAATGCACTGGCAGGAATTACCACTCCTCAAACTCTCGAGATACAAGGACAAATCAAGAAGAAAAAGGTAATAGTGTTGATTGATTCAGGTAGCACCCATAATTTTATTCATTGTAAGGTAGCCAAGGAATTAAATTGTTTCCTATACCAAGCACCAGAATGTCAAGTGATGGTTGCAAATGGAGGAACTATAAATTGCTCTGGAAAATGCCATAATATCAAGCTAACCATGGGGGAATATGTATTGACTAGTCCAATGCTTTCCATTCCTATAGGAGGTGTTGATGTTGTACTAGGAGTACAATGGTTACAATCTTTGGGGACGGTAGCTTTTAATTTTCAAGAACTTTTCTTGAAATTTTTTTCAGAAGGAAAGGAATTCGAATTACGGGGTATTGAAGGGAATCCAGGAAGGATAATAAGCTCTAATGTCATGACAAAGCTTCTAAAGAAAGAACAACGAGGCGTAATTGCACAATTATGCTCACTAGAAGTTCCGACATCAAAATCATCTATTTCTGCAGATCTCCAACAAGTCTTGGACAATCGTTCCAAGGTGTTTGAAACTCCCAAAGGACTCCCACCTATTCATGATCATGATCATGCTATTCATTTGATTCCAGGAAGTGTTCCTCCAAACATCGAGCCTTATAGATATCCTTACGTCCAAAAGAGCGAAATTGAACGTATGATTGCAGAAATGTTAGAGGCGGGTATAATTCAACCTAGTCAAAGTTATTTCTCTGCTCCTGTAGTATTGGTACACAAAAAGGATGGATCATGGTGAATGTGTCCGGATTATAGGGAGCTCAATAAGCTCACCATTAAAGACAAATTTCCCATTCCTGTGATTGATGAATTATTGGATGAATTACATGGAGCAATTTATTTTACCAAGTTGGATCTTCGTTCAGGATATCATCAAATTAGAATGAAGACTGAAGATATTCCAAAAATAACATTTCAAACTCATGAGGGTCATTATGAATTTTTGGTCATGCCT
The DNA here is from genome assembly GCA_034641835.2 of Pinus albicaulis. Taxonomy (NCBI): domain Eukaryota; kingdom Viridiplantae; phylum Streptophyta; class Pinopsida; order Pinales; family Pinaceae; genus Pinus; species Pinus albicaulis. The sequence continues at coordinate 354,634,578 of CM076582.1, forward strand.
TTTGGCCTTACCAATGCACCTTCTACATTTCAAGGGTTGATGAATTCCATTTTCAAACCCTTCCTTAGAAAATTTGTGCTAGTATTTTTTGATGATATACTAATCTACGGCAGGTCTTGGAAGGATCATGTTCAACATGTTGACAGGGTGCTCAAACTATTGGAGGAGAAACAATTATATGCAAAAACATCCAAATGTTTCTTTGGAGTACAAGAGGTGGAATATCTGGGTCATATTGTATCTCACAAGGGTGTTAAGGTAGACCCTAACAAAATTAAAGCCATCAAGGAATGGAAAGTCCCCACAACCATAAAGAAGTTGCGAGGATTTCTCGAGTTAACAGGGTATTATCGCAAGTTTGTTAAGAATTATGGGAGAATAGCGGCACCTCTAACAACATTATTGAAGAAAGATGCATTTTCATGGACTCCTGAAGCAACTAAGGCCTTTGAACATCTTAAAGAGGCAATGTGCCTAGCACCGGTCTTAGCTACGCCGGACTTCACAAAAACCTTTATTGTGGAATGTGATGCCTCAGGAAATGGAATTGGTGCAGTTTTAATGCAGGAAGGAAGACCCATTGCTTTTGAAAGTCGTCCAATCAAAGGAAAGTATTTACAGAAACCTGTTTATGAGAAGGAAATGTTAGCAATACTACATGCACTAAAGAAATGGCGAACTTACCTAATGGGAAGACACTTCAAGGTAAAAACTGATCATGATAGTCTTAAACACTTTTTGGAACAAAGACTATCGTCAGAAGAGCAGCAAAAATGGGTCACAAAGATGTTGGGTTATGACTTTGAAATAATCTACAAAAAAGAAAAGCTTAATGTTGTTACAGATGCACTCTCAAGAAAGAATGAAGAGGTGGAAGCATTTCTTTGTGCCATTTCTATTATCCAACCAGATTGGATAACTGAAGCAAGAGATGAATGGAAGAAGGACAAAGATGTATGGACACTCATTCAAAAGTTGCAGCAAAATCCTAGTACATCTGATACATTTAGTTGGAAAAATGATTCCTTATGGTACAAAGATCGCTTATATCTTTGTAAGAATTCCCAACTAAAACAAAATATTCTTCTGGAATTGCACACTTCTCCTTGAGGAGGACACTCGGGATTTTTAAAAACTTACCACAGGGTGAAGAAAGAATTTTTTTGGGATGGCCTTAAATCTGATATTCGAAAGTTTGTGGCGGAATGTTTGGTTTGCCAGCAGAATAAAGTGGAAACAATTAAGACCCCAGGACTTCTACAACCTTTATCCATTCCAAGTCAACGTTAGGAGGAGATTTCAATGGATTTTATCACAGGTTTACCTAAGTTCGAAGGAAAGAGTGTCATCATGGTGGTAGTTGATAGACTTACCAAGTATGCACACTTTTGTGCATTATCTCATCCATTTAAAGCAAGTACAGTTGCTACTACATTTATGGACATAATTCAAAAGCTACATGGAAGCCCAAGGGTTATTTTGAGCGACAGAGATCCCATTTTTACTGGAAATTTTTGGACGGAGTTATTTTCTTGTTTGGGTACTCAATTAGCTCATAGCTCATCTTATCATCCTCAATCTGATGGTCAAACTGAGATAGTAAATAAATTTTTGGAAGGATATCTTCGTTGTTTTGTATCGGATAAACAAACACAATGGGTCAAGTGGTTACCTCTTGCTGAATGGTGGTATAACACTTCCTTCCATACTGCAGCAAAAATGACCCCATTTATGGCACTTTATGGATATCATCCACCATCCATCACATCATATTTAAGTGAAAATTCGAAGGTTCAAGCAGTGGAAGATCACATCGAGCATCAGCAAGAAGTTCTCCAACTCTTAAAGGATAACCTGAATTTGGCACAAAATCGAATGAAACAACAGGAAGATCAACATCGCAGCGAGAGAAGTTTTGATGTAGGAGATTGGGTATTTTTACGACTGCAACCATACAAACAAATGTCCCTCAAGCAAGCTAAGAAAGATAATACATTATCACCAAAGTACTATGGTCCTTACAAGGTGTTGCAAAAGATTGGTTCTATGGCATACAAATTAGATCTTCCTGCTTCTTCGCGAGTACATCCAGTTTTCCATGTTTCATGCTTAAAGAAGGTTATAGGTGAAAATCTTCGAGTTCAAACAATATTGCCAGAACTTGATGAGGAAGGAAAAATAATATTGGAACCTGAAGTAGTCATGGAAACAAGAACTCAACAGCTAAGGAATCGATCAATTTCATAGTATCTCATCAAGTGGAAGAACTTACCCACTGAAGATTCTACATGGGAGGATGAGAATTTTATACAGAAGCACCCGGAGCTACTCAAGCATTAAGGACAACACTTTTTTGAAGGAGAGGGGCATGTTAGGTCCCTATATCACTAGTATAGTCCCTTATTATTGTTAGTGTAACCCCCTTATTGTTATTATTGAACCCTTGTAACCCCCATTTTGTTATTATTGTGCCCTTAAATTATTATTGTTAGGTCGGCTAGGATTACATTGTGGCCCACTAGGATTGCATTATGGCCCCATGGACTCCTATATATAGAAAGGAGGTTTTGTAAATTGTATCATCCAAGAATTGTTCATTTATGTAATGTATTGGAGGTTGCCCCCTCGAAGTGGCTCATTTCTAAGGCGTTGATATCTCTTTTATTCTCTTTTTGGAGCTGGTTACACAACAATCAGGCCGAAAAGAACTGAGAAAACCCTTTCTCGAAAGGAAGAACAACAATCAAAGAACTGAGGCTATTAGAATATAGTAAATTAACAAAATAAACTATGAAAATTACAGTTCTCTCAATAATGAATCTAAAAGAGGAATGTCGATATTTCTTCCTGTCCGAAGAGAAATAAAGAAATCATAGGAAAGATATGAGAAATCGAACCTATGATAACAAAAAAAAATGAAACCAGAGCTAAAGCTATGGATTCGAAACCCAATATTTAACAAAATTTTCGAGAAGAACGATTATTATAGACCAAAATTCGATGGTATAAAAAACTGTAAGAACGCTTCAAAAAAGAATAAAATCTTACCAGAACATATGGAGAATGGAGGCGGCAACGAAAAGCATTATCGAATGTAAATTTTCTCTTTCTTTCCATAAGAATTAACCATAGATAAAACCCGCATCGGAGAAACGAATCTAAGAAATGTTAAATCGAACAGTGAAGGAGTAAAATAGAAAAGAAGCGGAGAAACCCTAATGATAATCCAGCCGCCCACGTGGTAGAGATATACCAACGTTCTCGTGGATCAATACATAAATTCATGAATTGACAATGAACTGAAAATAATTTATGGTGAAGGGTACTGATATAGTTGAAGCTTTAAAAACCAAATTTATGATAGTCATATTAGTATATAAAATAATATTGTTTCTATGGCTCGAGAAAAGGTAGAAATCCCTTTCGTATCATTACAATAAATGTACAAGACCAGAGTAATTTCACATATATGGATTGAGAGTTGACAATTCCATTATAAACGAATAAAATATAACTACTATGTACCATAACGAATCCACAAAATCTGAGTAATATGTTTTAAAAGACCTCTTGGAAACCTCGTACATTCATGTTACGATATCGTTACAAGTGTAATGAAATTTCATTGAAATTACAAACCATTCCAATACGTGGAGTTAATTTTAATTACAACATGTAATTGGTATGTAAGTCCAATATCAAAAGGAGCTAGGTTAATTTAAATAATTCGATCTATTAGGGAACATTAATAGAAGGTTATAACGATCAACAATGTGAAGAGTATTAAAATAATAAGCATATTAGTTAGGCATAAATTGAATATAAATAAGGAGGAGGCATTATCGAGGGATTTTTATATATTAAATATATATGTGACTACAATAGAAAAATATATTAATAGGTATTTTTATGAATATATGATAATTATAGACGTATATAAAAGTTCAGATATATATATATTTATAAACAGAAATGATGTTTAGTATGAGTTATGTATTAACAAAGAAATACAAATTCCATAACTTGCTTAATTATTATATCGATGAATTTAAGTATCGGTATACAATCACCTTTGCTATACAAGTGGAATCAACTTCGTTAAGAAATTTCAGTGAATTAGAGTCATTACAAAAGGTATGAGAGGTGTTACAACCAATTTGAAAAGAAAAGATCCGAGAAGCAGATTTTCCATTAATTATTCGTAACCAAACAATAATTATTTGCATTGGGATGATCAAACATGCTTAATCGTTTCTAACATGATTTATTTCATGTAAAACCTTTATTGAAAACTTGTCAAATCCATCGTATCACACCCTTTGAATCTATCGTTATGAAGAAGATTACATTTTGTTTATGCGATATGCGATTTCGCTATATCACGAAATCGCAAAAACGCAGAAGTCGCAGTATCGCAAAATCATAATATCAGAACTTTGGTAAGAATTTCTTAAAGTTTTACAATGTAAATCAGTGATATTCAATTTGTAATGTCACTTGCGAAACTTCGAACCGGCGATCGCAAAATCGGGATTTCAATTTTTTAATGTTTTAACTCTTGATAAGAAAAGATTTATGCGGAATGCGATTTACAATAAGGTATTTTCAAGGATGTTTTTAATAATTTCTTTTTGTTTTCATGTTTTTATTAAACAAAAGCAATAATGTTTTTGGAAGTTTTAATTTTTTATCTAAAATGAAAAATATATCTTTAATAAGGGTCCCCATTTCTATTTATCAAAGGTCTAGATTATTTTAAAAAATAAAAGTGGGGGGAAGTTGTTGCATAGCACAATAATTGGCGATTCACATGGGAGAACCAGATATCTCTTATTGCTTTATTTTGATATTTCTAAACTTTAAAAACAAGAAAAAGATATAAGAAAAAAAATAGTATGATTCATGGATTAAACAATGTTTTTTCAGAATATAATCTATTTACCTATCTCATTTATTCTTAATTAACTCCTTTTAGTGATAATACATACCTATCTGTATCAGTCAGTACTCATATTTAAAAAGATAAAGTAGGTATTCTCTAAAATTGGTTTCATAGATTTTTACCTATTTATCATAGATAGAACCATTGTTGCCAGCATGCGTTTATAGCCTCGACAGGGTTATCTTTTAACCAATAATGATTCATTGTCCCATATAAATTTAATTTCTTATTTCAAAATATAATTTCACATGTAATTGAATTAGATATCATCTATGGGATTCAAGTGCGTTAATTTAGTCATTCATCTATGACCATTTCCGTGAGAGGTAGTCATAACGGACTAATTTCTCATGATTTTTTAATATTCCACTTACCACTCATTACATCGGGTGACGTAATTGAATTTCTTTTTCCTGACACATTTTCAAAATCATTGTCTAGGTTTGGTAGCCTGATAATGACAATGTCATTCACTGATATTAATTTTAGACTAAGCAAGTTGGCTCGTGATGAGACCCCTTGTCTATTGATTTTTTTTATAATCATTGAGCTATTACCTTGTTGTGGTATGCAGTATTGGTAATATCAGTCTAAATTATTTCTCTATGATTATGATAAAAAGGCTCGTGATGAGACTTATTTCTTTTGAATGTATACCTCATATATATTTCTTTTTATTTTTTGAATTATACTTTGAAGAAGAAATTTTATTAGATGGGATGAATCATTAGCTCGTTTAAGAGTTATGAATGATAATTATAGAGTTGGTAGATACCTTTTTATAGAGAATCATAGCTAAGTTAAAAATTTCGTTTTTTGACTGATACGTAACAACTATATTTTATGATATTAAGAGTCTTTTTGGAAAGTAAAAGCCTTTAGTAAATTTAAAATTATTTAAAAAAAATAAATTTTATTCAATTCTCATAGTTATAATCATCTTTTTTACTTCACTTATTTATATAAGTGAAAAAATCAAAATAATTTATCAGAAATTTTGAAATTTTGAATCAACATAAAATGATTCTATTTTCAACTTTTTATTTTCCTAAAGCAAAAGTTAAAATTTTAAAGCTTGACTTAAGAGAAATATTTTTTAACAATTTGACCATTCACATGCAAATAATCTTTCTTATCTGATAAGTCATGCAGAAAAAAGGTGGATATGCTTATTTTCTCAATGATTTGAAATGGACCAAGCCATAATATTTGGAATTTGGTATGCTTACGTTTTTCCTCATCTCCCTTATCCCATTTTAAAACAAGATCTCCAATTTCAAAAGCTTTTGAACTGGTCTATGTTGTGAAAAATGAGGCTTTAACTATTTTTTGATGATGAGCATGTACAACTTTTGCTTTTTCTCTCTGTTCTTCCATTTTAAAAATTTAATCTTGTCTAGGCTGAAGGGAAGATGAAGGATTTTCATCAATAAACTGCAGTAAAGCAAATGATGGTATTGTTATATTTGTGGGTAGAACTGCTTCTTTCCCATAAACTAACAAAAATGGAGAAGTACCTATTGAGGCTTTCTAGGTGATTCTATCTGCCCAAAGAGCAAATCATAGTGCTTTGAGCCAATTTTTATGATTTTGTTCTATAGTTAGTTTGATGATTCTGATGAGGTTTTTATTTGTATATTCAGCTAATCCATTACCTTTTGGATAATATTTAGCTAAGTATTTTAATTTAAAACATCTTTTCAAAGAAAATTCTATAATATCATTTCCAGAAAAATAAGATGCATTATCAAATGTCAAATCTAATGGGAGGCCAAACCTGGTGATTAGGAACTGATCAATAAACTCTATAATACTTTGCATATTAAACACCTTTAATGGGATAGCTTCTACTCATTTTGTGAAATAATATGTTGCAATTAGAATATAATTATGTTTTTTATAAGAGTTTTGAGTTATTTCACCTATGATATCTAACCCCCATTGTTCAAATGGTTGTTTGATATTTACTAGTTGTAGAGGAAATTCTGCTTTCCTTTATCTTCCTGTTTCAATTTGAAACACTTTACATTTTATTCAGTATTCACGTTCATCTTTAAATAGAGTTGGCCAATAGTAGCCAGCATGCAATGTTTTATGAGCTGTGATGTTTCCTCCGAAATGACCTCCAGCTGGTCCATCATGTAATTCCTGCATTACTTTTTCAGCTTTAGTTTTCTCTAAACATCTCAATAATACAGAATCATAATTATTTCTAAATAGCACATCATCTATGAGTTGATATTGATTTTCTTTAAGTCTGAGAGCATGCTTTTTTGTATAATTGAGATATATTGGAGCATATCCATTTTTTAAGAAAAATTTCAGATCACCATATTGAGAATGAGAATTGTTTAGGCTTACCTCAAGCTGTTGTATTTCATTTGGTTGGTCTTCTTTTGTTGGTAAATGAGAAGCTCAAGTTAACATCCTGCAAAGACCTTTACCTTTAACAATTCTAGCAGGATGTATCTCTACATCATATTCTTGAAGTGTAGTGACCCAATTTTCTCTCTTTTCTCCTACTTCTCATTGGATTAATAATTTCCTTACTGTTAGGTAACGTACTATTATTTTAGTATGTGTTTTTAGGAGAAAAGGTCTAAAATGTTTCAAAGATTTAAATACATTATAAGCTTGTTTTTCCATGACTGAATAATTTAACTCAACACCTTTAAGATTAGAACTAAAAAACTAAATTGGTGCTTCAATGTTCTGATCATTTAGCTGTGTTAAAACTGCTGCGTATGATGTATCAAAAGAAAATGTATATAATAAAAATGGCTTAAGAAAATCATGAGTTGTTAAATAAGGAGCTTCGATGATAGCCATTTTAATTAGCTCGAAATAATTTCCCTCATCATTTCCCCATTTAAAAATTTAATTTTCTTGATCATTGATGGTAGGGGTAAGATGATTTGGGAGACATCAGAACACATATTTTTACAAAATTAATTTGTCCTAAAAATGATTGCATCATTTTTTATTGTATGTAAAGGGATATTTTCAATTTCTTGAATCCTATCAGGGTCAATATAGATTCCTTTTATAGGGGCAATGAACCCTAATAATTTACCTTCTCATAAGGTGAAATAACATTTTTTGTATTCAAGGAAATACCAAATTTTCTACATCTTTCAAAAATGTGTTTTAGGTGATTAACATGATTGTTTCTATGCTTAGAGTAAACAGTCATTTCATATAAGTATATCACAACTGAGTTATTGATTAATCCTCTGAAAGCTATATTCATAGCACGTTGAAATGTAGCACCAACATTAATCAATCCAAAAGGCATTTTTTGATATGCGTATGTTCCCCACTTTGTTATGAATGTTGTCTTCAATCTATCATCCGGATGTACCATTATCTAATTATATCCTGAGAATCCATCGAGAAAAGACATCAATTTAGATCCTGCAACTCACTGTAATATCTGTTCCATGGTAGGCATAGGAAAATTATCATTTTGGCAAGCTTTATTCAAATTTTGAAAGTCTATGCAAATCCTAATGTCTCCATTATTTTTTCAAAATGGGACCATGTTTGACACCCATTTCGAATGTCTAACAGGAAAAATAAATTTGGCTTTGAGAATTTTATTTAATTCAGATTTAATTTGAATTTCTAAATTTGGGTGGATATTTCTAAGTTTTTGTTGAACATGCTTATCATCTGAGGTCATAGGTATGGTATGCTGAATTATGGAAGTATCATATGTCTTAATATCTAAATAATCCCATGCAAAGATATTTTTATATGTTTTCAACAACTTAATGAATGACATCCTTTCTTCAGGTTTTCAACCAAGACCTAAGTTGATGTTTTGAGGTTTTTCTAGTGTACCAAGATTAATCAATTCAAATTTTAGAGTAGAAATCTAGGTTTTTGAATTGATGATCATTTTAAACCTATCCTCGAAATCATAAAAATATTCCATTTTGACTACAGATTTGGAAATTGGATTAGTATTTTTTTTATCTTCAATTTGTAAGTCATGTTCATGTTCATCTACAATTTGACCTTCATAAGCTCTATCTAATGTAAGAAAATCTACTATATCTGCATCATTTTTAAATACTCTCCAATTTGTTACGTTGTCAGGAAGGGGAGGTCTAAAAATTAACTCAATTGAAAATATGTTTGTGATAAATTCTTTAGATGGTATGTGTTTAGATGCTACATTAACAAGTAAATTAGCGGTTGCATTTTGTAATCTAGGAACTGTGGAGATATTAAATGTGGAAAAATGAGATGTAAGGTTTTAGGCTAAAGTCTAATAGTGTTTCAAATGTTCAGAAATATGATGAATTGTATTTTTGACTTGTCTAACAATTATTTCAAAATCTCCATATACCTGTAAATATTTAACATTTAAATTAATAACGTTTTATAGACCTTGTATCAATGCTTCATATTCAACGGTATTATTTGTGCATTGAAATTCAAGTCTTCAAGCTAGAATTTTTTTTCTTTCCTTGTGGATTAATTAAAACGCAATGTGCTCCTGCACTATCTTCAGATTTTGAACCATCAAAGTATAAATTCCAAAATAAAGAATTTTTTGAAATTGTATTGCTAAGATTAACACATATAAAAGTGTCTGTTTGAGAAAAGTTTTCAATTTCAGAAATAGCAGTGTTTGTTGAAAAAGGTGAAATCTAGGTATTGAATGATCCAAGAAATGATTCAGCCGAATAATTTCCAATAATATTATTGGTGAGAGCTACAGGCTCATTTGTTTCTTCTAGTTCAGTGACTGTATGTTTCATAAATTTGTCACGATCAACTCGGATTTGATTTGGTTTACGATTGTATGGTAACCGCATGTGTGACCAATCGATAGCAAAATATCCATGTAACTTTTCAAACCAATTGCTGATTAAAATAAGACCATAAAATTCAGGGATTTTTGCAACCAAAATATCAATTAATTGCAGTACCTTTGGATTGGATGATAATCTAATGGATACTGAAAACATTTCTCCAATGAATTCTACTTTTTTTCTATCTAATTGAACTATATGTACAACAGATTTTTGAGGGGCGATATTCAATTTTGTACACACTATTCTTGGCATGATGTTTGAAGAAGCTCCTGAATCAATAAGACAATTATGAACATTTTTGTTGAAATCTCATAAGTCAAAAGTAAAGGAGGAGTGTGAGAAATAGATCTAACACCAATTGAGACCAGATCATTGGGATTTACTTTGTTTGGAGATGATGGAGATTTTACCATATCTTTAGAAGCTTGGGCTATAACTGGTGGTTGTATAGGATCTACAGGGATTTCCTTGAGTTCTCTAAGTAAAATTTTCTGTTGTTGTTTGAGTTTGGTCATTTCATGTAGTGAAATATTTGCTTTGGTCTTTTTTATATCTTCAACTATATTTTATTCCACTATATATGAAACTATCAAATTTTTGGAACTTGTAATAGGATCAGATGAAATAGGATCTCTTTGGATAGTTTTAGATTTTTTTACTGTTTTTTTCTCCTTTGTGGGGATATATTTATGTTTCTGATTTGATATAGTAGAATCAGGAGAAGATTTGCTTCCAGTAGACACAGGCATAACTTCTCTTTCTTCTTCTGAGGGAAGAATGAAATCCCATAACCCATTCAGTTCAAATTCCTCCTCAGTCTCTGCATCTTGTTCAGATGGTGAGGCATCTTTAGTATCATGATCAAATTCAACATTTGAAATAACATTTGGAGGCTGATATGTTGAAGAAGGTTTTTTATTAAATGGGCGAAATGATTTCTTAGGAGTTGACGTTTCAACAACATGTTTATTTATTTCAATCATGTCATTTGACATAGTCTTTAACACTTTTTGAAGACCTTGGAGATCAAATGGATCCTTCGAGACTTTCTTTTTGGAATCTTGACTGAATATCACTTTATTTTATTTCTTGTCTTCTATCTCTGATATTTTTTCTAATGCTAGGATTCTTTTCCCTATAGCAAGAGCTTCTTTCATGTTTTCTAAAAGGGTAGCTTTACCATCTCTATCTACAAAAATAGCTATATTATAAGGTAAGGAAGTAATATACCATTCTATTTGTACATCAATAGCAGGCTTGGAAGCGGTTGGGATTTTTTTAATAACTTGTTAAATCTAGAGTTAAAACCTTTGATCTTTTCACTTGAATTTTTTTTTAGATTGGAAAGGGCATTGATTAAAGATGAAACAGTTCTATCATCTCCAAATTTTGCAAGAAAAACGTGTTCAAAAGTTTCCCATTCGGTAATTCATCTTATTGGAAGTGAAAAGTACCAGGATCCTGGAGATCCTTGTAAAGTATAAGGAAATAATCTAACTAAAATATCTTCATGAGCAACTACATTCAGATTCATGGCTAAAATAAAATTATTAATATGCTCTTCAGTAGGAAGAACATCATCTGGATTATATTTAGGTAACCATTTTTCTGGATGATCTGGAAGAGGATTTGGATTTGCTATCAATAAAACACTAGGATTCGTCCAAGGCCAATTATCCATAATTTGATTTGAAGATTTTGAAGATATAGAAGTGGATCCAAAAGTAGGGGGAATGGACGAATAACTTACAACTTGAACAATAATAATTGTGATAGTACTGTTTTTTTGAGTAGAGGAAATGGAAGAATAAGAAAATGTAGATTGAGTAAGAGGATGCAAAGAAATAATAGAAGGGATATTTGATGTGACTTCACTCATATCTATCTTAGATCTAGATATAGAAACTTTTTTTCGATGTGATTCTATTGGAGATTCAAAAGGAGGAATTCCAAGTCTTTCACTTTTGGGTTGGGTTAATATACCAGTTTCTCTAAATAGAGAAGTAACACTTTCTTCAGAAGCTTCTGGATTAATAGGTTTTTCTACAGAAATAGATATTCCTTCTAATTTTTGAATTAAAGACTAAAATTTGAGAGACTCAAGAGTTAATTCTGATCGAGATAACTGTAGAGATATTTCAGGGGATGAGGGAAACATTTCTACAATTTTCAATTTCTGAGTTGGTGATCTAGAATGTGATCAGGAAGTTGTAAGATATTTATGGGGAGATTGACTCTTATCTGGGCTTCTATTTTGAGGTTTAGATTTATATGCCATTCATAGTCAGGCCCTCCTTCTAGTGCCAAAAATGTTGAGGCCTCAGAAATATGTGGCAACAACAAGGGGGATAACCACCCGGTCTAGACCTTAAAACAATTCCTTTTCCATTTGGGATAGTGGCTCCGACTGGGTGTAATAGCACCAATTTCCCAGATTTGGGTTTTTGTAGATTGTTGGATTTCTCTCAAAATATTTGCATAAAGAATTACTAAAAACTAAAAAAAAATTATTCTAGGATGAAAAAATTTGAATTAAGTCTAATCTAATCTAACCTAGGATAATACCAATTTTATGTGATCTAGAATGATATGTATTCATTCTATGATTATTTAGATCAATCACAGACTTAATAGGATTAATAATTTGTAAGATGATTCTTTTGAGAAATAGTTAATCAAAATAAAATGTAAAACAGTTCAGACATATTCTGATAATCATATATAAAACAAATCAATTTCTATCTTTATATCGTTCAATAGTGCAACTGATATTTCAAATAGAAACAATTGATTTCATACATAATTCATGAAAGCTAAGCTTATCACTAATTCTTAAAACATGCTTTAGCATACATGATAATAGTACCAGATTTATAATGTCATGTTCATTTGATCAGCAATAGTAAGCCACAATCAATCTTGCTATCGATGAGTCTTTCAGAGAATACAAAAGTGCATGAAAAATGATTAACAAAATGATATATAACTAAAAAGGCTACGTTCTACAAATTTACAATAAAGCATTCTTTGTAAATGTTCTCAATAAAATTATGGACCCTTCTCTAAATGCATGAGAAGGGTTTAAATACTAGTTTAACTACTTACAAAAAAAATGGATTATACAAAATATCTTATGAAGTGGTTTCAAAAAATATTCCTCATTCATAGTGCCTATTTGCTAAAATTGAAATTATTAAAAAAAAAAAATTATAATCATGCCCGATGATAGATTGTTTCCAGCTCTATTTTTCTGCTCACAAATATCTGACATCAGCTGAACCTGTGGAGGCTTCCAAAATTGTGTCTTCATTTGCCCAGCAAATATAGCATCCTGTAAAAGTGGCTAACTTTTCTATATGGAATCCAGAGAGTAAGTCAATGTCATTACTTGACTATGTAGTTTAACCAGTAATTTCTAGTATGATTCCCAAGCAGTCTACTTCAACTCTGCAAGCGTTTCTTGCCAGAGTTGACCCGTGCTTTTCCAACTTCATTCTAAATATCTGATATCAGGAATTGATTTATGATTTCCCTCTTTAATCAAACCAGGGGTATGCAACATATGGTTAATAATTTTGACCATATTTTTTTAGATCCCTTCCTCTCTAGCTATGGCCAACTCTGCATGTTTTATCTATGCATCCCGGTTAGTAAAAAGGATATCTTTGAAATTTTCTTTGATCTTTGGGATACTTGAATTTCTCCATTCCTCTAAATATTGCCATTCAATATAATCGTAAGTTTTAGTATTGAGTTCATTAAACTCAATTCTCTAGTTAATGACTGTATTAATCAATTGTTCACTGATTTCCAAGTGTGGGATTATGTCTGACATCTATGAAATAAACAATTTTTGTTGTTTTTAGAGTAAGGCATTCAATGCCAATGCTTCTTTTACAAATTTCTCTGCAGTAGGAATACCTTCATAGTTTGTAACTTCTTCTCTCAATTCTTTAATCAATGTGTTTTTGATAGATAAGTCATTTTCATGACTTATCTTAAGAATTTCTATATCTTTCTTAAATTTGAGGAGTTGTTGCTCTACCTTTTTATTTAAAATGATCCTTTCCTCATCCAGTTGTTGCTATAGCTGCATGATCTTATAATCTTTTTATTGAACCAAAATGGACACTTCGACTGCCTTGTCCATCATTACGGTAGCTTATTTCCCAGCAAATTGTGATAGCCAAGTCATATTTTCAACTGGAATTGAAGGAATGTCTTTCCATACAACTTCGATTACTTTGTTTCCTGGAGGCGTTTCAATCCTTCTCCTTTTTCTTTGTTTCTTGACTACAACTTTATGGAGAGGTTTGTGGAATACATCTACTGGAGGGATATCAGTTACCTTCAGAGCAATTTCATTAGTTGGAAACACAATAATGACTTATGTGTGTTTGGAGGTTATCTCATGACTTTCAATGATTTCTTTTTCTGAAACTGTTTGTCCCTTTGGAGTGAAATTCTATATATTTTTGTGAAGATGATACCTCTAGGGTATTTATCAATGTGTTTCTAATTGGAGTCCAGATTTTATCTAGTTCATTCTGACTCTGTGAGTCTGTTTGTTCTGTCCTGACTTCTTTTCTTGATTCAGTCGTATAACTGGTAACTAAGACATTTTGAGGAATACGTCTGAGTCTTTGTTCTCTGTATTCGTTGAATCTTTGTATTTCTTCTCGATTTAGGTTCAATTTCACAAAATTTTGGACATATTCAAAAGTCCCAACTGATTGCAAAATGTCTTCAAATCTATCATCAATGTGTCTGATAGGTTTGACTTTAACTGATTGAGTAAACTTATTAGCAATCTTCTATGGGTCGAACTGCCTTGAGCTTAAAAATCTCAGTCTTCTAACATTATTTCAATGCATGATTGAAATTAATGAGGGTAAATGTACCACATTGAAATGGTAAACTCGACCATAAGGATTTTTTACTATTGTTCAAAGATTTTGTGAGTCCATTACCAATAGAAAGGTAAGCGACTTCTCTCGCCATTAATTTATCAAAAACATAAAAAGGAAGAATATTTGGGGGAGCAGAGCTTCTAAATACACTAATATATGAAAATTATTCTTCAACAAAACATCTACCTATCATTTAAAGTTCTCCAAGGGCTTCCTTAGTGAACCTAGGGCTCACTTTGTCAAACATAAATTGATGTAACGGTAATAAAACTCCATAAAATCGCCTATGAAAATGTGGTACAAAATTATGCTCCCATATCTCTTTATCACTCAAATTTATAGGGGTGGGATCCTCAGGAGTCCATTTCCAACCCACAACCAGAGAACTAGTAGAAAAGCAGATGGCGTCAAAAACATACACGCTGATAAAAAATTGGGGAACAGATTTGGAGGAGGATGTTCTTGTTTGGCGATATTCATTAATTACCTTAACAAGATTCTCAGAAAGGATATTCGCCCAATTCATTATGAGGGAATTAACACAGGAGTTAATCAGGGGAAGCAAATTTATGGAGAACTTGGTATTATCAGGTAGACCATATAATCTGCATAGCATTGTTGTTGTAGAATTGTAGGGATTTGCAAGTGACGCAATAGGGGACATACTTGTTTTCTCATATTTGAACTTGTGATGTAGTTTCCTCGAACCTTGGGTTGCCTTGGACGTGTCTTCATTTTTCTTAGCAAATTTTGCAACAAAATAACTGTTGTAGATGTCTTGCGGGTCGGGTAGCTTATACATGAATTTCAGATCTTCAGCTCTGAAAGAACCTAGAATCTCATTCTTGAAGGTTCTTAATTGTCTATCTTTGATTGTTTAATTGTTGAGCACCCATGAAATCATGTCGTTATATGGAAGAAGAGTAGCCCTTGCTGCTATCCTATGGAGGAAAGAGCATGAAATATCTTTGAACTGTAAATTTGAGGGTGTTGCATGATCGGCAGTCATCGTGACTTCCACTACTTTAGGTTCTTCACCTTCGAGAATGGTATAGATAGCTTGCCACTTTGTGGCACCTCCATCAGCAGTGCATATTGTATCTGAGACTATTTTCGACATTTCTATGTATTCTTCTTCTGCAAGAGTCTATTTGTTCATTTTCATTACATTGTGGATGGACATATCTTGAAGGAAAATACCTATAAAAATAGAATAATGATCAAATGATGGAAGATATATTTGAAATGACCAATTCGAAAAGAAAATATCTAGGAAGAAGATGTTCCATTATTATCTGTAACCAAACAATAATTATTTGCATTAGGATGATCAAACACACTTAATCGTTTCTAAGATGATTTATTTCATGTAAAACCTTTATTTAAAACCTATGAAATTCATCGTATCTTGCCCTTTGAATCTATTCTTATGAAGAAGATTACATTTTGTTTATGTGATATGTGATTTCACGATATCGCAAAATCGAAAAATCATAGAAGTTGCAGTATCACAGAATCTCAATATCGAAACTTTGGTAAGAATTGCTTAAAGTTTTACAATGTAAATCCGTGATATGCGATTTGTAATATCTCTTCTGAAACTTCAAATTAGCGATCAAAAAATCGGGATTCCGTTGTTTTATTGTTTTAAATTTTAATAAGAAAATATTTATGCGGTATATAACTTGCGATAAGGTATTTTCAAGGATGTTTTTAATAATTTCTTTTTGTTTTCATGTTTTAATGTCATCATGGAAAGCCTGGTTTTGGAAGAAGATAGCGGTTTCTTTGTTTTTCATTTCAGTGATGGGGTTTTGGTGGAAATATTCACCACTGACCTTCCTGTGAAGTGGGAAATTCAGAGCCATCTTCCTCATTTCATGGTTGTCTCTGTTGCTTTTGTCTATTCTAATTTCTTTTCTAACTTTGCATGGTTGTACCATCTGCCTGTTGATTTTGTAGCTTGGTGTTGTATTGGTTCTGCATGGATTTTTAAAAGCCTTGCATGGCGTCGTTATGACCCTGTATTTCCATCTCTTGCTTTGGAGGGCTTCTATTTTGACCAATTTTGGTATCCCTCTTTTTCCTCGTCTCTATAGGTCACTATGTCGAACTGTAGTCACCAGCTTTGGGAAATTGACTGTATGGCTTTGAATGATCTTTCTGGGGGTGGTGAGTCTATAAATCTTAGCATCAATGGCTCTGGTCGTCAGTGGGTCAGGTTAGTTTGTCAGGTGGGTAATATTATTAAATTTTCCATTGCTAATGTTATACGGTCTATTGTTAGTTGTTATGGACTTTTCTCTGAAGTCGGGACTACCTTTGTGGTTCGGAAGAGTGTGGTCTATTACTTTAGGTGTATGGCCAATAAATTGAAGATATATGTTGGGTCCTGCGAGTCTATAAAGGCGTTGTCAATTGTTGTAAGGTCGTGTCCTCCCTGTCTATCAAGGTTGGGTCCAGTGAAAGCCCGTAAAGGCAACCAGTCTTTGGTGCCTCCCAGAAAACACCATGGTTGTCTTTCTATCTCATGTAGCTTTAATATCGACATGCTTTCTACTATTGTAGGTCTTCCTATAATTTCTTACTTGCACAAAAATTTTGCTGGAAGACTCGGGTATCAAGACAATGATGAAAGGCCAGTTGACCAAAAAAGAAGGAAAGGCTGAGGAGAAAGCCAAATATCCCAAATATCTAGCCAAACGAGGTTGGAAGTCTGGTAAAGAGGTAATGGATAACTTATTACAGTCATATTCAGATGATACAACCTGTTATATCAAGTCCTAGATTCACATGTGGGAACATGACACAAGGGCTAAAAAGGATGTGGAAGCTGAACTGGATGAAGAAGAATTGGACACTATTGTAACTGACCCGAGTAATACCCGCAACAGATTGTCTTTGTTTGAATATCACTCTATCCACACTTGATGGATCCTGAAATGCCTCTTGCTAAAGGCAATTGTCTCTGTCAAAGAGATAGGGGGAGACTTGCACGCAGCCTCAACTCTGGAAGACATTCACAGAGACATCCAGGAGATAAAATTGCAGCACCATCACCAGAGTGTCTTTCTTGGACGAAGTTACAGACATTTACAAAGCATGCACCAAGTTGACATGCATGGATCAAGTGTAAAAGACGCGGATCCTATAGATTCTTCTGATGATTGATTGTCCTATATTATGTTTTTTGATATGATAACGAATATAATTTACCTTTTACATACGTTTACGAAAGAAAAGATAGATAATAGTCACTTCAAGACAATAAGAGACCACTTTAAGTTGTTTAAGTTTTGGATGGCCTATAACTCTTTAATACGCCCAACAAAACTAGTTTCCTACTGGCAGGTTGAAGTGAAAAGTTGTAAATTTTTATAACCTACAATTTTTTTTATAAATAGAAAATAACAAGGCTCTACTAAGTTTAAAAGAAAAAGTTATTAGATTTTAAAAATAATATTCTTAAGTTTCAAAAATAATGTTTTATTATAAAAAGCTAAATTGCAATTAAAACAAACCTAGTAGAATCAACTTATATTATAAAAAGAAAAATTTCAATTAAAATAAACCTAATCAACTTACTGTTATAAAACATTTTTTGACCCATTCATATGAAAGTTACTGGATTTTACTTATATTCTTCTTGAAGTTAATCAAGTGCTTCCTTTGGAATTTTTCGAGTGATTTTATTTTGAATTTGATTCAAATTTGGGAACCAATTTTAAGTGTGTTACATATTTTTATCTCTTCAAATTTATTTTTATATTTAAAAATAAAATACAAAAAAATATTATATAATAAAAAATCATGTTATGAAAACTCAAAAACAATCTCTGGTTATAAAAAGCTAAATTTCAATTAAAACAAACCGAGTAGAAACAACTTATTGTGATCAAACAGTTTTTAACTCATTCATAAAATTTACTTGATTTGACTTATTAGGCTAGGTTACATTTAATAACCAAGGTATTAGTCATGTTTCCCACTTGAGGAAAGCCGTCATTATTCTTCGTAAGTGTGTTGAAGATTGATTTGTAAAATCAAGCTAGAGCTTGTATAAAAGGAAAATATACCAATTGTATTCAATAATAAATTGGATAGGGAAAATGTATTCTCTATACTCTCGAGGAATTATTAAACTTAGTAGAGCCTTGCTATAGCATTGGATTTCCCCACACATATATACCTATTAAATTCAATATTTATATTCTTAAAGCTAGAATTATTTTTTCATAAATACTGAATTTAATAACTATATATGTGTGTAGAAATCCAATGCTTTCCTACGCATTTATCCGCTTCACCAAAAAATCATATACTAGCATATGGTCTGACTAAATGGCAGCACTGATTTTCGGGAGGAGGTGCAGGAGCGAGATCAAAAGTTTTGATATTATTATTGTTTGTCCTATCATAAACTATTTTCAATATTTACAGGATTTACAGGATGGTAATGAATGATAGTGCAAATTTCCAAAAATTAATCAAAATATTCTCAAGACAAATTCACTGCAATTGAAATCAATATACCAGAGTATGGACTCTGTAATTGTCAGCACTGATATATTAATGGTTACAAATTTCGTGAAATCAAACAGAAATACTCAATAACATTGACTGCAATTTGAATCAATATTAAATGAAATAATTCAGACATCACACATTTATTTTCCTCGAAATAGCTAAACGCAGGAAAATCCAATTATTCTCCTCAGAAGAGATAACAACAAGAAAAAACAAGAGTTCAATTTGTAAATTAACCTACAAATTTATTTGGGTAATTGGTAAATTGTTAGCAAGATCATGAATATAAGTGGTTTAAAATGAGTTTTTGGATGTGTAGTTAGAGTCCACACCTGGAAAATCATAGGTCTCTTGAATAGTGCAAATTAAATCGCGAAAACCTAAAATTGAAAGAAATTCCTACTGGATTTCAACCAATATTGACCGGAAAAATTACCAAACAAAAAACAAAATGAATCCTACAAACATAAAAAACAGTATTCAAATTTGATTATTCGACATCGTCATTGAAAAAATGATAATAGATAGATTGGTTTGTCCAGTGGAGGTTTCATACGAAGGGAGATGACACTATCCCCATGCATCTACCACTAATTCTACCATTTATAAACTTTATTTTAACGAAGTTCATTTTAAGTTCTACGAACAGATTTGGAGGCAACAAGGAAGGACCCCGAATATCAATTCCTATGGCAGCAAGTAAGAGAGGGGGAAAAGCAAGGAAATCCATCAGATTATGAGCTTAATGATAAACAACTCTTATTATACAGAAAGAAGATATGTATTCCGAATCAAATGAGCTTGAAGGGGCTGATTATCAATGAATATCATAGGAGTTCCTATGCACGAGGTTTAAGATATCAAAAAATGTTAACAACAATTAGGAATGATTATTTTTGGTTGGGGATGCATAAACAACAATTTTGTATACCTCACCAAGTGCTTGGAGTGCCAGTGGGTCAAAGTGGAACACCAAAATCCAGCAGCATTACTTCAGCCTATCCCTATACCTAAATGGAAATGGGAAGTCATGTCCATTGATTTCATCATCGGGTTACCGAGAAATAAAACACACAATGACTCAATCATGGTGGTGGTTGATAGACTCAGCAAAGTAGCTCATTTTATATTTGTCCCGTGAACCTACAAGACAATAAAGATCGTTGATATGTTCACGAAATAAATTTTTAGACTCCATGGTATTCCGAGAATTGTTATCTCAGATCGAGATGTAAAATTTACATCAGCGTTCTAGAAAACATCATTCACTCGCTTGGGAACACAAATAAAGTTTAGTACCACTTACCATCCTAAAAAATATGGGAAAACGGAAAGGGTGAATCAATTTTTACAGGATATGATGCGCATGTATGTAACACCCCTAGTTTTATGTTATGTCAAAGTTAGACATTTGAAATTTAATCCAAAGGGGAGTGGATCCCAATGGATAAGTATTTTGTGGATGTAATTAAATATTTAATTTTGAAAAAATAAATAAAACAATTCTGTGCAAATTGACCAAAATGAGAATTATGAGATCACTTGCTAAATCCATGAGGATGGATAAAGGAAAATACTTTCCCCAAAAATATTTCAAAAATCCTTGAAAGAATTTATTTCCAAATTAGATTTTGAGGAAAATCTAGTTTCCCCAATGACGTGGAGAGTAGTTAGGAAGAGGTAAAAAGTTGGGAAAAGCAGAAAGCAGCTTTAAAAGTCCCTAAATAGAGAAGCCTAGGAAAATAGGAAGAAAAGCATCCTGATATTCTGGACGCAGAATTAGAAACAGGCTTTGGGGAGCAAAAGCTTAAATAAGCTATTCCTGAACAGATTAAGAGGTTGGTCTATTTTGGAGGTGGTCTCAGCTCGGGGGTGAGTCTTGGAGATAAACAGACTCTAAGGTTGGGAGGATTGGTCAATTGGAGAAGTGGTATGTTCAAAATTCACTAATAATTATAGCATTAGTATTGTTCAATATGGTTATTTTTTATAGATGCTAATTAGAATTATAAATTGAAAATTGTCATTCTCTACATTTAGTAGAAGAAAGTTTCCTCTAAGTTCTATACAGTTGTAGGAATTACATCTATGGGAATGAGTCCATCAGAATCTCTAAACCAAGGCTGGTCTAAATCTGAGAATACATCTTTTCGCAAAGATGATTTACAGTTTAACTTTAATCTACTTCTGTATTATGAACTAAATACTATGTATAGAAAAAGGAAGCATAGTACCCTTACATGCATCATAGAGGAAGGAAACTAGACACAAAGTACATCTATTTGAAATAAGCAGTGAAATAAATACACAGAAAACATAGAGTTATGCAATTGGTATCAATGCCATGAATCAATAGTTACAGTATACTGAATTCAATCAATTGGTAGAACCTGAGTAGGTGTTATAGGTATACCTATATGTTTAGCAACAGAATTAAACTAACTCCAAATCTAAATACAGATGTATATTTAATACATTACACAACTATCTATACTGAAATCAAGGGCCTGGGATATACAGGTGATAACATTACTGATTAATATGAAATGCTAGACATGAGAAACAATTATAGCTATACAAATTCTATCCAGAAAAATCAAATAAAAGATCTAACAAAATGATTACCAAAACCTTATGAACTTATTCCCATCATAGCAGTCTAAAGATCTGGAGTTATCCCAGTACCAAAAAGGAGTGAACGAAATATTCTAGAAATACATAACAAATTTTTCTGGTGTACAGAGGTTAAATTGGAACGCATAATATTGATAATACATTATTAGTATATATCTCCTATCCTTCATTGTATTCCAGGAGCGAGATTAAACGAGAAGAAGTTGTTGTAGTAATATCTCGAGAACACCAGAAGTGCACATAATTAAAAGTATCCAGTGTTCACAAAACCATCAGGGAATATTAATTTGGTAATTAAATGAATGGGAAAACTAAACGTAGCAGAAAATAAATATGTTTATTGTCTCGAGACAGTATGAAATTTACACTGACAGAGTAAAAGAAATATAACTGTTACCAATAGTAGAGAAAATCCAAAAATTATCCTGTACGGTTATTTAAATAGTCCACAGTCCATCATTAACAGAGAATGTAACTCTGCCGACATAGAAATCAAAACAAAACGTGTTGACGAGATTCCATTTATGAAATTCCTGAATACCAGACATCACTTATAAATTACAATTGAGGAGTGTCTGAGAAAATTTCATAGTATGGGATTCTATAGATCCCAAAATGAGTTATGAAGAAATATTTCATCGGAGGAAGGAAACAAGTCACAAATACCAACCTGAAATCAACGATGAAAAAAAGAGGAACGATATTAACGAGCTCCGGGGATGTAAATCAATGTTAATCCCAAACCATCTCAGAGTAGTAGCTCACCTGCGTCAACCAAGAAGATAGACAAGCAAATGAGAATGACGAAGTAGATCAAATTAAATGATAGGTCAGATCATGAAGGTCATCGCAGAGAAAGAAGTTACCTCCTTCATCATCCTGGAAACGTAAGCGCCTCTGTAATATCAAACGACACGTAAATTTCCCAAGGTTGAAAATTATCTATCGAAAATGGAGAAGAAAATATGGACAGCTACTTCGTTCAATATACCTTGGCTCTCTGACGAGAAGGCCAACGCAAATCTCTGACGAGGAGTTAAACATGAGAAGGGCAAAATCATCATCATCGAAATTGAACTAAGTCACCAACGTCGAGATGGCTAGATTTTCCATGAAGGATGCAAATGCCTCCTACATTATGTATTCGCTGGAGGTTGAGTGATACCATGAAATTGAAAAACGAAATCAAGAGTTAAAACTGACTGTGTCTAACAATAGTAGGAGTCGAGAGCAGAAGGAAATCAATGAACTGAGATAACTCTGAAACATGGTCTCAAGAAACATTAACCCAAGCCAAATCAATATTACCTGGATGCATGCACCCTCTCATGCCACCATCGAACTCTAGTAACAAACAAGGGCGGAACACTGGAAGCAACCGAAGAGTCGAATGCTCCGAAAAGAGAAACAATATGAGGGCGGAAAATTTTTATTGTGATTCGAAACCCTAACTCAAAACAAATCTCATCGTCCACGTGTATAAATATGAGGAGGGTAGGGGTGGATCGAGACCTCGGTCTCAACGTTGAGTTTCATAAATAATCGCCAACCACATATATCGCGCAGAGGTGTGAATACATTAAAGTCTCAGAGGTGGTCATATGAGCCAGTTGACAAGATAATAATAAACAAACAGACTGGTTGAATGCACCGCTCAGAAGCCATAGATACATCATCCATGTCACAGTACGAGTGGAGTAAAGACCACTCCTGAAACCATACTCCAATGCGTAGACATATGAAAGCTAGGGTGGTTAAACCAAGGCGGGTATGCAACAGAATTTAATGTCACAAATAAATCTCAGTACCTTGGTGCGTTATATCAAAGTGACGGTTATGAGAGACGTGGCCACATTATAAATCACGCAAGGTCGGAACTTGAACGTCTAGACATAATACACAACGATTCATAAATTGCCTAACCATGTAACCAAGGAAACATGAGAAAGGAACTATAGAATATCGACTTATGTCGAACATAACTAAATCAAAGGTTTGGAACGTTGATATTTATATTACTTTCTGGCATGTCAATAGTTATATGATGTATGCATAGGGATGATATGAAAGGTTGGTTCTATCCCTTATGAAAGTGACAAATTTTATATTTAAAACCAATTAAATTCCAATCATTCAAGTGCCACGATATGATCGATGGTTAGGGATAATAGTCCCATGAAAGTCAAAATGGAATATACATTAACCCTCATGGCTTATGGGAGATAATGGTAAATGGTAACAAAAACAAACATAGAATAGAGAGAAAAGTAAAATATAAAAGGGAATATAATTGACCAAACTTTGGTTAGTAGATTGAGATATTGAAAAAGGACCATATTAAAATAAGTGGTCAACTGACATTCCAAGTAAGAGAATAATTTTGGGGAACAAGAAATCTTCTCATATAATTAGAATGATATGTACTGATTTAAGGAGTTCAACATACACCCACAGGGAATTTTCTTTTTTTGTGGTAGGAGGGACGTTACAAATGGTATCGGAGCTCATGTTGCATAAACTGGGCTGTTTTTTTTGTGCTCACTATTGTTGTGCGCTTTGTTGTTGTGCGCTCACTATGTAAATTATTTATTGTTGAAAAAAATAAATAAATTATTACTGATCTGTATTGTTTAGTGTATAGTGTGGTGCTAAAATAGATAATTCCAATGGCTGGAAGTGATGAAATTTATGTTGATCTGCGTGAGGAAGAAAATACACAAGATCCTAACGCTTCGGTGATGGCTATGTTGCATAGTTTTCAACGAGAAATGGATGAGATAAGAAGCCAGAATGACAGATTGTCATTAGCCAGTGAGGAGCAAGAAAAGCTCATCGGAGAATTAACTTCGTGGAATAGCCAAGAGGGTGAAGGTCACAGAAAGAGGAAGAATGATGAGTCTGAAGATGATGATGCTGTTAGGCATCAGTATAAGCAGAAAAAGGAATTATAGGGGGAATTCCGAAAGATCAAACCTCCCTCCTATGATGGGGAGAAGGAGGAAGATGCTGAAGCCTCGTTGCTGAACATCATTAAATATTTTCAAGTATATGAATATGAAAGCAATATGAAAGCCAGATTAGTTGTTTACCAGCTACAGGGTAAGGCTACCTTGTGGTGGGAAGAGACGAAAATGGTTCATGCCATTGATGAAAAGACAGTTACTTGGGAAGATTTCCAGGTTAAGTTTAAAAATCATTACTTAAATGAACGTTATTATGATGATAAAGTAAAAGAGTTCGATGAACTCAGACTGGGATAGCTCACTATCGATGAGTTTGTCACCAAATCTACAAATCTGCTAAGATATGTCCCTTATATTCATGAAGAGAAGGAAAAGGTGCAAAGATTTTTGAACTGTTTGCATGTTGTGTACAAGGAGAAAATAGAGTTTGATAATCCAAAAACCATGGATGAAGCAGTGAGAAAAGCTCGATTGTGCTACCAACAGTTTGAAGGAAGGGGTGAGCATGGAAAAATCTGGGTAAATAAGAGTGAATTCAAGGGGAAGAAACAAAAACCAACTTATTTGAAGAACATTGGCAGGGATCATCAGCGGAAGAAATTTTATAAACCGAAAGAAAGTCAAACTGCTCAGTCCCAAGTAGGTTCAAAACAACTATATGGAGACAATAAGAAAGAAGGCACAGTAAAAATGAGAGAACCTTTAAAATGCTGGGGATGTGGAGAACCTCATCTCCTGAGGGATTGTCCCCACCGAAACATTCATATGATTATGAGAGATCGAGAAGCTACCACAGTAAATGGCATTGCAAGAAATATACCCACTATCAGTGTAGCCTTGGAGAATCGAGAAGCAAAACATCAAGCTACCATGTTGGAGATGGAAGGTAAGATTGCTGACCAATCTGTTACTGTTTTGATTGATCCGAGTGCTTCTTGGAGTTACATTAGTCCAAAAATTGTAGAAAAATGCAATCTCAAAACTTAAAAATTGCATCAGTCTTTGTCGGTCTAGTTAGCCACTGGAACCAAGAGGAAGGTACCACATAAATTACCCCGAACAACAATTAAATTAAATGATTTTCATACAGAAGTGAATTTGAACATTCTGCCCTTAGGCTCATATGAATTGCTGATAGGAATGGACTGGCTGGAAAAGAGAAAGGCTGTGATGAACTGTTGGGATAAAACTCTGCAATGTATAGATGAAGAATGAAAACCTTTTATTCTCAAAGGAAAACCAAAACCCATCTCTGTAAGACAAATATCACCACTACAATTAAAAAGAAAAGCTAGGAAAGGATATCAAGTTTATGCAGTACATGTTGAAGAAATAGAACAACAACCTGAAGGAAATCTGCTGGATACTTTGCCAGTGGTGAGAGAGTTTAAGGAAGTTTTTCCAGATGAGATTCCTCATCTCCCCCCAAAAGAGAGATTGACTTTTCAATCGATTTGGTGCCGGGAGCAACACCTATTTCCCGAGACCGTTATCGAATGAGCCCCCCTGAACTCATGGAGCTGAAAATGCAATTGTAAGAATTGCTAGATAAAGGTTATATCAGACTGAGTGTGTCTCCTTGGGGAGCACCGGTACTGTTCGTGAAAAAGAAGGATGGAACCTTTAGAATGTGCATTGATTATCATCAGCTCAATAAGTTGACAATTAAAAAAAGATACCCTCTGACCAGAATTGAAGATATTTTTGATCAGGTAAGAGGAGCTTCAGTATTTTCTAAGATAGATCTAAGGACTGGTTATGACTAGCTCAGAACTAAAGAAGAAGACATCATCAAAACAACTTTTTGAACCAGAAATGGTCACTACGTATTTGTAGTCCTACCTTTTGGTTTGACAAATGCCACTGCCACCTTTATGTGCTTAATGAATAGTGTGTTAAATAAGTACTTAGATAAGTTCGTGCTTGTGTTCATAGATGATATTTTATTTTATTCAAAAAGTAAGGAGGAACACAAAGAGCACCTGAGAATAGTGTTGCAAACTCTGAAAGAAAACCAGTTATATTCCAAGTTCAACAAATGTGAATTCTATAAGGACAAGATCCAATACTTGGGACATATTATTTCTGAACAAGGGTTGGCTGTTGACCCTAAAAAGATCAAGGCTACTAGAGAATGGCATGTGCCAACTGATGTTTCAGCAGTGCGGTCATTTATGGTGATTGCAGGTTATTATCGCAGATTTGTGGAGAGATTTTCTGCCATAGCATATCCCATAACCTCACTACAAAGAAAGGGGGTCAAATTTGAGTGGACTGAAAAATGCCAAAACAGTTTTGAACAATTAAAATTAAAATTCACCACAACCCCTATATTGAAAATTGCAGATCCTGATAAAGAATTTGTTGCATGTACAAATGCCTGTAGAGAGGGGTTGGGAGGAGTCCTTTTGCAGGAAAATTCAGTTATTGCATATGAGTCTAGGAAACTTAATACACATGAACAAAACTATAGTGCATATGATTTGGAGTTGGCTGCTGTAATTCATGCCTTGAATATGTGGCGACACTATCTCCTTGAAAAAAAAATTACATTGATGACTGATCATATTAGTCTTAAATATTTCTTTTCCCAAACTGATTTGAATGCTAGGTAGGCCAGATGGTTGTCTTTTCTGAGTGAATTTGATATGGACATAAAACATATCAGAGGGAAGGAGAATAAAATTACGGATGCTTTTAGCAGAAATGCTTGTCAAAATATAAATAGTATTGGAAGTAGTGCTAATTTTGATTTAGAAGATTTAGTGAAAAAGGCAGCAGACCAGGATCCAAATTATGAAACACTACAGGCGAAACTACTAAAGAAGGAGATGGTTGATTACACTCAAAACCAAAAAGGGTTGATCTGCTACAAAAACATATTATATATCCCCAATGTGGAGTCCTTGAAAAGAGAGATTCTAAATGAATATCATAAACAACCGTATGCAGGGCATCTTGGATATCAGAAAATGTTAACAAATTTGAAAAAGAAGTTGTTTTGGCCAGGAATGAAAAGAGATGTAGAAGAATATTTAGCTAGATGCATGGAGCGTCAACTAGTTAAAGTTGAGCATCAGCATCCTGCTAGTCTTTTAAACCCTTTTCCGATTGCAGAATGGAAATGGGACACAGTTTCTATAGATTTTATAATAGGGCTACCAAAAGATAAATACCAACACGATTCAGTGATGGTAGTAGTAGGCACTTTAACAAAAGTTGCACACTTTATACCTGTAAAGGCTACTTTTGGGACAACCCAAGTAGGAGATGTGTTTCTAAAAGAGATAGTAAGATTACATGGGGTCCCAAAGATGATCGTTTCAGATAGAGATGCTAAGTTCACAGCAGCCTTTTGGAAAGGTCTATTTGGAGGTATGGGCACTAAGTTGAATTTTAGTACTGCCTATCACCCTCAGACCGACGGTCAGACAGAGAGAACTAACCATATTTTGGAGGATATGTTGAGAATGTATGTGATGGATAGGCCATCAAAATGGGAAGACTACTTGTATTTAGTTGAATTTTCCTATAACAACAGTTACCAATCATCTATTAAAATGATTCCATTTGAGGAACTCTATGGAAGGAAATTTCGTACTCCTTTGAGCTAGAGACAACCTGAGGATAAGCTAATGTTGGGACCAGATGCTTTACAAGAGATGGAAATAATTGTTAAACAAATACAAAGAAACATCAAGACAGCACAAGATCGCTAGAAAAATTATGCTGATAAGAAGAGGGTATATCAAGAATTCAAAGTGGGAGAGCATGTGTATTTGCGTATTAAACCCAAAAAAGGGCACACTTTATGCTGGAAGTTGTGCAAAACTAGCTCCTAGATATTGTGGCCCATTTGAAGTATTAGAAAGGGTGGGACCAGTGGCTTACAATTTGGCCTTACCGCCCCATGTTAAATTTCATGATGTGTTTCATGTTTCATTATTAAAAAGATATATACATGATGCTTCTCACATAGTTGATTGGAATGTGATACAGGTGGAACCAGAAGGACAGTTCCTTCCAGAACCGCTTCAAATATTGGAGCGGGAAGAAATTGAATTGAGGAATCAAACGGTAGCAAGAGTAAAGGTACAGTGGAAGCACTTTACTGCTGAAGAAGATACCTAGGAAAGAGAAGCTGAAATGATGGAAAAATATCCATTTTTGTTTGAAAAATGAACTCTAGTAATTAGATATTAACACCGAGGACAGTATTTTCTTTCAGAGGGGGAATATGTAACACCCCTAGTCTTATGTTCTATCAAAGTTAGACATTTAAAATTTAATCCAAAGGGGAGTGGACCCCAATGGATAAGTATTTTGTGGATGTAATTAAATATTTAATTTTGAAAAAGTGAATAAAATAATTCTGTGCAGATTGACCAAAATCAAAATTATGAGATCACTTGCTAAATCCATGAGGATGGATAAAGGCAAATACTTTCCCCAAAAATATTTCAAAAATCCTTGAAAGAATTTATTTCCAAATAATATTTTGAGGAAAATCTAGTTTCCCCAATGATGTGGAGAGTAGTTGGGAAGAGGTAAAAAGCTGGGAAAAGCAGAAAGAAGATTTAAAAGTCCCTAAACAGGGAGGCCTAGGCAAACAGGAAGAAAAGCATCCTGGTATTTTGGACGCAGAATTAGAAATAGGCTTTGGGGAGCAAAAGCTTAAATAAGCTATTCCTGAACAGATTAAGAGGTTGGTCTATTCTGGAGGTGGTCTCAGCTTGGGGGTGAGTCCTGGAGATAAAAAAACTCTAAGGTTGGGAGGACTGGTCAATTGCAGAAGTGGTATGTTCAAAATTCACTAATAATTATAGCATTAGTATTGTTCAATATGGTTATTTGTTACATATGCCAATTAGAATTATAAATTGAAAATTGTCATTCTCTAAATTTAACAGAAGTCTGTAGAAGAAAGTTTCGTCTCAGTTCTGTAAAGTTGTAGGAATTACATCTATGGGAAGGAATTCATAAGAATCTCTAAACCAAGGCTGGTCTAAATATGAGAATACATATTTTCCCAAATATGACTTATAGTTTAACTTTAATCTACTTTTGTATTATGAACTAAAGACTATGTGTAGAAAAAGGAAGCATAATACCCTTACATGCATCATAGAGGAAGGAAACTAGACACAAAGTACATCTATTTGAAATAAGCAGTGAAATAAATACACAGAAAACACAGAGTTATACAATTGGTATCAATGCCATGAATCAATAGTTACAGTATACTGAATTCAATCAATTAGTAGAACCTGAGTAGGTGTTACAGGTATACCTATATGTTTAGCAACAGAATTAAACTAACTCCAAATTTAAATACATATGTATATTTAATACATTACACGGCCTTCTATATTGAAATCAAGGGCCTGGGATATATAGGTGATAACATTACTGATTAATATGGCATGCTAGACATGAGAAAAAATTATTGCTATACAAATTCTATCCAGAAAAATCAAATAAAAGGTCTAACAAAATGATCACCAAAACCTTATGAACTTATTGCCATCATAGAAGTCTAAAGATCTGGAGCTATCCCAGTACCAAAAAGGAATGAACGAAATATTCTAGAAATACATAGCAATTTTTTCTGCTGTACAGAGGTTAAATTGGAAAGTAGAATACTGATAATACATTATTAGTATATATCTCCTATCCTTCATTGTATTCCAGGAGCGAGATTAAACGAGAAGTAGTTGCTGTAGTAATATCTCGAGAACACCAGAAGTGAACATAATTAAAAGTATCCAGTGTTCACAAAACCATCAGGGAATATTAATTTGGTAATTAAATGAATGGGAAAACTAAACGTAGTAGAAAATAAATATGTTTTTCATCTAGAGACAGTATGAAATTTACACTGACAGAGTAAAAGAAATATAACTGTTACCAATACTAGAGAAAATCCAAAAATTCTCCTGTACGGTTATTTAAACAGTCCACAGTCCATTATTAATAGAGAATGTAACTCTGCCGACATAGAAATCAAAACAAAACGTGTTGA
Organism: Pinus albicaulis; assembly: GCA_034641835.2. Lineage (NCBI taxonomy): Eukaryota > Viridiplantae > Streptophyta > Pinopsida > Pinales > Pinaceae > Pinus > Pinus albicaulis. Next base: position 354,665,402 of record CM076582.1, read on the forward strand.
CGGGATTCCATTTCTGAAATTCCTGAATACCAGACATCACTTATAAATTACAATTGAGGAGTGTCTAAGAAAATTTCATAGTATCGGATTCTATAGATCCCAAAACGAGTTGTGAAGAAATATCTCGTCGGAGGAAGGAAACGAGTCACAAATACCGACTTGAAATCAACGATGAAAAAAAGAGGAACTATATTAACGAGCTCCGGGGATTAATTGTATGTAAATCAATGCGAATCCCAAACCATATCAGAGTAGTAGCTCAGTTGCGTCAACCAAGAAGATATAAAAACAAATGAGAACGACGAAGTAGATCAAATTAAATGATAGGTCAAATCATGAAGGTCATCGTAGAGAAAGAAGTTACCTCCTTGATCATCCTGGAAATGGAAGCACCTCTGCAATATCAAACGACATGTAAATTTCCCAAAGTTGAAAATTATCTATCGAAAATGCAGAAGAAAATATGGACAGCTACTTCGTTCAACACACCTTGGACCTCTCTCACGAGAAGGCCAACGCAAATCTCTAACGAGAAGTTAAACGCGAGAAGGGAAGAATCATCATCATCGAATTTGAACTAAGTCACCAACGTCGAGATGGCCAGATTTTCCATGAAGGACGCAAATGCCTCCTACGTTATGTATTCGCTGGAGGTTGAGCGATACCATGAAATTGAAAAATGAAATCAAGAGTTAAAAATTACTGTGTCTAACAATAGTAGGAGTTGAGAGCAGAAGGAAATCAATGAACTAAGATAACTCTAAAACATGGTCTCAAGAAACATTAACCCAAGCCAAATCAATATTACCTAGATGCATGCACCCTCTCATGCCGCCATCGAACTCTGGTAACAAACGAGGGAAGAACACTGGTAGCAACCGAAGAGTCGAACGCTCTGAAAAGAGAAACAATATGAGGGCGGCAAAATTTTATTGTAATTCGAAAACGTAACTCGAAACAAATCTCACCGTCCACGTGTATAAATCTGAGGAGGGTAGGGGTGGATCGAGACCTCACTCTCAACATTGAGTTTCATAAATAATCGCCAACCACATATATCGCACGGAGGTGTGAATACATTAATGTCTCAGAGGCGCTCATATGAGCCAGTTGACAAGATAATAATAAAAAAAAACACTGGTTGAATCCACCACTCAGAAGCCATAGATACGCCGGCCATATCACAGTACGAGTGGAGTAAAGACCACTCCTGAAACCATACTCCAATGCGTAGACATATGAAAGCTAGGGTGGTTAAACCAAGGCAGGTACGCAACAAAATTTAATGTCACAAATAAATCTCAGTAGCTTGGTGCGTTATATCAAAGTGATGGTTATGAGAGACGTGGCCACATTATAAATCACGCAAGGTCGGAACTTGAACGTCTAGACATAATACACAATGATTCATAAATTACCTAACCATGTAACCAAGGAAACCTGAGAAAGTAACTAAAGAATATCGACTTATGTAGAACAGAACTAAATCAAAGGTTTGGAACATTGATATTTATATTACTTTCTGGCATGTCAATACTTATACGATGTATGCATAGGGACGACATAAAAGTTTGGTTCGATCCCTTATGAAAGTCACAAATTTTACATGTAAAACCAATTAAATTCCAATCATTCAAGTGCCACGATATGATCGATGGTTAGGGATAATAGTCCCATGAAAATCAAAATGGAATATACATTAACCCTCATGGGTTATGGGAGATAATGGTAAATGGGAACAAAAACAAACATAGAATAGAGAGCGAAGTAAAAATATAAAAGGGAATATAATTGACCAAACTTTGGTTAGTAGATTGAGATATTGAAAAAGGACCATATTAAAATAAGTGTTCAACCGACATTCCAAGTAAGAGAATAATTTCGGGGAACAAGAAATCTTCTCATATAATTAGAATGATATGTACTGATTTAAGGAGTTCAACATACACCTATAGGGAAAAAAAAAAAATTGTGGTAGGAGGGACGTTACAATGTACGTAATGCAAGAACCTACAAAGTGGGAAAAGTATCCGCACTTGGTCGAGTTTGCCTATAATAATTATTATCAAGATTCCCTCAAGATGAGTCATTTTGAAGGATTGTATGGAAGATAATGTCAAGCCCCCATAAATTGGAGAAGCCTGAAAATCGAGATGATGTTTGGACCAGACCTGCTTGAGGAAATGGAATGTGAGGTGATAAATATTGGACAGAACTTAAAGCTAGCTCAATATTGGCAAAAGGTATATGTAGGCCGAAAGAGAAATTTCAGGGAATTTGTTGTGGGAGACCATGTATATGTAAGGATTAAACAAAAAATAAGTACCCTGAGGTGGAATACTTGTGCCAAATTGGCTCGCACATATTGCGGACCATTCCAAATTTTGGAACGCATTGGCCTGATGGCTTATCAACTAGCTCTACCTAATCATATAATGGTGCACAATGTGTTCCTTGTATCATTGTTGAAATTATACCTCCATGAACCTAAGCATGCGATACATTGGAAGAGTATACATGCAAGTCGTGGTTACATTACAATTTACAAATAAGAAATTTTTTTGTTGGAACTAATTAATTTTTTTTTTGCCTCTATAGGTAGAACCAGATGACAAATTTCTGGTATACCCTTAGTATATTCTCAATCAGAGAGAAATAATGCTCTGGAGGTGAGTCATACCCCAAGTTAAGCTGCAATTAAAGCACTTTAGCACAGAGGAGGCTACCTGGGAGGATGAAAATTTCATTAGAGAGGGATATCCTAAAATGTTTCAATGAGAAATTAACACCAGGGACGATGTTTACCTAAGAGGGGGAATATGTAACACCCTTTTTTATTTTAATTATGTTTGACAAAATTTTATGATACATTTGAATTATTAAAATTTTATGAGTATGGTTGTTAGTTAGTAAAACTTGAGTTTATTTATAATAAAATAAAATTGATAATTATGTTGAGTTAAAAGGATTTAACTAAATGGTAAATGATTCCAATATTGCAATGTAAAAGTAGATACAATTTTCACAGTTACTTCCCAAAAATGATAAAATTGAAATCTTGAAGGAGGGAAGGGGTCCTGTTCAAAAAGTTGCTAAGAGTTTACAATAGTATGTTGAGAAGAGTTGTCCAGAGCTTGTAGGAAACCAATGGAGCTCTATAAACCTAGAGAAGTATAGCCTGGATTGTAATCATGAGGTCTATCTTCTAATTAAGATTTTCTACTACCTGAGGCTCTAGAGAGGAGCACGGGGGGAGCAGAGGATGTGATAGCCTCTCTCAAGGTTGGGCAGAACCATCAATTACTTGAAAAAAAAAAGTACAAAGATAAGTACTTTTTGGTTTCTTATTTTGCTATGCATATAGTAGTTCAAGAAAGAAATTAAGAATGGTTAGATTTATACTAATATATTTATGGAATTGGCCTATAATGTGGAATATTACGGTGAAAATTGTTTTCTTAAAAACTATAAGATGAAAATATGCTAAACTAAAGACATAAATGTAAACTATTCTTTTGTTATTCAAAGGAAGCAAGTAGTACTACAAACTCTGTATTTTCTATTAAAAAAAGAAATGGATAGAAAACAATTATCTTCATGCAGTCTAAAATCTATTAAAATTCCAGAAATAAAGTTAAATATTTGGGAATAAATAATGAGGATATATAAACTAAACATATCAACTCATGAGGCACAGAGGTTTAGCATCGAGCCATGTGGAGACAAGGCAGGGGTCATTGTCCTCTGGCCATTTTAATATTCAACTTACTGTAACATACATTTAAAAAAAAAAAAAAAAACCAAGAGGGCTGTGAAATCTAAGTATACATTTACATATCTAAATAGCAATAAATACCTAACCCTCTGCAGAATAAATTTAGATAGAAAACTTAAGAACGATACATAGAAAAAGTAAATGGAGATAAATAGTCACACACACACACACACACACACACACAGACACACACATTTATAGAAAGAGAGAGAGAGTAATTGATTCAATAGTATGAAACCCATAATTTCCTACTGAGAACCATAAACCCTCAAGAAGAGGCAATAAGAATTTATGTGTTTACCGTTACAATTACTGAACAAAAGAGGGAAATAACTGAAAAACTCAGAATTAAGAAATTAAGAATTTCTAGATGAAGTTTCTTCACCAAAATAAAGAGCTCAAAATTATAAAATCTCCAATATACAATTAAATTATGAATTCTAAATCTCAAGAAAATACATTAAATTATCAACTATCAAATAAACCAGTCCAGGCTTAAAAGCCTTGAAATTCTGAAAGGAACAGTTCATGTAGGAATTTCAAAACCATAATGGATCCACCTCGAGCCAAGTCGAGTAAGTAACCAACACGACAAACCTCATTCAACATCAAGAACCTGGGAAGTAAGACACTTGCATGCAGGCACAACCATGGGCATTTGGTGCCCTACATACCTGGAAGGTTTTACCGTCATCAAACAAGACTATACAAAGGACAAAGGAGTGTGTTAAAGAGTTTGGGCATACCTATGAACTTAGAAGCGATGGAGTAAGAGACGAAACCATAGCTTGATTATGCAGCATCAAAAGGAGATGTCCATGAATGTAAATGACGCAGTAATAAATTCATAATACATATAGTAAAAACCAAGCTATAACTTTCATAAAGTTAGGAAGAAATTAACCAGTTCAATACGGAAGAAAATTTGAACAAATTGACAGTGGGTGGATTACATGCTTAGGGTAGGGCTTGTTCCGACCAAACTACATTTCTACTTGGCTGAAGGAAGTTAAAATAAACAGTCGCTATGGCACCTTAGCACCAAGATCTATATGTCGTTAAAAATGAGAACCCCGATAGTAGATAAATGTTCGTAAGAAACCTTCTGTTGTCCTTTGAGATAATTGGGGTCAATAACTATATCAAAGCATCTATAATATTTTATTGTGTTTTTTAATTTTGGATGACCACTCTATAAATTAACTTTTGAAAACAATTATTGATTAAATATTTTAAATAATATCAGAAAATATGAATAAGGGCTTCTTGTTTATCTCACACAGTGATTAAGATTTTGTAAATGGTTAAGTAGACTTATGTAAGGAAATATGATAACCAACTATTCAGATTCAATTCTTTGATTAATCATAATTTTTAGAACCTTTAAACAATGTCTAAAAGTTAAACATAATACATTTAACATTATCAAGAGGCTAACAATTTGTAAATGAAATGGACTTACATCAACAAACTGTTTAGTATATCATTCTTTATATTAATAATAACTTCAGGAGGAATTGTAAGATAACTGAAACACAGTTAATCTCACCTGATTATCTTGATAAAAATCAAACATATAAAGAGACAAAATGTAATGAAAACATGGGAAGACTAAAAAATGAACAAATTTGTATGAGACAAATTCAGAATCCTTCTTCTATTATTGATGATCAAAAAAAATTGTACAATTCTGCTTACAAAAATTTCTTATCCAAGGGTGCAACCCTTAATAACTCAAAAGGAGAGTTATTTATAATATTTTATAAAACTTAGAAATATCTTAAAGTGACTACAATAAAAAAAATAGAGAAGAATAGAAGAAGGAAATAGATATATGATGTTTCTTTGTTTTCATGGAAGATGTTGATGACTTGGCCCTTTTTCATGGAAACTGTTGATGACTAGACCATTGAAAATCCATTTTGCTGGTATGCTGTAAATATCACACTTTTACTCGATGGTCTCACAAAATTTATCCCATTTGTCTTGACTTGGGATCTACACTCATTATTTTTCTGAATATTTCATCTACCTCTTTATATCTCTCGAAAGTAGGCTTCTGAATGGACAAATGTTTTATTTGATGCTGAGTGATAAAATCAAAGTGCAAAGCTTCTAAAAATTATTTCCATGTAATATGTCCTTTAATACCTGCAAATTTTTACTTATCCACTACAATAGCATATGAATTTTTACAGAAATATTATAATTTAATCAATTTTTCATCTCATCCTATAAATCCTAGCAGTCCTTTATAATTTAAGACATTAAAATTTTTATTAAACCTTTGAACAACAATATTCAAAGCTTCACATTTTGTTTACAAAAGGTTGATTAAATTCCACTTCTGTAAAACTTTCTTGATTTCTAAAATTATTGCAGTTCTACAAGGTATTTTTATTTCTTCGAACGCTTCTTTGTTATTTATTCTATTATTAATGAGTCTTTGGAAAAGGAAATTTTTCCTACAAGAGTTCCAATTGCATCCTTACTTTCTCTCTGTCAAATTCAGTGAGAAGCTTGTGATGGGAAGTTGATGTTTGTTTCCAGAATTGACTAGATACATTAGATTTTAATGCCTCGTTCTTATGCTTAATGTTTAAGAATCTAGAAAAAATATTCTATTCTTCAGAAGAACTGACATATGAGTGCTAGATAATCTCTAGAGGTTCTATAGCAGATGATGATGATGGAGGAGTCAAAGGAACACTTATTGATGTAGAAACTTCAGTCTCTCCCAAATCAATAATCTCTGGTTTTTCTCCCTCTGAAAATAAAGTTCAACCAAGCTTTGGATTCTTGTGTTGCAAGATAAAGTCCACCATGATGTCTTTAGTAGGTGAAATATATTCTATTACTCTTTTATGTTGCTTAATCTCAGGGACTGGGGTCTACAAATTAGAAGTTGAAATAACTTGTTGATTTGCCTCCTGAAGAGTTCCTTCAACCCATTCATCTTGATTCGTATTTTTTTAATATTTCTACTCTAGAGGTATGAGTATAGGAGCTTGTTTTGAGTTCAACTCTCAAAGAAGAAATAATTCCATGTAGGTCATATGACCAAGTGAAACTTGGTTGGAAATCCATTTTCTTCAACAATGCATTAGCTTCAACACCAGCTGATCTAGTATTACAAATGAAAGATCCAATACTTGCTTTTAGTTTGAACTGAGCTTTCCTTTTCCCTGAAAAAAATGGAGGTCATCCATATTTATCATTCATTGAATATATTCTAAGGAAAATAATCTGATAGGGACATATCTAGGAAGCTTATATGGTGGGATTTCACAAGAATATACTCTAATTTTTGTGTAGTTTTTGTATAAATACCAATTCCCAGTTTTGGCTTCCTCACTCAAATGTATGATCCTTTTGATCTCTTCTCCAATTCTGGGTTCTGTTTGACTTGTAAGTATCTTCTTCACTGGGTGTATGACGGAGTCTATGAACTCTACAAAAGTAGTTTTTGTTTATATAGCCCTGATTAACTCTATCTAGTGAATCACTGGTTGATTCACTCCTTGTGCATCATGTTTACTGAAGCACACAAGCATCATCTATGTCTGTTGGAAAAGAATCATGTGAATAATTACATAAGTGTAATTAAACACTCCCTGAGTTGTAAAATTCATGAATTTATGATGTATATTTTTAGCCAAGAGTTGGATGTAATTATACATAAACAATGGTGCTTTGTCTTTACTAAAAATGGATATGAACCCCATGATGGGTTCATCAACAGTTTGGTCATTTGGGTATGCTAGCAAGTATGAAAGAAGTGAAATGCAGTGTTTAGAGGCTTTAAGAAAGATTGAGGACGAGTATGGTGGATTTTTCTTGGGAAATTCTACACCCTCGGGTATGAATATTTTAAATATTTGGGCTCTCTGTGGGAAGGTCCATAAGAGAAGCAGGTGAAAAATGGGACAAAAAATTAGATGAATGGATGAGGAGAATTGGGTTTATTGTCTCCGAAGAGATGATGATCAGAATTTTTCCATTCTGAGCCACCTCTACTCCCTTTATAGGATCATACTATGCTTGGCACCAGGAAATAAGGTCAGGGAAAGAATGGGTCTGTGGAAAGGCAAACATGGGAAACATCGATTCCTAGAACTTTATAGGGTCCTTATTATCACTGTGTTTTTATCTTAGCCATATATATAGATCATGAAAATTTAATTTGAAATGATCATATTAGAACTTAGAGAAGGCATCGGCGAGAGGTATTAGATATAGGTTGAGTTGTGGTGTAGGAGTGTATATTTTTGCTGAAACCAGGTTGGTGACCTGCACTTCTTCAACCACCTGTTTATTTTCTTTCCCTTAAGGGGTCACCAAATTTTTTGTCTTGGATTTTGGAGCCATTTTAGATAGGTATATAGAATGGGAGAAATAATTCAAAGATTAGGTGGTTGTAGAAAGGGCAACAATGTTCACAAAAATGGTGACAGGGAGCAGAATGTAGAACTAGTGACTTGGAATAGAATGTAGAGATGGTAGGCTGTGACGAATAGGGAAGAAGGTAAAAGTGACATAGGGAACTCAAAAAATCGTTTTATAAGTGGAAATTTTAGTTTAACGGCCTGGATAGTGACCATAAAATTTTAACGGTTCAGGAGCAGGATTTTAATGAGCAACAATGAGCCAAACAGTTAGGGAATGATCATGTGAATGGAGGAGTAAAAATGGTTAGGGAGAGGAGGAATATGAGGGTAATGGTTTGATGAGATGGCGAGATGTCATTGGTTGGATGGAAAATGGCTATGGCATGGAGGGAGGGATCCATTTGCTTGAGGTGTGAGAGGAAATAAACGTTGGAAGGGTTTTACCATCGGTAGATTTTAGGGGAGAGTACCTCCTGGTTTATGGTTTTTGGCGGAGGGGGTGTGAAGTCATGTGGTGTTGAAATTTTTCAAAAAGAGGCAGCCATTAAAACCATTTATCAACCCCCCCCCCCCCCCCCCATCGTGTTAACGATAAATTTTTTGGGGGGGGGTCGAAAAGTGGTTTTAATTGCTGCCACTTTTTGCAACATGTGAACTGTTGGGTGTGGAGCCTGATTATCTTGTTTACTTTGTATCACAACATTGGACCCCTATACCTTCAAAGGGGTGGCAACGCCGCCCGTAATTAATCGCTACCGTGGGGGGTCCAGGGGGGGTGGCAGCGCTTTTCGGAGCCCCCCCCTGGCGGGGGTTTTCGGGGGCAACGCCCCCAAAGCTAAAAACAGATGTAAAATTCCCTTGTAAAAGTATAGTAATTTCTAGTCAATCTGGGCCGTTCATTAGGAAAATGATCTGACGGTAGAAGTTATGTTTAGATTAGGGTTTTTTTCCCTAGAAGGAAACCCCCTTGTATATATGAGGGTATTGTATTGCGGCTTTGTATTATGTGTATTCTTAGAGCGAGAAATAGAGAGGGACACTGTGAGAGAGAATAGAGGATATCACAGCGGATCTGCTGTAGGTTTTGTCTCTTCATTTTTGCTGGATAATAGAAAGGAAGGACTGGTTGTTCAGGGTGGACGTAGCCCAAACTGGGTGAACCACATATATCTGTGTCTCTCTGGTTTTATGTGTTTTGTGTGCTTGTATTTTTACGCATATTTTATGTGTTGCATTGCTCCATAATATATAATTTTCTAACATGAACACCACATGAATTCGCACCCCCTCTCCCCAAAACCATAAACCGGGTTCCTCCACCGTCGATTTTGAGCAAGTGACCGATCTTCTGTTGAAACTTACCATCCATTTATTCAGCACGTTTTGACCTTTTATCCTTCAGTGACTTAGGATGAAAGAAAAATATGCACTATATGATTTATTTAATTAATGAAAATATAAACCACTTTTAAAATAATCAAATAATCATTAATTAATATTTAATCTTTTTAGTAAATCAATGCATTTAAACTTGCGGCCATGATTTATTTTTTGAGGACTAAAGAATTTAAATTTTTTGTTTTATTTTCTTCCCTAACATTTTTTTCTTTTTGTCTTATTTCTTTAGGGAAACTATCTCTAACATTTTTATTTTATGTGGATGCATAAAAACATAATTTTTCCCAACTTTTTTCTTTTTTCTTTTTCATCCATATCCTAACTTAGATATTTTTTTATTTTTTTTCAAATAAGATGCTAAATTATCAAAAGAAAATAATTTTACAACACCTTCCAAACAAGTGGAGTACTTCAAGGAATTAACATCGTCACCATACAAAATAAAACAAGGTAAACTTGTAACGTATTTTTGCAGTGTTGAGGAAAAGAACGAAACCGCCAGAAAAGAAACCAATACATTATTGAATTTTAGATATTTATGGAGGAAGTATACCTGCGAGAACCAGGATGCAGTCATGCCTTGCGAAGATTACAGCTTCAATGGCTAATGAAACAAAAGCTACAATAGTAGTAATGAAGAAAAACCATGGAAACTTGCAGAGCCAGACAAACCAAGGCATCGATGGAAGAATGACAAGAAGCAACAGGATAGGGGGTGGGTGGTTACCCTAACCTTCCTAGATCCCCTCACACCCATTGTATTTAGGGTTCGACAATCCAATGGTCCAGATGCGATGGGTTTAATCGTTGCAGACAACTGTGAGGGTTAAGGCAGGAGCCTCTGGCCGGATGTCCCTCAGTCATAATGGGTAGAAACCAAGGTGGCAGGAATTATGTCATACATTATGAGAATTGATTTTTCATACCATAGCAATCACATGACCTCATTTAAATTTCAGCAACCATGTAATCCATAGCAAATAAATATAAATGAATAAGGTACATATTTCAGGTGTCGTAACATTTATGATTTTTTAAAGCAGACCTATATGGACAGATATGTCAGGAGCATATGTTGATATATATAAAGGTTTTATATAACTGTTGAATAGTAATGATGTGATCTCGGGAATTATTGAAATGTTACCAAGTTGTAGATGAAAATAATTAAGATATGTGAGTAGTGTATACACACACACACACACAAATATATATAAATATTTGGGAACATTAAATATAGAAAAATAACATATAGTAAACAAGCATTAACAAAGTTTCACTTACATAAAGAAAATAAAAATAAAAAATTCTAATTTGTATTTATGTGTATAGTTGTGACGTACTACTAAGAATATTTTAGAATATTTCATAGGATTTAAATCTCTACCATCCACTTAATGATTATCAAAACTTAAATTAAAATTTTGTAGACATTATCCCAAAATAAACATGCCAATTTAATAAAAATAAAAATAAATATAAAAAAACTATCCATTAATTTATGTCATATTAATTTTAGTCCATAATTAATTAGTAATCATAGATAATTTAAAATTACACTATTGGGTTCTAGAAAAAAGTGATATTGTAACACCATGTTCTATTTTTACATGATGGTTAAAAGAATTTTTATTTTATTTAAAGATACATCTGAATTGACTAGAAAAAAGGTTAATAACAAAAAATATGGTTATTCGTTAGTAAACATAAAAAAATGAATTTCATTTATGAATATAATTTTCATTGAGTAGAGATTTAACTGAATGGTAAAATAATTCCAAGATTCAAGTGTAAAAGATTTAGGCAGTTTTTTCTCAGAATCACCTTCCCCAAAAAGGATAAAAGGGAATCATGAGGAGGGGAAGGGGTTATGTTCAAGAAAAAGGAAAGGGTTAGCCATAATGATGGTGGAAGGAGGAGTTGTCTAGAGTTGGTCTAGAGAAATTGGAGCTCTGTAATCAATAAGGAGTATAAAATTGACAGAGGTCCTAAGGCCTAACTTGTTGGGAAAAATACTGAGAAGGGGGGGGAGGTGGGTGAATCACTATTTATAACTTACTTAAAAATTTTAATTTTTCCTTACTGATTTCTATACGCGACTTTAATAAACCCAATTAGCGTATACACATGGATATCTTTAACAAAACTTGCATATGACCAGAGATCTTATTATTCAGAAAATTAGTGCATCATTAATTCATCAAATGTTTAGTAAGCAGTAAAAATGTGAAGTAAAAACATAATAATTCATCACACATAAGAAATACACATGAACATCACGATTTTAAGGTGGAAACCCAATTTGGGAGAGAAACACCACTTCAGTCGTATGTGTCTTCAATATTTATTATATGGAAAAATTCTTACAATATTGTACTGATGCAGACTCATATCAGTATGCAGACATGTAGCTGCAGAATGAAACAACCTTCTCTCGTTCTCCATCTACTACTAGAAGGGAGATCCAACCACCTGATCTCGTTTACTAGTCACTACTGGAAGGGAGCATCAACCCCCTGATCAGAACACCAGCTTCTACTAGTAGGAAGATTCTACTTCCATACTCAAGGCGTTAACCCTCAGAACGACTATAGACCACATTTCATCAATTTTCACACTGGATCCCACAGCTTCAACAAAACACTTCATAAATATCAACACCAATAAACTTAACCCAAATTTCAATGAGAATAGTGAGATCATTGTAACCACAAAATAGTAATAAACCAAGATATCAGAATCGGTATGCAGAATCAATCTCAACCTTGATAATTCATTATCTTAAAATACATATGCTACTTCACTTTAATGATTCTCTGTGTATACGTGGTTTCCTTGACACCAATATGCGTATAGATCTGAGAATACTGAATTTTCAGAATTTGATCAGTCTCAGATCCAGATCTGAGGCTTTCAGTCAGATATCTTTTCATTATTGCAAAAAACTTAATGATTCAGTCATCATTAAAAAATTTACTCACTCATTGATCAAATTTGTACATATTCAACTTAGCAACATATAAAGTATTCAAACAACCTATATCTACATGATGACTTCACTAACAGACAACATAAATACATCAGCAATAAATAGATAACCTCTCCAGAAAAATTCTAAAAACCTTGACTTCCATACACACTTTGGCTGTAACAAATCTGCGTGTATATGGGCTTTCACTGTGACAAACTAGGGTATATATTTGTAAATGTTATTACTGTAGAGAGATGCAGACCTATAGACTTACACATGTTTCTTTACTTCACTTCAACATACATGCGCCAGGTCACAGATCAAAACATCCCATAATTATATCTTGAAAGTACATAGTTATTTCAGGTCTAGAGATCCTCATTCATCATTGCGTCAAAGGTGCATCATAAATTCATATCTACCAATAAAACAAAGTTCATGCCATGAAGATATACTTCAAAGAGAAGTATTCACTAACAACCCTTACACATGGCCACTCTTGCACTATGATTTTCCTCTCCTTATATAGGATTAGCCTTTATCAATACCATGAGCCAAAACCACACAAGTGTCGATCGTATTCTTCAATGAAATCAAATAGAAGATACAAAACTCAATACTATGTGTTAATACAATGGTAATGCCCCTTGGGATCATAATTTTAGAGCGTAAAAGGTATACACGACTTTCCTTATTCATACCTATGTGTATACACAACTTCTCTTCACAAAAACTACATATATACTAATTCGAGATGTATACATGGGTTTCCTGTATAACGAGTAGTGTATACATTGCCTTCATACGTGGGTTTCCTTCATCAAACCTGCATATACATTGAGAAATATTTCCTGTTTCATTTCTCTAGAACTTACTGGAATTCCTTTCCCTGTCACATCCGAATTGACCTGTAGAAACATCATTTTTACATCTTTAACAAATAGGTTGTTTACCAAAAGGAAACTCATCAAGTAGGTTTCCATCAAGTAGGTTGCCATCAAGGACAACAATTGCATCATATTTCCAAAAATCTCCTCATTTATACTTTATCACAACCATGATGGTGTTTGATAACCACAATAGATAGATACATTAAGCATAACCATTTTTCAAACACCAAGATACTATCCCCCTTTGACATCAAGGGAAAAGAGCGGATCAATACCAAAACAAGGTTTCTCTTTCCTTATAGAAAGAAGAGCTCTGCACACCCTGAATTTGTGCTGAATCTTAAGATAGATTTTTCAATGGAGTACATGACTCTATAACTCAACCGAGTATGACCTTTCCTATCACCAATGACTCATACTTACATCAATGATCCAACGAAGTGGAGTTACATATTTGACTCAAATACCCAACCAAGTGGGTTTACAAATTTTAACAAGTCCTTAAATGACTAAATATAACAATTTTACATCATAGGTCTCAACATGACCTTTTCATCCAATTACATATATGACTTTTTATAACCAGGACCAAAAGATCTCAAGAGAGAAATCATAAATCAAAAACCAATTAGAATGCCAAAAATGCATCATTTTCAACAAGGCAGGTGTTCCCCCTAAGCTTGTGCATCCTGAACACCTTCAACAGCCAATTCATCAAACCATCTTCATCAAGGAGTTAAATATAAAATAAAGGTATAATAATATGAATATTGTAACAACAACAGAGATTACCCAAGAGTACCACAAATTGTTCTAAAAGCTGACCCAAAGAATTTCTGTCAGCAAAAACCATACGTAGTTTTATACACTGAAACTGTCGTATATACGCGACTTGCCTTTATGAAACGTGCATACCAAATCTAATATTCTGAAATTAAGAAGATTTGATAAGAGAGACAGAGACAATTCCCAGCTTCTATCTAAGATATTCGAATGCTTCCCTGGGAAGAGGTTTAGTAACTATATCTACAACTTGTTATTTGGAGGAAACATACTCCAATTTAACCCTTTTTACAAGCACTTGTTCACGCAGGAAGTGATACTTGATAGGAATGTTCTTGGTCTTGGAATACATAACAAAAATTTTTGAGATACTAATGACACTTGTATTATCACTTAGAATGGAGATGGGAGGTGAACATTTGATTTGAATATCTTGTAATGTCTGCATCATCCAAAGAAGTTGTGTGCAACATGATGTGGCAACAACATATTCTGCTTCTACTATAGATAATGCAATAGAACATTGTTTTTTGCTGAACCAAGATACTAATCGGGGCCCCATATAGAATGCACCACCACTAGTGCATTTTCAATCATAAATATTTCTAGTTCAATCCCCATATATGTATGCATGAAGAGTAATATAAGCATTCTTTGGATACCATAGACAAAATTCTTGAGTCCCTTGTAGATATTTGAATATTATTTTTAGGTACTAAAGATGAGACTCTTTTGGATTAGCTTGGAATCATCCAAAAGTCATAACTGCATGCATAATGTTTGGTCTTTTCCCCGTTAGATAAAGCAGACTTCCAATCATGGATCTATAATATGGTTGATTCACCATGGGAGAATCATCATGAGAACTGAGGTTACATCCAGTTACCATTGGAGTACTCAGAAGTTTGCAGTCTTCCATCCCATACTTCTTCAGAATTTTCTTAACATATTTTTCTTGTGATGGAAATATGCCATATGTTGCTTATTTCACTTGTAAGCCAAGACAATATGTTAGTTCCCCAAGTAATGACATTTCAAATTCTTGTTGCATAACAAAAGAAAATTTCTGACTCATGGACTCTTCATTACTTCCAAAAATGATGTTATCAACATACAAAACAATAATCAATAGTTTATCATTTTCATTTTTTGCGTATAAGTTACTGTGAGTAGATCACTTTGTGAAACCTTGTTGTTGAAGGTATTTTTCAATATGATAGAACCATGCCCGAGGAGCTTGTTTGAGAGCATATAAATCATTTTTAAGTTTGCAAACAACATTTTCATCATTTACCAAAATGAATCCTTATGGTTGTTCTATATAAACCTCTTCTTCTAGATCCCTATTGAGGAAAGCAAATTTTACATCCATTTGATAAAATTTTAGTTGTTGAAAACTTGAAAAAGAAAGAAATATTCTTATGGCTTCAAGTCTCACTACAGGAGAAAATGTTTCTTTAAAGTCTATACCTTCTTTTTGAGCATACCCTTTACTAATAATTCTATCCTTGATTCTAGTTACATCCCCATTTTCATTTAACTTGTTTTTGAATATCCATTTTGTTCCAATAAAATTTTTATCATGAGGTCTTGGAACCAATTCCCAAGTATAATTCTTTTCAATATTATCAATTTCTTCATTCATGGCTTGAATCCAAAATTCATCTTTACTAGCTTGATTTACGTTATGTGGTTCAATAGTGGGTAAGAATTCCAGATAGCTAGGGGATCCTACAAGAGTTCTTCTTGTTTGAACACATGATCCCTTTTCTCCCAAAATTTGACATTCTGGATGATTCTTTTGAACATACCTGGATGGAGACTTTTTATATATATCTTCTTTTGCTGCTTCATTGGATTCTCTTTCTATATTGTCGGTATCTGATGAAGGAAAATATACATAATCATCATCTTAATTTGTTGTATTTATTTCCCTTTTAGGAGATATGAGATACTTATCAACTACAACATCAATACATTCAACAATATTTCGAAGTATTTTATTATGAAATTTATAAGCTTTACTTATAGAAGAGTAACCAGGAAATATTCCTTCATCTTCTCTAGCCTCAAACTTACCAAGATTTTCATCATTGTTCTTGATAAAAAATTTCTTCCAAAAACTCTAAAATGCTTTACAGTGGGAATATTACCATACCAGAGCTCATAAGGAGTTTTATCACTATTCACACGAACATGAGCCTTGTTAAGAATATTTACTAGCGTATGTGCTGCTTCTCCCCAAAAGGTATCAAGAGTTCCAATTTCATCAACCATAGCATGAGCCATTTGCTGAACTGTTCTATTCATTTTTTCTACCACACCATTTTTTTGTGGGGTTCCATCTATAGAAAACTATCTTTTTATGCTATATTGTTCACAAAAATCAGAGAATTCATCTGATAAATATTCTCCTCCTCGGTTAGATCTAATACATTTGATTTTTAGATCTAATTCATTTTCAACCAAAGCCTTGAAGATCTTAAATTTTTCAAATGATTCATCTTTATGTTTTAGTAGACTGATCCAACACATTCTAGGGAAGTCATCAATAAATAAAATATAATAATGTTCTCCATGCGGTGAGTTTTTCCTTACAAAACCACATATATGAGTATGTATAAGTTCAAGAGGCTTACTTGCTGAACCTTCTTTGGCATTGAATTTCACCCTGGTTTGCTTACCAAATTGACATGATTTTCATATGGTACTTTCAGTAAGAGTGATGCTAGGAAGTTCACGAACAACTTTGAGTCTGCTATATTTTCTTATTTGAGAGAATTTCAAATTTCCAAATCTTCTGTGCCATAACCAATTTTATTCAGATTTACTTAAGTAGCATTTCTCTTGGCCATCTTTCAATATATACAGATTTCTTGGTGTTCTATTTCCTTTTATTACTGTTTTTCCTGTGTCAAGTTCATGTACTACACATTCTTTTGAACTAAAGACAACTTCATTTCCTCGATCACACATTTGTCTTACAGTCAACAAGTTATTCTTTAACCCATCCACATACGTAACATTGTTAGCTTTAATATTTTCTTTTAGAAACATGGAACCTTTACCTTTAATGATAGCTGGAGAGTCATTTCCACAAGTAAAATTCTTTTATTTCTCTAATGCATCCTATGAAAGAAGTTTATTTTTATCACCTGTCATGTGTGTTGAGCATCCACTATCAATTTACCATTGATTTTCTTCTCCTTATGCAAATAACGCTATGCCATAGCTTTCAACCTGCGAGTCCTTCTTTCCCCATAACTTGGAGTTTGTGGGTATATGTTATTTTGGCTGAAGTTTTCTCCTACATTTAGATTCTTCATGTCCAAAGTTATTGTAATAAGAACATTGAATTTCACCTTGAAGAGGAGAAAATTTGTTGTAAGTATTCTTCTTTACTCCAGTCTCATTTCTTTCCTTTCTAGCTTCTCTGGTCATGATGGTTTTGTATGCAACACATTGTACAACTTTATGAGCAAAGTTATGACATGAGAAACATTTTCCATCAAAGAATAAATTTATGTGATCATGAAACCTTCTATTTATCTTTACCCGATTATTGATATTTATGTTATTTTTCTTCCTTCAATTGAAGTGGTCATGCTGCACCTGGGTGGTATCTTTGTTCTTTTTCTCAGTAAAAAAATGTTGTTGGTTGGATTTAGATGTATTTAGATAGCTTGGTGCTGAAGATTGAGAGGATTCTCTAATATATCCAAGACCCATCTTTATAAGAGGAGAGCGTTGTACCTTGATAATTTCATCTAAGCTTTTATATCCTTTAGAAAATCTATGATTTAAATTTTTCACTTTCTCAATTTCCTTTCTTAATCTTACTATTTCACATTCTAATTTCTCATTCTGATTCTCCTTTTCTATAAGCTGATTCTTTAGAGTATCTATGGAATTTTTTTTTTCTTCTAAACATATTTTGAGATGATTTATTTCTTCAAGAAAATAATTTTCTTCTAATTCATCCATAAAAGTATCTTTAGCCTCACTAGAGTCTTTTTCAAATGCCGTGAGCAGTCTAATATCTTGATCAGATTCTCCTTCTTCACTATTTGATAGACCATCACTATCTTCATGAGTATAATAGCTTTTTCTATTGATAGATCGTTTCTTATTTACTTTTGCCAATTCCTTTCCCTTTTCATGGTTATCTTTATGGGGGCATTTAGCATCATAATTACCAACTCTGCCACAAGGAAAAAATTTAAAAGGAAGCTTACCTCTGAACCTTCTAGTGCCAAGTTGTAGCTTCTTTACAAAATTTATCTCATCTTCTTCTAAAACATACCCTGATCCTTCTTATTCTTATACTTGTTTTCCTTTTGCAGTAGCTCCAAAGAAAATTTATTTGACTTCTGATGGACCTCCTTTCCTCATTTCACATGCAATTAGAATCCCATAAAATTGAACAATAGTAAGAGTTGGTAGACACTTCTTCTCTTCAATAGAAAACAATTTTGACTCGAATTTGGGAGTTATATATTTTAAAAAAAAATCTACTACAGTAGTATCAATTATGGTTTCACCCATATTTCTCATACAATTTAAAATATCATCTAGACATAAAAGGAAACGAGCAATTATTTCCTCATTATGCATTCCAAGTTTTTCATATTGAATTCTGAGAGTTTGGAGTTTAGCACTTTTTATCGTGGAATCACATTCATAGCTCAGAATTATTTTGTCCCATATATCCTTTGTTGTATTCAACTGCATGGCTTTCAAAAATTTTGATTTAGTCAAACTTCCTAGTAATGCATTGACTGCCTTTGCATTGGTTTCATAGTTCTTTCTTGTGGCTCGATCTGTTGGAACTGAAGCTAGATATTGATAACCTCCTTCAACCATAGCCCATACATCTTCTCCAAGAGACTGAAGATAGGACCTTTTCCTTCTCTTCTAGAAGATTAAATTGTTTCCATTGAAGAGAGGAGGCCCCATAGATGTTCTCCCATCTTCATTTCTCATCTTAGCAAATATACCATCTAGCGATTAAGCTTCTTTAGGAGGACCCACTTTGATACCAATTTTTGGGAAAAATACTCGGGGGGGGGGGGAGGGGGGGGGGTGTGAATTAGTATTTATAACTTACTTAAAACTTTTAATTTTTCGTTGTTGATTTCTATATGCGACTTTAATGAACCCAACTAGCATATACATGTAGATATCTTAAAGTAAACTTGTGTATGACCGGAAATCTTATTATGAAGAAAACCAGTGCATCATCCATTCATCATATGTTTAGTAAGTAGTAACATGTGCAGTAAAACCATAATAAATCATCACACATAAGAAATACACATGAACACCAGGATTTTAAGGTGGAAACCCAATTCGAGAGAAAACCACTGCTTCTGTCATCTATGTCTTCAATATTTATTATATGGAGAACTAATTAAAATATTGTACTTATGCAAACTCATATCAATACGTAGAAATCTACTTGTAGAAGGAAGAAAACTTCTCTCATTCTCCAGTTTCTACTGGAGGGGAGCTCCAACCCCCTGATGTCGTTTACTAGTCACTATTGGAAGGGAGCTTCAACCCCCTAATCAGAACACCATCTTCTACTAGTAGGAAGCTTCTACTTCCATAATGAAGGCTTCAACCCTTAGAACCACTATATACCACGTTTCATTAATTTTCATAATGGATCCGATAGCTTCAACACAACACTTCATAAAGATCAACACCAATAAAATCAACCCATATTTCAATCAGAATAGTGAGATCATTGTAACCAGAACACAGTAATAAGCCCAGATATCAGAATCAGTATGCAGAATCAATCTCAACCCTAATCATTCATTATCCTAAAATACATATGCTACTTCACTTTACTGATTCTGCATGTATATGTGATTTCCTTCACACCAACATATGTATAGATCTGAGAATACTAAATTTTTCAGAATTTTATCTATCTCAGAACCAAATCTGAGGCTTTCAATCAAATATATTTTTAGTATTGAAAAACCCTTAATCAATGAGTCATCATTAAGCATATTTACTCACTCATTGATCAGATTTATACATATTCAACTTAGTAGCATATACAATATTCAAACAACCCATATCTACATGAATAATTCATTGACATAAAATAGAAATAAAACAAGAATAAATAGATAACCTCTCTAGGAAGCTTCAGAAAACCGTGAATTCTATACGCGCTTTGGCCGAAACAGATCCGCATGTATACATGCTTTCACTGTGATGAAATAATGTATAGATTTGTAAATTGTATTACTGCAGAGAGATGCAGATCCATAAACTTACCCAGATTAATTTACTTCACTTCAGCAAATATGTGCCAGGTCACAGATCCAAAAATCCCATAATTAGATCATGCAAGTACATAGTCATTTCAGGTGTATAGATTCTGATCCATCATTCAAGGGTGCATCATAGATTCAAATCTACCACTAAAAAAGAGTTCATCCCATGAATATATACTTTAGAGAGAAGTATTCAATAACAACCCTTACACATGCACACTCTTGCACTACGATTTTCCTCTCCTTGTATAGATTACCCTTTATCAATACCATGAGCCAAAAACACACAAGTGTCGATGGTATTCTTGGATGAAATCAAATAGACGATACAATGCTCAATACTGTGGGCTAATACCATGGTAATGCCCCTTTGTATCATAATTTTAGAGTGCAAAAGGTATATGTGACTTGGCTTCTTCATACCCACATGTATACATGACTTCTATTCATAAAAATTGCATATATACTAATTATGGATGTATATGCGGGTTACCTGTGTACCAAGTAGCATATACATTTCCTTCATACACAGTTTTCCTTTATTAAACCTGTGTATACATTGAGAAATATTTCTTGTTTCATTTCTTTGGAACTTACTGGAATTCATTTCTCTGTCACATCTAAATTGACCTGTAGAAAGATCATGTTTACATATTTAACAAATAGGTTGCTTATCAAAAGGAAAATCGTCAAGTAGGTTTCCATCAAGGACAACTTCGTCAAGTAGGTTGTCATCAAGGACAACATATTGCATGATATTGCCAACATAACTCATGTACATTATTGATATTTGAAGAAATCTGGTGCAGAGCTCAAGGGTAGAAGAGGACGTAATTCCCTCTCTCAAGGTTGGGAGGAACCATTAGTTAAGTGAAGGGATCTGAGATAAGTATATAAATATATGATTGAAGTTTGACAGAGGACTGTGGAATTTTATTTATTCTTTTTTAATTCAGAATTTGTTTTATTGATGTGAACTGGAGAAATAAAATAGAAACCATTTTATACTGATAGAGAAAGATAACGCCGTAAAATAAAAATAAGATAAAGAAAATGGTTGGTAAAATGGAAAATAGAGAAAAAATTATGTGTTACATTTACTCATTATATATTAAACTGATGGTTTCATTTATAGCTTTGTAAAATGAATTCAAAAGGAGATGCATATTAGACAAATGTAGCTTCTACAACATAACAAATTCTTATAAGAATGTTGAATCTATATTTCTGTATATTATTAGAACACCCTGGAATGATAGAAACTAAAAAAATACTACTTGTAGATAAACAAGACTATAATGTAAGATAATAACTACAGAATAACTGGAGTACGCAGGATTATACATTGAAGCTCTAGAATTCCAATCAATACACAGAGGTTTATACTTGAGTTATGATATAAACCAAACAAGGGTCTAGTCCTCTAGTCGCTATAATTCCAAAATAATAAGAGCACTATATTACTTGATAAAATGGAAAACCCATAACTGGAATTCAAACCATAGTAATACAGAACCATCATTTTTATAAATGAAAAATTTACAATATACAAAGAAGATAAAGTTCTATGAAACAAATGTACATGTCGATATCAACCAATAAAATTTGTGACCAACCTTCAGTATAAATAAGTAACACTTCGCAAAATAATTGTATTCAAATATACATATAAACTGGTAAACAAGTGCTTGAAAAGAATAACACTACCAAACTATAAAGGTTATAAACAAGTGAACCAAAATTATACAAGAACAAGTTCCAAGGGACTGAACCCGAAAAAGAGAACCCAGAGGCCCTAACAAAATAATTATTTACAACACCCTGCTAAGTAAATCTACGCCCCTTTCCATGGATGAACTAAAAAATACTGTGATGCAATAGTAGAGTTGAAAAATGTCTACACAGAGAGGTTTTTCCCTCAGTGGCTAGACCATAAGGTCGAACATGTATATGCTAATGAAAAACAAAGGAATAGTAGAAGCGGGAGCCAACATATCTAGATAAATTGTTGGGAAGGTCACGACCGCACTCGAAAGAACGTGGAACAAGAGCCGAACCAAAGTTGTGGTGGCACCTTTCACTTTAAGGAATAAGAAAAATGAGCACCAAATGTAAATATAAACCTGTCATAATAAGCCCTAATGAAACTCTTATAATATTTTAGAACTTCATACGGTGTTAGACACTCTTACCTAAAGTTTCCACACTAATTAATCTAGAGGAGATCAAACCCTTTGTTGCTAAATAAGAAGGAGGTGTGGTAAAACCAAAGTTCGAAGAGTCTAGTCACAACAGGGCTACCTCTTGTGAAAAAAATTTAATGAATAGTTAAAAGCTTATTGAAACCATAGATAAAGAACAGCTAAGCATAAAGTAAAAAAATGACTATCATACATGTGCTGAATGAAGTTGAAAGAGAGTTGTTAGAACTCCATGAAGTGCTTTAGAGTAATAGGAAATGAAGAAATAGAAATTAGAATTACAAGGTGAATTCCATAATATTAAGCCACTCACTTTTGATGGAGAGGTAGAAGAAGTGACAGAAGCATGGATAATAAATATGAATAAATATTTTCAGGTCTATTAATATATTAGTAAGCTCAAATATTTTTCGGAAATTTATCAACTGCTGGAGAAGGCTACATTATGGTGGGAGGAAGTGAAGAGTGTGTGGGGAATTGAGGATCAAAATTTAACATGGGATTAGTTTCAACAATACTTCAAGGATAAGTGTCTAATAGAATTATTTTATCGTCAAAGGTCACGAACGTTTCAGGACTTGAAGTTGGAACAATTATCTATGGTTGAATTCATTACTAAATTCACCTCTTTGTTAAGATATGTACCATATTTGAGGGATGAGAAAGAAAAAGTATAGAGATTTTTTAGTAGCCTGCCTACCCACTTGAAGGAGAGAATTGAATTCGTGAATCCAAAGACCATGGATGAGGTGATCCAAAAAGCATGAATGCATTATCAAAAAAAGGGTAGAAAGGCACCTCAAATTTCAAGCATTGTAGGCCTGCAAATTTTAAGAATGTCGCGGGGAACCTAGTCAATAGACAATTTGGGAAAAATAAGCAAAAGCATAAATTGATAGTAGACGAAAGGCCTAATAAAGCATCCAACAGACCAGAATTTTTACAGTCCCAGAAACAACCACTACAACATTCGGGATGTGGAGAGGCACATTATTTTAAGAATTTCCCTCGTTAAGGAAGAAATGAAGTTACAACCAACTTACAAGAGGCATATACAGTAGGATATGTTGCATGAAACATGTTGAGGATCAATTTTTCACTAGAGGATCGACAAGTGGATTACCAGCTATCTATGATGAAACTGGAAGTTAAGTTATATTCCCAAACTTTTTGTTTAATTTGGGTACCATTTTAAGTTACATAAATTATCGAATAGTTGAAAACAGTAAGTTACAAAGCTATAAATTTAAAATTCCTTAGCTATTACAACTAGCTACTCGGGTAAAGGGAAAAGTTAATGCAAAAGTCTCAAATCGTATTCTGGAAATTGGAAGACAACATATAATTGTTTACTTGAATATTCAACCTTTAGGCTCTTATGATATTTTGTTGAGGATGGAATTGCTAGAAAGACATTTGTCACTAGTGGATTGCAAGGACAAAATCATTCATTTTAAGGCAGAAGATGGTACTCGTCAAGAATTACAAGGAATTAAGAAACCCTTTTGATTGCACCCCATTACAACATCTCAATTAAGTGTGTGTCTTAGGAAGGGTTGTCAACTCTATGCTATTCAAGTGGGTTTTACTAATTCTAAAGACACGACTCTTATGCTGGAGAATATTCTAGTAATTGAAGACTTTGTAGATGTATTTCTGGAAAGTATTCCCGGATTACCCCCAAAACCAGACATTGAATGTACTATAGAATTTCTACCTGGAGTAGCAACAGTGCCACGAGCACCATATAGAATGAGTGTGTCTTAATTGACAATGTTAAAAATGCATCTCCAAGGAATATTGGACAAAGGATACATTCGACCAAGTGTATCCCCTTGGTGAGCACCTATGATGTTTGTTAAAAATAAACATGGCACAATGTGGATGTGCATGGACTATCGGTAGATCAATAAGCTGACTGTAAAAAATAAATACCCATTACCTTAGATTGACAATATTTTTGATCAAGTGAAAGGAGCAATGATAATCCCAAAGATTGATATGAGATCTAGGTATCAGTAGAGATTAATTAAAGAGGAGGACATATCCAAAACAACATTTCGTACCAGATATGGACATTATGAATATATGGTGTTACCATTTGGATTAACCAATGTACCAACAACCTTCATGAGCCTGATGCACAACATCTTCCACCAGTTTCTGGATAAATTTGTTTTAATCTTTATGGATGATATAATAATCTATTCTAAAAAATTTGACGAGAGACACAATGATCACATGATTACCAAGAAGCAAGAAACACAATGATTCGATTATGGTGGTAGTAGATAGGATGAGTAAGGTAGAAAATTTTATACCCATTCAGTTAAATTACAAGTCTATCTATATTGCTAACATTTTCATGAGAGAAATTGTTAGACTGCACGACATTCCAAGAGTCGTCATCTCATATTGAGAAGTGAAGTTCACATAAGATTTTTGGAAGGCACTATTTACCAGTTTGGGGATACATAGCCAATTCTGTATGGCCTATCATCCTCACACGGCTAGTCACACTAAAAGGGTGAATCAAATATTGGAAGATATTATATGCATGTATGTGATGAAGAAACCCACAAGGTGTGAGCAATATTTTCATTTCGTCAAATTTGTCTACAATAACAGATATCAAGGATCCCTCAAGATGAGTCATTTTGAAGCATTGAATGCAAGAAAATGTCAAACCCCTATAAATTGGAGTAGTCCGAAAAAAAAATTAATCCCTGGACAAGATATGCTGGAGGAAATCAAGCATCTGGTAAGGAAAATCCGAAAAAATTTAAAGCCAGCTCAGGCCAGGAAAAATGTTTATGCAGACAGAAAAATAACCTTTCGAGAATTTGAAGTAGGTGACCACATATATATAAGGATTAAACCCAAGAAAAGTACCTTAAGGTGGAATACCTGTGCGAAATTGGCCCCCAGGTACTATGGGCCCTTCCAGATTTTGGAAAGGATAGGGCCACTGGCTTATCGACTCTCATTTCCTAGTAATATTTTGGTGCACAATGTGTTTCATTTATCTGTTAAATATTAGAACTAGTTTAGAATCAGTTTGGCTAGTTTAGAGTTAGTTTAACTATTTGCAACTGAAGTCTATGCATATATAAATCTCATAATAAAACCTTCAAAGTGTGTTTTTTTCAGCAAGTTGTATTCTTCTCTCTTTTGTTTAACTCTATCGTGGTATCGAAGCATTGGAGCAGTATCATGGATTCTTGATGCTGCTTAATTTCTCAAAGAAACTAGAGTGGCGTAAATCCAGCCCAACAGAAGTTGTCACCTTCGAAAGGAAGAAGAGAAATTGTGGTTGCCGCTACTGCGTTCCAAAGAGAGGAGTATTCTATGTTTCAGAGAGAGAGGAGAATTCTGTTTAGCCATGCATGCTACTGCTACGTTCTAGAGTGTCACTGAACTCAATTGAGGGCTACTGCATTCCAGAGAGTGGAGTATTCTACGTTTCAGAGAGAGAGGATCATTCCATTCATCCATGTGTGCCGCTATTGCATTTTAGAGTACCGTTGAACTCAATTGAGGGCTTTAGGTCATATATTGAGTTGTTTTTGAATGGTTATTTGTAAAACAAACAAGCCTCCTCTGTTTTTAAAGTTGCACATAAATATTAGCACTTGAATGAATGAATCTTTATGGAGATTTCAAATTTCTTTTCGATTTTTTTTTTCACAGAGCATCATTTTAATTTGTCAAAGTTTTTGCTAGGTTTTTCTATCTATTGTATTAAAATTTGAGGGTAAAGAATCATGTTTTTCTGTAGGAAAAGAGAGTGGAGAAAAGGTGTTGTTTTGAATCTTTAAATTTCTTGTTGCTCCAAACATGGCTTCGATGAGTCAGTTTGACATTCCTACGCCATTATTTAGTGGAAAGAACTATGATTTTTGGAGCCTTAAAATGCAGGAATTCTTACAGTGCCTAGGGCTTTGGGAATCAGTAGAGTTGGGGTTCACAGAACCTAATGCAAATACAATTGCTGGAATGACTGGTTCTCAAAGAAAACAATTTGATGAACTTAAACAGAAAGAAGGTAGAGTGAAGTCATGCATTTTAAATTCATTATATGACTCTATTTTTCCTAAAATCACTACTGCTAAAACTACTAAATCAATTTGGGATATACTTAAGGTTGCTTATCAAGGAAATGATAAAGAAAAAATGGTAAGATTATAGACTCAAAACACAATTTGAAACACTTAAAATGACTGAATCAGAAATAGTTGATCAGTTCATGACTAAAGTTATGGGAATTGTTAATAAGCTTCGGATGAATGGTGAAGGGATATAAGACCAAAGAATTGTTGAAAAATTTCTTAGATGTTTGCCTTAAAAAATTGACATGATTCTTACTGTTTTTGAATCGAGAGAACTAAGAAAGACGCAAGAATCTAGTTCTTTGTTGGCTCATGAAGCAAGAATTAATTTATATGTTAGTAATTTAGAGCATGCTTTCAAATCTAAAGCTTCTATGGATAGAGGTAGAGGAAAAGGTTTTCGTCGCAGGGGAGGAAAAGGTAGAGGAAAATCTTAGTTTGATGATAGATCACAAGTAACTCAAGTACATTTAGAGCAGTCTGAAAGTGATCATGGTCGTAAGTGGATAGATAAATAGAAAATTCAATGTCCCTATTGCAAAAAATATGGCCATTATAAGTCTGAATGTCAAAAATTAAAGTATGTTTTAAATAAAAAAAACCAATGACACAAACACTGAATGCGAAACATGAAATGCTTTATTTCTGGCATGCAAAATGACTATGAAAGTACCTAATAAATATATTTGGTTGGTATACATAAGATGTAGTAATCATATGAATAGTCATAGTGATTTGTTTTCACATCTTGATACATATTTCAATTCCTCTATTGGTTTGGGTGATGATTGCGAGGTTAAATCTTCAGGAAAGGGTGGTGTACCTGTCTTAACCAAAAAAAATGTTGTGAAGAATATCTATGATGTTTATTATGTACCCAATTTCAAGCATAATTTGTTGAGTGTTGGTCAGTTATACGCACATGGTTATGATGTTAGATTTCACAATACTACCTGCACGATTGTTGATAAACATAAGTCTCTTGTTGCAAATATTCCTATGGAAAATAAGAGGTTGTATCAGTTACAATTGCAAAGTGAGAAGTTGTCTGGACATAATGTTTCAATGCCAACTAACTCTGATTTGTGGCATTTGTGATATGGTCATTTACCTATCAAAATTATGAGTTTGTTGCAAATATAGTCTATGGTGAAAGGTTTTCCTGTTCTGT
The DNA here is from genome assembly GCA_034641835.2 of Pinus albicaulis. Taxonomy (NCBI): domain Eukaryota; kingdom Viridiplantae; phylum Streptophyta; class Pinopsida; order Pinales; family Pinaceae; genus Pinus; species Pinus albicaulis. The sequence continues at coordinate 354,693,381 of CM076582.1, forward strand.
ATGATCATATATCTTCCTGTATAAGCTGTATAATGAGTAAACATAAGCGAGATATTTTTTCTTCAGCCCCTAATAGAGCCAAAGAACAACTACAGTTAGTGCATATATATTTCTGTGGTCCAATGTAAGAAAAATAAGATGCTGGCAGTCTCTATCTTTCTTACTTTCATTGATGATTTTAGGAGGAAAATTTGGTTGTATTTCATCAAATATAAATAGGAAACATTTTCCAAGTTTAAGGAGTTCAAAGCTAAGGTTGAGAAACAGAGTGGAAATTTTATTAATGTTTTGAGGTCTGACAAAGGAGGTGAGTATGAATCTAACGAATTCATTAATTTTTGCAAACAACATGGTATTAAAAAACAAACGACAACTTGTTATACTCCATAACAGAATGTCATAGAAAGAAAGAACCAAAAACTATGAATATGGCTCCAAGTTTTCTTAAAACATGAAATTTTTCCAAAGATTTATGGGCTGAAGTAGTTGCATGTTCGGTATATATTTTGAATATATTGCCAACTTCCAGTGTTTAAAATTTTGTACCAAAAGAAGCATGGTGTGGAGAAAGGGTAGCTGTTTCACACATTCGTGTATTTGGTTGTATATCTTTCACTCATGTTCGAGAAAAATTCAGAGAAAATCTTGATGATAGGAGTGAAAAGTATATTTTTATAGGATATAGTGATCAATCTAAGACGTACAGATTTTTTAATCCTATAAATAAGAATTTTTTCGTAAGTTGAGATGTGAAATTTCTGGAAGACAAGTCTTGGAATGAAATAGAGAACAATACTTGTCCAGATCCTTTTATTATGTTAAAATAACATCAAGCACCTGCAACAAGCACTCCAAGATTACAGGTTCAACACAAAAATAGTAGTAGTTCATCAAGCAATAGCATTTCATCATATTTTGAGTCTGATTCTAATAATCCTAAAATGAGAAACTTAAGTAATATTTATGCACAAGATGATGTTGATAATATTGTAAATTTTGCATTTCTTTCATTTCAACCTACTTGTTTTGAAGAGGCTGTAAAGGACAAAGAATGGGTAGATGCTATGAATAATGAAATCGATGCTATTGAAAGAAATCAAACTTGGGATTTGGTTGATTTTTCCTAATGATAAAAAATCTATATGTCTCAAATGGGTTTTTAAAACAACGTTAAATGAGAGAGGTGAAGCTGATAAGCACAAAGCAATATTAGTTGCGAAAGTTTTTTCATAGCAACCTGGCATAGATTATGGTGAAACATTTGCACCTATAGCAAGAATTGACACTGTTCGATTTGTATTAGCTATTGTAGCACAAAACAAGTGGCCAATTTACCAACTGGATGTAAAGTGTTTTGAATGAAGAAGTGTATGTTGATTAGCCACTTGGTTTCGAAATAAAAAATCAAGAACATAAGGCATACATGCTGAAGAAACCATTGTATGGCTTGAAGCAAGCTCCAAGAGCTTAGTATAGCCGAATAGACCATTATTTTCTTAATAATGGTTTCAGAAGGAGCGACCATGAGCCCACTTTGTATATTAAGAATGATCATCAAGGTAATATTTTGATTCTATTTCTTTATGTTGATGACATATTTTATACAGGTAACATGTAGTTAGATGAATTTGAGGTTGCAATGAAAAATGAATTTGAAATGAAAGATATTGGATTAATGAGATACTTCTTAGGTATAGAAGTGAAACAAGCACACGATTGTATGTTTATGAATCAACAGAAGTATGCTACTGACATTTTGAAAAAGTTTAAGATGGACAGGTGTAAACTGGCGGATACTCCTATCGAAGTTGGTACAAAATTGAGTAAAGATGATGTGGGTACTATTGTTAATGCGACCTTGTATAAGAAACTTGCTGGTAGTATTATGTATCTTACTGCTACTAGACTTGATATAGCATTTGCAGCTAGTTATATTTCCAAGTTTATGGAATATCCTAAAGATTGTCATTGGAAAGATGGAAAAAGGGTGTTAACATACATTGCAGGTACATCTACATATGGTTTATTGTATGCAGCCTCTACAGAAAGTAAACTTGTTGGTTATACAAACAGTGATTATGCAGGTTGTATTGATGATCAAAAAATCACTTCTGGCTATGCTTTTCTATTTGGCAGAGACTTGATCTCGTGGTCATCCAGAAAGTAGCCCATAGTTGCGCTATCTTCAACAGAGGCTAAGTACGTTGCAGTGAATTGAACATCATGTCAAGTAGTGTGGCTAAAGAGACTTCTCTATGAATTCAGCTATACAGAAAAATAACCTATTTCAATCCTTTCTGACAGAACTTCTGCTATTTCCTTATCGAAGAACAATATCTTTGATCAAAAGATCATACATATTGACACTCGTTTTCACTTCATTCGTGAACTTGTCAGGAATGGTGTTATTGTTCTCAAATTTTGTGATTCCAAGGATTAGTTAGCGGATATTTTCACCAAACCACTAGGAAAAGTTAATTTTGAATTTTAATGTCAAAAGCTAGGAATAAAACAATGTAACCCTCAAAATTAAGGGGGGGTGTTAAAGATTAGAACTAGTTTAGAATTAGTTCGGTTAGTTTAGACTTAGTTTAATTGTTTCAATCTAAATTCTATGCATATATAAATCTCATAATAAAACCTTCAGAGTGTGCATTTTTCAGCAAGTAGCATTCTTCTCTCTTTTGTTTAACTCTATAAGTATCAGTACTAAAAAATACATGCATGACCCCAAGCATGTTATACACTAGCAAAACATACATGTAATTTATATTTATGTTATGACTCTTAGAAATATGGAATTTTAAATCAAGTAATTTCAAAATTTTGTGGTCTGCAGGTAGAACCGAACGATGAATTTCTGGTAGAACCTCATTGTATTCTCAATTAGAGAGAAATAACACTCCAAAGAAAATCCATCCCCCAATTTAAAATGTAGTGGAATCACTTTAACCCAGAGGCGGCTACATGGGAGGATGAAAAATCGATATGAGAATTTTACCCTGAATTGTTTGCTAGAATTAAGTAAACACTGAGGACGGTGTTTACCTCTAATGGGGGGAGATGTAACACCCCGTTCTATTTTTGCATGATGTTTAAAATAATTTTTATTATATTTAAAGATACATTTGAATTGACTTTCAAAAATGTTATTAATGAATATGGTTATTCTTTAGTAAAAAGGAAAACTTGAATTTTATTTATGATTAGAATGTACATTGGGTAGAGATTTAACTGAATGGTAAAATAATTCCAAGATTCTAGAGTAAAGGATTGAGGCAGTTTTTTCTAGCAGTTACCTTCCCCAAAAAGGATAAAAAGGAATCCTAAGGAGGGGAGGGGTTTTGTTCAAGAAAAAGGAAAGGGCTTACCACAATGGTGGAGGAAAGAGGAGTTGTCCAAATCTAGCCTAGAGCCGATGGAGCTCTGTAATCTGTAAGGAGTATATGCTAGACAAAGGTCCTAAGGCCTAACTCTTGTACATAACTTCTCTCTGAAGAACACTAATGTGGATCTCGAGGGGAGAAGAGGATGTAATTCCATCTCTCAAGGTTGGGAGGAACCATCAATTAAGTGAAGGGATTTAGGATATGCATATAAATCTCTGATTAATGTCTGAGAAATAACTGTGGAATTTTATTTATTCCTTTTTAATTATCAATTTGTTTCCTTGATGTGAAATGGAGAAATGAACTAGAAAATGTTCTATACTGAGAGGGAAAGATAACCCAGTAATAGAAAAATAAGATAAATGAAATGGCTGGAAACATGAAAAAAAAAAAATAAATGTGTTAACCTTATTGTTTATATATTAAAATGATGTTTAATTTACAACTTTCTAAACTGAATTCAAAACAAGATGCACGGTAGACAAATATAGCTTCTACAACACAAAAAATTCTTTTAATAATACTGAATATATATTTTTGTATATTATTACAACACCCTAGAAGGATATAAACTGTAGAACTACTACTTGTAGAGCAACAAGAAAATAATGTAAGACAATAACTACAGAAGAACTGAAGTATGCACGATTATACATGGAAGCTCTAGAATTCTAGTCAATACCCAGAGGTTTAGACCCGAGTTATGATATAAACCAAACAAGGGTTTGGTTCTCTAGCCGTTGTAATTCCAAAATAATAATAGAACTATTTTACTTAATACAATGGAAAACCCATAACTTGAATTCAAACCATAGTAATAAAAAACTGTCATTTTTATAAATGAACAATTTGTAGTATGCAAAGAAGATAAAGATGTATGAAACAAATATACATATCCATATCAACCAAGTTAAATTAGTGACCAACCTTCAGTATAAATAGGTAACACTTAGAAGAATAATTGTATGCAAATATATATATAAAATGGTAAAAAGGTTCTCGTAAGGAATAACACTAGAAAACTATAAAGGTTCTAAACAAGTGAATCGAATTTATACAAGAACAGGTTCCAAGGGACAAACCCGAAAAAGAAAATTGCCAAGTCCTAGCAAAATAAATATTTACAACACCCTCGTAAGTAAATATATGACCTTTTCCATGGGTGAACTTGAAAACACTGTCATGCAACAATAGAATTGAAAACCCTATACACAGAGAGGGTCTTCCCATGTTCACCAAACCAGAAGGTCGAACATGTATATTGTAATTCAAAACAGATGATTAATAGAAGTATGAAGCAACAGACGTAGATAAATTGTTGGGGACGTCATGGACGCACTCAAAGGAACGAAGAACAAGACCAGAATCCAAGTTGTAGTGACACCTTGCACGCCGAGGAATAAGGAAAATGAGTAATGAATTTAAATGTAAACCTGTGATAACAAACCCTAATGAAACTCTTATATTATTCCAAAACTTCATACAGTGTCAGAAAATATTACGCTAAGTTTCCACCCTCATTAATCTATTAGAGACGAAACCCTCTGTTTCCAAATAAGAAGGAGGTGTGGTAAAACCAGAGTGCAAAGAGTCTAGTTATAGCAAGGCTGCCTCCTATGAAAAAATTGAATGAATAGTTATAATCTTATTTAAACCATCGATAAATAACAATTATGCGTAAATTCAAAAACTGATTATCATATCTGTGTCAAATGAAGTTGAAAGAGAGTTTTTAGAACTCTGTGATGCTACAATGGCGTCATAGCTAAATGAATATCACCATGACGAGTTTAACACCTAGGTATTGCTAGAGGTAAGAATTTCATAACGAACCTTCTTGCAGTCTGACGTCGAAATAGTGTGCGGAGAAAATGAGCATGTCAGAGCAGTGTTAGGAGTGGTAGTTACCCTAACTCAGACCTCAATAGACACCATTTTCTGATCTAGGGTAGGATGGATCGATGATCAGCACAGATCTTCAGAAGGACCCAGTGGAAGATAATTTCCATCCACTCGGTCAAGATGAGTCTAAGCTGGATAATATTACAATAAATCATGCAGTAATTAAGTTTAAGACTTTTGATTGTCAATTATCACCTAATCCTTTGTAACCTTCATGATGGGCTATCCAACGATAAATTATAGCTCATAAATTTTATCTGTTAACATGACTTGTAGGTATCATATCACTACAACTGTGATTTCAAATCTTTCAATTAATTTATAAGTGATTTGTACCATCACCACGTGGAACAACAAAATTTAAAAGAGTCTAGCCTTATTTAATATGTTATCCCATGATATATATATATATATATATATATATTAACATCTATGGCATGGAAACCATAATCAAACCCAAATCTTTACAGCTTCTCAAAATTAAGGTGTATTTTCACTTTGGTTTTGGATGTAATTAAAATATATATTTTAATATATGGTAAAACAGTAATTTGTTATAATGAGAATTCTTCTGAGTGTGACATATATTGAAAGATTTCAATCCTCAATAAATAGGTGGCTTTTAAAATAATTTCAAATTATTTTCTTCATATTGAAATGAAGTTTTATATTGCTTAAAATGATAGATAAGTTAATTATCAATTTATTGCAAGTTTTCTAGTTTGCTTTTGTTTTCCATTTTTAAATTTAACATAATTTTTTTAATTGTAATCTAGATTAGTGACATATTTTCTAACCCCAAAGGAACCAATATCCATTTGAGAGTCTACAATTTGTACTCCTCTCCTTGAACTAGGTCGCAAACAGGGGTTTCACATTACTTTGATCACTAATTGAGGTGCCCTATGACTATAGATTAATTATAGATTAATGATATTGAAAAAAATTACCACAATTTTAGCTAATCGAATTATTTAGAATTGAAAAATAGTGATAGATAATAACAGCAAATGATTGAAACATTTTATTTTCATGCATTATAATCATCCAGAAATTATCAATTTCATTTATTTTTACCTTTGATACATTTACAAATTTTCGAAAATAAATTAGGTGAACATAGATTAATCCATTCATAGTATTTTGACACAATTTTAACTAGAAAAGTTATTTAAGCTATGGTTTACAAACATTGACATGAAATTACAACTAGAGACAGAAACATTTTACCTTCATGTAATAAAATTATCCATGAATTTCCAATTCTTGTTGACTTAATACATGGTCATAGGGTAGATGAAAATTTGTTTATGGGGGTGGTGTGGAGAGTAAATATTGGGTATAACATATTGTTATAAGTTTTAGTTAATATTTACCCCACCGCATATACAAGGGTGGTGGTGGGGGAATATATCAAGTAAAACATATTATTACAAGTTTTACTCAATATTTTCTCCCTATGTTTTATGTGAGGGGTCAGTGTGCCATGAAACAATTCACCCAATACTCAACCCTAAACCTCTTTTGTATAAACATTATAACCACATACCTTGGCCTCCCATTAAAATAATGTACCCCTGAGTGTCCAACTCCAAAACTAGAGTTGTAACATGCACACAACATTTTGATCCATACATAAAAAAAAATTACTTCTACCATTGTCATTAACTCTTTTAAGAGTAAATACTTTAGTATCATAATTATTTACCAAAAATACTTATGAACTAATCATATCTTTTCATATATTATGATAACTTAAATATAAACATGCATATAAGTCATTTATATAAACTAGATCTTTTAGTCAAACAACTTAACAATATTATGAGGACAGATTAAGGTATTTACTCTTCATACTATAGAGTTCACTTATGCATATATATAAACCTTACCCATTTTTTAATTATTATCTTTGTTTAGATCACATATTTGAACTCGTGCCATCCCATTGGGATTCCCACAACATAATTATTTAAGATTTCCGTATACCATGACCTTATTGGTTAAATAACTCTTACACTGTTAATTAAAGTTCTTACCAATCCTTAGATCGTTACCGCATCTGATATCAATAAAATATTGATTGTTGGTAATAAGGTTTATGAGAGATATTGAATACATTGATTATTGCATGTTTTCGTCCTTTGTGATGCCTCCACCTGTCCACATCGGTAGTTTTCCCTTGTCCCGCATTCTGTCCTGGTGGTTTAATCTGGGTCATTGAAATACTATCCACAGAGATTGATGGTGGGTATGCAGGGATGGATGGTTAGGGTAACTAACCTCCCCATCATCCTATAGGAATTGTAATTTTCTCCACCAATGAGTTCAGAGCTTCAATTCTGCAACTTAATTTCTTCTGCGTATATTTTTTCGATGGTTCTTTCTGCAAGTCATTATTGTTTTCGGTGTATCCCTTCTATTTTTGCATTACTAGTCCACAGAGGTAACTTTCGAGTGGACCCTACGGTATTGCTCCTTCGTTTTTTCATTATTTATCTTGCTTGATTTACCTTAATTGTCAGAGTGTTAATAATATGCTCTATGTTTCAAGAATGTAACTTTCTCATGTGAGGGTGTAACAAATGTGTTTGGCAGGTTGAATGGTCACACCTGCCATCTGACTTCCTCAATGTCTTAGGTAATGGTTAACTATCAATGATTTAGCTTGAGTTTTTTTTATTTAACTTATTTTATGTTTACCCCATCAATCGTAACCTCACTTTTGTTGTCTTGAAAGAAGGTCCATATGCTAGTTATTTTCGATGATAGGACAAATTTTATTGTCTCCCGGCTTCCTCGTGGTAATTTATGTAACCTTCCTCTATTGTTAATGTAAAATTGGTTGTTTTATCTTTGTTTCTACAACCACAACCACCCCTCGATCTCCTGTAGGGACAAGGGTTTTTTCCAACCTGAACACATTTCGACTTTGCTACGAACTTTGGATATTCAATACTGGTTATTGTTTAGAAAGAAAGTTACTAGGGCATGGCCCTATTTGGGATTCTAGATACTTTGTATTTGTTAGATTATAGGAAAAAAATTTCAATGAACAATGTAATTATCTAAATTTTTATTATTCAAGTCACTCAGTCTAGCATTTGGGCTATTCATTGTTGCCGCGACTTTTAGTTTTGCGTTTTCGGTCCTCTGTACATGTAATATACTGTTCGATTTGAAAGTTAGTGTAATGAGTAATTGGTTTATATATTAAGTTATGCCTATTATAATCATTTCCAGAATCTACAATTAAATTTCTTATGGAGGCTATCGACTTTGTTATGCACTGCATGTTATTGGTATCTAAATGTTATTTCCTTTTCTACTGTAGACTCTTCATTATTTGTAGTTTCTTTCACTAGATTTCTCATGAAATTTATAATTTTTGATACTTTTTTCCCTAGTCACTGGCTCAAGGGACTTGAACTCAAACCCAACTCTCGGGTTCAGGTGCTAAACCCACAGGCCTAGACCTATGCTTTACCACAACATAGTTATCCCTACTATCTGTATGTTTTTATTTTTCCTGTTTGATATGTTCTCCTATATTCTCTGTATTTGTAATCTCTAATTTTATGGTCATGAAATCTGTATATCTGTACATGATATTACATATAACAAAATTGTAATGTTTTAGACAATATATTTTGAATATTCTTGTATCATCATGATTTGTCTCATTTACTACTTACAAATATTTCCTCGTGTGATATTTATAACAGAGATTAGTTTTACAGTTGTGTCTCACAGTACCCTGCTTAAAACATTCAAGTACATTGAATACATATTAATTAAAACTTTATAGTCATCCCCACCTATAACAATTATAATTATACAGTAAGGCCATCCTACTGTTATTACTATTTAAAAGACTAGGAATCCAAGATACTTAAATACCTATTTCAGAAGATTATTTTCAGTAACTGGTATTCCTCCCATCCTTGAGCGAGGCAATCATGTCCTGTGCTCCCCCCTTGATCCTCAGTAGGGCCTAGGTATTCCTCTGAGATAGGAAGTGAGACATCAAGATCAAATCCAGTATGAACTTCACTTGGGTATTCTTGAGCTCCATTGGTTTCCTCACCAGCTCTAGAAAACCCATAGAAATAGCTTGTTGCTAAACCCCAACTTACTTTCTGCATAGAATCCATTCCCACCTTAGGATTTTTCTCTAAATTGTTTTGGGAAGGTAACTGTTAGAACTGTCTCAACCCTTTTAGTGTAGGTTCCTGGAATTATATATGAATCAGTTACTTCCTCCTTTTGACTCAAGGTAATTACTAAATTAATCTAGTTTTTGAAAAAGACAAAAGATTATGTATTAAAGTATTGTTAACAAATATCATTATTTGTTACTCATTCAGAATGTACCATAACAAATTTATATACCAACAAGTAAATTAAAATAGGATGTTACATCTTCCCCCGTTGAAACAGATACTCTCCTTGCTGTTATTTTTTCAATAAGAACAACTCTGGATAGGCCTCATGAATAATATGGTCGTCCTCTCAATTAGCCTCCTCCGGGCCAAGGTGCTTCCACTGCACTTTAAATTTGGGGATGACTCACCTCCGGAGCATTATTTCTCTCTGATCTAGAATATGTTGCAGTTCTACCAGGAACTCACCCACTGGTTCTACCTGCATTCATACAAATGTAATACATTGTTGACTTACATGTATACCCTTCCAATGTATAACATGTTTTGGATCGTGTACATAACGCTTCAGTAGTGATACATGAAACATGTTATGTACTAATATATGGCTTGGTAAGGCCAGTCAATAGGTTTCCAATCTTATCCTTTCCAAAATCTTGAATGGTCCACCATATCTAGGATCCAATTTGGCACAACCATTCCACCTCAATGTGCTCTTTTTTGGTTTAATTCTCACATAAACATGGTCCCTACCGAAAACTCTTGGAAAATTATTTTTCTATCAGCATAAACATTTTTCTGGTCTTGAGCTGCCTTCAAGTTCTGCCTGATCTTCATTTCTTACCATTCCATTTATTCTAGCATGTATGGCCCAAGGATCATCTTTTTTCTATACTGCTCCAATTTATAGGTGTTCGACATTGTCTTTCATACAATTCTTCAAAGGGGCTCATCTTAAGGGACTCTTGATATCCCTTGTTGTAAGAAAACTCAACCAAATGTAGATACTCCTCCCATTTCGTTGGCTTTTGCATTACGTACATGTGCAACATGTCTTCTAAAACTTGATTCAACCTTTCTGTTTCCCCATCTGTCTGTGGATGGTAGGAAGTACTAAATTGTATTTGCATTCCCAAGCCACTAAAGAGTGTCTTCCAAAATGCTGATGTAAGTTTTACATCACGATCTGAAATGAAAATTTGGGGAATACCATGCAATATAAAAATTTCTTTCATGAAGATATAAGAAATTTTTACCGTCTTGTAAGTTTATTTCACGAGAATGAAATAAGCCACCTTGCCGAGTCTATCAACTACCACCGTAATTGAATCATTGTGCCTTTTGTTTCTAGGTAGTCTACTGATGAAGTCGAGGGAAATTACTTCCCACTTCCATTTTGGCACTATGATAGGCTGAAGAAATCTTGCGGGATGCTAATGCTCAACCTTAATTTTATCACACTCAAAGCACTTGGTCAAATATTCTACAATTTCCTTTCTCATTCTTGACCATGAATTTTCTTTCCTAATTTCTGTTAAAATTTTCTGATATCTTGGATGTCCTGCATAGGAATTCCTATGATATTCATCCAAAATAATTCTTTTCAAATTATTTTTATTAGGGATATATACTATTTTCTCTATATTAGGAACTACTTATCATTGAGTTCATACTATCACTGTTTCCCTTGCTCTCCATGTTCTTTTACTTGCTTCCATAAGAACTAGTATTTAGGGACATTCTTTGCTGACTCCATAATCTGTTCTTGAAATTTGATTTCAATTTGGTTAAATTAAATATCATAAATTCCATGTAGCTTCCTTCTTAAGGCATTAGCCACTTGTTTCTCTTTACCTTTCACATGTTTAATATCAAAATCGAACTCACTTAGGAATGTGTTCCACCTTGCTTGGCGAGCATTCAGATTGAATTGTTTAAAATAGCTAGTTAAAATGCTATGATCAGTTCTTAGCATGAATATTTTTCCTAACAAATAGTGTATCCATATCCACAAGGTATACACTATCGTAGTTAGCTCCAAGTCATAATTTGAATACCTTTACTGATGATCCTTCAACTTCCTAGATTCATATGCTATAACTCTTCCTTCTTGGGTCAAGGCCCCTCCTACACCCTCCTTACATGCATCAGTGCATACTTCAAACTCTTTATTTGGATCTTCTACTTTCATAATAGGGGAAATAGTTAACATATCTTTCAATAACTCTAAATTTTTCTCACATTCCTAAGTCAACTTAAAGGCTCACCCTTTCCACTGTAATGAGGTAATGGGAAAAGATATTTTAGAGAATCCATTGATCAATCATTGATAGTAGCTAGCCAAACCTATAAATGAATATATGTGTGCTATGTTCTTTGAGACCCCCCATTCCATGATTCTCTTTATCTTTTCTGGGTCCACAAAAATCCCTTTAGAAGAAATCACATGTCCCAAATATTGGATATACTCCCTGAAAAGTCACACTTAATAAACTTAGCAGAGATTTGATGTTCTAGTAACATTTTCAGCACAATGCACAGATTCTCCTTATGCTCTTCCATATTCTTGGAGTAAATTAATATCATCAATAAAAATTAAAATGAATTGTTCCAAGAATGGGTGAAACATTCCATGCATTAAGCTCATAAAGGTTGTTTTTGCATTGGTTAACCCGAATGGTAACACCACAAACTCATAAATTCTATGCCTGGTATGAAAGGTTGTTTTGGATATATCTTCATCCTAGATCCAAATCTGGTGGTACCTTGACCTTAAGTCAATCTTGGAAAACACCATAGCTCCTTTTACTTGATCAAACAAGTCTTCTATGTGTGGTAATTGATACTTGTTTTTAACACTTAATTTGTTGATTTGTCGATAATCCATACACATTCGCATAGTACCGTTCTTGTTTTTTACAAATAGCACTGACGCTCCATGGGGACACACTTGGTCGGATGTACCCTTTATCCATTAATTCCTGCAGTTGCATTTTTAATTCTGTTAATTCAGGCACACTCATTCTGTATGGAGATCGAGACACGGGTGCTTCCCCAAGTATTAATTCTATGGTAAATTCTATATCTCTTTTTGGTGGAAATCCTAGGATTTCCTTAGGAAATACATCTCGAAAATATTGCACTATAGAAATATTTTCAAGCATAAGGGTCTTGCCCTTGGAATTGGAGAATCCTACATATATTGCATAGATTTGACACCCTTTCCTCATGCATTTTCTTAGTTGAGATGCAGTAATGGGTCATCACTGTAAAGGCTTCTTAATGCCCTGCAATTCTTGGTGTGTCCCATCTCTTGATTTAAAATAAATAACTTTATCCTTGCAGTCCACTAACAACCAATGTCTCTCTAGCCAATCCATCCCCAATAAAATATCATAATATCCTAGAGATATAATGTTGAGTTATAAAGTTATCTGTTGGTCCCCAATAATCAACTCACAGTTTCATACTTTGGCATTAAGAGGCCTTCTTGCCCCTGTAGCCCGATGAACTAACAAAGGATTTTTAAATTCATGATTCTGTAATTTATAGTTTTCAACTACATGGGGGTGGATATAGCTCAAAATGGCCCCAGGGTCAACTAAAATAGAAATAGATTAGGTTTGCAGCTTACCTTTTAATTCTATCAAAGTTGCCTGAAGGTCTTCTTTCTGATCCTTTAGAGATGCATCGATTCTAGGTATGTTTCAAGCTACATCCCCCACAATCGATGCCTCTTGTAGAAATGTTGCATCTTCATTTCTTCCTCGATGAGGACAGTTTATAAATAATGTACCTCCCCACTTCCCCAGCACTGCAACAGAGGTTTCTGGGACTGTCCAATGTCAGGTCTGCTAGTAGCTTCAGTATGCCGCTCCTCACCTGCCCACTTGGTCTTTGGTTGACTCTTTCCATTATGTTTACTCAATGGATTCCTTGAAACATTATTGTAATTCTCGGATCTGTTAATTGTAATATTAGTAAAACTTTTTTTCCCTTTCCGAGGTGATCAACTTTTCCTAGTTTCTCCCTTTTATTTGGATCGCTGATACCACATCTGTGATTTTCTGATAATTTCATCCATGGTTTTTGGGTTCAAAAACTCAATTCTCTCTTCCATGTGTAGCGACGGGCTGCTCAAAAACCATTGTAGTTTTTATTTTTCATTGTGCAAATAAGGTACATATCTTAAGAATTAAGTAATCTTCGTAATAAATTCATCCATAGACATTTTCCACTATTTTTTATGATGAAATTCTCAGGATTTTTCATCGTAGAATATTTCAGTCAGATACTTTTATTTGAAATATTGCGAAAACTCATCCCAAGTTATGTTTTGATATTGAATGCCATGCAGATTGTTAAATTCTTTCCACCAGAATGTATCTTTCTCTTGTATTTGGTAAATGGCTAAACAAGCTTTAAGTCTGTTGTTATATTCCTACACCTAAAATTACTTGTTCATGTTTATTATCTAGGATTCTGGCATTTCTTTAGCCTCTCCCTCGAAGCTAGGAGGCTTGATCTTCCAGAATTCATCCTGTAATTCCACTTTTTTTTTCTTCAATTCTTGCTATTCTGAAATATTCCAAGATTCAACTTCATTGTAGGTTCGAATTTTTTTTCTCCATTGCGTTTGGCTGCCTTCAAGATTATCATGCATTGGTTTTTGTTGTTCTCCTTCTCCACGAGTGTCCCTCTCAGGGATGGGTTGTGAAGTGGGATGGTTTTGTCTATTCGAAAGGATTTTTAATAACCTTTCGTGCTCCCTCATTAACCATTCATTATCACTGCAAACCTTGAGCATCTCTATTTGAAGTTTTTGCACAGTAAGAAGAAATCTATTTTTCTATCGTTGCTGCTTTAACAACATTCTTCTTGTTCTTTGGTGCTGGTCTATGCTTAATTGCACCCACATTTTGGAGTTTACTTCAGGATTATTCATAGGATGGGTTTCCCCTGTGTTTCTTGGTATCTTATGACTGGATCCTCTCCTCATGGTAGCTTAACGCTAATATTTTCATGTACTATACACAATTTCCAACACTAAACTTCATGAGAAAAAAAAAACCCATGTTATTGTGTTGGCCCATCTAGCCCCTACGTGTAACCATGCTCTGATACCACTTGTAACATCCACAGAGCATTTTAATCCATACATAATTTTTTTTTACTTACTACCATTGTCATTAACTCTTCTAAGCATAAATACTTTAGTTTCATAATTATTTACCACAAATACTTATGAACTACACATATCCTTTCATCTATTATGATAACTTAAATATAAACATGCATATAAGTCATTTATATAAACTACATCCTTTAGTAAAACATCTTAACAATGGTATGAGGATGGATTAAGGTATTTAATATTCACACTATAGAGATTAGTTGTGCATATATATAAACCTTATCCATGGTTTAATTATTCTCTTGGTTTAGATCACATATTCCAACTCAGGCAATCCCATTGGGATTCCCACAACATGATTATTTAAGATTTCTGTATACCATGAACTTATCGATTAAATAACCCTTACACTGTTAACTAAAGTTCTTACCAATCCTTATATCTTTACCTCATCTGATATCAATACAATTTTGACTGTTGGTACTAATGTTTATGAAGGATATTGAATACATTGATTATTCCATGTTTTCATTCTTTCTGATGCCTCCACATGTCTGCATCCGTAGCTATCCCTTGTCCCGTGCTCTGTCCTGGCAGTTTCACCTGTTTCGTCGAAATCCTATCTACAAATATCGACGATGGATACATAGGGAGGAATGGTTAGGGTTACTAACCTCCCCATCCTCCTGCTGGAATTTCCATTTCCTCTGCCAATGAGTTCAGAGATTTGGCTCTGAAACTTAATTTCTTCTGCTTATATTTTTTTGATGGTTCTTTCTGCAAGTCATTGCTACTAGCAGTGTATCCCTTTTGCGTTTGCATTACTACTCCACTGAGGTATCTTTCAACTAAACCATATGATATCCCTCCATCGATTTTTCATTATTTCTCTAGTTTGATTTACCTTCGTCATTGGTGTGGTTATGGAAGTTTTAATAATACTCTTTCTATTTACAGAATGTAACTCTATCATGGGAAGGTGTAACAAAAGTGTTTGGAAGGTTGAATGGTTGCACCGACCATCCAGCTTCCTCAACGTCTCAGGTAATGGATAACTATTGATGATTTGGTTCGATTGTAGGTCCACATGCCAGCCATTGTCGACAGTAGGAAAAGCTTGATGGTCTCCTAGCTTCCTCACAGTAAGTTTTGTAACCTTCGACTATTGTTTACGTAAAATTGGATGGTTAATCCGTGTATTTACAGCCACAACCACCCCTCTGTCTCCTTCAGGAACATGGATTTTTGCGAGCATGAACACATTTCAAATTGGCTGTGAAATTTGGATACTAAATACTAGTTATTTTTTAGAAAGAAAGTTACTAGGGCACAACCCTCTTTCTGATTATAGATACTCTATATTTGTTAGGTTATAGGAACAATTTTCCAATGAAGAATGTAATTATATAACTATTATTATTGAAGTCACTCCGTCCAGCATTCGGGCTATCCGTTCTTGCCACAACTTCTAGTTTTGCATTTTGGGTCCTTCATACATGTAATATATTGTTCGATTTCTAAGTTATTTCGGTTTCTATTTTTAGTTTAACAATCAAGAATGGTGTAATGAGTAATTGGTTTATATACGAAGTTTTTCCTATTATAATCATGGCCACACTATATAGTTACTTTCTTATGGAGGATATCGACTTTGTTATGCACTGCATGCTATTGGTATCTGAATCTTATTTCCTTTTCTATTGCAAACTCTTGCTTATTTTTAATTTATTTCACTAGATTTCCCATGAAATTTATATTTTCTTATACTATTTTGTCACTTTCTCAAGGGACTTGAACTTGAACCCAACTCTCGGTTTGGATACTAAACCTACTAGCCTAGACCTATGCTTTACCACAGCATAGTAATCCCTACTATCTATATTTTTTCTTTTTCCTGTTTGATATGTTCTATTATATTCTCTGTATTTGTAATTTCTAATTTTATGGTCATGAAATATGTTTATCTATCCATGCTATTGCATTTAACAAAATTGTAATTTTTAGAATTTGTTATCTATCCATGCTAGTTCCATATAACAAAATTGGAATGTTTTAGACAATATATTTTGAATATTCCTCTATCATCATGATTTGTCTCATTTACTACTTACAGAGATTTCCTCGTGTAATCTTTATAAAGAGATTAGTTTTATAGTTGTGTCTTACGTTGCTTAAAACATTTAAGTATAGTGAATACATATTAAATACATATTAATTACAACTTTAGAGTAATCCTCACTTGTAACAATTATAATAATACATTAAGGTCATCCTACTGTTATTACTATTTAAAAGACTAAAAATCCAAGATTTAAATGCCTATTTCAGAAGATTATTTTCAGTAACTAGTAGTCCTCCAAACATTGAACAAGGAAATCATGTCCTCTGCTATCCCCTTGCTCCTCACCAGGGCCTAGGTATTCCTTTGATTAAGATAGGAAGTGATCCCTCAGGATAAAATCCAGTCTCTACTTCACTTAGGTATTCTTGAGCTCCACTGGTTTGCTCACCAGCTCTAGACAACCCATAGCAACAGCCTATTGCTAAACCTCAACTTACCTTATGCACAGAACCCCATCCCACCTTAGGATTTTCCTCTCAATCCCTTTGGGAAGGTAACTCTCGGAAGTGTCTCAACCATGTTGCTAAACCCCAACCTACATTCTGCATAGAACCCCATCCCACCTTATGATTTTCCTCTCAATCCCTTTGGGAAGGTAACTCTCACAAGTTTCTCAACCATTTTACCCTCGGTTCTTGGAATTATTTACCAATCAGTTACTTCCTCCTTTTTACTCAAGGTAATTATTAAATTAATCTCTTTTTTCAAAAAGACAAAATATTATGTATTAAAATATTGTTAACTAATATCATTATTAGTTAGTCATTCACAATGTACCATAACAAGTTTATACAACAATAAGTAAATTAAAACAGAATGTTACAGAGATAGGGCCTAGGTATAACATATTATCATAAATATTACTCAATATTTTCTCTTGTCTTACTATCTCTTCCATTCCAAAAATAAAATTACTGAAAATTATTTAGTAAAATATATTATTATAAGTTTTATCTAATATTTCTCGAATATTTTCTTTTCACTTTTATACAAATATTTTTTCACTACACACTTTAATAAAAAAATAATTAAAAACTAATAAAATATAAAATAAAAATCTTTACTTCAAAGTATGGAAAAATATATTGTTAAATTTATTGTTATGAAAGTAATCGCATTAATTTGTTCGAAGGTAGAAGGTTATTTGTTCCAAGCCAGAAGGTTGTAAAAAAAAAAAAAATAGACATTTAAGTTGCTAAATGGTCCTTTTTCCGGACAGAGAATAACAAGATAGACCAAAACTATTCGATTGCAATCGGGATGAGGCACGTTATCTCTCGATCGTGATGAAAGGAGAGTTATTGTTCTCGAAACATTTTGACCGTCGGACTCTTCTTCTGGAAGTTAATCAAGAGCTTCCTTTGGAATTTTTCTCGTGATTTTGTTTCGAAGTTTAATACAAATTTGGGAACCAATTTAAGTTGGTTATATATTTTTCTTTTTGAAATTTATTTTTGTATTTAAAAATATAATTTAAAAACAGTACTATATAATAATAAAAAAATATTGACAAATTTCAAAAACACTCTCTTATTATAAAAAGCTAATTTTCAATGAAAACAAACCCAGTAGAATCAACTTATTGCTATAAAACAGTTGTTAACCCATTCATAAAAGTTACGGTATTTGACTTATATTCTTCTTGAAGTTAATCGAGTGGTTCCTTTTGAATTTTTCAGTGATTTATTTTTGAATTTAATATAAATTTGGAACCAATTTAAGTGTGTTACATATTTTCATCTCTTCAAATTTATTTTTGAAATTTTCTAGTGATTTTATTTTGAATTTAATACAAATTTGGAACAAATTTAAGTGTGTTACATATTTTTATCTCTTTAGATTCATTTTTATATTTAAAAATAAAATGTAAAAAAATTATATAATAAAAATAACATGTTATCAAAATTAAAAAACAATATCTAATTATAAAAAGATAAATTTCAATTAAAACAAACCCAGGAAAAATAACTTATTTTTATAAAACAGTTCTTAACTTAGTTGTTAACTCAGTCATGAAAGTTACTGGATTTGACTTATTAGACTAGGTTACATTTAATAACTAAGGTATTAGTCATGTTGACCCCCTTGAGGACAGCGGTCAGTATTCTTCATAAGTGCGTAGAATATTGTTGTTATAAAAATCTTTCAGCTATGTAAGACTTTTTTTAACGAGAATTAGCGTTATTAGAATCTTAAATTATGTAAGACCATTCTTTTGAAAGTCAAAGCAGAAGATTGATTTGTAAAATCAAGCTGGAGATTGTATGAAAGGAAAATACAACCATGTATAAAAGGAAAATACATCCATTGTATTCAATAATAAATTGGATAGGGGAAATGTATTTTTTATACTCTGCAGGAAAAATTATTGTTATACGCCTTCATGTAAAATATTTATATTTCTTAATATAGAATTATTTTTCATAAATATTGAATTTAATAACCATATATGTGTGTGCCAATCTTTCCTTTTCTAAGCATTTAGCCACTTTGCCAAAAAATCATATACTAGCCTGGGGTCTGGCTAATTGGCAACACTGATTTTCGGGAGGAGGTGCAGGAGTGAGATCAAACGTTTTAATATTATTATTGTTTGTCCTATTACAAAATATTTTCAATATTTACAGGATGATAATGAATGATACTGCAAATTTATAAAAATTAATCTAAATATTCTCAAGACAAATTCACTGCCATTCAAATCAATATACCATCCTATGGACTAGGTAATTGTCAATGCTGATATATTAATGCTTACTAATTTCTGGAAATCAAACAAAAGAAACTCAACAACACTCCCTGCAATTCGAATCAATATTAAATGAAATAATTCAGGCATCAGACATTTATTTCCATCAAAAGAGTTAAAAGCAGGAAAATGCAATTATTCTCATCAAAAGAGATAACAGCAAGAAAATCCAAGAGGTCAATTTGTAAATTAACCTAGAAATTTATTTGGGAGCTTTTTTAGTGGTAATTTGATGGTAAATTTTTAGCAAGAGCATGAATATAATTTGTTTAAAATGAGTTTTTGGGTGTATAATTAGATTCTACACCTGCAAAATCCTAGGTCTCTTGAATTGTGCATATTACTTCGCGAAAGCCTAAAATTGCAAGAAATATCTACTGGATTTCAACCAATAAACCAGAAAAATTACCAAACAAAAAAAAGGAATCCTACGAACATAGAAAGCAGTACTGAAAATTGATTCTTCGACATCGTCATTAGAAAAAATGATAATAGATAGATTGGTATGTACAGAAACTGGAGGTTTCATACGCAGGGAGATGACACAATACCCATACATCTACCACTTATTCATCTGAAACTCTGTGAATGAATGAAGAGATATAAGTATAGTATCATCTCCTCTGCGCAGTGAACACAACACTCCCTTCTCTCCACCGCAATGCTCTGATCTATTCTCCTCTCTCTGTCTCAATACAAAGATATGTTCCCTATTTATAACCTGAAAAAATTACTGTGTCAAGCATAGAATTCACCACTAACCACGCACAACCTGTAAAGGAGACAATTTTCGGACGTTATTTTCATTTCAATTTCTATACAGTCGCTGTTTCTAGTGGCCTGATGGCGATGTCAGTATATAGAGTTGATTAGGTCCAGGCGGCTAGAAGTCAATGTTGACCATTTCAACCGGGATTTTAGGTTTCCACATAATTTCTCTCTCTTCACATTTGTGATTGGAGGGTGCATAAATTTTCAGCGATCACAACCATTGCTTTTCAAACGAATAAAATGCATAGTCGTAATCATGTTCCCCCTCTGGTCTCCATGTTGATAATGGGCTTTATGCCTATTATATCGAATAGAAAGGTCTGCAAAACATTTGTGTAAATTATCTTATTCGAACCTGGCTGTAAAGTGTCCACGCATTATTAAACGCGATATATTTTTTTTAAACTTTGTTGTAGAGTTTCCATGTACTCTCGCATTCATAGATTTTATAACGTTGTAGGTTAATTGATTCCTTTGTTGAATTTTTTTGTTAAATATTCTATAGAGCCAGTACAGTTTTATTTTATGAGATAGCGTTTTTGACATCATGATTTTGCAATTAATTATATAGAGTAAAGGTTGACAATAATTCTTAAATCTAGTCTTGTAAGTGGTGATACTAGTTAGTAGATTTTGTGATTCTCTTTTATTAAAAATTAGTGCAGAAGATTATTATAATGGCTAGTGGCCAATGTTCAGAATGATTGGGAATCATGTCACTAGATAATTAGTAATTGAAGCACATCAAAGTCATACAGTACCAGGCTACTCATCGTATCAGTATGATCATATAGGCAGAATTGAGAAACAACTCCAACAAATGCAACAAGTGGATATGCCAGGATCCACAGTAAAGGATCCAGCACCGACTGAATCCTTTGATGGATAGCAATTTTAGCACTCTCGTCATGTTTAACATATACATTTTTGTTTTCTACAAGGACATATATCACCCAATAGGTTTGTAGATAATAGAGTAAATAGTTAGTTAGCTAATGAAGAAAATGGTAGATTGAAAATGTTCCAATTTTGAATGGCTTTTGACACTCTAAGGTGGCCATCAGACCTCGTTTCCTCCGGGAAAGTTAAGGCCACAAACTAAATATTATTTTTGTAACCTTCTTTCAAAACATAAATAGAAAATAGCAAGGCACTACTAAATTGACCAAAAAAAAAAAGTTGAGCAGTTTATTTTATTTCATTGTTTTTTCGACACTTGGTATAGCACGTAAAATTGTTTTGGGTTAATGTTTTATTGTTGGAATTTCACCAGAAATAAAAAAAATGTCGAATTCTAACATGCATGTTCGAGAATTTTATGGGAATGATTATGATTATTCGTGCATTAATATGCTCACCTTTTTTATTAGAAAACATTTGTGAGAGATTTTTGAATGAGGTTATGATGAGTGAGATGATTGGAATGCCCTTACAGCCATACAAAGAACAACAAGAAAGGAAGCAAGAAAGAAGAATGCTCAAGATTTATTTCACGTTCAGATAGCTCTTGATAATTTCCACAAATATCACAAGAACTTATTTCCATGAATATCAAGAAAAACAATAGCCAAAGATGCCTGGAAGACTCTACAAGAAGGTTACCAAGGTAGTGATCAAGTTAAGGTTCTCAAGCTTCAGAAATTGAAGCGAGAGTTTGAGAATATAAAGTTGCAAGAAGCTGAAAGTATACATTACTATTGTGTGAGAGTCAAAGATGTGGTCAATAAAATGGCTACACTTGGGGAAACGGTAAGTAATGAAGTTTTGATAAAAAAATGTATTGAGATCTTTAACACCTAGATGGAATCATGTTGCCATAATATTAGAAGAAAGCAAGGATTTGACACAATTAAAATTTGATAAATTGGTCAGATCTGTCATGTCTCATGTCGAAATATTGAAAGACACTTTTGAAGATATTGAGAAAGATCTTTCCTCTAAATTACAAATTACACAGAATAAATATGCAAGCAACAGTAGTGCCAAAACCAATCAATATCAAGGTAAATGGCAAACCCAAAAAAAATCTAGAGGTAGAGGTAGAGGTGTTTCTAAAGGAAGATGTAGCTCCAGAGGGAGAGGTAGAGGTATATTTGATGAGATAAATGTTCAATGTTACTATTGTAACAGGTATGGCCACTTTTAAAGAGAATGCAGATTGAAAGAAGATAAAAATGCTAACTATGCTCATGAAAGTAGTGAGTATCCTCCAGATCGCTTATTTTTATCTTATGCCAAAGGTGGGAATATTAATAAATATGTGTGGTACATAGATTCTGGATGCTCTAACCATATGACAGGGAATGAGAAATTACTTTCAGCAAAGGACGAGAGTTTTAAATCCAAGGTCTAGCTTGGTGATGATAAACCATTGGAGGTTGTTGCCGAAGGAGCTATGGAGGTCCAAACAAAAGAAGGTATAAAGAGTATTCATGATATTTATTATACTCCACAATTGAAGCACAATTTGTTGAGTGTTGGGTAGCTATATGAGAAAAATTATAAAGTAGTCTTTGAAAATAAGGCATGTACTATATATGATAAGAATAAGGGAAATAAGGTGATCATTGTTGTGCCTATGACAAGAAATAGGATGTTTCCCTTGAGGTTTGATGAACATAACAACATCCTTGCAAATATAGCATATAAGGATTCAAGTTGGCTATGGCATCTCAGGTATGGGAATTCAAATTTTCACAGTTTGAAGTTTCTAACCTCAAATGCATTAGTTTCTCATTTTCCCAAGTTAGAGGAGCATAAGGAGGTTTGTGAAGGATGTGCTAAAGGCAAGCATGCAAGGGAAATTTTCCCAAATGGAAATACATGGAGGGATCATCACCCGCTTCAGCTTATTCATTCATACATATGTGGTCCTATGGAGACTAATAGTTTGGGTAAGTCATCATATTTCATCACTTTTATTGCTGATTACTCAAGAAATTGTTGGGTATATTTTTTCAAGGCCAAAATTGAAGCCCTGGATACATTCAAGAAGTTCAAATCATTTGTAGAGAATGAGAAATGTGGCAAGATCAAATGTTTACAGAATGACCGTGGAGGAGAATTTTTCTCAAATGCTTTCAAGAGTTATTGTAATATGAATGGCATGAGGAGGAAACATGCTACAACATACACACCACAACAAAATGGCATAACTGAAAAAAAGAATCATGTTGTGGATGAAATGGCAAGTTGCATGATATAAATTAAGGAATTAAGAAATTCTTATTGGGGAGATGCAGTTGCTATAGTAGTGTACATCCTCAATCATAGCCCCATGACTGCACTAGAAAATATGATTCCTTATGAAGCTTTGTATGGAAAAAAGCCTAATGTTAATCATTTCAAAGTTTTTGTCTATTTGGCTTATGTGCATGTACCTAAATAAAATAGAAAAAAGTTAGATGCAAAGAGTCAGCTATGTATTTTGATTGGGTATAGTGAGACAAGCAAGGCTTATAAATTGTATAATCCCCTCACTAACAAGCTTATTGTCTCAAGAGATGTAATTTTTTATGAAGGCAGAGTTTATGGTCATTAAAAAGGTCATGTTAAGAAGACCAAATCTGTTTCAAATGATGATATGATTGTTGGTATTGAGAAACCAACTAATGATTATGTATCTAGTGGTTTAACTCCACCAAGCAGCCCTTCATCAATTTCTTCAACATCAAGTTCAAGTCCAACTTATTCTCCACGTTCTACAAGGAATGTAAGGAGATTGAGTGATATATATATTACAGGAGTGAAAATAAAGCACATGAAGAAAAATCAATAGGTGAGACAGTGAATTTTTCTTTATTAGCAAAGGTTGATTTTGAACCATCATGCTTTCAAGATTTATGTACTAATGAGGCTTGGGTGCAATCCATGCAAGAAGAGATGGAATCCATTCACAGGAATCACACTTGGGAATTGACAGAGCTTCCACATGACAGGAAAAATATTGGCACCAAATGCGTCTACAAGACCAAATTTAATAGTGATGGGAGTGTTTAAAGATATAAGGGAGTATTAGTTTCCAAAGGATTCACACAGAAGTATGGAATTGATTATGAAGAATCATTTGCACTAGTAGCGAGATGGGAGATCATTAGAACTCATAAAAGGTGGAGCATACATCATATGGACATGAAAAGTGCATTCTTGAATGGGTACTTAGAAAAGGAAGTATATGTGGAGCAGCCACAAGGTTTTGAAGTGGAAGGAAAAGAGAATAATGTCTATAAGTTGAAGAAGGCTTTGTATCATCTCAAGCAAGCACCAAGAGCATGGTATGCTAGGATTGATGGAAACTTTCAAGAAAATGGCTTCCAAGGAAGTAACATTGATGCTACCCTTTACTACAAAAACGAAGGTATTGATATTCTAATCATAATTTTGTATGTTGGTGATATATTGTATATGGGAAGTAGTTCTAAAATGAATGATGAGTTCAAATTTGCTATGCTGAATGAATTTGAGATGAAATATCTAGATCTCATGGAATATTTTCTAGGAATGGAGTTTTATCAAAGTAAAGATGAAATTTTCATTTGTCAAACAAATTATGCACATGATATGTTGAAGAAATTTGATATGCTGGATTATAATGGATCCCCTATTCCGAGTTCTCATGGATTTGTATTATGTACAGATGATGGTGATGATTGAGTTGATGATATAACTTACAAAAGTATTGTGGGGAGTTTGATGTTTCTAACCCACACAAGACCTAATATTACATTTTTAGTTTCACTTGTTTCAAGGTATATGACAAATCCATATGCAATACATATGAAGTCAAGAAAGAGAATTTTAAGGTATGTGAAAGACACTCTAAAATTTTGTATTCATTACTACTATGCTGAAAAGTTCAATCTTGTTGGATTTAGTGATTCAGATTGGGAAGGTAATATGGATGACGGTAAGTCCACATCTGGAAATTTTTTCTCTTTTTGTTCTGGTTTGATTACGTGGAGCTCAAGAAAACAAAGCATTGTTTCCCTCTCACCCACACAAGCGGAGTACGTTGCAATTACTTCAACAAATACACAAGCTGTTTGGCTCAGAAAAATTTTAGAAGAAATGGGAGAGAAGAAAATTCAGCCTACAATGATTTATTGTGATAATGTGAGTGCCATCAAGTTAGAAAAGAATCCCATTCATCACAGCAGGGCAAAGAATTTTGACATGAAATATCATTTCATTCGATATTTGGTGCATAAGAATGATGTTGAATTGAAGAACATAAATACTCAAGATCAACTAGAAAATATCTTCACCAAAGTAGTTGCAAAAGCTCAGTTTTTGGCACTAAGAGATAAGTTAGTAAGCCCTTAGTATTCATTAAAGGGTAGTGTTGAAAATAATGCTTAAATCTCACCATGTAAGTGTTGACATTAGTCAAGAGATTTTGTGATTCTTTGTTATTTATTGGTAATCATGTCAGTTGATAATTAGTATTTGATAGATAATAATATTAGCAATAGATTTATTATATAAGAATGTATTTATATACCTAATTCAATATGATATTTACAAGTTGAGAATAAATTTGTGTTTTTATTTTATTTCATTGTTTTTTATATATGCTCGGGTCATTCTAGATTTTACAGTAAATCATAATTTATGAATCATTGAGCCCCAACTCACCTCAATTGGACTCACTTCCTCTTGGGCAGACACCAGGGAAGGAAATAATTCATGCAAACTCTGTAATTGGGTGTGAAGCATCGGATGGGACTCTAAGTAGATTGGGTGCTCTGCTCTCAAGGTTCTCAACCTCTCAACCAATTCTAGAGACACCACATGTTGGCATAGCACATGAAGACGAGTTAGCAAGGGAATCAATAATTAATGATAAAAAATATAAATCAATAAATTCAATATTAAAATGTTTTGAACAAAAATTACCAACCAAAAATAAAATTACCAACAACTAAAAGTTTAAACTTATTAAACGTTTTATCAATTTTCCCAATTCTTAATTCATTTTCCCAATCTATAAATTAAATTTCTAATAGTTATTAACACTTATTAATAATTATTAACTATTTAACATTGAAATTTGTGGATGATTATTATTATTAATTATAACTATATTATCAAATATAAATATAATTTTAAATAATTTTAAAATTTTAAAATAATAATTATTTATAATTATTTCAGCATTAATTATAAAAAATCTAATGATGAACCATGGAGGATTTTCCATTGATCTATTTTGATGATGAACCTTGCAGGATTGGTTCGAAACGTTGATTCTAATAAAAATGGATGTAAGTTCATGTTATATCATTTAGCATATAAGTATATTTAATTATATAACTATATATAAGTTAGTTTTGACAATGCATCATTGATAGGTACATTAAATCCATCACGAAAACTGCATTTCTTCTAGTGAATAAAATCATTTACATTTTTTATAATTTGTACCAATTTTTTTCATTATGTAGTTTTTTCTACAAGAAATATTGTCTTCATGTGCTTTCACCTAGTACATGTTATGTGTCAAAGTCAAACATTAAGAAGTTAAATTCTATTGGAGTATTTGGTTGACATGAAATTTTATTAGTTTTATAAATAAGTTTATTCCAATTTTTTACACATACATTAGCATATTTATGTGCTATGAATAAAATGCATTATTTAGAAATGGAAAAAAATGTGAAGGTAGATTTGATCACTAAGTTCGATTGTGTCTAGACGGAACTGAAAACTTTAATTGATAAATTATCAAAAAATGGACTCTAAATTTTAGGACTTGTAACTAGATTATTCTGCTAAAGTTTATAAATAGTTTTTTTGTCAACATTCTTTCTAAGATAACATTTTCTTCTTATATTCCTTTATATTTACTATATGTAATAGTTTTTTTTTATATGTAATACTTAGTAAACATTTTTTCTTGGATTAATTAATATATATTATATGTATTACATGTAATATGATGAGGCATCCCATATATTCCCCCCAACTCTAGGCCGTCTTCATGCGAGGGGTTTTGTTATATGTGTTCGGGCTAGTGATAGATCATGTAGCCCACCCGAAGTGCACATTCAACTAATAGATAGTTCTCGCAACACTAGTAGAAGTGTTAGAGACAATGTTTTTCTCTTTGTTGATGATCATTCTACCTCTAGTGAACCTTCTTCACCAATTTCAGGTACACCTATTTCATTTTTAAGTCCTCTTCAAATTTATGTATTTGTGAATTGAAATTATCTTTAATTTTTAAATTGTCTTCAACTGATGTGTTTGAATTTAATTTATATTTTATTATGATTATAGTTTGTTAATTATACTTATTTAATATGTTTATGATTTTTGGGCCGCCAACAAGCCAAATCTAAGGATCAAAGTCCAACATTGATCCATCCATGGGATGACACTACAATTCATACCACATTGGAGGATGCTACAGCCCGTCATATGTGGATCACACAAGAGATACGTAATATACCTTCCAATTCAGCCACTCGTCGTAATTTATCTTTGAAGCTATATTGAATCACTAGGTTTAACAAGATATAGCGGAGGTCGAGCCTATAGAGCCAACTCCTACATTCCATACAGAGTAATAGTAGGTATTCGGTTAGAGGCCTATACACACACACACACACACACACACACAGATATATATATATATATATATATATATATATATGAAATTTTTAACTCTTACTATCAAATTATGCATAATTACTTATATTAGTTTCTCATTTGTATTAGATTGAATTTATATTAATAATTTTTTGATAACATGTAGACATAACCCATCTACAATGAGATTATGAGGCCATCCGAGGAGGCAATTGATCAACTAGGTAATGCTCAACTAGAGGATTTTTCCATGGATTCTCCTCCATATCCACCTCCAACTCATATGTTCACTAATGTGAAGAAGAGCCACTATGTACAACCACATGGAAAAGTAGTTGAGGTAAACTTTTTTATTCCCATGATTTTAATATTTTAATTTTTTAAGTTACACATATATGCTAATTTATTTGTAGACTAATTATAATTTGTCCTTGTCACTGTGTACATATGGCCATATGGAGAGTGTCATTGACTCCATTGTTATGTGAAAACATGAGAGGGGTGTTATGTTTAGAGGCACTGATGATGTAGGCCCATCAATGTACGCCCCAATCATCGATGGGCAGGGAGCACAAAACCCACCCCCATCCTCTCTAAATTTTATTTGGAATTGAATGAGGTTAGTGGATTCATGTATATGTAATTAAAAATGTCGCTGAAAATCATTTTTTTACATATTTTTTCTTTTATACAAATAATTATATAATCAGTTTTAATTTGAATGTGTTATATTGCAGTACTAGCTTATGGACAGTTACTTTGCATGGAAAAAATCACATAGGAGTTTCAGTGGTACTTGGAGTTGATAATTTGTATATTTTTAGTCTCATTTCATAGGGAACATTCACATGTGATACAAACTTTGTTTATTTTAGTACATTAATAGTTTATGAATGTACGTAGACATTATTTTAGTTTATGGATGCTTATTATTTCAGTTTATAGATGTTCATGTCATATTTGTAATTTGTATATGAATACATATGGATAGTTTATTAACACATGTATTCACTATTTAGTTTATTGATTTCTATTAATTGTGTTTATAAATGCTCATTATTTTTTGAAGTTTATGGATCTGTTAGAATTATTTCACTAATTTAAAAAACAAATTTTTGTACTATAACTTTCATTAGTAAAATATAAAAGTTTGGATTTCTAGTCTCATAGAGTAGAAAAATAATTACAATCTTAAGTTGTGTTGCAAGTCACTTTCATACCTAAAATGAACTAAAATATATCATATACTAGTTTAATATTGAACATTGAAAAAATTAAAATCATGCTTGATATTGTCTTGTAAGAAGAGACTTTTAGTGAAATCAACATGTATTTTATTACAATTCAATTTTAAAAATATATTATTTGAATTATAAATTCATGCACATTATATATATATATATATATATATATATATATATATATATATATATATATTTTACCCACACAAATACCATTTCATGGACAACTTTTTTAAGTATTTCAATAAACTTCTTATCTCAAGGTTCAATTAAAAAACACAAAAATGACTGAAATAAGTTTTATTCAATTTTAAAATATGTAGTGTAATCAACAAATAGGTTTTATTCGAAATTATTTATTTTGAGATTATCTACAAGTGCTCAATCATAACTTGATATAATTCAATTATATTGAGATTTAATAAATATGTCAAAAAACATTATATGACAACATTTCTTTAATTTCATATAATGTTATCAACTTTCCTAGCTTTACAAGAAGTTATTCATTTATTAAAATAAGTTCCTTATGAATGAAATAAGTTTTATTCAACTGTTAAAAACTCAAATATGATTGAAATAAGTTATATTAATTTTTAAAATACATTGAGATTTAAAAGTTGCAAATACAAGTTTTATTCTATTTTTTTTGTTTCTTTGAGGTTATCTACAAAAGCTTAGTCATTATGCGTGTTTTCAATAATTGTTTTGTGCTTACACTAAAATAAATTCACAATTTTAAACTAATTGCCTTGAAATTAATATACACCATATATCTAGTTACATCAAATCAAAAATCAACATCTTCACTGAAATCATGCATCTATTGCAAGCAAACAAATACGGCAAGAAATTAACATCTACACTAAAATCAATGTATATTAAAAATAATCAAATAGGATTATTTTTAATGTCTTAAACAAACTTTTCTAATGTATCTTCAATTTTATTCAATGCGGGACTTCTCAAAAACATGAATAATGGTTACTCGTTGGATGTGGAGTTTAATTCCACATCCAACAAATGTCTACACTTGAAATTTGGGTAAAACTATAACGAGATAAATTAAAAAGACAAGTAAAAAAACATCTTTTCTTCTTTTCCCTCCAAAATTCATTACTATTATTCTATTATTTTAATGACTATTTTATTATTTTTCCTTAGGAGGCCACTTTTAGAATGAAATTTCCTCTAATGCAATAAATCAAATAGGATTAGAAATTAATATATGTACAGTGAAATCAATACATTTAGTGCAAGAAATTTTCCTCCATTTCTCTCCCCCCTCCATCTATATAGATATCTCCCTCAATCCCTCCTCCTTTATCTCTCAATCTTACCATCCAAAAACGCACACTCTCTCTCTTCATATCTATATATTTCTCCCTCGCTCCATTTATTCTTCCCTCTCTCCTCTTTCCATCTATATCTATATCTCCATTTGTCTCTCATTATTGATCTCTCTATATCACACCATAAACCTACACATTGTGTCTCCATGTATATCTATATCTCCCTCCCTATCCCTTTCTCTTTGCATTCTCTCCCGTTGTCTCCCCTTATATCTCTCTTCCCTCCTACTCTCCTCTCTCCCTCTCTGTCCATCTCCCTTGTGACCCCCCCTCTCTTTCTCCACCTTTATCTCTGTATATGTATTTCTTCACACATCTTTCTCTCTTGCCCTCCAAATCCATCTCTCTCTCTCTCTCTCTTCCCCTCCCTCTCAAGTAGTTTCTCTCTCTCTCTCTCTCTCTCTCTCTATATATATATATATATATATATATATATATATATATCATGCAACTATTGTAACTATATCCTTCCCTATCTCATTCTCTCTCCCTCTTCTTTCAATCTCTCCTTATTTGTATTTATATATCACGCCCAAAAATATATAATATCTCTCCATATCTCCCTTCTCACTCCCTCCTTTCTGGCACCATCTCTCTCTATATGTGATGAAATTATTCGTTCCTTATCATTTCCTCCAACTCCATATGTCTAGCTCCCCCTCTTCCTTGGAGAATCTGTCCTCCTCTCCCTTTCTCCATCTCTTTGTCTCCCTTCCTATATTTTACCATTCTCTCCCACTCTCTCTCCTCTGTATTTAAAATAAATTAAAATACTTTGACAGTTAAAATATTATGTTTAAAAGATATGAAAATTTTTGATGTTGCACAAGAATTTGAATTTTTTACACAATACATATTTCAAATCTGTATTTCCCATTCTCCTAGAGGGAAAATGACAATTTTCAATGGAAATATTATCTAAAATTTTGCAAAATATTAATGTTCGAGCTACCTCTATCTGAGATACATAAAGCACCTCATGTTTCCCAGTTGAAATAGAATACATTTTATTTATTTAGGTGGCTATAGGTTATCATTACTTTACGATTTTAAAATATCATATATTCTACTATGTTGGATTTATAGAATAATTAGGTTAAATAAAATTAACATATTGAGTAAGCTTGTATGACTTTTTTGTGTTAATGCCTCTTTCGCGGATACCTACATGGTATATCAACCACATTTATTAATGTGTTTCTACTAGTATATATTAAAATATAAAATATTTAATATTATATTAATCCACAATTAATAAATCTAATATTAACATTAAAATATATTAATATTAATTTTTTATATTAATATCATATTTTATAATATAATTTTATAATAATAATAATAATAATATATTTTTAATATTAGTAGTAAATTTAATAAGGTTTCTGCATAGCATGATAACAAAAATTTATAATGAAATTCGGAATTTTAAAATGTGGTAAAAACTTAAATTCTACATCTTTATTGATTCTAAAATCTAAACTATGCGATATTTTTTTTTTATAAAAGCTCGATCTAGCCCGTGTTAACCATGTAAATGGATCAAACAAGGGTTTAAAAAACCTCGATAAATTTATTTGAATGTGAAATTTAAATTCTCAATTCAAATTCTCCATAGATCCTGCTAAATCCGAAGTCCTAAAATCTACTATTTCACCACCCTTTTCACAAAATTTCCTGCATCAGCATTTTGTATGCTAATGGACTAAGGGAGAAAAAAATTCTTTCACATTTGATCATGTTGGATTCATGAAGTGTAACACCCTGATTTATTTCTTGACTATGGCTATTTAACTTAAAAAAAAAAAAAACTAAATTATTAAATGAATATGACTATTCGTTAGTAATAATGAAACTTTAACTTTTCGTAAGGTAAATAAATAGAATGAATAATTATCCTAAACAGTTACTTAACTGAATAGTAAAAATAATTTCCAAGAACCGGGGTAAAAAGGGTAAAGGTGGTTCTGACAGTTACCTTCCCCATGACGATAAATAGAAAATCCTGAGAAGGGGAAGGGGTTCTGTAGAAAAAGAAAATATGGGTCGGAATAAGTGTATTGTAAACAGAGCAGTCCAAAGATGGTAGGAGCTACTGGAGCTATAAAAACCCAAAAGAAGTATAAGCTGGACAACAGTCCTGAGGCTTAACTTGGAAAATCTTCGTGCTACCTATGACCTGGTGTGGAGCAAAGAGGGAGAAGAGGACGTGATTTTCTCTCTTAAGGTTGGGAGAGAACATCAGATAAGTGCATACAGGTTGGAGGTAATTATTTACTTCTTTTTTAAATTCTGTGTGAAATTGGAAATGTAAAGTATAGGTATACCTAGAGTTAAAACAGAGCATGATTAGGATGGTAGAAGTTACTGATTCTGTCTACTAAATATAGATACATTTTTAAAGAAAAATAAAATTGAGAGACAATAGTATATATATATATATATATATATATATATATATATATATTGCAGTAAAAGCATAATCTCTAATTTAAAAACCCTTTGTAACAAGAAAACATATCAGTGATGGACTCGGGAGTTTAGGACAAAGCCCCATGGTGATACAACTCAGTCCAGGGTGTCCTCGTCAATAGTTATAAGAATATACGCAGGGTTCATAACATGAAAATTGTTGGAAAATAAATAAGAAAACTATTTATATGTGAGACAGAAACCTGAATAGGTAAATTTATATAGCCATTTATGTCTATTGAATACCATATAATTCCGATGGAAAATATGATTATAGCATAAATTTCGATTCTCTTTCTCACTATTAAAATGAGGAGAACATTACAGTATATAGAATAAAATGTTCATATGTCGAAACTATGTTAGATTACCCAAAACAAAACCTAACTCATAATTGTGCGAGAAGAGAGAGACTATTATAGTTAATGAAATTTAAAGACCGACGGGGTTTTGAACTTGAATAATACCCATAACTGTATAATAGGTTTAAAACCAAGGTTGAGGAGCCTTTAATAAAAACAAGTACTCAATATTATAAATGTTACAATTAAACCTCGAAACAATCTAAATAAATTACATAGAACAAAAATCTTTGCAAGAAATTTTAATAGTCTTGTTAAGGAGAGTCGCTTGAAGAGCTAAATCTGAATATGTCAACATTTATTTTTCCAAAAATTTATATGCAAATTTCTCATTACATATGAGGCCAGATTACACTGATACTAAACCTCATTATCATTGACCCATCTTGGGACATACATAGGGACCCCAAAATGAAAAAAAACCTACGAGATTCTTTCCACTACTATCTCAGAGCTTGGTATTACCAAGAAATCTATAGCAGATCTAACAAGTTGGTGGTGAGACCAGGAACACAATTGCAAGCAACATGTAGACAACATTGGCTAGTGTATGTGTTGCATTGGATGGAGAAATTTGGATACCACCACCATTTCCTCATGACCAACCAATGCCTTTATATGATGATGAATTTCTTGTGATTTTACCCATTGACCATATTTTCACATATACATGTATGTATATTGATCTTATTTCTGAAATTTTATGTTTGCACGGCCTTCGTGACACAGACACTGTACACACACACAGATATATATATATATATATATATATATATATATATATATCAAACTTTTAACTCTTACTGTCAAATTATGCATAGTTATTTATATTAGTTTCTCGTTTGTACTAGATTTAATTTATATTAATAATTTTTTGATAACATGTAGACATAACCCATCTACATGAATGACATTATGACGTCATCCGAGTGGGCAGTTGATCAACTAGGTAATTCTCAACTAGAGGATTTTTCCATGGATTCTCCTCCATCTCCACCTCCAACTCATATGTTCACTAATTTGAAGAAGAGCCATTATGTACAACCACATGGACAAGTAGTTGAGGTAACCTTTGTTATTCCCGTGATTTTAAGATTTTCATTTTTTAAGTTACAAATATATGCTAAGTTATTTGTAGATTAATTACAATTTGTCCTTTTCCTTGTGTACATAGGGCCATATGGAGAGTTTCATTGACTCCATTGTTATGTGGACACATGAGTGGGTGTTATGTTTAGAGGCACTGATGATGCAGGTCCATCAATGTAGGCCCCAATCATCGAGCCATGGGTAGGGAGCACAAAACCCAGATTCATCAGACCCCCATCGTCTCTAACTTTTATTTGGAATCAAATGAGGTTAGTAGATTCATGTATATGTAAGTAAAAATGTCGCTCAAAATCATTTATTTACATATTTTTTATTTTATACAAATAATGATCTAATCAGTTTTAATTTTAATGTGTTATATTGCAGTACTAGCTTATGGAAAGTTACATTGCATGGAAAAAATCACATAGGAGTTTTAGTGGTACTTAGATTGGATAATTTGTATATTTTTAGTCTCATTTCATAGGGAACATTCGCATTTGATACAAAGTTTGTATATTTTAGTACATTAACAATTTATGAATGTACGTAGACATTATTTTAGTTTATGGATGCTTATTATATCAGTTTATAGATGTTAATGTCATATTTGTAATTTGTATATGAATACATATGGATAGTTTATTAACACATGTATTCACTAGTCGTTTTATGTATTTCCATTAATTTTGGTTATAGATGCTTATTATTTTTTAATGTTTATTGATCTTTTAGAATTATTTCACTAATTTAAAAAACAAATTTTACACTATAACTTTTATTAGTAAAATATAAAAGTTTGGATTTCTAGTCTAATAGACTAGAAAAGTAATTACAATCATAAGTTATGTTGCAAGTCACTTTCATACATAAAATGAATTAAAATATATCATATACTAATTTAATATTGAACATTGAAAGAATTAAAATCATGCTTGATATTATCTTGTAAGAAGAAACTTTTAGTGAAATCAACATGTATTTTATTGCAATTAAATTTTAAAAATATATTATTTGAATTATAAATTCATCCACATTATATATATATATATATATATATATATATATATATATATATATATATATTTTACCCACCCAAATACCATTGCATGGACAACTTTTTTAAGTATTTCAATAAACTTCTTATCTCAAGGTTCAATAAAAAAACACAAAAATGATTGAAGTAAGTTTTATTCAATTTTAAAATACGTCATGTAATCAACAAATAGGTTTTATTCAAAAATATTTATTTTGAGATTATCTACAAGCACTCAATCATAACATGATATAATTCAATTATATTGAAATTTAATAAATATGTCAAAAAAACATTATATGACAACATTTCTATAATTTCATATAATTTTATCAACTTTCCTACCTTTACAAGTAGTTATCCAATTATTTAAATAAGTTCCTTATGATTGAAATAAGTTTTATTCAACTTTTAAAAACTCAAATATCATTGAAATAAGTTATATTAATTTTTAAAATACATTGAGATTTAAAAGTTACAAATACAAGTTTTATTCTATTTTGATGTTTGTTTGAGGTTATTTACAAAAGCTTAGTCATTATGCGTGTTTTCAATAAAATTTTTTGCGTACATTAAAATAAATGCACAATGTTGAACTAATTACCATATATCGAGTTACATGAAATCAGATATCAACATCTTCAATGAAATCAATGCATCTATTGCAAGCAATCAAATATGACAAGAAATCAACCTCTACACTAAAATAAATTTATATAGAAAATAATCAAATAGGATTATTTTTAATGTGTTAAACACACTTTTCTAACGTATCTTCAATTTTAGTCAATGTGGGTCTTCTAAAAAACATGCATAATGGTTACTCGTTGGATGTGGAATTTAATTCTACATCCAACAAATGTCTACACTTGAAATTTGGGTATAACTATAACGAGATAAGTTAAAAATACAAGTAAAAAAATAATTTTTCTTCTTTTCCCTCCAAAATTCATTACTATTATTTTATTATTTTACCCATTATTTTATTATTTTTCCTTAGAAGGCCACTTTTAGGATGAAATTTCCTCTAATGCGAGAAATCAATGTATGTACACCGAAATCAATACATCTAGTGCAAGAAATTTTCCTCCATTTCTCTCCCCACTCCATCTATATAGATATCTCCCTCAATCCCTCCTTATTTATCTCTCAATATTACCAACCAAATACACACACACTCTCTCTTCATATCTATATATTTCTCCCTCACTCCATTTCTCCTTCCCTCTCTCCTCTTTCCATCTATATCTCTATCTCCATTTGTCTCTCATTATTGATCTCTCTATATCACCTCACAAGCACCCACATTGTGTCTCCATGTATATCTATATCTCCCTCCCTATCCCTCTCTCTTTCCCTTCTCTCCCTTTGTCTCTGCTTATATTTCTCTTCCCTCCTACACTCCTCTCTCCCTCTCTGTCCATCTCTCTTGTGACTGCCCCTCTCTTTCTCCACCTTTATCTCTCTATATATATTTCTTCATACATCTTTCTCTATTGCCCTCCAAATCCATCTCTCTCTCTCTCTCTCTCTCTCTCTCTCTCTCTCTCTCTCTCTATATATATATATATATATATATATATATTCATCATGCAACTATGCTAAATATATCCCTCCCTCTCTCATTCTCTCTCCCTCTTCTTTCCATCTCTCCTTATTTGTATTTATATATCACCTCGAAAAATATACAATATCTATCCATATCTCCCTTGTCACTCCCTCCTCTCTAGCCCTGTCTCTCTCTATATGTCATGAAATTATTCGTTCCTTATCATTTCCTCCAACTCCGTATCCTAAGCTCCCCCTCTTCATTGGAGAATCTCTCCTCCTCTCCCTTTCTCCATATCTTTGTCTCCCTTCCTAACTCTTACCATTATCTCCCACTCTCTCTCCTCTGTATTTCAAACATATTAAAATACTTTGACAGTAAAAATATTATGTTTAAAAAATATAAATTTTTTTGATGTTGCACAATAACTTAAATTTTTTATATAATACATATTTCAAATCTATATTTCCCATTCACCTAGAGGAAAAATGAAAATTTTCAATCGAAATATTATCTATAATTTTCCAAAATATTAGTGTTTGAGCTACCCCTATCTGAGATACATAAAGCACTTCATGTTTCCCAATTGAAAGAGAATACATTTTATTTATTTATTTGGATTTATTTTATGATTACTTTATGATTTTAAAACATTATATATTTCATTATCTTGGATTTATAGAATAATTAGGTTAAATAAAATTATCATATTGAGTAAGCTTGTATGACATTTTTTTCTTAATGACTCTTTCGCGGACACCTGCATGGTATATCAACCACATTTATTAATGTGGTTAATCTAGTATATATTAAAATATAAAATCTTTAATATTATATTAATCCAGAATTAATAAATCTAATATTAACATTAAAATATATTGATATTAATTTTTTATATTAATATCATATTTCATAATTTAATTTTTTAGTAATAATAATAATAATAATAATAATATATTTTTAATATTAGTAATAGATTTGATAAGGTTTTTTCATAGCATGATAATGAAAATTTATAATGAAATTTGGAATTTTAAAATGTGGTAAAAACTTCAATTCTACATCTTTATTGATTCTAAAATATAAACTATGCGATTAATTATTATTTTTTTCTTATAAAGGCTCAATCCAGCCCGTGTTAACCATGTAATTGGATCAAATGAGGGTTTAAAAAAACCGAAATAAATTTATTTGAATGTGAAATTCAAATTCTCAATTCAAATTCTCCATAGATCTCAATTTGAAGTCCTAAAATCAACTATTTCAGCTCCCTTTTTACAAAATTTCCTGCATCACCATTTTGTATGCTAGTGGACTAAGGGAAAAAAATGTTCTTTCACAGTTGATCATGTTGGATTCATGAAGTGTAACACTCTAATTTATTTCCTGACTATGGATACTTTATTTAAAAACAAAATTAAATTATTAAATGAATATGACTATTCGTTAGTAATAATGAAACTTTAACTTTTTGGAAAGGTAAATAAATAGTATGAATAATTATCCTAAATAATGACTTAACTGAATAGTAAAAATAATTTGCAAGAACCGGGGTAAAAAGAGTAAAGGCAGTTTTGACAGTTACCTTCCCCATGAGCATAAATAGAAAATCCTAAGAAGGGGAAGGGGTTTTGCAGAAAGGGAAAATATGGGTTGGAATAAGTATATTGTAAATAGAGCAGTCCAAAGATGGTTGGAACTAGTGGAATTATAAAAACCCAAATGAAGTATAAGTTGTACAACATTCCTGAGGCTTAACCTGGAAAATATTCGTGCTACCTAAGACCTGGTGTGGAGAATGGAGGGATTTGGATACCACCACCATTTCCTCATGACCAACCAATGCCTTTATATGTTGATGAATCTCTTGTGATTTTACCCATTGACCATATTTTCACATATACATGTATGTATCTTGATCCTATTTCCGAGATTTTAAGTGTGCACAACTTTCGCGACACAGACACGATACACACACACACACACAAAAATATATATATATATATATATATATATATATATGAAACTTTTAACTCTTATGTGAAATTATGAATAATTATTTATACTAGTTTCTCGTTTGTAATAGATTGCATTTATATTAATAATTTTTGGACAACATGTAGACATAACACATCTACATGAATGGGATTATGAGGTCATCAGAGGAGGTAGTTGATCAACTAGGTAATGCTCAACTAGAGGATTTTTCCATGGATTCTCCTCCATCTCCACCTCCAACTCATATGTTCACTAATGTGAAGAAAAGCCATTATGTACAACCACATGGACAAGTAGTTGAGGTAAACTTTGTTATTCCCATGATTTTAATATTTTCATTTTTTAAGTTACACATATATGCTAATTTATTTGTACACTAATTATAATTTTTCCTTGTCATTGTGTACATAGGGCCATATGGAGAGTGTCATTAACTCCATTTTTATGTGGACACATGATTGGGGTGTTATGTTTAGAGGCACTGATGATGCAGGTCCATCAATGCAGGCCCCAATCATCGAGCCATGGGCAGGGAGCACAAAAAGCAGATTCATCAGACCCCCACCCTCTCTAAATTTTATTTGGAATCGAATGAGGTTAGTAGATTCATGTATATGTAATTAAAAATGTCGCTCAAAATCATTTATTTACATATTTTTTATTTTATACAAATAATGATCTAATCACTTTTAATTTGAATGTGTTATATTGCAGTACTAGCTTATGGATATTTACTTTGCATGGAAAAAATCACACAGGAGTTTCAGTGGTACTTAGACTGGATAATTTGTATATTTTTAGTCTCATTTCATAGGGAACATTCGCATGTGATATAAATTTTGTATATTTGAGTACATTAACATTTTATGAATGTACTTAGACATTATTTTAGTTTATGGATGCTTATTATTTCAGTTTATAGATGTTCATGTCATATTTGTAATTTGTATATGAATACATATGGATAGCTTATTAACACATGTATTCACTATTCATTTTATGGATTTCTATTAATCGTGTTTATAGATGCTCATTATTTTTTGAAGCTTATGTATCTATTAGAATTATTTCACTAATTTAGAAAACAAATTTTATACTATAAATTTTATTAGTAAAATATGAAAGTTTGGATTTCTACTCTAATAGACTAGAAAAATAATTACAATCTTAAGTTATGTTGCAATTCACTTTCATACATAAAATGAACTAAAATATATCATATACTAATTTAATATTGAACATTGAAAGAATTAAAATCATGCTTGATATTGTCTTGTAAGAAGAGACTTTTAGTGAAATCAACATGTATTTTATTACAATTCAATTTTAAAAATATATTATTTGAATTATAGATTCATCCACATTATATATATATATATATAATTTTTTTTTACCAACCCAAATACCATTGCATGGACAACTTTTTTAAGTATTTCAATAAACTTCTTATCTCAAGGTTCAATAAAAAAACACCAAAATGATTGAAGTAAGTTTTATTCAATTTTAAAATATGTCATGTAATCAAAAAATAGGTTTTATTCAAAATTATTTATTTTGAGATTATCTACAAGCCCTCAGTCATAACATGATATAATTCAATTATATTTAAATTTAATAAATATGTCAAAAAAAACATTATATGACAACATTTCTATAATTTCATATAATGTTATCAACTTTCATACCTTTACAAGTAGTTATCCAATTATTTAAATAAGTTCCTTATGATTGATATAAGTTTTATTCAACTTTTAAAAACTCAAATATGACTGAAATAATTTATTTAATTTTTGAAATACATTGAGATTTAAAAGTTACGAATACAGGTTTTATTCTATTTTTATGTTTGTTTGAGGTTATCTATAAAAAAGCTTAGTCATTATGCACATTTTCAATAATTTTTTGTGCTTACACTAAAATAAATGCACAATGTTGAACTAATTACCTTGAAATTAATATACACCATATATCTAGTTACATCAAATCAGAAATCAACATCTTCACTGAAATAAATGCATCTATTGCAAGCAATCAAATACGACCATAAATTAACATCTACATTAAAATCAATGTATATTGAAAATAATCAAATAGGATTATTTTTAATGTGCTAAACACACTTTTCTAATGTATCTTCAATTTTAGTCAATGTAGGTCTTCTCAAAAACATGCATAATGCTTACTCGTTGGATGTGGAATTTAATTCTACATCCAACAAATGTCTACACTTGAAATTTGGGTAAAACTATAACGAGATAAGTTAAAAATACAAGTAAAAATTTACTTTTTCTTCTTTTCCCTCCAAATTTCATTGCTATTATTTTATTATTTTAACTATTATTTTATTATCTTTCCTTAGGAGGCCACTTTTTGGATGAAATTTCCTCTAATGCAACAAATAAAATAGGATTAGAAATCAATATATGTACGCCGAAATCAATACATCTAGTGCAAGAAATTTTCATCCATTTCTCTCCCTGCTCCATCTATATAGATATCTCCCTCAATCCCTCCTTATTTATCTCTCAATCTACCATCCAAATACACACACACTCTCTCTTCATATCTATATATTTCTCTGTCGCTCCATTTCTTCTTCCCTCTCTCCTCTTTCCATCTATATCTCTATCTCCATTTGTCTCTCATTATTGATCTCTCTATATCGCCCCACAAGCATACACATTGTGTCTCCATGTATATCTATATCTCCCTCCCTATCCCTCTCTCTTTCAGTTCTCTCCCTTTGTCTCCCTTTATATCTCTCTTCCCTCCTACACTCCTCTCTCCCTCTCTGTCCATCTCTCTTGTGATTCCCCCTCTCTTTCTCCACCTTTATCTCGCACCTCCCTATGTCTCTCCCCCTCGTTTCTCTCTCTCTCTCTCTCTCTCTCTCTCTCTCTCTATATATATATATATATATATATATATATTCGTCATGCAACTATGCTAGCTATATCCCTCCCTCACTCATTCTCTCTCCCTCTTCTTTCCATCTCCCCTTCTTTGTCTTTATATATCACCCCCAAAAATATACAATATCTCTCCATATCTCCCTTCTCACTCCCTCCTCTTTGGCCCCGTCTGTCTCTATATGTC
Source organism: Pinus albicaulis (assembly GCA_034641835.2). Classification (NCBI taxonomy): domain Eukaryota; kingdom Viridiplantae; phylum Streptophyta; class Pinopsida; order Pinales; family Pinaceae; genus Pinus; species Pinus albicaulis. The sequence continues at coordinate 354,735,396 of CM076582.1, forward strand.
ATGAAATTATTCGTTCCTTATCATTTCCTCAAGCTCAATATCTTGAGCTCCCCCTCTTCATTGGAGAATCTCTCCTCCTCTCCCTTTCTCCATATCTTTGTCTCCCTTCCTCTCTCTTACCATTCTCTCCCACTCTCTCTCCTCTGTATTTCAAAAAAATTAAAATAGTTTGACAATTAATATATTATGTTTAGAAAAAACAAAATTTTTTGATGTTGCACAATAATTTAAATTTTTTATATAACACATATTTCAAATCTGTATTTCCCATTCACCTAGAGGAAAAATGAAAGTTTTCAATCGAAATATTATCTAAATTTTCCAAAATATTAATGTTTGTGCTACCCCTATCTGAGATACATAAAGAACTTCATGTTTCCCAATTGAAATAGAATACATTTTATTTATTTAGGTGGATTTAGGTTATAATTACTTTACGATTTTAAAATATTATATATTTTATTATCTTGGATTTATAGAATAATTAGGTTAAATAAAGTTATCATATTGAGTAAGCTTGTATGACATTTTTGTGTTAAAGACTCTTTCGTAGACACCTACATGGTATATCAACCACATTTATTAATGTGGTTAAACTAGTATATATTAAAATATAAAATATTTAATATTATATTAATCCAGAATTAATAAATCTAATATTAACATTAAAATATATAGATATTAATTTTTTATATTAATATCATATTTCATAATTTAATTTTTTGTTATTAATAATAATAGTAATAATAATAATAATAATAATAATAATATAATTTTAATATTAGTAGTAAATTTAATAAGGTTTTTTCATAGCATCATAATGAAAATTTATAATAAAATTTGGAATTTTAAAATGTGGTAAAAACTTCAATTCTACATCTTTATTGATTATAAAATCTAAACTATGCAATTAATTTTTTTTTTTATAAAGGCTCAATCCAGCCCATGTTAACCATGTAAATGGATCAAATGAGGGTTTAAAAAAAACTCGATAAAGTTACTTGAATGTGAAATTGAAATTATCACTTCAAATTCTCCATAGATCTTGCTCAATCCGAAGTCCTAAAATCAACTATTTCAGCATCCTTTTTACAAAATTTCCCGCATCACCATTTTGTACGCTAGGTGACTAAGGGGAAAAAATGTTGTTTCACAGTTGATCATGTTGGATTCATTAAGTGTAACATCCTAATTTATTCCCTGACTATGGCTACTTTATTTAAAAAAAAAATTAAATTATTAAATGAATATGACTATTCGTTAGTAATAATGAAACTTTAACTTTTTGGAAAGGCAAATAAATAGTATGAATAATTATCCTAAATAATGACTTAACTGAATAGTAAAAAGAATTTTCAAGAATAGGGTAAAAGGAGTAAAGGCAGTTATGATAGTTACCTTCCCCATGAGGATAAATAGAAAATCCTGAGAAGGGGAAGGGGTTCTGCAGAAAGGGAAAATATGGGTTGGAATAAGTGTATTGTAAATAGAGAAGTCTAAAGATGCTAGGAGCTAGTGGAGCTATAAAAACGCAAAATAAGTATAAGCTGGACAACTTTCCTGAGACTTAACCTCGAAAATATCCGTGCTACCTAAGACCTGGTGTAGAGAATGGAGGGAGCAGAGGACATGATTGCGTCTCTCAAGGTTGGGAGAAAACATCAGATAAGTGCATATAGGCTAGAGGTAATTGTTTAGTTCTTTTCTAAATTTTGTGCTGAATTGGAAATGTAAGGTATAACTATACCTAGACCTGAAATAGATAATATACAGATAAAATACTATAAAGAAATAGTATCTTGGTCTACATGCACAAATGTGTAGTGAAAGGAGGAAGAAACTATAAAAACACAAAACATAACTATGAATCTGGAATAAATATTTTATTGTATGATTAGGATGGTAGAAGTTACTGATTATGTCTACTAAATATAGATATATTTTAAAGAAAAAAAAAATTCAGAGACAAGAGTATATAGATACAGATATTGCAGGAAAAGCATAATCTCTAATTTAAAAACCCTTTGTAACAGGAAAACATATCAGTGACGGACTCGGGAGTTTAGGACAGAGCCTCATGGTGATACAACTCATTCTAGGGTCTCCTCGTCAATAGTTATAAGAATATACACAGGGTTCGTAACACAAAAGTTGCTGGAAATGAAATAAGAAAACTATTTATATTTGAGACAGAAACCCGAATAGGTAAATCTATATAGCCATTTATGTCTATTGAATACCATATAACTCCAAAAGAAAATATGCTCATAATAGAAATTTCGATTCTCTTTCTTACTATTAAAATGAGGATAACATTACAGTATATCGAATAAAATGTTCATATGTCGAAACTATATCAAATTACCGAAAACAAAACCTAACTCATAATTTTGCGAGAAGAGAGAGACTATTTTAGTTAATGCAATTTAAAGACCCAGAGGGTTTTGAACTTGAATAATACCCAAAACTGTATAATAGGTTTAAAACCAAGGTTGAGGAGCCTTTAATACAAACAAGTGCTCAATATTATAAATGTTACAATAATCCTCGAAACAATCTAAATAAATTACATAGAACAAAAATCTTTGGAAGAAAGCTTAATAGTCTTGTTAAGGAGAGTCGCTCGAAGAGCTAAATATTAACATGTCAGCATTTATTTTTGCAATAATTTATATGAAAATTTCGCATTACATATGAGGCCAGATTACACTGATACTAAATCTCATTATTATTGACCCATATTGGGACATGCATAGGGACCCTGAAATGTACGAACACCTATGAGATTTTTTCCACTAATATCTTAGAGCTTGGTATTACCAAAAAAATATATAGGAGATGTAACAACTTGGTGGTGAGACTAGGAACACAATTGCAAGCAACATGTAGACATCATTGGCCAGTGTATGTCTTGCATTGGATGGAGTGATTTGGATACCACCACCATTTCCTCATGACCAACCAATGCCTTTATATGATGATGAATTTCTTGTGATTTTATCCATTTACCATATTTTCACATATACATGTATCTATCTTGGTCTTGTTTCTGAGATTTTAAGTGTGGACGACCTTCGCGACACAGACACAATAGACACACACACACCCACAGAAATATATATATATATATATGAAACTTTTAACTCTTACTATCAAATTATGCATAATTATTTATATTAATTTCTCGTTTGTATTAGATTGCATTTATATTAATATTTTTTTGATAACATGTAGACATCACCCATCTACATGAATGAGATTATGACGTCATCTCAGGAGGCAGTTGACCAACGAGGTAATACTCAACGAGAGGATTTTTCCATGGATTTTCCTCCATCTCAACCTCCAACTCATATATTCACTAATGTGAAGAAGAGCCACTATGTACAACCACATGGACAAGTAGTTGAGGTAAACTTTGTTATTCCCATGATTTTAAGATTTTCATTTTTTAAGTTACACATATATGCTAATTTATTTGTACACTAATTATAATTTGTCCTTGTCATTGTGTACATAGGGCCATATGGAGAGTGTCATTGACTCCATTTTTATGTCGACACATGAGTGGGGTGTTGTGTTTATAGGCACTGATGATGCAGGTCCATTAATGAAGGTTCCAATCATCGAGCCATCGGCAGGGAGCACAAAACCCAGATTCATCAGACCCCCATCCTCTCTAAATTTTATTTGGAATGAAATGAGGTTAGTAGATTCATGTATATGTAATTTAAAATGTCTCTAAAAATCATTTATTTACATATTTTTTATTTTATAAAAATAATGATCTAATCACTTTTAATTTGAATGTGTTATATTGCAGTACTAGCTTATGGATAGTTACTTTGCATTGAAAAAATCACATAGGAGTTTCAGTGGTACTTAGAGTGGATAATCTATATATTTTCAGTCTCATTTCATAGGGAACACTCACATGTGATACAATGTTTGTATATTTGAGTACATTAACAGTTTATGAATGTACGTAGACATTATTTTAGTTTATGGATGCTTATTATTTCAATTTATAGATTTTCATGTCATATTTGTAATTTGTATATGAATACATATGGATAGTTTATTAACAAATGTATTCACTATTCATTTTATGGATTTCTGTTAATCTTGCTTATAGATGCTCATTATTTTTTGAATTTTATGTATCTATTAGAATTATTTAACTAATTTAAAAAACAAATTTTATACTTTAACTTTTATTAGTAAAATATAAAAGTTTGGATTTCTAGTCTAATAGACTATAAAAATAAAATGAACTAAAATATATCATATACTAATTTAATATTGAACATTGAAAGAATTAAAATCATGCTTGATATGGTCTTGTAAGAAGAGACTTTTAGTGAAATCAACATGTATTTTATTACAATTCAATTTTAAAAATATCTTATTTGAATTATAAATTCATCCACATTATATATATATATATATATATATATATATATATATATATATATATATATATATATATATATATATATATATATATATATATATATTACCCACCCAAATACCATTGCGTGGAAAACTTTTTTAAGTATTTCAATAAAGTTCTTATCTCAAGGTTCAATAAAAAAAACACAAAAGTGATTGAAGTAAGTTTTATTCAATTTTAAAATATGTCATGTAATAAACAAGTAGGCTTTATTCAAAATTATTTATTTTGAGATTATCTACAAGTGCTCAATCATAACATGATATAGTTCAATTATATTGAAATTTAATAAATATGTCAAAAAAACGTTATATGACAACATTTCTATAATTTCATATAATGTTATCAACTTTCATACCTTTACAAGTAGTTATCCAATTATTTAAATAAGTTCCTTCTGATTGAAATAAGTTTTATTCAACTTTTAAAAACTCAAATATCATTGAAATAAGTTATATTAATTTTTTAAAATACATTCAGATTTAAAAGTTGCAAATACAAGTTTTATTCTATTTTTATGTTTGTTTGAGGTTATCTACAAAAGCTTAGTAATTATGTGTGTTTTCAATAATTTTTTGTGCTTACACTAAAATAAATGCACAATGTTGAACTAATTACCTTGAAATTAATATACACCATATATCTAGTTACATCAAATCAGAAATCAACATCTTCACTGAAATCAGTGCATCTATTGCAAGCAAGCGAATACGACAAGAAATTAACATCTACACTAAAATCAATGTATATTGAAAATAATCAAATAGGGTTATTTTAAATGTGTTAAACACACTTTTCTAATGTATCTTCAATTTTAGTCAATGCGGGTCTTCTCAAAAACATGCATAATGGTTACTCGTTGGATGTGGAATTTAATTCTACATCCAACAAATGTCTACACTTGAAATTTGGGTAAAACTATAACGAGATAAGTTAAAAGTACAAGTAAAAAAATAGATTTTCCTCTTCTCCCTCCAAAATTCATTACTATTATTTTATTATTTTAACTATTATTTTATGATTTTTCCTTAGGAGGCCACTTTTAGGATGAAATTTCCTCTAATGCAAGAAATCAAATAGGATTAGAAATCAATATATGTACACCGAAATCAATACATCTAGTGCAAGAAATTTTCCTCCATTTCTCTCCCCCCTCCATATATATAGATATCTCCCTCAATCCTACCTTATTTATCTCTCAATCTTACTATCCAAATAAACACAATCTCTCTCTTCATATCTATATATTTCTCCCTCGCTCCATTTCTTCTTCCCTCTCTCCTCTTTCCATCTATATCTCTATCTCCATTTGTCTCTCATTATTGATCTCTCTATATCGCCCCACAAGCATACACATTGTGTCTCCATGTATATCTATATCCCCCTCTCTATCCCTCTCTCTTTCCCTTCTCTCCCTTTGTCTCCCCTTATATCTCTCTTCCCTCCTGCACTCCTCTCTCCCTCTCTGTCCATCTCTCTTGTGACCCACCCTCTCTTTCTCCACCTTTATCTCTCTATATGTATTTCTTCATATGTCTTTCTCTCTTACCCTCCAAATCCATCTCTCTTTCTCTCTCTCTTCCCCTCCCTCTCAAGTATATTGTTTCTTCCTTTCTCTCCCACCTCCCTCTATCTCTCCCCCTCATCTCTCTCTCTCTCTCTCTCTCTCTCTCTCTATATATATATATATATATATATATATATATATATATATATCGTGCAAATATGCTAACTATATCACTCCCTCTATCATTCACTCTCCCTCTTCTTTCCATCTCTCCTTCTTTGTCTTTATATATCACCCGCAAAAATATACAATATCTCTCCATATCTCCCTTCTAACTCCCTCCTCTCTGGCCCCATTTCTCTCTATATGTCATGAAATTATTCGTTCCTTATCATTTCCTCCAACTACATATCTTGAGCTTCCCCTCTTCATTGGAGAATCTCTCCTCTTCTCCCTTTCTCCATATCTTGGTCTCCCTTCCTATCTCTTACCATTCTCTCCCACTCTCTCTCCTCTGTATTTTAAACAAATTAAAATACTTTGACACTTAAAATATTATGTTTAAAAAATATAAATTGTTTTGATGTTGAACAATAATTTAAATTTTTTATATAATACATATTTCAAATCTATATTTCCCATTCACCTAGAGGAAAAATGAAAATTTTCAATCGAAATATTATCTAAAATTTCCAAAATATTAATGTTCGAGCTACCCCTATCTAAGATACATAAAGCACTTCATGTTTCCCAATTGAAATAGAATATATTTTATTTATTTAGGTGGATTTAGGTTATGATTACTTTATGATTTTAAAATGTTATATATTTTATTATCTTGGATTTATAGAATAATTAGGTTAAATAAAATTAGCATATTGAGTAAGCTTTTATGACATTTTTGTGTTAATGACTCTTTCGCGGACACCTACATGGTATATCAACCACATTTATTAATGCACGGTTAAACTAGTATATATTAAAACATAAAAATCTTTAATATTATATTAATCCAGAATTAATAAATCTAATATTAACACTAAACTATATTGATATTAAGTTTTTATAATAATATCATATTTCATAATTTAATTTTTTATTAATAATAATAATAATAATATATTTTTAATATTAGTAGTAAATTTAATAAGGTTTTTTCATAGCATGATAATGACAATTTATAATTAAATTTGGAATTTTAAAATGTCGTAAAAACTTCAATTTTACATCTTTATTGATTCTAAAATCTAAACTATGCGATTAATTCTTTTTTGTAAAGGCTCAATCTAGCCCATGTTAACCATGTAAGTGGATCAAATGAGGGTTTAAAAAAACCTCGATAAAGTTATTTGAATGTGAAATTCAAATTCAAATTCAAATTCTCCATAGATCATGCTCAATCTGAAGTCCTAAAATCAGCTATTTCAGCACCCTTTTTACAAAATTTCCCGCATCACCATTTTGTATGCTAGTGGACTAAGGGAAAAAAATGTTCTTTCACAATTGATCATGTTCGATTCATGAAGTGTAACACCCTAATTTATTTCCTGACTATGGCTACTTTATTTAAAAACAAAATTAAATTATTAAATGAATATGACTAATAGTTAGTAATAATGTAACTTTTATATTTTGCAAAGGTAAATAAATAGTATGAATAATTATCCTAAATAATGACTTAACTGAATAGTAAAAATAATTTTCAAGAACCAGGGTAAAAAGAGTAAAGGAAACTCTAGCAGTTACATTCCCCATGAGGATAAATAGAAAATCCTGAGAAGGGGAAGGGGTTCTGTAGAAAGGGAAAATATGGGTTGGAATAAGTGTATTGTAAATAGAGCAGTCCAAAGATGGTAGGAGCTAGTAGAGCTATATAAATCCAAAAGAAGTATAAGCTGGAAAACATTCCTGAGCCTTAACCTGGAAAATATTCGTGCTACCTAAGACCTGGTGTGGATAACGGAGGGAGAAGAATATGTGATTGCCTCTCTCAAGGTTGGGAGAAAACATCAGATAAGTGCATATAGGCTGGAGGTAAATATTTACTTCTTTTTTAAATTTTGTGCTGAATTTTAAATGTAAAGTATACGTATACCTAGAGCTAAAATAGATAATATACAGATAAAATACTATAAAGAAACAATATCTTGGTCTGCATGCACAAATGTGTAGTGAAAGGAGGAAGAAACTATACACACACAAAACATAACTGTAAATCTAGAATAAATATTTTACTGCATGATTAAGATGGTGGAAGTTATTGATTCTGTCTACTAAATATAGATACATTTTTAAAGAAAAATAAAATTCAAAGACAACAGTATATATATACAGATATTGCTGGAAAAGCATAATCTCTAATTTAAAAACCCTCTGTAAATGGAAAACATATTAGTGACGGACTCGAGAGTTTAGGACAGAGCCCCATGGTGATACGACTGAGTCCAGGGTCTCCTCGTCAATATTTATAAGAATATAAATAAGGTTCGTAACACAAAAATTGTTGGAAAAGAAATAAGAAAACTATTTATATGTGAGACAGAAACCCGAATAGGTAAATCTGTATAGCCATTTATGTCTATTCAATACCATATAATTCCAATGGAATATATTCTCATTATAGAAATTTGTATTCTCTTTATTACTATTAAAATGAGGAGAACATTACAGTATATAGAATAAAACGTTCATATGTCGAAACTATGTGAGATTACCCAAAACAAAACCTAACTCATAATTGTGTGAGAAGAGAGAGACTATTATAGTAAATGCAATTTAAAGACCCAGAGGGTTTTCAGCTTGAATAATAGCCAAAACTGTATAATATGTTTAAAACCAAGGTTGAGGAAGCTTTAATACAAAAAAGTGCTCAACATTATAATTGTTACAATAATCCTCGAAACAATCTAAATAAATTACATAGAATAAAAATATTTTCAAGAAAGCTTGATAGTCTTGTTAAGGAGAGTCGCTCGAAGAGCTAAATATGAAGATGTCAACATTTATTTTTCCCATAATTTATATGTAAATTTCGCATTACATATAAGGCCAAATTACACTAATACTGAATCTCATTATTATTGACCCAGTTTGGGACATACATAGGGACCCCAAAATGTACAAACACCTATGAGATTCTTTCCACTACTATCTTAGAGCTTGGTATTACCAAAAAATCTATAGGAGATCTAACAAGTTGGTGATGAGACCAGGAACACAATTGCAAGCAACATGTAGACATCCTTGTCCAGTGTATGTGTTGCATTGGATGGAGAGATTTGGATACCACCACCATTTCCTCGTGACCAACCAATGCCTTTATATGATGATGAATTTGTTGTGATTTTACCCATTGACCATATTTTCACATATACATCTATGTATCTTGATCTTATTTCTGAGATTTTAAGTGTGCACCCTTTGCGACACAGACACGATTCACAAACACACAAAGAAATATATATATATATATATATGAAACTTTTAACTCTTGCTGTCAAATTATGCATAATTATTTATATTAGTTTCTTATTTGTATTAGATTGCATTTATATTAGTAATTTTTTGATAACATGTAGACATAACCCATCTACATGAATGAGATTATGAGGTCATTCGAGGAGGCAACCGATCAACTAGGAAATGCTCAACTAGACGATTTTTCCATGGATTCTCCTCTATCTCCACTTCCAACTCATATGTTCGCTAATGTGAAGAAGAGCCACTATGTAAAACCACATGGACAAGTAGTTGAGGTAAACTTTCTTATTCCCATGATTTTAAGATTTTCATTTTTTAAGTTACACATATATGCTAATTTATTTGTACACTAATTATAATTTGTCCTTGTTATTGTGTACATAGGGCCATATGGATAGTGTCATTCAATCCATTGTTATGTGGACACATGAGTGGGGTGTTATGTTTAGAGGCATTGATGATGCAGGTCCATCAATGCAGGCCCCAATCATCGAGCCAGGGGCAGGGAGCACAAAACCCTAATTCATCAGACCCCCAACCTCTCTAACTTTTATTTGGTATCGAATGATGTTAGTAGATTCATGTATATGTAATTAAAAATTTCACTCAAAATCATTTATTTACATATTTTTATTTTATAAAAACAATGATCTAATCAGTTTTAATTTGAATGTGTTATATTGCAATACTAGCTTATGGATAGTTACTTTGCATGGAAAAAATCACATAGGAGTTTCAGTGGTACTTAGAGTGGATAATTTGTATAGTGTTAGTCTCATTTCATAGGGAACATTCACATGTTTTACAAAGTTTGTATATTTGAGTACATTAACAGTTTATGAATGTACGTAGACATTATTTTATTTTATGGATGCCTATTATTTTAGTTTATAGATGTTCATGTCATTTTTGTAATTTCTATATGAATACATATCGATAGTTTATTAACACGTGTATTCACTATTCAGTTTATGGATTTCTATTAATCGTGTTTATAGATGCTCCTTATTTTTTGAAGTTTATGTATCTATTAGAGTTATTTCACTAATTTAAAATACAAATTTTATACTATAAATTTTATTAGTAAAATATAAAAGTTTGGATTTCTAGTCTAATAGACTAGAAAAATAATTACAATCTTAAGTTATGTTGCAAGTCAACTTCATACATAAAATGAAATAAAATATATCATATACTAATTTAATATTGAACATTGAAAGAATTAAAATCATGCTTGATATTGTCTTGTAAGAAGAGACTTTTAGTGAAATCAACATGTATTTTATTACAATTAAATTTTAAAATATATTATTTGAATTATAAATTCATCCACATTATATATATATATATATATATATATATATATATTATTATTATTATTATTATTAACCCACCCAAACAACATTGCATGGACAACTTTTTTAAGTATTTCAATAAACTTCTTATCTCAAGGTTCAATAAAAAAACACAAAAATGATTGAAGTAAGTTTTATTCAATTTTAAAATGTGTCTTGTAATAAACAAATAGGTTTTATTCAAAATTATTTATTTTGAGATTATCTACAAGCGCTCAATCATAACATGATATGATTCAATTATATTGAAATTTAATAAATATGTGAAAAAACATTATATGACAACATTTCTATAATTTCATATAATGTTAACAACTTTCCTACCTTTACGAGTAGTTATCCAATTATTTAAATAATTTTCTTATGACTGAAATAAGTTTTATTCAACTTTTAAAAAGTCAAATATGATTGAAATAAGTTATATTAATTTTTAAATACATTGAGATTTAAAAGTTAGAAATACAAGTTTTATTCTATTTTTATATTTGTTTGAGGTTATCTACAAAACCTTGGCTGTTTTCAATAATTTTTTGTGCTTACACTAAAATAAATGTACAATGTTGAACTAATTACCTTGAAATTAATATACACCATATATCTACTTACATCAAACCAAAAATCAACATCTTCACTGAAATCAATGCATCTAATGCAAGTAATCAAATACGACAAGAAATTAACATCTACACTAAAATCAATGTATATTGACAGCAATCAAATAGGATTATTTTTAATGTGTTAAACACACTTTTCTAATGTATCTTGAATTTTTGTCAATGCGGGTGTTCTCAAAAACATGCATAATGGTTACTCGTTGGATGTGAAATTTAACTCTACATCCAACAAATGTCTGCACTTGAAATTTGGGTAAAACTATAACGAGATAAGTTAAAAATACAAGTAAAAAATTATTTTTTCTTATTTTCCCTCCATAATTCATTACTATTATTTTATTATTTTAACTATTATTTTATTATTTTTCTCTAGGAGGCCACTTTTAGGATTAAATTTCCTCTAATGTAAGAAATCAAATAGGATTAGAAATCAATATTTGTACACCGAAATCAATACATCTAGTGCAAGAAATTTTCCTCCATTTCTCTTCCCCCTCCATCTATTTTTGTGTTAATGACTATTTCGCAGACACCTACATGATATATCAACCACATTTATTAATGTGCTTAAAATAGTATATATTAAAATATAAAATCTTTAATATTATATTATTCCAGAATTAATAAATCTAATATTAACATTAAAATATATTGATATTAATTTTTTATATTAATATCATATTTCATAATTTAATTTTTTAATAATAATAATTGTAGTAATAATAATAATAATATATTTTTAATATTAGTAGTAAATTTGATAAGGTTTTTACATAGCATGATAACAAAAATTTATAATGAAATTTGGAATTTTAAAATGTGGTAAAAACTTCAATTCTACATCTTTATTGATTCTAAAATCTAAACTATGTGATTATTTTTTCTTTTTTTTATATAAGGGCTCAATCCTGCCCGTGTTAACCATGTAAGTGGATCAAATGAAGGTTTAAAAAATCCTTGATAAATTTATTTGAATGTGAAATTGAAATTCTCAATTCAAATTCTCCATAGATCCTGCTCAATCCAAAGTCCTAAAATCAACTATTTCAGCATCCTTTGTACAAAATTTCCCGCATCACCATTTTGTACGCTAGTGGACTAAGCGAAAAAAATGTTCTTTCACAATTGATCATTTTGGATTCATGAAGTGTAACACCCTACTTTATTTCCTGACTATAGCTACATTATTTAAAAACAAAATTAAATTATTAAATAAAAATGACTATTCCTTAGTAATAATGAAACTTTAACTTTTTGGAAAGGTAAATAAATATTATGAATAATTATCCTAAATAATGACTTAACTGAATAGTAAAAGGAATTTACAAGAACCAGGGTAAAAAGAGTAGAGGCAGTTCTGATAGTTACCTTCCCCATGAGGATAAATAGAAAATCCTGAGAAGGGGAAGGGGTTCTGTAGAAAGGGAGAAAATATGGGTTGGAATAAGTGTATTGTAAATAGAGCAGTCCAAAGATGGTAAGAGCTAGCAGAGCTATAAAAACCCAAAAGAAGTATAAGCTAGACAACATTCCTGAGGCTTAACATGGAAAATATCCGTGCTACCTAAGACCTAGTGTGGATAATGGAGGGAGAAGAGGAGGTGATTTCCTCTCTCAAGGTTGGGAGAAAACATCAGATAAGTGAATATAGGCTAGAGGTAATTATTTACTTCTTTTTTAAATTCTGTGCTGAATTGGAAATGTAAAGTATAGGTATACCTCGAGCTAAAATAGATAATATACAGATAAAATGCTATAAAGAAACACTATCTTGGCCTGCATGCACATATGTGTAGTGAAAGGAGGAAGAAACTATACAAAGACAAAACATAACTGTGAATATAGAATAAATATTTTACTACATGATTAGGATGGTAGAAGTTACTGATTTTGTCTATTAAATATAGATACATTTTTAAAGAGAAAGAAAATTTGGAGACAACAGTATATATATACAGATATTGAAGGAAAAGCATACTCTCTAATTTAAAAACCTAGGTAACAGGAAAACATATTAGTGATGGACTCAGGGGTTTAGGACAGAGCCCCGTGGTGATACGAATGAGTCCAGGGTCTCCTCGTCAATAGTTATAAGAATATACATAGGGTTCGTAACACAAAAATTGTTGGAAAATAAATAAGAAAACTATTTATATGTGAGACAGAAACCCGAATAGGTAAATCTATATAGCCATTTATGTCTATTGAATACCATATAATTCCAATGGAAAATATTCTCATAACATAAATTTGGATTCTCTTTCTTACTATTAAAATGAGGAGAACATTACAGTATATAGAATAAAATGTTCATATGTGAAAACTATGTCAGATTACCCAAAACAAAGCCTAACTCATAATTGTGCGAGAAGAGAAAGGCTATTATAGTTAATGCAATTTAAAGACCTGGAGGGTTTTCAACTTGAATAATACCCAAAACTGTATAATAGGTTTAAAACCAAGGTTGAGGAGCCTTTAATACAAACAAGTGGTCAATATTATAAATGTTACAATAATCCTCGAAACAATCTAAATAAATTACATAGAACAAAAATCTTTGCAAGAAAGCTTAATAGTCTTGTTAAGGAGACTCACTCGAAGAGCTAAATGTGAACATGTCAACATTTATTTTTCCAATAATTTATATGAAAATTTTGCATTACATATGAGGCCAAATTACACTAATACTGAATCTCATTATTATTGACCCATCTTGGGACATAGATAGGGACCCCGAAATGTACAAACACCTATGAGATTATTTCCACTAATATCTCATAGTTTGGTATTACCAAAAAATCAATAGGAGATGTAACAACTTGGTGGTGAGACCAGGAACACAATTGCAAGCAACATGTAGACATCATTGGCCAGTGTATGTGCTGCATTGGATGGAGAGATTTGGATACTACCACCATTTCCTCATGACCAACCAATGCCTTTATATGATGATTAATTTCTTGTGATTTTACCCATTGACCATATTTTCACATATACATGTATGTATATTGATCCTATTTCTAAGATTTTAAGTGTGCAATGACTGCTGCACATAGACAATGCTAATAATAATATTATATAATATATATATATATATATATATATATATATATATATATATATATATATATATATATATATATATATATATATATGAAACTTTTAACGCTTACTGTCAAATTATGCATAATTATTTATATTAGTTTCTCATTTGTATTATATTTCATTTATATTAATAATTTTTTGAGAACATGTAGACATAACCCATCTACATGAATGAGATTATGAGGTCATCCGAGGAGGCTGTTGATCAACTAGGTAATGCTCAACTAGAGGATTTTTCCATGGATTCTCCTCCAACTCATATGTTCACTAATGTGAAGAAGAGCCACTATGTACAACCACATGGACAAGTAGTTGAGGTAAACTTTGTTATTCTCATGATTTTTAGATTTTCATTTTTTAAAATACACATATATACTAATTTATTTGTACACTAATTATAATGTGTCCTTGTCATTGTGTACATAGGGCCATATGGAGAGTGTCATTGACTCCATTGTTATCTGGAGACATGAGTGGGGTGTTATGTTTAGAGGCATTGATGATGCAGGTCCATCAATGCAGGCCCCAATCATCGAGCCACGGGAAGGGAGCACAAAACCTAGATTCATCAGAACCCCATCCTCTCTAACTTTTATTTGGAATCGAATTAGGTTAGTAGATTCATGTATATGTAATTAAAATTTTTTCTCAAAATCATTTATTTACATAATTTTTATTTTATACAAATAATGATCTAATGAGTTTTAATTTGAATGTGTTATATTGCAGTACTAGCTTATGGATAGTTACTTTGCATGGAAAAAATCACATAGGAGTTTCAGTGGTATTTAGATGGGATAATTTGTATATTTTTAGTCTCATTTCATAGGGAACATTCACATGTGATACAAATATGTATATTTGAGTACATTAACAATTTATAAATGTACGTAGACATTATTTTAGTTTATGGATGCTTATTATCTTAGTTTTTAGATGCTCATGTCATATTTGTAATTTGTATATGAATACATATGGATAGTTTATTAACACATGTACTCACTATTCAATTTATGGATTTCTATTAATCGTGTTTATAGATGCTCATTATTTTTTGAATTTTATGGATCTATTAGAATTATTTCACTAATTTAAAAAACAAATTTTATACTATAACTTTTATTAGTAAAATATAAAAGTTTGGATTTCTAGTCTAATAAACTAGAAAAATAATTACAATCTTAAGTTATGTTGCAAGTCACTTTAATACATAAAATGAACTAATAAATATCATATACTAGTTTAATATTGAACATTGAAAGAATTAAAATCATGCTTGATATTGTCTTGTAAGAAGAGACTTTTAGTGAAATCAACATGTATTTTATTACAATTCAATTTTAAAAATATATTATTTTGGTTATAAATTCATCCACATTATATATATATATATATATATATTTACCCACCCAAATACCATTGCATGGACAACTTTTTTAAGTTTTTCAATAAACTTATCTACAAGCGCTCAATCGTAATATGATATAATTCAATTATATTGAAATTTAATAAATATGTCAAAAAGTCATTATATGACAACATTCTATAATTTCATATAATGTTATCAACTTTCCTAGCTTAAGAATTAGTTATACAATTATTTAAATAAGTTCCTTATGATTGAAATAAGTTTTATTCAACTTTTAAGAACTCAAATATGATTAAAATAAGTTATATTAATTTTTAAAATACATTGAGATTTAAAAGTTAAAAATACAATTTTTATTCTATTTTTTGTTTGTTTGAGGTTATCTACAAAAGCTTAGTCATTATGTGTGTTTTTAATAATTGTTTTGTGTTTACACTAAAATAAATGCACAATGTTAAACCAATTACCTTGAAATTAATATACACCATATATCTAGTTACATCAAATCATAAATCAACATCTTCAATGAAATCAATGCATCTATTGCAAGCAATCAAATACGACAAGAAATTAACTTCTACACTAAAATCAATGTATATTGAAAATAATCAAACAGGATTATTTTTAATGTGTTAAACACACTTTCCTAATGTATCTTCAATTTTAGTCAATGCGGGTCTTCTCAAAAACATGCATAATGGTTACTCGTTGGATGTGGAATTTAGTTCTACATCCAACAAATGTCTACACTTGAAATTTGGGTAAAACTATAACGACATAAGTTAAAAATATAAGTAAAAAATTAGTTTTTCTTCTTTTCCCACCAAAATTCATTACTATTATTTTATTATTTTAACTATTATTTTATTATTTTTCCTTAGGAGGCCACTTTTAGGATGAAATTTACTCTAATGAAAGAAATCAAATAGGATTAGAAATCAATATATGTACACTAAAATCAATACATCTAGTGCAAGAAATTTTCCTCCATTTCTCTCTGCCCTCCATGTATATGGATGCCTCCCTCAATCCCTCCTTATTTATCTCCTAATCTTACCATCCAAAAACACACACTCTCTCTCTTCATATCTATATATTTCCCCCTCTCTCCATTTCTTATTCCCTCTCTCCTCTTTCCATCTATATCTCTATCTCCATTTGTCTCTCATTATTGATTTCTCTATATCACCCAAAAAACATACACATTTTGTCTCTATGTATATCTATATCTCCCTCTCTATCCCTCTCTCTTTCCCTTCTCTCCCTTTGTCTCCCCTTATATCTGTCTTCCCTCCTACACTCCTCTCTCCCTCTCTATCCATCTCCCTTGTGATTCCCCCTCTCTTTCTCCACCTTTATCTCTCTATATGTATTTCTTCATACATATTTCTCTCTTGCCCTTCAAATCCATCTCTCTCTCTCTCTCTCTCTCTCTCTCTCTCTCTCTCTCTCTCTATATATATATATATATATATATATATATATTCATCGTGAAAGTATGCTAACTATATCCATCCCTCTCTTGTTCTCTCTCCCTCTTCCTTCCATCTCTCCTTCTTTTTCTTTATATATCACCCCCAAAAATATACAATATCCCTCCATATATCCCTTGTCACTCCCTCCTCTCTGGCCCCGTGTCTCTCAATATGTAATGAAATTATTAATTCTTTATCATTTCCTCCAACTCCATATCTTGAGCTCCCCCTCTTCATTGGAGAATCTCTCCTCCTCTCCCTTTCTCCATCTCTTTGTCTCCCTTCCTATCTCTTACCATTCTCTCCCACTCTCTTTCCTCTGTATTTCAAAAAAATTAAAATATTTTGACAGTTAAAATATTGTGTTTAAAAAATATAATTTTTTTTGAAGTTGAACGATAATTTAAATTTTTTATATAATATATATTTCAAATCTGTATTTCCTATTCACCTAGAGAAAAAAAGAAAATTTTCAATGCAAATATTATCTAAAATTTTCCAAAATATTAATGTTCGAGCTACCCCTATCTGAGATACATAAAGCACTTCATGTTTCCCAATTGAAATAGAATACATTTTATTTATTTAGGTGGCTTTAGGTTATGATTACTTTACGCTTTTAAAATATTATATATTTTATTATGTTGGATTTATAGAATAATTAGGCTAAATAAAATTATCATTTTGATTAAGCTTGTATGACATTTTTGCGTTAATGACTCTTTGGCAGACACCTACATGGTATATCAACCACATTTATTAATGTGGTTGTACTAGTATATATTAAAATATAAAATCTTTAATATTATATTAATTCACAATTAACAAATCTAATATTAACATTAAAATATATTGATATTAATTTTTTATATTAATATCATATTTCATAATTTAATTTTATAATAATAATAATAATAATAATATATTTTTAATATTAGTATTAAATTTAATAAGGTTTTTGCATAGCATGATAACAAAAATTTATAATGAAATTTGGAATCTTAAAATGTGGTAAAAACTTCAATTTTACATCTTTATTGATTCTAAAATCTAAACTATGCCATTAATTTTTTTTTTATAAAGGCTCAATCCATCCCGTGTTAACCATGTAAATGGATCAAACGAGGGTTTAGAAAAACCTCGATAAAATTATTTGAATGTGAAATTTAAATTCTCAATTCAAATTCTCCATAAATCCTGCTCAATCCGAAGTCCTAAAATCTAGTTTTTCAACACCCTTTTTACAAAATTTCCCGCATCACCATTTTTTATGCTAGTGGACTGAGGGAAAAAAAATTTGTTTCATAGTTGATCATGTTGGATTCATCAAGTGTAACACCCTGATTTATTTCCTAACTATGGCTATTTTATTTTAAAAAATAAATAAATTATTAAATGAATATGACTACTAGTTAGTAAGAATGAAACTTTAACTTTTTGGAAAGGTAAATAAATAGTATGAATAATTATCCTAAATAATGACTTAACTGAATAGTAAAAATAATTTGCAAGAACCGGGGTAAAAGGAGTAAAGGCAGTTTTGAGAGTTACCTTCCCCATGAGGATAAATAGAAAATCCTGAGAAGGGGAAGGGGTTCTGTAGAAAGAGAAAATATTGGTTGGAATAAGTGTATTGTAAATAGAGCAGTCCAAAGATGGTAGGAGCTAGTGGAGCTATAAAAACCCAAAAGAAGTATAAGCTGGACAACAATCCTAAGGCTTAACTTGGAAAATCTGCGTGCTACCTAAGACCTAGTGTGGAGCATGGAGGGAGAAGAGGACGTGATTGCCTCTCTCAAGGTTGGGAGAAAACATCAGATATGTGCATAGAGGCTGGAGGTAATTATTTACTTCTTTTTTAAATTCTGTGTGAAATTGGAAATGTAAAGTATAGGTATACCTAGAATTAAAACAGATAATATACATAGAACACACTATAAAGAAACAATATCTTGGCATGCATGCAAAAATGTGTAGTGAAAGGAGGAAGAAACTATACAAACACAAAAAAAACTGTAAATTTCGAATAAATATTTTACTGCATGATTAGGATGGTAGAAGTTACTGCTTCTGTCTACTAAATATAGATACATTTTTAAAGAAAAAAAAATTCAGAGACAACAATATATATATACAAATATTGCAGGAAAAGCATAATATCTAATTTAAAAACCCTCTGTAACAGGGAAACATATCAGTGATGGACTAAGGAGTTTAGGACAGAGCCCTGTGGCGATACGACAGAGTCCAGGGTCTCCTCGTCAATATTTATAAGAATATACACAGGGTTCGTAACACAAAAATTTATGGAAAAGAAATAAGAAAACTATTTATGTGTGAGACAGAAACCCGAATAGGTAAATCTATATAGCCATTTATGTCTATTGAATACCATATAATTCCAATGGAAAATATGCTCATAACAGAAATTTGCATTCTCTTTCTTACTATTAAAATGAGGAGAACATTATGGTATATAGAATAAAATGAGCATATGTCGAAGCTATGTGAGATTACCCAAAACAAAGCCTAACTCATAATTGTGCGAGAAGAGAGAGACTATTATAGTTAATGAAATTTAAAGACCTGGAGGGTTTTCAACTTGAATAATACCCAGAACTATATAATAGGTTTAAAACAAGTGCTCAATATTATAAATGTTACAATTAAACCTCGAAACAATCTAAATAAATTACAATGAACAAAAATCTTTGCAAGAAATCTTAATAGTTTTGTTAAGGAGAGTCGCTTGAAGAGCTAAATACAATAACACTGCCCTGTGCAGACAAAGGATGTAGTCCTGAGAGAAAGGAATAGGAAAAAATATTTTAATGAAATACTGAAAACATCAAAAGAGAAGAATTTGTAACCTGTCGGTTGCTTCCCCAGATGTGTGAAAGAGGGCAAAAAGAGGCAATCATTTTTTCCTCACTGCAAACATATTAAAATTACAACAAAAGGAGTGAGATTATGGAATAGACTAAGTTCATACACTAAAAATAGAAAGCAGGAAACTAATCCAAACTCTCACAACATAGAGACGAGGAAAATTCATGATTACCTTCAATAAGACAAAGAATTCTATTTCGGGATTCGAAACTATAAGTTTAGTTATGCTATTGCAAAAAAGAGGAGAATTGGGTGGGTAATCATACCCAAAAACCTAAAAGTAACCATATATTAAAACAATAAATCTATACACATAGATAAAACAATCAGTAAAACCTTTGACGAAACCAAATTTAAAATACGCATGACTAATTAAGAAAAAAGCATGAGGACCTGAAGGTCCAACACAAAATACTATGACAGGGTAACCATCCTCCTGCTATGTGTAGGAGTGATATCTGGGGTGAAGAATTCCACAGAAGAAATCGTAATCAAAGGGCATAGAATAATGAGAGAAATTCTCTCATGCAAACAATATAGCACTGGTGACTTCCTTTGCTAATAAACCACCCAAGGGTAGAGTCAAAGATTACCTTCATGGAGAGAACACGAGCTTGCAGAGCGAGGGACTTCACCTCTAGGCAATGAAGAAATGAACTGATGTGAGGATTAGGAAGAGGGGTAGTTACCGTAACTTCCCCAGTTTGCATCATGGTCGTCGATCGGCTAGGGTTTAATCCAACAGATAGAACAATATCAAGTGTATACTAGTTGTCCTCTTGACATTATACAATCAATAAAATAAAATATATTTCAATTTGTGTAAAGTTACAGGGGTTTAATACAATTTATTAATGACGGATGATAATTTTAATCTATTTACAGATGTTATATAATCTCCACACCGTGAGAGATACAAAGAACCTTATATAAGTACCTTAATAATGATATTGAAAATTACAAAGTTAGGAATCAATAAATTATTGATCCTTGCTTTAACATACACCATGAATATTATGCTATTTAATTATAGTCAGTGGATTACTACCTATAAATAACTCAAGGGTGTTATAAGTGCATGTATAGGTGTTAGTAAAATAAATATTTCATTTAACTGGATTCCATAAACATTGTATAGTGTACATAACTTGTATGGTAAGTTTTTTTTATATATGGTTATGTGTGTATGTGAAAATTGGTATCAGAGCATGGTTAAATGCTAGACCACTTGGGCCACTAAAGATAACTATGGTGTCTCTTAAGCTTTGCTTAAATGTACAGAGAGATTAGTGACAACAAAAATTTGTAAAGGTCTTTAATGAGGAGGGGATCCAGTCATCAGACACCTAGAATGATAGGGGAAGTTCAACCCGAGACTAATCCTGAGATTAATCCTGAAATGTGGGTCCAACTAACTGTGTACCAACACTAACAAGCCATCAGAATGTTGGAAGAGAAACAAAGACAAACGACCAGATTTCTTGAAACAGTCCAACAACTCCAAGAAGAGATGATACGTGTTTGAGGTGATAATGAAAGGTTAATGACAGAGCAAGAAAGAATACGTAAGAGTCTTTCAGATAAGAAAATTCCTCCCACTACACAGCCTAGCCCCAATAGGGATACTCAGGTGGAAGGAGAGCAACAACAACAAGCTCATGACCACCCAGCAGTGTGTCATACTCAATGAAGCAATACAGGTAGAACTTGTAACGAAGCAGAATCTAGAAATGTGTCATATCAACAGGAATTGGAGAAACAAAAAATGGAATTAAAAGGTGAATTTTAGAAAATTAAGCCTCCCACTTTTCATGGGGAAGCTGAAGAAATGACAGAGGCGTGGATAATAAATATGAAAAAGTATTTAGAGGTCTATGAGTATAAGAGTAAACCCAAAGTCCATCTGGAAATCTATCAAGTACGGGAGAAGGCTAAATTATGGTGGGAAGGAGTGAAAAATGTGCGATGAGAAATCAAAGGTGTAGTGATTCTTGAGTAGTCTGCCTACCCACATGAAGGAGAGGATAGAATTTGTAAATCCAAGGACAATGGATGAAGCAATCAGGAAGGAACAAATTTCCTATCAGCAGTCTAAGGAAAAGGGTGAATTTGGAAGAAATTGGCCAACCAAGAAAGTGAAGAAAAGTTCCTCAAACTTTAAAAATAGTAGATCAGGAAATTACAAAAATGTTGTGAAGAATTTAGCAAAAAAAAAAATTGGAAAAAATCTGCAAAGGTCCAAATGGACAGCTAAAGAAAGGTCAGATGAGGCATCTAGTAGAGCAGACTTTGCGCAAGCTCACAAACCACCACTACAATGTTGGAGTTGTGGGCGGGTGCATTACTTCAATAATTTCCCACATTGACGAAGGAATGAAGTAACAACTAATCTGTAAGAATCATCCACGTTGTGGGATGTTGCTCTAAATATACCACGGGTTAGTGTTGTGATGGAAGATCGGTAAGTGGATTTTTAGTCAACTATCATAGAATTGGAAGGTAAGTTTCAATATCAAACTCTTTCTATTTTACTTCATCTCGGTGCTAGTTTAAGTTACATAAACCCCCGAGTAGTTTAAAATTGTAACCTGCCAAGCCAAAAATTTATAGACCCCTAGCATGTGCTAAATCTATGGTGAAAAGAGTATGTTTCAAGGCATACGCGGATCTGTCTAGGAGAAGTCACGTATGCACGCGGGAAAAAACGTGTCAAGTCGCGTATGGGAAAAAGCGCTCAAAAAGTGAAAAACCAGGGGTAACCACCATGGTATTGACCCATTGTATTGGGTAATGATTCGTCTAAATGACCCCGTCCAGGAATACCATCGGAAGTAATGTGGTTTTGGCTCATGGTATTGAAAAAGGGTAAACCTATATAGGGAGAAGAAATTCATTGTGCAAATCATGAGTGTGGGTGCAAGATGTCTGAGCTTGAATAAATATTTCTCTCTGAAGTAGATCTGAATGGAAAGGGTTACAGTTGAATGATAAATCTGAATGTATGATGCACCAATGATGAAGAAGGGGATCTAGATCTGAAATGTACTTGTATTTGCTAGATCTGCTTATGGAATGATTAGATCTGTGATGAGGCGAATATCTGTCTGAGGTAAAGGGTAAAATCTGAAGTGATGTATCTGTTGTGAAGAATTGCAATGACATAAAAGTCTAAAGAACCATACGCTAGTTCGCCAAAGGGGAAGCGCGTATACGTTAGAACATTATGAGAAAGCTCGTAGATGCTAATAAAATTAGCCTCGTAATATGTGGCTACATACGTTGGTTTATGTGGACGGAGCGCGTATATACGCGTACATCGCAGAAAGGAAAGCGCAAATGCAACCAGGGTTTGGTCTCCGCAAGGTAAGAATGTCTGACTGGTTTCCGTTGTTTACCGATATCCGTCGTTGAGTTATATGCATTCTGTTTATGGTCGACCGTGCTTAAAAGTATTGAAAGGGTCCAAATTTGAAAATATGATGAAACGTGGCCTGCAAGTGTTGTTCTATTGAAGTTGTTGGATCCAGTGTGAAAATTGATGAAACGTGGTCCAAGGTGGTGCTGAGGGTTGTAGCCTTCAGTCAGGGGGTTGTAGCTCCCTTCCAGGTGAGGCTGGTAAACGAGATCGGGGGGTCGTAGCTCCCTTCCAGGAGAGGCCGGTAAACGAGTCAGGGGGTTGGAGCTCCCTTCCAGGAGAGGCTGGTAAACGAGCGCAGGTGGGTGCCTGCATGCTGGTCAAGTCTGCGCCAGCACATATGTTGTATATGTTTTCTCTATAATAAAATATTGAAGGCTGAGCAACTGCAGCGGTGGTTTTCTCCCGACTTGGGTTTCCACCTAAAAATCCTGGTGTTCATGTGTGATGCTTTGTGTGATGGTTTATTATGTTGTTCCTGCACATGTTTACTGATAACTTAACATCATATGAATGAATATTGCAAAGAACTAAGTTATTAAATATCTGCATATTTAGATCTTTGCTAATACGTGAGTTGTATGAAGGATATCCGCGTGTATACGCGAGTTTACTAAAGGAAAGTAGCGTATGGGTTTTAGAGCATGAAAAAAAAATTTAATATGTCACAATAATTGACTGTCTCCATTTATCCCAACAATTGGCATCGTAGGAGGCTCTTCTCAGAGAAGTTTGACTGCTGAAGGAGATCCGTCGCAATGGAAGTCAAGACATAAGTGTTGTCTATAAGGCCACCTCTTATTCAATGGAAGGCACTTTCTGGACATTCGGAAGGTATGAACAAAGCATATCTCGTAAAGCCCTGGTGATAAGGGCAATCGTGGAAGAAGGTTGTCAATACCCAGCAAGTTCCTACTCGATGCAAACAGAAGAAAGTATAAGAATTAAATTTAAAGTAAAGAATGTCTTGTTAGGAAGCATGTTCAATCCTAATTTTCTAAAGTGATGTAGCTACATTCAAGCAAAATAAATATGGGACAAAATCATTTCCGAGGCTATGAAGGAGATACAAAGGTAAAAAGTGCAAAACTCCAAACTCTTAGAATCGAATATGAAAATTTGAAGATGCATAGTGATGAAAATGTTGCCAGTTTCTTTCTTCGCCTGGATGATATTGTAAATCGGATGAGAAATTTGGGTGAAACCATAAGCGATACTACTCTGGTGGAAAAGGTCTTAATATCCTTAACTTCAAAATTTGACTCTAAAGTTTCAACTATTGAAGAAAGGCAAGATCTGAAAACTCTTACTATTGTTCAATTGCATGGTATTCTGATTGCTTTTGAAATGAGGCAAGGAGACCCTTCTCAAATCAAAGAAGTTGCTTTTAAAGCTTCAGCAAAAGGAAAAGAAAAGGAAGTTGTCAAAGAATCCAGCTATATATCTGAAGAAGAAGAAGAAGCAAATTTTGTGAGAAGACTTCAACTAGGTACCGGAAAGATTCAAAGGTAAGCTTCCCTTCAAATGTTGAGTGTGGAAAATTTGGCCACTATGCTGCTAAATGTCCTTATAGAGAAAAACATGGTAAAGGGAAACAATTTGAAAAGAGGAAGAGTTATTATGCAAATGAAGACAGTGATGGGTCATCTGATAGTGAGGAAGAACGTGAAGGAGATATTAGAATTCTCATGGCATTTGAACAAAGAGAAGAAAACGATACTTTTGTGAATGCCCTAGATGACAATAACTTTCTTGAAGTGACCAGTAACGATGAAGAAGATTCTGACCAAGATCTGAAAGTGCTCATGGCTAAGAAGCAAAAGAAGAAGGCCACTCGAAGAAAGGAGATCTCTCAGAAATCATGTATAGCAGAAATTGAAGGAGATGAAACAGGTATTAATCGTTGTTCTTGTATTTTACTTAACTGTATATGCAAAGACTATGTTAGTGAAAGTGACAGTATGGATCTAGAAGATTCTGACCAAGCCCTACAAGTGCTCATGGCAAAGAAGAAAAAGAAGAAGGCTACTCGAAGCAAGGAGATGTCTCAGAAAACCTGTATAGAAAAAAATTGAAGAAGATGAATCAGATAGTGAAAGTAAAGTTGCGGATCTAGAAGAAGCCATCAAGATCAAAGTTGAAGAACAACAAAAGGATATTGATAAGAAAGA